>CM031858.1:81358204-81969494 GCA_018697195.1 Certhia americana | reverse complement strand
ACAGGGAAGGGAAGGGAAGGGAAGGGAAGGGAAGGGAAGGGAAGGGAAGGGAAGGGAAGGGAAGGGAAGGGAAGGGAAGGGAAGGGAAAAGGAAAAGGAAAAGGAAAAGGAAAAGGAAAAGGAAAAGGAATACTGAAAAAAACCCAAAACTGTGGTAAAGAGGAGGCTTCCAGATTTTACCAACTCCTTATAAGTTACATTACAATGTTGGTAGTTAATTTTTCAAGTGCTACTGAAGTACAGAGGTGGAATTCCATGTTTTAGTGGGGCTTATCTCTTGATTATGCAGGCTCTTACATAGCATTTCTGTATCCTGCAAAGCAACAAATGTATAACCCAGAATTAGAACAAGGTGAAGAAATAGCCTAGCTCTTTAAAAACAAAGGCAGAATGTGTCATGGTTTTATGCCACCTTCAACATACAGAAGAACTTAAAATACAAGCCAAAACATTACAGAGATAACGGAAGTTGTTTTTCTGGAGGAATGGTATCAGCATTTCTGGTAACAGTTCCCAAATGCTTTAACTGCTGAAGAATGTGCTTAGCCAAATGGAAGCTATTTCCAGTTGGTGTGTTCTACATTATGACTAACCATGGTAAATTGCAGTGGAGTACTTCATCTCCATTGCAGAGCATGTACACCAGATGACTTACATAGATCAAGGCTAACACCTAATGAGAAGCGTCAGCGTAAAACAAGAAAAGAGAAAAAGGAAACAAACATCTATTCGATTAGAAGCAGAACAGAAACAACTCATATTTTGGCTCACAATCTTTGACAGTGTCTTTGTACATTAGGCTGAAGATAACTGCTGAACAAATAATTTATGAAATGTCCCAGACGCCTTCTGCTATTTCCACTGACTCTACTTTTTAGGTAGAGTAGTAATTTTTAATCTCTGAACATTCTTACTCAAATAGCTGGATTTTTCAGCCATAATAAAAAGGAAAATAGATATTTCACAGTAGTTTCTCTGTATATTTTAATCTTATTTTTTCTTATTCACTCTTTCTCACAGAACAAATATGGTTGCCCTTTTGTCACGCTGGTATGTAAACCGTGAACAGTTGGAAAATGATTTTTCAATTTTTGTCAGAACTGCTTGTGTCTGCAGTGGGTTTTTTTGTTTGTTTGGGTTTTTTTGGTTTTGGCTTGTTTGGGTTTGTTGTTGTTGTTTTGGGGTTTTTTTAGATTCATTTATGTTTAAAAAAGATTTTGTAAACTACTTTTCAATTTTATTTTTGTTTTTGCTTGATGTACTTGTTTAAATAAAGACCCTAAAAAAAGAGTGACCCAAAAAAGATCTAATCTTTTCTTTCTTACAGTCGTAAATCAAATTTCTCTTCCTGACTTCTTCACCAGTAGGTACCAAATTCATGCAAATTTTCTAAGTAATTTTGTCCTGATCTGAAAATACTCAACATTTCAGTCTAAATTGTCAAACTTAAAGCTGCTTTCTGATGTGCTGTTCTCAGGCACAGGCATGTAGAAGAGCAGGTCTGTGGAAAAAATAAGCCCTTTCTGTTGAACAGTTTACTACCTAATCTATTCATCAAGCCTAATATAACTAAATGGAATACATTTTTTTACTATTCAATACTAATGCCTAGTAAATAATACTGGAACTCATTTTAATGATATTTCTTGCAATATTTATTTTTAGAATATGGAGGTTTTTTTCCCCATAGGGTCTTTGGGAACAAAATGTCTTTATTCTAGGTTTAATAATCATCAGTATTCATATCAGATTGCTTCATTTTAAAAAGCAGCCTTTTTACACAGTACCTTTTTGAGGGAGGAAACTGAATTAATAGCATTATGCATTTTCTGGAATAAAACAAAAGTCATTAAAGGAAAATATTTGAAATTCAATGATAAAATGTCTGGCTTGGAGCACACACATACAACGACTATCATCATATCATTAAATTTTTGGATAAGACTTATTTGGTTCAAACTATATGTTGCATTTTAGGGGGCAAGCAAGACATTTGGGAAATAAAAAACTTTTAACTCAAAAGTGTTTGTAGAAAGTGAGAGGTTTTAAAGTATTGAGAAGAATGTTTCCCAGATTGAGTACTTGGTCTTTGAAGACACACTACTCTTTGCGTTCATTACATTAATTGCATTAATTTTAATCACGGGGATTCAAGTCACACACATAAGCAAATCCAAAATTTGCAGCCTGTTAGAAGGCTATGAAAATGCAGGGAATAGATGCTCATTGCTCAGTGTGACAATGTACTTTTTGGTGATTCATGAACCAGCCATCTTCCAAGGATAAATGAATTCTAGAATAAAATCCAGGATTATCATATGTTACTGGGTGAATTAGATGGATATCTGTTAAATTCATCTGGTAGGCAGAAATTATTATCAATTTGAAAAAATTATCACCATTCCCTCAATGACAAGAGCTGAGGGTATGGAGGCCTGGCCTCTTCCAGGTTGACTGGACATTTGAATACAGACCTCGCACTGATGAAAACATTCCTTGTAACTGACCCATGGCTTGTGTTTACCAAAAATGCCCCACCTAGATCTATTTCTAGCCTTCAACAACTGCCACAGGACATTGCTAAGGAATAGGGAAACTATGTATGATATATTTAGCCGAAATATCTTTCTTAAGGTTTTCCAGTGCCAAGAGAAACTTTTTTCTGTTTAACACCACCAGACAGATTTCTCTTCTATGGACTTGTCAAACCTCTCTCAGAATTCAAGGAAACTATAGTACCTACAACATCCTGTGTCAAGAACTTCAGCAGATCTATCTTCACTTGTGAGCAGAACTTTCTCTTTGTGCTTGTTTTGAAAGTTTCTCATAATGTTTTTATTTTATGCCTCCCGGTTCTTGAATTGGAACCCAACTGCTGCGTGACTGTCGACATGCATCATATTGGTCTTCAGTTACCTCCTTTCCAAATTAATCAGTTGTTTTGCTGACCTGCTCTTCATTCTGTATCTGTGTAATTTATTGTCCTTCTCTGAACTTTGTTAATATCCTGATGAAGATGAAAGAATCAGAATTTCACATTTTTCAAATGTTGGTGAACTATGTCACCCATAGGTGCCATTCAAAAATACGTGGGAAGAAATACAGAAAAGACCATAGTGCTACTGAATAAACATTTTAATTGTAAGATTCCTGTTGTCTTGACTGATAACAGCAAGTCAAATCTTATAATCATTTTATATATGAGATTACACTATTTTCTGTGGATCATTTCAAGCTTATCTACAGTGAAATTCAAATACAAATTATTATCATGTCATTTATTCTCTGAAATTTGCCATCTTTTTTCTGCTCCAAATAATTTAGCATCAGTAATCTATTTATCCACCTCTTCTCTTGTATTCTTTTTCAGGTTGTTTACAAATATGAGGAAGAGTACAGTTGCCATTCTTTCCTTCCTTGTAATAACATGCTGGTCCCTCACATTATATATTTCCTGAGTTGTGTGAAAGTAAGGACCTTTCCTCCTGGCTTACACAGCATTGCACTGCTTAGTTTACTTTGAAGCAACTGGATCTTATCCATTTGCTTTTAATCCCTTCAGAGAACTCCAATAGGTTTAAGAAGAAGGACTTTGCTTTACAGATATACTGTTGACTCTCTTCCATTGGGAAGAGATCATATCCATTCATGTGTCTATTATGTTAATTCTTCTCTTTGTTAACATGCACTTTTCTTATCATCAGAAGCTTCTTTGTTTCAAAAGCCAACAGTATTTTTTTTCAGGGCTACAATCCTTGTGATTCTTATGGGGAGGTTTGTGGAGGAAGGGAGTTATTTGGAAGCAGGAGGAAAGAAAGGAAAAGAAACTTGCTCAGCTTAAATGATTTAAATGATTTAAATGATTTAATGATTTAAACTACTGATGATTTAAACCTATTGGGAAAACTTATTTAACATTTAGCATTTGAAGCTCAATCTAGTAATTAAGATGGCTATTAAGGATAAAAAGTTCTTTTTCAGAGATGCTGCATTCTTTTTCACAAGATTGGTTAGGGTCAGTACAATCAACAATTCTGGCACCACCAAATGATGAAAAATATGATTGAAAATGAAAATAAGATCAGAAATTTTCAATCCTTTCTGCACTGAAAATTTGTCAGATGTTATTGTGTTTATTTTTCTGTCAATCTGAAAATTGCAGAATGGCCTCCTAGCCTGAATAAACAATTAATGAGCCAAGCCTTATGATCTAAAATTCTTTGTGAGAGCTTTCATGTTTTGATACAGGTTTGTATTGGACTCTACATTTTTCTGTGCTATGACAGTTTATGTTTTCTTGCTGCATGGATTCAGTCCTTCTAAAATACACAGGACATTAGTCATTTACTGCAACTAAATGGAAGACAGGAAAGATGCTCCTAGAAGAACGAAGGTCAGAATCAATTTACCAGAATATCATTTACATGTGTAGATCATGTTGTTCAAATAAATAAAGCCTCTGTACTCAATGGCAAGAGAAAAAAAACAACTAAACAAACATCAAAACTTTTCTCTGTTGAGACTTTTTACTTCTCTCTCCAAGGTAAGATTGAAATTTCATTACTTTGTCACAGTGATTTATTTTGCAACAGTAAGCTAAAATTTGCAGAATGTTTGAATGCTCTTTTTAATTTCAATGCCTCAAGGAGCATACTGGGGATGACCTCTTAACCTGACAAGAGTAATAAATATAAATTCATTAACAGTATAAAAGACAGAGAATCTGAGTTGTTTGTTTTTGTCCATATAATGGTAATGTTGGTAGAGGTGTAGTGAGTGGCTCACAACACTAGTCTCAACTATGCCTTCTGTGTAAATCTATAGGGCCTGTTACTGATTGTGGTGCTACAGCAAGACTTCATGGACTCTGTCTGGGAAGACATCCATCAGAAGCACCTATTAGAAATCTAATGCACAGTAACATCTGGGGTAGCCTGGAAGTCCTATTGTAGTGCTAAAGCAGTCTCACAGCAAGACACTTGAAAATCCAAGTGTTATGTACTACATCTGGAGCACCCCAACCCCATCTGAGAACCAGACCTGCAGACCTCCAATGAAGTATTAATAATGGAGTGTCCTAGAAGAGGCAGTACAAGGTGGGAAACATGGATGCTCAGACTTCGTTTATGCACTATGACAGTGGTGAGCATTCTGTGTGCCTCTGGGGGATGCCTGACAGACTCACTGACAGGGAGCAGGAGACTGTGTTTATACATTAATGTTGGTCACAAAACAAGTGTTGCATATGTGCCTGTTGATTTCAGTGGGGATATTTCTTCTGCCTCAAGCAATTCATCTCAGCCTGTATGTTTGTTTAGTGAGCATGAAGACTGGGGCTCAGATACTTAATAAGTGCTTGAATGTGACATAATCTACAACTCAAAGTGAGGAAGAGGCTCATTGTGTGACTGCCTATGATTTGTTTGCTCTGTAAATTCATGTTGTCTCTTCCTCGTAAATAATGCCACAGTTCTGTAATCTTGTAAAATGGGTATTTTAATATTCCTTCTTTACACCATTACTGCAAGATGAGCCTGATTTTTATCAGTAGTACAATGCACAGCTATTGATACCTCTTAATTACTTCCAAGATAGTTCAGTAACATTTTTCTTTAACACATTAGCATTCAATGAAGGAAAAAAGAAATTAATAAAAAGTGACTTAAGAGCTTAATTGAGATAATAAACTTCTGTTTAGTGTAGTTTCATGTACCTAGAGAGGTGATTTGTTCCCAACATATATTGTCTGCTTCCTTGTTCTTTTAATCACCTTGTTGATCACTTTATATTTTTGTCTTTGAGATGTCTAAGACTGAGAAAGTGTGAAAGGGTCTAGCACTCTAACAATAACTGTGACCGATGGATCTCTCTCATTTTAAGAGTTAATTTAGAAACTAAGTGAGCAAAAATTTTCCAAGAGAAACATAAAAACAGTTTTCCCTGTTCTCTCTCTCTCAATTCCTAAAAAAAAAACACTGAGGTATGAGCATATGAGCTGTAGAATCTATGTTAGATGTAAAGTTCCATCCGTGCAGCTAGTCACTAACTAATGAGACTACAAGGATGTATGGAAATTTACTATTGCTTGTTGTAAAAACATTTATTCAATATCTTTTGACAAACTGAGGGAGTTATCTGCAAAATTACATTTTCACTTAATAATCTAATGCTACCATTTTTATCAGGTTTCTTAAGTTAAGGGTGTTTAACGTTCACAGAAAATTCAGGCTACAACATTGGGTTTCCTGATTTAAGTTGCACAATTTTTTTTTTCAAGTGATAAAAGAGCTTCTGAAATTCTGCTTTATGTCCTCATTCTTATCTGTCAATTAGGTTTGCTAATTGAAATAGCCATGTGAGAAATATTTGAGGACCACTACAGGAAAAACAAGGAGAAGTTTAAAGTCCTAAATAAAAATTTCAGTCCTGAACTTTGTTAGGAAACTTAGCAAAAGAAAACGTTATCCAGTTTCTGGGTATAATTTAATAATGACAGTTTATCTACTTGTCTGGTTCCAGTATTTTCATTTGATTTAAATTTGTTTTTCTTAGTCTGGAAAATCAGTTATACTAAGATAAGAAGCTGTTAGGTTATATGGCATATTGTAGCTTTGGCAAAAAGTCTATTTCCATTTTTGCTTTACCTTCATGGCTTCACTTATTTTTCCTTTAAAATCTGTTTTTTATTCCTCTAGGAAATATACTAGTTATCCTATAGGTAATATTTTGTTCTTGTCTTCTTACACATAAATCCTGCATTTTTTTAACTGTGCTGTGGTATGGTAGCCACCCCAATTTTGTTAGAAATCTTCATTGTAAGACCACAGTGCTGTGTTAATTGCAAGATTGCAATTACAGAGAACTCTAGAATGATGACAACTGGTTTCTCAAATAAATCACAAGCATTCTTTCTTTCTATGCCCATTGTGTAGCCAGTAGAAAGTCGAACATGGGTGTGGTTATTGCATCTAATATGTATCTTTCAGATCTGTGAGACACTGTAAATCAGCTGAATAGCAGTGTCTTGCTTCTGTGGCCAGCTGGGACCCATCTTAGGATGACTTCCATGCAATCCTGTTTGCACTGCTGTATTTGAGAGAGACTCTGCTTGGCCAAGCAGTACTAAGATCATAGGTTCATATCCAGACTGGCATTCAGATGCCTAAGGTGACGTTCTAATGACAATTTAAATGCTCAGGGCATAAATCCTTAGAGTGTTTTTTAGCCAGACCCATCTAGCTACCTAAATTTCTTGAGCATCTCAGCTTTTGGCATCAACATCCATGCTTCTCCTCTGGGAAAATGAGTCCTGAGCATTTTCAGCTGTACTCAGAGTTGCCACCGTAGAAACAATATGGCTCAATGCGTTCACAGTTCTTACCAAGGGGGTGGGGTTTTACCACCCTTGGTAAGACTATCCTCAGGTAAATTATGTCTTAGTTGAATCCTTTGTCTGCTGACTTTTGTGCTGCCTTTGTCTCCTTAAAATTGTATTGACTCACCTCAACCAAACAAGGAAATTCTATCCTAGCTTTGTCCATACCTTTGGGATTCAGGTTTGTTCCCAACAGAGTTTGTAATTCAGCCTTAGGTCACTGCCCAGCAAAAAAAAAAAAAAAAAGATAAAAAGTACTTTACTCACTTCTGCTCCGCTGGATGACTGCATAATTGGGCACTTCCCCCTGGCATGCCTTACATTTTATAGACCAGAGACTTCCTCCTAAGAGTGGGAGAGACCAAATACCTTACCTTTATCAGTATCCAGTGACTACTCTAGCTTTTATCTGAGCACACTGGTTTTGTTGGTGCACTTATATGGATGCAGACACAAAAGTATGAAACCTAAATTTTACCCAGCTCACAATGCCCATGCCCTTTGGAATTTTTTTTCTTGTGTTTTTTGTTTATTTGTTTGTTTGCTTTTTTGTTTTGTTTTGGTTTTTTGTTGGTTTTTGTGGTTTTTATTAGGCGGAGTTGGTCTGCTGTTTTGTCGATTTTTTCTTTCCTGAGAAGAAGCTGAGCCACTTGAAGATTAGAAATATAAAGCAAAAATCCTAATTCTTCAAAAAAACTTTCTCCCATTCATGGGAGATACACACAGAAAATTGGATAATTAGAGAAGATTCATGATAGCATGATGATACTTGCACAAACTTAATATTTAAATCTACTTGCTAGCATTGTCTTTCTTAAATGGTTCATATTTTAAAGTATTGTAAGGGAAGGGACATTTAAAATCACAATGACCAAAGAAGGGCAATTAAATATCAGTTAAATTTGGTTGGTTTATCTTAGGGAAACTTGTTCTTTAAAACACTGTTTTGCTTGGGAATCTGGATTACCTTTAGATGTTTGTACTAAGCTGCTGCAGGATTCTATAGGAGCAAGGTTGTAATGTCTGTAACACATGCCCATTATACAGGGCATTTGACTCTGCAGCAATACACTATTACAAATAATTACAGCTTCTATCAGCTCTGTAGTTGTTCTATTGGGCACAAGTTTCTGAGAGTCCAAGGGGCTTTCCCAAGCAATGTTTAGCCAAACCCTGAGTCCCAAATACCAAAACTGTCCTCTGGGCATGTCACCCTTTTTTAGGCCCACTCAAGACAGTATCCTGGAAGATCCTTCTAACTTGACAGAAATGTTTACTGTATGCTTTCAAACCAGTGTTCTGAAAGGCTTTCTTTTCATTCCATTATCCATATTTTGATTGTTTTGACAGGAAACAAAGAACTTTTTGGGAAGAAAGGTTAAGTGATCATCACAGAGACTTTGAATATGCTAAGAATGAATGGTAAAACATGCTTTCTCTCAAGATTTGTTTTATATTTTCATCTCTTGAACTCCTCATGTGTTTGAAATTATTATTTTTTAATAGCAATGTGTCTGCTAGCATATAAAGAATTTTAAAAACATTTTAAGCATAAATTGTGGTTTCTACACACTAATCCTTCTATCAAACATTTTCTATTCCATAAATTTTTATGTCATATCCATCTCATTAAAACACTTCCTAAATAAAGTCTGAAGGAATGTACTTAACATGTGCCATATGTTTGTTTTTTCAATGACTCTCCCATAGGGAAGAACAAGTACAGTGGAATATTTTTCTTCTCATGTTATTTAATTAGACACATACAAACTATTCTCAACTTCTGTAGCAGAAAGAACAAATAAAATATTTTTCCTTGATAAGAGTTTGTAAAGTCTGTAGAAGTTTGTTTTACATTACTCAGTGCCCAGTCTGTCCCTGTGTGAAGTGTGTTTCCTACATGGGTGAGATGTGTTCTTGCCAGTGATAAATTTGGTGATCACAGCTCAGTTCAGAATTTTGGGTGCAATTTTTTTGGTTTATACTGTTTTGATATATAGATAGATAAATAACTACTTTAATTTTTTTACAATAGATGTAATCAACAGCAAAGTTCCAAATATGTCTTTCAGAACAAAACCTCCATGAACTGCAAGAATTTGAACTGTCTATTTCTGCAGCATTCAGTCTACACTTAAATCTTAAAAAAAGGTACAGCATAATCCTTAGTTCTTTTAAGAGCCAAGTATTACACTGTTCAGAAAAAGATTCCGAAATTCAAAAAGAAAGTTTAAACAAGCTAGCATGTAGTGTTTTAGTTACCTGCTTCCCTTTAGAAGGTGAATATTGAATTTTTTGTAAAAAAAACTTTGAGATTCTTTACAGCTATTTTATTCAACCAGTTGAACAAAGCCACATTTATGTTTATATAGCATTAAAGTGAGTAGGAGAGCTGAAACAAATTACACCCTAACTCTAAATGCAGCAATATCAGGGAGAAATTCAAACAGGATCTTGTTTAGTGACTATTACAGTGGTATTAACAAGGGTTAGTTAAAGTCAATCATTTCTTTCCCCAAGTAACCCAACACCAGATAGCTAAGTTTAATTTTATTATGTGGAAAATATCACCCATCCAAGTAACATTTTCTCAGCGGTTTTATATTACCATTCTGTTTCTTCTTCATCAGTTTCAGGGACTGATCCTTAAGCTAAATATTTAAAAGAAAACCTTGAGTATTTTATGAAAGGTTGTGACACAGGAAGTTTAAAGAAGGAAATACAGAAACTTGGAGTTTGAGAAACCACCAGCTAAATTTACTCCATTTCTTCAAACACTTTTCTTTTTCTCTATCCTTATGCTTCGACCCAGCCCACAGTGGAAATCAAGGAATTCTAACAGCTGACAATTTTTTTTCCACTGTTGCATGTGGACAAAAAATGAGTTGGAATTAGACACATCATTGAAATAGGTTAGCATCCTTCCATGGCTCGTATCCAAAGGGTTATTTGAACAAAGTCAGAGAATTATAAAAACTGGTTTTATGAGAATAGGGTTTATGACATTAGGCTTAGTTTGATCTTCATCTTCCTTTGCATTTTTCTTGCCTCTTGTTTTAATTTATTGCACATTTATTTCTTCAGCACCAGAAACTGCTTTTACTTTATTTTTGCCAGCACTGTTGTCATTGTAATGGTTGTTCTCAAACATTGCACGTATTTTCATTTACAACTAAAGCTAAGGATTTTAGAACTGCAATTTTTGCTTTCTAGTCCTTCCTCAGAATAGTAATTTTCAATCTAATCTGTTGATCTGTAGTCTTACAATAAATTAATATTTAATATGTATAGACTTAAATTTATTTTAGATCAACATCTCCACTAGAAAAATACTAGGCAGCACAGAAAAAAAAAATATTTCTAAACCTACAGCTTTGATTGCTTTTGATCCATGTTTATTCACATAACTAGCTTATTCATCCTGTTTGCTGAACTTGCATAGTCATCTCTCTCCCTGCTATTCCACTTTACCTGATCAAATTTATCAGTTTACCATTACTATTCTAGTTTTCCATCTGCTTTGCTGTGTTACCAAAAATCATCTCTATATATCATTGCAATTAAACAACTAGTATTTAATTTTGAATACTTTTCTTTGTTTAAGCAATTGATTGACAATATTAGACACCAGCAGTTAGTTCTGACTTTGTTTTTAACAACTATTCTCTGTTCCTGCCATTTTCTGACTGTAGTCTGACTGCTGCTATTTACTGTGAATCATTGATAATTACCACTCTTTCCAAGCATCTATCATTTGCTTCCAACTTTCTACATTTTGCTTTTGTTTGCATTGAACTTTCTTTGGTAGCTACTCCAAATCCTTTACTTCTGTATTTTTCAAGGATCCTTACCAAAACCCCTTTTATTTACCATGTTATATGATTATTGTTAAAGGAGATTACTTTCTTTGCTGTCTGTTTTATAGGAAAATAGGACCTGTGATACAGTGAGTGTTATGTGGCATCAAAGGTGGGTTCTTATAAGTGTATATTAAATATATTTATCCCCATTTATATACATGTATATAAACACATGAAAGAAGGTTGATAAGAAGAAGAAGCCAGGGTCTTTTCAGTGGTGTCCAGAAACAGGACCAGAGGAAATGGAGCACATAGTACCTCCCTCTTTGGAGATATTTAAAAGCCATCTAACTCAACACGGTGTTGGGCAACCAGCTCTGGGTAGTCCTTCTTGAATAGGGCTTGGACCAGATGACCTCCAGAAGTGCCTTCCAACATCAATGCTGTTGTGACTACATGATCAACAGATATTAATTAATTCTGTAGACCCCCTCAAAAACAGGACTTTCATAAGCAAACTTTCTCCCTTACCTATAGCTTATAATTCTTTCCCATGAAAAATAATGCTCTCTAATCACATATCATTTCCAGTATATTTTTCACCTTATGTTTCATTTTCTGTCTGACTCATTTGAAATACTTCAGAAATAGTCATCATCTGAAAATATTGGGTTTCTCCCTTTTTTTTAATAGCAGAAAACTCAGGCAGCTGGAAGTCAAGTAGAACACAGTGAACGTGACAAGAGTTATCCCCTTCTTTATGCACAGTCAGTATTTCAGATATCAGATTGTCTTCTCCTTCTACTTAATTCCCTTTCCTTTGGCCCATTGGACTTAGTTGCTTGGAAGGTCTGTGCTTTAAATGCTTTCTTTCATGACAATGATATAACACAAATTGCATTGGGTATTATAAAATGTGATACCTGGCAAGTTGCATTTTAATAGTTTGAAGGAAAGTAATGTAATTTCTCAGTATTCCTAGGCTGTCAAGACAAAATTTAACTACAGCAATGGTTGGGTTAGAAAGCTACCTTAGATTTAAACATGCTTTGAGAAGTTTTCCTTTTTGATGCCAAACTCCACTGTGCCTACAGAATATAAATGAAGCTAGGAGCATTTTTTTTTCTGTGTCTGATAGACGAGAATAGTCTTGATAAATTCTGAAGAGTCTTACAGAAAGTGGTGATAGTCAATTTGTTCATAGGTAATAAAGCTGCATTTATTATACACTTTCTGATTGAGCTTTGTCAGTAGTTAGTTATTAATGGGAGGAAACCTAAGTCAAAAATTTATGTTAATCCAGTAAACAAAGAAAATTACTATTGGCAAAACATGACAAAACAGGACAAAATTACTAATTTTCAGGGAATTGTAATTGAAAGTGAAGGAAACAATGATTTCTCATTGTATTAATGTCTAACCATAAGATTCAAACAGTGATTTTCTACTCATTGTTTTTACTTGCGCACAATGTGCCCTAAAATAGTGCAGAAATATATGACAAAATTAAATTATGAAATCATATCAATATTTTCTCCATACTCTAAATATTTACCATTTGAAATTCATCTCCCTCAGGTTGGATACAAATATGAAAACTCTAGTCTCTGCCTGTGATTAATTTCAAATGTTTTCTTTAATTGATAAAATAGAATGCCATAAAATAAAAGCTTGTGATGTATGGTAATGGCAAAATATTGTGCCATTAGTCATTCAATGCAACTGTCATATTTTCATTCAAACTTAGGAAAAATAATGACGGGCACCACATGAGGGATACTCTGTCACCAAAGGTTAAAATGCTGATCGTGTTTTAAACAATGAAGAGGTTCTCTGACCTAGAAAGGGGCAGATAATCTTTGCTGCAGTTGTTATGGGAAACTATAACAAAGTCACATGCTTTCTGTGTTGTACACTGGCAGAATTTTAGAATGAATGCAATTGTTGGCCTGCTTTCTGCACACTAACTCACTTCTAGCAGGATTATTTTGAAGAATTAAAATCTCTGAGCAGCTAAAAAAAAGGGGTTTTATCTTATATTAGTCTTTGCTGTCATTCTTTTTCTCCTATCTGACTCCATCAGTAACAAAAATGGCTTGATGGTAAAACATAGAAGTGTTCAATCTTCAGCTACTAACATCCTCGGTGTTTGCAAATGCAGTCTGGTTAGAAATGGGTGATTTTCAACAAATGAAGAGTGGCACTTTCTTTTCACTTGCTCTTTGGTATAACATGAAGCACTTGTTTTCATTCCTAGTTTTATCCCTTAGCCATCAAAATTGTCAGTTCAACATTATCAGTTAATGGAAAAACAATTTCCTGCAATTTATCTCTGAGTGGTGTTTTCGTGTTCATCTAAAGATTGTGCAAACAACGTTTGGACACAAAGCCTTCAAGTACAAGAGTTATGGATAAATGATTGAAAACCTTTCTTGAAAATTTGTACCATGAAAATCTTTCTTTCAGGAAATGACTGGGTACAAAGGTATCTAGGGATTTTGCTATGGGTTCCTCTCAAAATAAATCAGTTGAAGCTCTTTTGGGAATCTCTCTTAAAATATGTCTGAAAATTTCCAACTCTTTTATTTGACTTCTACTCTACTGGTCTTAATATGTACCTCTTCCCATTCTTTCCTTCACTAAGCCTCCCTTTCCCTCTTTTAGTCAGAAACAATAACCTTTGTGGTACATGAAATGCCCCTCAAAAAAACTAAATATATTTCCAAGAATTCTTTCAAAGTGATACCCAACTCTTAGGAACTTTCAGTACAGTCTTGGTTTGCGCTTTTTCTGTTCAATGGAATAATTAGCATTTCCTGTCCAAAAAACCCAAGAAAAGATAAAAGCTTCAGTTCAGACAATATTTGGAGAAAGACTTCTGCATCAACACTAGTATTCAAAGACATATACACAGAATCATAATATTCAATCTCTTTTGACAGATATATTTTTCATGGCATAGCTGCACATTTAGGTGTGCATTTGACTGCTTGACATTAGCTATTTGCAAAAGCAGGAAGAAAAATAATGAGTCATTCTGAAATGAAATTTGTAAAGGCCAAGCTCCTTCTGATGTTAAAACTATTAAGCATGTGCCAAGACCTGGCCTACCTGGTTCTCCTTGACTTTCATGCCAAGTCTGGTTTCAAAAGATTTGTAAAAATGGCTCCTTTTTCCAGTGTGAAGAAGGAACCTTTGAAAATATGAGACAGATGAAAGATGCAAGTGTCTCAACACACACAAGACTTCCAAGATCCTGTAATGCTTTTAGGTCAAAATTTCTATGAGTAAAAGAGCATTGCCCATAGAATCAGATCTTATCTGTGCTCAAGAGTCACTAGTTTCTGTCGAAGTTAAGTATTTTTAAGACGATTTTCTGATGATAGCGAAGATTCCAGATCAGAATATGCATTTATGCAGCTTATGACTGCGTAGCATATGGTTATGGCAACTAGAATCTTCTTTAGAGATGAAGAGAAATCATTTTTAGGGTGTTCGACCTGCAGAGCAGGTTGCAGAGCACAGACACACTGAAATGTGCGTTGAGAGTAAAGAGAAGGAGCAACTGTAGAATCAAATCCATTACTAAAAGTGTGGAATTAAAGTTAAAAAAATACTACTATGGAAGAAGCATATGCAAGCTCCCTGTTGCTTTTAGTATGTTCTCTCTTGGTATGAACTGCAAGCATGTATGACATGCTGTGATTATGCTGCCTCCCTCAGTAGGTCTCCTTCTCCAAGAATTTTCTCCTAGCAATTTCATCTTTATGCCCAATTTCATCTTTATGTTGGACAGGTTGACCTAACACAGTTTGTATCTTCTTAATGGGGCACAGTAATGTTGCTAGCCCCCAAAAAAAAAACAAACCAAAAAAACGTGCAGTCCCAAATTCTAATCTGAGGAGATTTCACTAACAACCTTAGCCAAAAGACCATCTGATCAGCTGATGGAAGAGTCCTTCCTATGTACATGGTAAGAGTAACTTTGCCTTCCTTTGTATTGCTGCACCCAGAAGTACTGCACTCCTACTGGTAAGAAAAAGCTCCAAAAAAATCAATGAAAACTAATCAAGGGAGAGAATGCCTGCAGTCCTGCATACTGAAGTCACCAGAAATTTTAAAAATCACAGGCAGAAATAAAGCTTTGCTTTTAACGTAATTTGTTTTGTAGAGGGAAGATGAGAAAAATATAAGAAGTTTATGAGGTTAAAAGACATGACAAAGAATGTGGAATGTGTCGAGACAGTTATGTGGTCACTAAAAATCTCTCTGGAAACTAAGGAAGGAGAGAGAGAGGCAGAAAATTAACAACTAATTTTTGGTATTCAACTCCATAAAGACTTAGTTTATCATGTGGTTTGGCTACAGATTTTACAACACTTAAAATTGTCTTTTAAATGTATTTCTTTTCTGTGGAGATTAATTTTGATAAAGATTATATGACATACCAAAGTGGGGAAAGGCCAAGAAAGGAAAAGAGGAAAGGAAATAATTTTGGGATGGTATACAGATCTGTCCAAACCAGAAGAAAGACTTAATGAAAAGCTGAGATAGTAAAATACTGAGGGCATTGTAGTGGCTGAGAACTCTGAGAGTTGATGTTAGGAAGTTAATAGTATGATTTCGTTTGTGTCAGTAAGGAGACAGAATACAGGGTTGAGGTGAAGAAACCTTTTAGGCTTCCAGTGCACTGGGGAAAATGGGCATAGTTAATCTGCTTATGTGTAACACACAAGTTTATAAAGGCAACCAACTGAGATGGGAGACATTTAATGAAGGTTTTCTGCACAGGAAGTAGGGTACAGGTAGCAGAAAAGTCCCTAAGTCATAAAAACTGCAGAAAAAGCCTTGAAAAGATTCATAGGCACCATAGACACACAGAAAATTTTGACAGAAGTAGAAGACAGACATGTTTTTTACCAGACTGTTCCATTGTAATTGCAAAATTAACAAGCTCAAAATGGACAGGTCTCTGTGATTCTGCAGAAGCTGGGACTCTACACCTTTGAGAACACTCAACTTGAAGGAATATTTCAGAGTGGTACAGAATGAGAAAGGGAAAAAAACCCCTAGAGCTGGAGGCTCTAGTTTAAGATTTTCTCCTTACCAATCTTATCTTTAAATACAGTTGTTCAGAAAAATTCTGCAAAATCTTGCTCTTGCATCCTGATCTCAATCTGACATTCAATCCAGAGGTATGCCATGAATGTTAAGGAGAATATGGGACGGTTCTGGGAAACAAGTTTATTTTGGCATTTATAGTTTTTATTTTTAAAAAGCAAAATTTTTTGTTGATTGCATTTGTATCAAATAAGATAGGAAATGGAAACACTTTAAAAAATCATAGGAAATGATTTCTTGTCTTCCAGATGGTGTGTCTATAACAAATCAATTGTTATTAAAGCTGAGATCCAGGCAAATTCATGTCAAGCCCAGCATAATATTGCAAGGGTGTAAAATGAACACAGCAGAAAAGACTCTCTTAACAGCTATGAGCACTCTTAACTTATGGAAGATGGTCAGTGACAAATTTTTTAAAGCTGTCCACCAGGTAGGAGGTTCTTCAGCTTTTCTCTTCCCATCCAACACTTTTATGGAAAACATATTGCTGATTTCTAGTTTGGGAGAAAAAACGAACCAAAACAAATCCCATTTTTTCTTATTTTCTATCTGCATAAAGAACAAGCAGAGTTAACTGGAAGAATAAAAAAAAGTATAAATCTCTTTTTTATTTTTGTATGAGACAGCAAGACAGCAAATGACTCCCATTTGCTGCAAAAATGACAGCACTGTAGGCCAAATGGACTTCCCACAATATTGATTAGGACTATTATAGGCCATCAAGGAATAAATGGGACAGCAATTTCAAAAATGCTCATGTAGTTTATGTGATAGAAAGAGAAAAATTATTTGACGAAAAAACAGCCAAAGAAACTGGCATTGCAGATGAAAATTATGGATATTAATATGGATATGATATAGCCAAGGAAACTACAAAAAATATATTTACAAATAATTTCACTTGGTTAATTTATTCTTTTATAAATATTTGTGTGAGAATTAATTAATACATTCAAAAGTACTGCTAAAGAAATTTGTATATGCAGAACCAAATGTGTTTAGAGATTCTGTCCGAACAGCTGGAATATTCCCATCTGTGTAAACACTCTTGTCTTCTCTTTTCATTAACACTTCATCCTACAGAGAATATAGCAATCTTCAAAACTATTACAACGCTACTTGAATTGCCCCAGCTTCTCCTCTTCTAAAAAATGTTGTGGTTGTTGTGCAAGGAGCTGGGGCTTACGTGGCACAGTTCCTCTGCTCCATCCTCAGGAGCGTCCTTCCCAGGCTGGTTGGGCTGCCCAGCCTTGACTCCAGCCCAGGACTGCTGGGCTCAGGCATGAGGTGACAGTAGGTTAGAAACACCCAACACTGTGTCAGGAGCCCAGTGCTGTTAATGGCCAGTTGTACAAGCACAGGCTGAGGTCTTATTCCAGCAGAAGGTTGAAGTGCCAGCTCAGAAGTTGATGTTGCCTGTAAGATGGCTCTGGTTAGATCCAATGGCAGAAAGCAGCCTTACTTATAATGTGAGGCAGGATGTTTCCTGCAAAACAGGCACCAGTAATGTGGTCTAGACCATTTCTTACTGTTTCTTTGAACTCTTACCTTGTTTGTATCAGCACTTTGAAACCTGTTTTCTGTTACAGGTTTTTTCATTTCTACATAGCATATCTGTAGTCAGAGGTTGTAAATGACTTTTCTATACTTTCTGGTGGTTCTGCCCCCCTTTGCTTTGGATATCAATGCAAACTACAGCTGTGTCACTCATTCTCATTTTTCCTCCAGAATTCCCTATAAGAAGCCAGCACTGCCACTATGAATTACTTTACACCATCTGAGATCAGCAGCTTATATATTTTTGTTCAGTAGTGTTAAGGTGTGATAAGGCTTGAACAAATGAATAGCTATTCCATTTTAAGAAAAGTCTCAGCATTATTTCTCTCTAATTATTATTTCATCCATTTCTAGCACACCAGTGATTCTCTGAAGTAGTATGGAAGTTTGCATGGCAAAAAAATACTGTATTCATTAAGAGCATGGTAGGCTTTGAGTGTACTCTCTCTGTGTAACCATCAGCACTTGTCCTGTTCTGGAAGTGTAAATTATTGGAGATGATTGGAGCATGAACAATTGCTGTTCAGCATCTCACAGAAGACAGTTTGACACTGCTTTTATCACTGTTTCCACTGCTGCATTAAATAAATAAATAAATACATTTTCAAACCACAGATTTTCTTTCCATGAAAAGGAATAGAATTTCAAGATACATACTACTCTTGATCTAAAAGCAAGTGCTGCTGTTAGCTTCTTTTCCTTCAAATCAATACAACTAAAACAATATAACCATCTAAGAGCTGAAGATACAATCTGAGAGGTACTGGAGTTTGTACCCTCTTAGATATCAAATAAAAATCAATATCATTTGGAATTAAAAACACAAACATTACTTAGAAAAGGATAGGCAGTAAAGAACATACCAGGGAGCTGTCTTACAGCTATAGCAAAAATTTTCTGAATCTCCTTAGGCTAGCTGAGACAACACTAATAAGCTCCTGCTTTATGAATAGCCAGTGAGAGGAGATAGCTTGTTTGGATTGCAGCATACAGAAATATATGCACACAGCTTTTTGGACCCTTTTAAAGATAACAACCTTCTTGTACCGTTGCTTGAAAGTTATAAAGGAAGCTAAATATTGGCCCACTAATTTCAAGAGAGAGGAGTAATTTCAATTAATAAGGACATAGAAGCCATTCAAATGACACAGGAAATAAATATTGCAGAAGGATTTTAGAGCAATGAAATTAGATATATCTAAAGCCAGCTAACTATTGGCAATATGGCTGACACACAAAATCTACTCCATGGATAGGCACAGAAGATCAAGGAGGTAGTCAATGCTCTTTGCCTAAATTCAGGCTTTGATAAATGCTATAAAAGAAGCTACTTCTAGAGTAGAGAGTGGCCATCCCACTCCAGAAAGGCATGTCAGCATCTCTGTGGGGCAAACACATGGAGTGCTGTGAGCATGGCTATTGCCTCTCCCTGCATGGTCTGGAGCATGCTGAAGGGCGACTGCAGCTGGGCTACAGGAGGTGACAAGGGGTTCAGCTAGTTTAGATTAATTTTGGCACTAATACACAGAATTTTAGAGGAGAGGATGGGGACATGCAGTTCATAGTTCCACTCAGAGCAGCTAGGCTACATGGTACTGCTGTGATGTGTCCTCCACCAGGATGGACACAATTCCCACTTAAATCCTGCATGATTGAGAATTACCCCAAGCAGACTTTTGGTGGCTATTTCAGCAAACAGATTTGTACCCTTGTGATCTTCCATAATTGTGTTGTATCTGAAGGACAGTTAGAAGTAACACTTAAGAGACTTTAAACCGGTATTAACACTTCTTCACAGCATTAATGATGAGTGTTGTGCTTTTTGGAATGAGTAAACCAGGACTGGAATCAACAGCTTTACATCCAATGTTCCAGGCAACCTAATCAGAATTTAAATTTGGACTAACCTTCAAAGCTAGTCCTGCTTTGAGTGCAGTTTGGATCAGATGGCCTCTAGAGAACCCTTCCAAAGTAAACTATTAATTATTTTAAATGCAATTTCTGGGTGGTAAAAGGATTATACTATTTTACTATACACTTTATATATCTTTAGTGTCAAGTTTAGTAATTCCTGGCTCAGTTAGAAAAGTTTCTGTGGTTAACTAAGAACTGGCTGGGGAGCTATCTAGGGCTTTTCCTAAACAGAGCAGACAGTTCAAGTCTCTAACAGACACTATTTTTATTTCTCACAGCTGGTATCCCAGGTATTAAAATTAATTCATAAAAGTGTTAAAAAATAGAAAACAAGGTTTTTAATAGTGTTATTTTTTCTAGTCCCTGGTATATTAAAAACTAGGTGGTAGTTTAATAATTGTTTCTCCCTCAAGGAAACACCTGCATTTCATCTGATGTCATAAATTTATGAGTTTTCCAGTTGCTCATGATGAATTCAGAGGGAATAGGAGGGAAAAAAAAAAATTCTGAAGAATAAAAATAAGCATGCAAAAAATAATTGCTATAATTTCATCATATAAGATAAAAAGGTACATAAACTCCCTTTTTTCTTCTTTTTTCATATCTGATTGTCTTCAAGAAGCAGTTCATTTTCCAGTTCTCCCCTTCAGCCTCAGCATAAAGATGAGGCCTTTCCTCTAATTCTGTACGTTTTAGAAAAAGTATGGACTTTGCTTTCTATCTCAAACATAGACTGACAACCTTTTGGGTTTTTGAATTTAATTAAAGATCCACTTTGACCCACTGAATTTCTTCTTGGTCTCTTTGCTTCCTTACTAAATTGAATGGCTTTTTCTGGGCGTGAGACTTATCTGCTGCTTTCCTTTCTCATGCCTAATCAATCACTGCCTGGACGTAAATGCTGAGAGTGGCACGTGTATTCATCATTCTGCTGGTGCTTAACTACGTGGGCTCTGAACTGCTGGAGGAAGAAAACAAGTGACATCCAAGTAATAAATATTTTATAGTCTTTGCGTTTGACAAATATTAATTACATATACAACAGTTCACTCTCTAGTTTATGGTATCTCCAACCTGGGGTCAGATCATTTTTTAGAGTGTAGTAGGCTGAAGTTCCACTCAACTTTTTACAAGATTTAATTAAACGAATGCTTGGGGGACATGTGGGATGCAAGATGTGATTATGAATTACAATATTTTACTGATCAAATTAAAATCATAAGCAATTCTCTCAATTTTGCATGGTTCTGTTCTGCTCTTTGAAAACCAGAAAAATAAAATGGTGCACTTCATGAAAAACCATTAAGAAATTCCTACTCAGCTAAGCATCATATATTCTTCCTTGACCTGCCACATTCCAATCTCTAGAGTGCATGTATGTTGCATTTTACAAGAAGTTTTCCTGCCTGTTACAATTTTAAGTCCTTTAATATCACCTAGTAATAAAAAGAATAGTCATAGTCTGGACTGCACAGTCAGTTCTTTCACAAACCTAATTTGCGTGACTAAATTAGTGTGTGAATTTTGCCTGGAATAAGATTACAAGCACTAGGTCATCATATGTTATACATTTGCAATCACAACTTCTTACTCAAAGAAATTGTTATGTTCATAAACAATTCTAGCCAGTACTGCAACAGGAAGTATCTGATTGATGAAATAATTTCATTTGTAATTGCCATATATCCTGTTTGGAGGAGTAATGTTTATTTTTGTTGAATATCATCCTAATTATTTGATTTATATCTATCTTTCCAAGCATTAGTAATCTTTTCAACTTTGGAAAGTCTCCCCATAATTACCCCCTGAGGTCAGTGTAGATTGTAATATGGAAAACTCTGAATAGTTCTGGACCTAGAATGGCATTTAAGAAACCTCCTGAAATATGACTTTTGGTCTTTGAATTTTTAATATTTTTGTTTCCAAACAATTTTATATTCTTCTGACCTGTAAGTCTTCAATTTTCATATGTTTTACTCTGTGAAACAGCAAAAAAATCTTGCTTGCGTTAATAATCCATAGTTGTGTTACTGTTATAAGTTAAAATGATGAAATTTTATATCATTCTTCCTTTCTATAGCTCAGTAAGGATATTATTGTTTTTTGATCAAAGAAAGGATTTAAGTGTCTTTGTAAGTGTTTAACCCCGAAGGCCAGATATTTAATTGAGCAATCAATTGTTCTGTTGAAGACCATCTCCATTCATGGAATGTCCTCACACATTTGCCCACTTTAATGACTTAATTTAGACTGAATCAATCTTTTATATGTTTTGGTTTTTTGGGTTTTTTTCAGAGACTGACTAAAATTCAGCTATTTCTTGGATGTAATTTATGAAATATATCAGGTGATCTCATTAGAGCTGCCTTGCTGGACAAGCCTTCAGGTTTTTCTGGCATACATACCTGACAAAACATTTGTTTTCTCAGTGGCCATAATGCAAATCTCCTTTGCCTTCTGTAGTCATATATTCACCTTTTCTTTTTCCTCACTGTATTCATTCAGCAAGCAAAAGCTCTTTCTCTGTGCATATTATGCTGCGGTAGAAGTTTTCCCATCAGCCTTCCCAGCAGATGGTTGTTCCTCTGCAGCATTTCCTTATGATTTCTTTGGACACCTCCCTTTGACTGGACTATTAGTGCAGCAAATATTAGTGGTGGTCCTATTCCTCCCTTCTTTCTACTCCCATCACTATTTTTTAAAATCAAAACCATATCTGGTCTGAATATTGTAACTTCAGATAGAAAATGTGCTGTCTGACAGAACTGGAAGAAATGCTAGCTCTCTCCCATAATCAAATAGTGGCTTATTTTCAGTTTTGCTCAGTACTGGAATAAAATCAACAAAAAAAATATTCCCATAAAATGTAGGAAAGTGTTTGTGTTTTACTCCCCTAGAGCCTCTCTATACTCCACCTATTTGTTCCCTCAACATGACATGGTTTTTGTTCATGTATTTCTATTCTCATGTCTTTGCTTTTATCTTGGCCAACACGAAAGATTTATTAGTTTGACTAAAAATAACAAATGCAAGCTTTTAGCTCAGCACAAAATGTTTTCCTCCCCCCCCGAGAAAGAGTGCAGCTCTCTCAGTCTTTTCCCACAAAATTAATTCCCTTCTGGGACTTCATTCTGGCGGGTGATGTGTAGATTTACAGTCTATCCTATATGAAGCTATCATCAGCCTCTATTTGGAAGAAAAGAGGTTATCCTCGAAAGAAGGAAGCATAGTCCTGTTTATGTTCCAGTGATGCTGGGAGAGGCAGGGTCATGGCAACTCTTGTTGCTCTGGGAAGGGCTGTGCCTGTGCTGAATATCTCAGATTCCCAGGACAGGACATCCTCTTCAACAACAGGACGAAGACAAATGCCCCCGTTACAATTCTCCCTCTGTACATACTGTGGCACCAAAGTGTGGAAAGCAGAACACATAAGAGCCAGACTTACAGAAAACCTCCATGTTATGAAATGTGGGAGGCTCAAAGATTAAATTGCACTGTGAAGTGAAAGAAATTAATTGAGCAGAAATGATTGCTCCTCTGACACTTTCATAAGGGCTAAATCCTTGGAAAACGCACTAAATGTTCCTGTTTGGTACTGTTGCACTTTCCTCACTTTACAAATGAGGACCCAGGGTCCTTTGAGCCTGTGCTGTTCTGAGGGCTTCTTCCTGTGTAAATGACAGCAGAGGGGAAGTGAGGATGAAAAAAGTACACACCTAAATCTCACCCTAACATTGAATCAGAATGCAGGTAGATTGGACAAAAGAGTATGGGAGACCCATACCTCCCATCGGAGGTCTGCATTTCCTGCAGTTTGGGTATAGTCTGAGAGTAAAATCTATAGCTTCAAAGAACCTCTGTTTTACTCATCTCTAGAGGTCCTTCCCAACCTCAATAATCCTGTAATTTTAAAGGTGTATAGAAGAGCAAGCTGGAAAGTACACAGAATAAAATGAGACTTTCATTTCAATTCTTTTGCCTGCCAAGCGGCTTAGAGAGTCAGCTTCTTGATTTCTTTCTTCATTCTTAGACATAATTAATATTTTAATTATTTAGAGAAAAAAATGAACAAACAGAACAGCTCCAAAAATGGACAGTGAGCAACACATTGCAAGACATTCAAGAGCCTGATGTTCATCTCTCAATTTATGGGAGATATAGGTCAACTTCTTTTATTTTAATAAGGCACAGTGCTGATCTAAGCCTAGAATAATACTCTAAACATTGTTTTATTACATTTAAAAAAGCGGCCCAAAACACAGCCATCCCAGAAGGTTTTGTCTGCAGATGCTCTTTTCCATAATCAACTTATCCTTTCAACACGCCAATCACCACTAGAGAATATCACCTATGCACAGGCAAAAATTACCAGTATTTAAAACTCTGCAAGGACTTTATGAATGTTAGTGATGCCTCAGGGTTGCATTTTGGCATTTTTGGTTTCAAGTTGAGTCTTGATTCTGTATGCAAACTCCTGCAATAAATCTGCAACACACTAAGGAACATGACCCAGATGTGTAAGATCCTAAGTGTGCACCCTTCCTTCTGAGTCTTCCTTTCCACTTGGAAAGAGGAGATTTTGTCCTCCACATACCTCGAAAAGGAAACAAGGGCAAAATGTACCATCCACAATTAATTATACCAGGTATCTTAGTTTTCCTTTGAAATACTTAACTCTGAACGAAGTTATATTGTTCTGAAAAGAAATGGCTTATATTAAAGAGCATTTTCATCCACATTTTGCAACCATGCCTTTTTTCCAGCTGTGAATAGAAACCAAATTTTCCTGCTTGTCTCATGAGGTCTTTGGATGATACAGACTGCTTTGTAAAGAGCTGTTCCAGTGCCCAGTGAATTGAGAGAATTTGGAGATACTTCAGTGGCAATATCTGCATTCAGAATAAGAAAATTGCATCCATATTCTTTAAGGAAAAACTGAGAATAAAAAAGAAGTTCAGCTCAGAGAAGGGAAGTAAATTATTTTCTGTGGTAGCCACATTACAGCTGTTGCAGATGCAGCACAATTAAAGCCTGGATTAGAATTTTCCATACTTATACTTGGTTTTCATTAGGATTTATGTTTTCTCTGCTGAGTTTAAGTAGATTCACACTTACGGAATGAAAATATTTTGTTCAGCTGGTTTTCCTAGCATGTTTAACCAGTCTGCTGAAGGTTCTCCAGCAGCCTTTCTGAAGTTAAAAGGAGGAAAGTAATTATTAACAAAGGCCTTTTGTTTTTCCAATTTTTTTTTTTTGTCAAGTTGTCAATTTTTCTAAAACAACTTGAATAATTATCATCTACTTTACTTTGTCATCTACTTCATTGTTTTGTTTCCCTGATGGTTTGTACATCTTGAGCCTCTGGCCTTTGTGAGTTCTTGTGAGTAGTAGATGCAGCCTGATTTTGCTTACGCAGTCTCTAGCTAAACAGAACAAAGCAGAAACCTTTTCTTGATTCCTCACACTGCTATTGCTTCATTATCTACAGAGTTTGGGGAAAAACAAGAGCTCTCCATCACTTGCAACATAGGAACTTCCATTTCTTCACCCTCCTTACTGAGTAAACCCACATCTGCAGCTGCGTTCCCCTGAAGAGAACCGGAAATAGCATCTAAAATGAAGAAAACAGACTTGTTTCTCGTTTCTATTCCCACAGCATATGCTTCATGCTACACATAGGGTGGAAATAGAAGATCAGGCAGCAAAAAAGATAATTCCTAAGAGAAGATTTGTGCCATTACATCACTGCAAATCTGGACAGTCAGCAGGACAATGCTGAAGATTCTGGCCTCCATTCTTGGCTACCCTATAAACACTCTGTCTCTTCCCCAGTACAAAGCAGTCTGAGTTGGCTTAGTTACAAGTGGAACATTTTGCACGCAAAGATTTTCATCCTGTCTGTGCCCTAATTTGTCCTCTAGCCAAATACGTGGTGCACAGCTGACCCACACCACCTTGAGCAGCCAAAGACTTGACTTAATTTTTCAGTAGGCAGGCTGGTGACATGAGAACATAAGCCCCTCATTTATTCTTAGCTTTACTTCCTACTTCTGCTGTGTCCCTTGATATGGCACATCAGTCAGAAGGCACAGATTTAATCCCAGAGCTTTTATCCTCTTCCTGTTCTATGAATAACCTCCCATTTCTAGAAGCTGCAAAGTCATGTGCTTGACTGTTCATTACCTTGAATTAGCAGTCTCTTTGTCTCAGCATTGACACAGGGTGGGAAGAGCTGAGAAATCAGTCTTTACACCTATTAATAGAAGACACTCTTGGGAGAATAGTCTTCCCAGGATGCCTGCACACAACACACAATGCCACAGGCTAAAAGGCAGATGAGTGGAGGATCCTCCTGTAGGTGTCCTGAACAGCCCCCTGTGGTACCTGTAAGCTCTTTATGGCTCTAGATCTAGGCAGATGAATCTCAAAAATAGAACTCTTACATTGGAAAGTTAGAGGTAAAATTCCTCTATGTTCATCAAGAGTAACACCTCCAACATGCACATAGCCACACCATTGTCTTGTCCTTTAACTGGCATGCTCAGTCTCATTCTGTGGCATTGAGTAAAGACATAGAATATTACTAACCTGGCAGGTTTAAGTGATATTAAGTCAATCTAAAAAATCCTGACTTTAAAGTACCAAGATTTTAGCTAGACTTTAACAAATTAAACAAATTTGTTCCTTTTTTTTTTTTTTTTTTAATGTATTCATTAGCAGAAGTCCAGCTGTGAAGCAAAAGTAAGTTCTGAGGTACTCTCTGCATTGTGAACAAAGCACTTTAAATCAGCCTGATACCTCCTGCTTACACAGACAACATCATGCTTGGCTGGTACCTGTGGGAAAGTACTTCCAGAGAGCCTAATTAGGGGCTATCTCTGTGTAGCCTGCATGGTGTTCCAGAGTACTCTCCCAAACAAATCTACAGAGTAGGTGGTTGAATTCAAATGTCCTCCAAAGTGCCAAAAACCAATTAGTGCTGGATGTCAGTACAAACAGCTATGAAACACTTGTCACAATGCAATGGGATTTTTCCCACAGAACCTAGCAGCACTAAATCTGCTTAAAATGTTAATCATATAAAGTAAAAAGTAAGCCAGACTGCTCTGAGTCTTTCTGTTAGCCCCCATGTATGGTACATATGGACAACATCCTGTGAAAACAGCTTTGGCAGAGAATAAAGTGTGGTTTTAACCTATCCCCACACCAAGAAGTCACCTGACCATGTGGAGAAACAGAAAGTATCAGACAGGATTTTAAACACTACTTTTCTCAAAAGCCACTCAGAAGTGTGTGGCTCACTAGTTAATTAACTTCTTTTCCATATTTGAAGGGAAATTGTAAGTGAAAAAGCAGAAAACTCACTAAAGTGTACCAACTGTTTTTTATCACCAGAAAAGAGACAAAGCATTTGCTACTGAGTTCCCTGATACAATAAAAGACACAATTTAGAGACTGATGTGGCATCTGAAAGGGGGAAACCCATCACATCTAAGTCAATGAAGCACATTTCACTGAAATTGTGACCTTTGTTTTGTGGTGTAGCAGCACAGTTTGCAGTCAGCCAAGAGAAGCCCATTTAGTGTCAGTCAGTCTCTCCCAGATATTATGTATAAAACTCTCAAGAAAGGATCCTAAATAAGACAAGTAAAGTCAAAAGGAATATTTAAGTTTAGTTCATCAGTTGTCTGAGTAACTGCCTTAAGTTGGAAAATCTTATATGATAAAAATGAATTTACTGTAACATCTACTAAAAGTTATAGTTTGGGTAATTTTGCTGTTCAGCAGGAAATTCTGCTGATGTTTAAAACAAAGTGACATTTTTCTATTATTTCTTAGATCATTAGATGAAGGAGATAAATGTAATCAGTAGGTTTTCATAATTTTTTTCCTTTGGTGATGGTGTTAAGGTGATACTCTCATATGCAGAATTTACAGCAAAACAGCAGGAAACATTTCATGATGCTGTCAGTCAGCTCCTTCCTTGGTTTTCTTGATTGTTTACTTGAAAAAGTCAGGAGAGAGTGCTGAGATAGCAAAAGAACTGAAGGTGAAACATAAGAATTGTGCTTAGCTTTCCTTGCTTCATTTGAAGATAATTCCTGGTTCCATAGTTTCAGAAAAGAGAGAACATCTGTCCAGGACTCCCCCAGATTTGCATGTGAGCTGCTGCTGTCCTTTGTCTGTGCGGTCTTGTCAGCCTCTTCAGTTTGTGTTCTTGCAGGGGGATACATGTCCTCCAATTTCAGGTCTTTCCTGTATTCATTGCTTTTTATCAGATATTTATTTAGGTCAATTAACTTTTGACAAAAGGTCATGTTCTGCTTCAATTTAGTCCAAACATTCATATTTTTATAAATAAGTAATTCCAAATTAAATGTTTGGGGGTTTTTTGTTTTTTTGGTTTTTTTTACAGTTCTTAAATCAATTCTTTAACATAGACAGTCCCCATAGACATACATACAGTTCTTAAAAATTCAGAAGAGTATTTTCTACCATATTTTTGAAGCTGCTGCATAAATAATGCCTTATAGCCAGATAATCCTCAAGTGAATACAAATATTCTTCATTCAAGCAGGTTTTCATTAACACATTTGAGAATGTTAGCACAGTATCAATAACACTAGTAACAACAACAAGAACTATATTAATAAAGTTTTGATAGTTCAAAACAGCTTTTTGAAAGATAGATATAGTTTATTTTAAAATTTTCCTTAACTCTTCATCATGCTTGTGAAAATAACTGTTATATTTTGAGAGTATTCTTAAATCTTAGGAAAGGCTCAAACTGAATTTTTCTCTTGTTTCTGAAAGAGACATGGAAGAGTGGAAAAAAAAAGACTTTTCTCTCTTAGGTTTGGATGATTTTGAAAATCTGAATGCTGGTCTCTTTGGGATTCCCTGAAAGTTGCTTCTTTTTTACTCATTAAAAAGGTAGAGAGGCTTTTCAGAGAAGTATCTTTCATTTAATTTAATTGAAGATTTTGCCTGTTCTCAACAGTTCTTCGTCAGCTATACTCAATTTACAACTTAAAAACCTGGTAAAACTACCATTTTGAGGATTTGTAATTCACTGCTTTCTTTTCAAGATGATGAAATTTTTTTTGGCTATTATACCATATAACATATTCTGTACCTGCTTTCCATTTCCTATAGAACCAAGGTTTAATAAATAAGGATTTGCAGACAGGAAAGTCTTCTCCTGAAATCTACTGGCACTGGAAACATTAGGAAAGTACATATTTTGTACAGGTTTTATTAATTATCCTGAAAAAAACTGGTTCAGAAAACAAGCACACGATAAATAAATACATACTGTTTCCTCTCAGTATAATTTATAGATATGTATTCCTTCAAATTTATGAAAAGTGTAGGACAGTCTGTGGCAACCAAGCTTAATTGAGATAATTTTTGCAATTATTCTTCAGGCAGCAATATTAAGCTTTATAATTTGCCATCTCTCCTAATTTGTGAACTTTCACGAGCAGAGACCAGAATTTTCCTTGTAAAATCTCAATTTGGTTCCTTGGGGTTAATGTTTCTGATAGTATTTTAGTGCATGACCATATACTGCTTTGTCTGTGCCATTTCAGCTTCATCAGGGCACAAAATATGTGATACCTAATTACTGATGAGCCTGGCCCTTTTAGTTTTGCAGAGTATGGCCCCAGGTCTTATTTACTGCACAATATCCAAATCCTGCTGAAAGTTAGAAATCGTCTTCTTAGGCTCTTCCATTACAGTTGTTACTATTTTCTTTGAATATTCACAGAAAAATCCTGAGAGTCTTTTATCCTCATTTTTTGGCTGGAGAGCTAAGGCACAGATCTATTAAGGTAAAAAAAAAAAAACCAGAGCCACATTAATTTAAAGTGGCCAGTTTGAGACTTCTGGGCCTTAAATTTTTAGAACATCAACACTACAAAGCAATGTGTTTTTGACACCCCACACCACTGGCTTATCATTGTGAAGAGTACCAGTGACAGAAACAAATGAAACCCTGTCCCTTAAAATAAATGTTTATCTTTAAAGCAGGGTTTTCAAACACGGTTCTTTTCAATAAAAGTTGAAATTCCTTCTTGACAGGAACATTGAATTTTGAGAATATCCAATGCCTAAAGTGAGGTTTGATTTTTTTCTTTTATGTTGCTTCAAACGGATAAAAAGCTGATAGACTTATTGTATGATAGTAAACCCCAAAATTAGCTACTCTGTTTAAACAGTGTGAAATCACTTGTTCAATAAAAATTGACCCACCAGAAATTACCAAATCTAAGGAATATACACTGATTTGGAACAAATCTATTTTTCAAAATCTTCGAGTCCCTTAAATAATAAAACTTCCCACAGTCTGACTTGTCACTACTTGGCAGTTTTGCATCAAAACAGCATGAGCCCAGCCATACTGATACCTAGCAGTGGGTAAAAAAACACAACCACAGAACACCTGTGAGAAGTTTGGGTGAATGACCTGCCCAGGATCACACTGAGAAATTTTTTGGCAGATGTACATTTATAATCCAGACTCTTGGATGGAATTCAACATCCCCAGCCAGGAAACCATTATTCATTCTTTTCCCCCCAATTTCTTTTCCATTCTCTACACAGCTTTTAGCATTTGCTACAAGTGATTTTCAAATTTTTTCAAGGATCCTTGACAAAATAGGCCTGTTTCATCACACACTCCTAATTCATCCCAAAAGCAGAATTTGGTGTGCAAAAAGAGACTGGATCCATGCAAAAAGTGAAAATGCAATCACAGAATTCAGATTCTTCTCATGTTGGTCATGTACAAGGATGACATCCTCACTGAGCCAAGGAAACATGGTTTAGATGAAACTGCTGAAAAGCAGATGGAAAACTCATTAGAAAGCTGGGTCTTTTAGATCCATAGTCTGAGTCTTTAAAGTAAGCCACATTTTGGTGTGGATGAGTGCCAACTGAATTAGGCTCAGCCAGCTATAAAGATACGAAATGTGGAATGCTCCAGAACCAAGTCCTTGGGACCTCATTCCAGTTCAGTGCCAACCTGCACTCCTCAGAATTGTCATACTGATTCTGGTTTGATGGCAAAGACATTCCCATTTCATCAGGGTCTCTGTCACAGGCTTTTTGTCTTTTCCACAACACTAGCTCAGTATCTTGTTCTTCCCCATGTGCTCATGGTGTCAGATTTGACTCACCATGTTGTCAGATTTGGTGGGCAAAAAAAGTACCCCTCATTAAAAAGCTGTTGCTCCTCCAAACAATATTTCTAGCCCTTGCTCAAAAAATTGGAATCACTGGAATATTACAAGTAAACCCATATTGATTACTCATTACCCAGTGATTTTTTTTCCTCTGGCCTCAGTTCCAAATATCCCAAGGTTGTCTTCTCTGAAGCAGATCCTGTATGGAAATTTCAGCTTAGAAATTATAAAATGTATGAGCAACTAAATTGGAAGGTAATTTCAGAGCTATCTAGTGCTCCTGGCAAAGTTTACACTAACTTTTTATCATGCTCTCTGTTCCCTCTTCTCAGAGTTGCATAAAGAAGTCTTTCTACCTTGATCTATTACAAGTAATTTAACTTCAGTAAGAGTGTTGTGCTCATAAGCCATTAGCAAATGTGTGATGCAAACAGTGTGATGCTGATAGACATACTGGAGATAGAATCTCAAAATTCAAGAATTAAATTATTAAACCATGACTTCCCTTATCTTATACTAGTCCTCATGGTAAAAAGAAAATTGTCATTTTGTATCCCTGTCTTGTTCTTTCATTCCTGTCAGCCTTTCCTGGCTGATATCCCTCTATATGTATGCAGCAAGAATGAGAAGTAATATCCACATCAGAAAGAATCAGCAGCACCCAAGAGAGCACAGCAGCCCCTTTAATTGACTTACATTGTAAGATGACTAATTCTTGGTCTTAATGTCTTGTTGAATACACAAGCCTGTTTAGTAGTTTCCTTTTCTTTAATGTAACTACAGTGTCATAGAGAATGTGCTTCAATTTCCATTTAATTTACAGACTGGACACTAAATGAATATTAATATATTGCTGCAGTTCCCTATCCAGAGTTCACTTGCTTCAAAGGCAGGCCTTTCCAAAAATAAGTGTAGCTTCTCATATATCTTGTTTACAGTTTTATGGTACATCCCAAGGCTTTCTGAAATAATGGTGGTATGTAATACTTCAGCCATCTTCTTATCCTTGATGGTTCCCATGAATTGAAAAAATGTTTGCATAAGCAATAAATTTGCTTATTTTTTCTATTCACTTCAGAGTATTTTTTGCTGCTCCATATACTTTCTAGATAAAGCGGCACATCAATTTCAATGGTTTCTAATCTCTATCTTTCACTCATTTTATCGTTACCTTATGATCATGTTCTTCATATACTGTCCTTGGAAGACTAGTCACTGATTGATGAAACATTTTTGCTGAAAAAAAAAAATAAAATATAAAATAGATGTTTACTATTTCTAAATCCTTGGAAACATCATAACAGTCATAAAATCAGTGGGTTTACTAGTCTTTGTCTCCCATGCACAAGCACACCAGAATAATGGGTACTTTCCATTCCCTTAGTACAATGGCAGTTTGTTTTTGGGAAGGTATCATTGGCTTTCATTGTGCAGTTCCATCCTCTGGTTAATCTGTTACGGATTATCCTGTACTCTCTGTCTCTGGTTAGGCTCTTACAAAGCAATATGTCTAGAGAGCATAATGAATGAATATAGCAATCAAAAATTTTCTTTTGCTATGCAAGCAAAGGTGTAGGATTTGATTCTTATACTGTGCAATGATTTAAAGCACATATAAAAGACTTATATTACTAACTGTATGGCACCATTCATTACCAGAAAAGGTTTTGTATTCAGACAAAGGGAAATTTATTCTCTCTTTAAGAAAATCTGCATGCTCAGGTGGATAATAAAAGCTGGGAAAGGGGAAACATTGGATGTTTGCTTTAATGCTAATCTGATTGGACCATGTATACTTAATATTTGAAAGGAAGATTCTGGAGTGTCTCTTTCATCACTTTCAAATTACCCCAAGGCTGCTGCAATCTTTTTCTAAACAGCACTAATGGAGTAGATTAAAATCCCTGTAACCAGTAGAAATTACAGCAAGACATATTTTTATAAGAAACTCAAATATTATAGACAAAATTTCATTTGTTTTTATTTCCTAACCTATTAAAATATATTTTATACTGCTCATATATTTTCTCCCTTCTTTTTGTCACCCACCCACAAACACCTCAAGATTGGCAATGGAAAAATATTTCATAATTTGCATGAATACAGGGCAAAGAGGCATAAAAGAGGCATGCCTCTCTAAACAGGCATAGCTTTCTGTGAAATGATTAATTATTCTTTGCAGACAAGATAAAAACTCAGTCTATGAAGAGATCCTAGCTAATGTTACAAGAGGAGAGACTGTTCAGTGCTCTGAGGTTTAGACTGGGACCACTAACTGTGATGCCAAAAGCTGGTGAAGACAGTAGTAGCTCAAGCACACTGGGATTAGGCAGCAAAAGGGAGAACTCTGACATGAGCTAGCCAGACTTCCAGTTTGATCAGGACCTGCATGTGTACTGGCACAGGTGGAAAGTGAGGAAACAGCAGCTGGTGTTCATGACTTGTTTCGATTCACTGGGAGAGGCAACAATATATTTTTAACTTTCTAAGTAGCCACTGCTTCCACCAAACTCAGGAGGAGACAGGAGGTAGCTCTGTGGCTGGCAGGCTGTCTCCAAACCTGGCCAGTGTCATGCTCCTCCAGGGATGGGTAATTTATGACTTGTCATTGGCTGAGTGCTGTGTCCATTTAACGTCCATTTAGAAGTAAATCAAATACATACTGGTAAAAACTAATGTAAATATTTTATTGCAGCTTAATCGTATTTCAGATCTTAATCTATTCTTCAATGGTATGTTTGTCTGACTATATTATAGAGCAAAAGCATAGATTCTCTTGGGGTAATTGTCTGGGTTACTTTTTTTTAGAGCCTCAGCTTCATAAACTGACTAAATTGTTTTCCTCATCTGCGTTCCCCTCAGGGCTTTTACCTCCTTGAAATAGTTATAAAACAAAGTTATTTTAAGGGGAAAAAGGCCAAGAACCATTGAAAACATACAAGAAATGCGAGGAAAAGACCTTTCAGTTTACTTTAGTTGAGTACCTGGTTATATTTCTATCCAAGATAATTGGGCTGAAATATCCATCACGTAATATATATCTAATGTTTTCAAACTTCTTGCTACAGGATTTTGTGAATGCTTGAGTTGAAAAAGCAATTGGAGAGAGCTCTGAGAGAAGAGTCCTACTGAGACTTTTCAATTCAAAGACATTTCTCTCCCAGGAAGCCCCTGAGAAGTAGCTTGCTGGAGGCTGAGAGGGTGTGATGGGAAAGTAATTTTAGTTGTTGGCTTTGTCCTTGTGTTCTAATCAAGGCACCTGCTATTGGCCATCACCACCTTCAGGAGCACCACGGCAGACTCAGTACAGGAGAGTATCATGGATTCAGGCAAACAAACATGCTTATACACAGAAAGAGAGAGAATATTGACCTAATTCAAAAAGAAATTAGTAATTAAACAACCGTACCATAGTCTTTCAAGGTCTCCAGTGACTGACCAAAAGGTGTTCTAAGAATGAATCACTGGTGGAAACAGAAAGCTTTAAAAAGAAGAAATGTCTTCAGCTAAACTTTTTTTTCTTTTTTTTTTTTTTTTAAGAATTGATGGCAAAGCTGGAAGGGTATATAAAAACTCTTCGGGTTTGTTGTCATTTAAAATGTGTCTCAAAATTAATTCATATCCAGTCTTTGTAAGATCACCGGCATATAACTGAAAACTTGTGATGCAAAGGGACTTGTCAGGCAGGAAAGTAATGCAGGGCAAAATATGCATTGGGAATATGGCAAGTTAGCCTTAGCGATTTAGGGAATAGATCAACTAAAAATCTTAATGAAATTCACTCAAAACAAATGGACAGAAACTGCAAACACCTCTGAGAGTAGAGGAATAGTACACTGGGAGCTAGAGATATCCAACATGTGCAGAGAATCAAAAAGATCCAAAGAGAAAACCAGTGAAGTAATGCAATGAGAAATTAGCTGAAGCTCATCTACTCAGTCAAAGAAGAGAGAAATCTGGAGAGAAATGATCATTCTGAAGAAGGAAAGACAGGTGTTAAACTAAACTCCCACTAACTAAAAAATATCTGTTCTTTTTTCTCATTCTACCCTAAGTTTTAATTTTAAAGTTCAGTTGGATGCTTTCTTGAACTAAAACTCAGCTAAAACAAATATTTCTTCCCACCAATCAAAATGTTTCAACTGAAAACTGACAAGGAAGAGTGAACAGTTTTTCCTTTGAATCAGATTTATAGTCAGCTGAACATGAGTTATTTCCCTGAAGTACAATATTTCCTTTCCACAGTAGTGGTCAAGTTGTGTTTGTGAAACTTTGTATGTGTTGAGATGGGAAGACTTTGACTTTAAGTAATCAACCTGGATGTTTTTTTATTTACTGCAGAACTGGCATAACTAGCAGGAGGAACGTACAAATTAAAATTTCCTCTGCACTGGAGAAATGGGGAGATCAGCAGCTGTTTTCCATGTTTCTTGTACCATGCTGTTCTATCACCCAGCAGATCCTCTGACATGAGCTCAGAGTGAGTTTATGGAACAAAAGAGAGGAAGAGAATGAGAGAAGGCTTTGTCTCACATTGGCAAGAGAGTAACATTGCACAGGCAAGGCCACAGTGGTCCACATCCCCATTCAGTTTCCTTTCAAGATATCTTGTTAGATGTCGTGATGCTTGATGCTGGGTTCTAAATCCCAGCAAGATCAGAGTGGAAGGAGACAAGCACCACTACCTCCAGCCCTCTGGAACTTCTGCATCCAAAGGTTGTTCAGCATTTGAATGATCCATGACTGCTGTTAATTTAACTGAGGCTCAAAGAAAGAGCCGACAACTGAAACAGAAATTTGCATTTTTTAATCTCCTTCCCTGCACTTCCATGGTTCCATGGGATTTCCATAATTTACAAAGCTCTAAACAAATTATTTGTTTCATAATTCAAAACAAAATAGTGAAATACTTACGCTCGTTATTTTCTCCAAACACTCAGGAGAAGGAGAAGGACAAAGAGGAGAAACCTGCATTTTTCACAAATGTCAGATTACAGCATTGTTCTTTGAACAATCTCACGAATCTTTTCATTTTCATTTTCCTACAAAGTAAAAATACCTTTGGGAGTTTGGGGAACTGATTTCCAGTGTGATTTAATTCAAATTTGATGAAAAGTATTGGGTCAATTATCAGCATGTAATGAGCTTTTATGAGAAATAAATGAATCATAGTTCAACTCAAGCTGCTTCTACTCCAAAAATTTAATCAATTTAGCTCCGTGATTTAGGAATCAAATTCATCAAAGGAATAGGTGTGCAGATGACTTATAATTCAGTAAAGAGCTAGAAAATAGTGAATATTTACATTTTGAGCTAAATGGACTCTTTCAGACTCTTTCCTAAACCAGAACCAGGATGCCTCTCATACTGAGATGTATATGAAGGTAGTGAGACAGAATAAAAAGAGGGCTGCACACTGAGCTTCCAGTGGTTAGGAACACTACTGACTTCAAGGACTCTCTTGTTCATCCCACAAACTTCCTGCCAAACTCTCATTCCTCTTTGAGTGCTGTACCTTGTCTCCCGCTCCATCTTCTGAGGATGTGCCTGGAATGTTTTGTTACCGCTTGCACCTTCTCTCTTTGCTGCTCCAAGCAGAGGCTGCATTTTTCCCACCTCTCACTCATTCACTGCTCAGATGTTCCTTTGTTTTGGCAGTCTGTATCACATGACTCCTTTTTCATTTTCTCTTTCCTAACGATGGTGTAAACTCCGCCCATTTTTCTGCCTTGTCCTATTTTATTCCTTTCAAGCATTTTGATTATTTATACCCCATTGTCACCTCCTCCCTCTCCCACCAAAGATCTTGTATCTCTTCTGCTTAATAGAGACATGGCTTAGGCCAATATTGTCTGAAGTGTGGAAATTAATATAATGCAGTTCTTTAAAAAAAACCCACAATATTGTCTTTGTAAATTGCTGCATTATTATACATAATTGTCACATATATTACAACAAAGTAATGCCATCCAGGTTATCATGGTGCCTCACAAACTCTGCCAAACATGTACAGGTGGTTTTGAGCTTGTCTAAGCAGAGTTGCAGAACCAAGACCTGACATGCTTCTGCACTGGGATGATGTGCACAGCTCGAGTGGAAGAAATTGTTCTAGAAATATACTCTCAGTGTTGGAAGCATGGAAAGGAATAATGAAAGGGATTATCAAGATTTTAGGGGCTGATTTATGAAAAATCTAAAGGAAGGACAGTCTGCACAACAATTAGCAAGACAGTGTCTAATGGTATAAGAAGAACAGCATAAAGCACATTTAGAGCAGATAATGACAAGAATAGAAAGTGCTAAATAAAATAGCTCTTTAGGCTGTGCAATGCCTATTTACATGCAGAAAATATTTGGGCTCATGTCACCCTCTATCACGTCTAAATTTAAAGTAATCTGTGGATGCCAAAGTGAAGGGTTTTTGATAGATAAGTTAAAATATAATATTGATATTTCCACCATAGAAACAATTTTACAAGGCCACATAGATGGAAAAAATTATCCTAGCAGGTACTCTAAGATCCACGTGAACGAAACATCTGAAAATTATTCAGAGAAGATTTATGATTGTAACATATGCTTATTCTGGATCTTTGAAAATTGAAATTTCTATTACAAATATATAGGTAAAAAGAATCCCTTGAGTCACTGATTTCTTTGATTTTATGCATGTTATATTACTTAAATTGATGAGGATGCATTCTTTTATTCAAATATGAAGCATGGGACATTATAGGATGTAATTTTTGCTCAGTGCTAAAATAATTGTTCTCAAGGGATTTACGAAGGTCATTTTGAAATTATACCATAATTTGCAGAAGCCACTTAAATGAAAATCAAGCAGAACAAAACATCTAGGAGTACATTATTCTGGGACGATGTGCAAGAGGAATAAGAGATATAGTATCTGCCTCTTTTGTTAGAGAGATGTGAGTATTTCACTCTTCATTCATTGTAATAATAAGGTCCCCTAATACCCACTACTGATGATTCTATTTTATCTAATTGCTTTGTTTTATCAGCTATGGAAAAATATATATTCTGCATTACTATTCCCATTAGTGCTTTCAGAAGAAAGTCAGAATATTTGAATTCCTCAATGATCAGTATTTTGTCTTTTTTTTGTCAGGTCCTTTCTGTACTTACACTGCCATGCACTGCCATGCTTTTTCAAATTTTACAGAAAGGTCAGGTACTAAGACAAAATTCTGCTTAGTATGAAGCTTTGCTTAGCAGGGACTTTAAGTCCCTAGAAATACGTGAATTTAACAGAACAAACAGCGCAGTGTTTCTTCAGACAAACCGAAGAAACTTCTGTTTACTTCAGTAAAAACCATTGTTTATGATAACACCATCCAGAGAACCAAATTATCACCAGGTTCCAGGTTTATACCACCAGTCTAACTTGTATGCTTCAACACTTCCCTGGGAGTCCTGCATGGGCAGTGAAAACTGCAGACCTCATGTGGGCTGAGCCACACTCTAAAGAATCCTGTGTCTTGAAATGTGGCTGATATTAGATGGGATGAATTTAAGTGAAGGTGCTCAAAAATTCCAAGTAGTAAACTCCAAAATTGAAAAAAAAAAAGACCTTCCAACTCCTACACAAAACTTTCTGTGATGAAAAATATGCAAACATAGCTCAAATACACATATGAAAGCTGCCTAACAAATAATTTGACATGAATATAAAAATAAAACAAACTATTTGAGAAAAATTATAAAGCATGGCAAAAAAAAAATCATCTTAATATATTATGGATGATAAACACTGTTGTTCTCTTAGATCAAGTTTGAGTATTCTTCACGTGCCCAGTAATTCCTGTATCTTTGTACCTGAAGTCGTCCATGAAATTGTGCCTGCACAAGCTCTGCTTTTCACAGTGATGCTATAAGAATTCAGCCCTTTGTTGAGCTTTGTCAGATTATTTCCAATTTGATACTGCTTCTATGACACAAAGAAACTTCATTTTCTCTCTTGGAAGAGCTTGATTCTACTATGTCAACAGTATCTAAGCCCAGAGTAAGAAACTAATAGATTTCTCATCCTTGTCTCCAGCGAAGATCCTGAATACATTTGCAACTGCTTTTAAAGCGTTCGGTTTTTCTGAAGATTAATTCTCTGATCCCAATCCTATCAGAGTGGGAAAATGCTGAGTAAAAGACAAAAGAAAGACTTGGGACAATTAGTATGGTGGTCTTCTGTCAGGAGAAAATTCATTCTTGAAGAAAGGGGAAACCTAAACTACTTCTGCCTTCTGCTTTTTCTTTAATTTCAATAGTCTTTTATGTTCGTAACTTCCAACAGAAATCTTAACACTGCAAAGAAGCCTACTGAAATCATATTGAAACAGAGAAAACAGACGTATTGATATCACTGTTTAATTCAGCCAACTTATATTGGTTGATTGCTGGGTACAGGTATGAGAATGAAGACACTGTATAGCCACCAGTCTGCCTGCTCCTTGTGAGTAATAGTCTTGTACTTCCTGATGATTCTTGAAGCTCCTTGTATACAAGTCCTGATGGGAAGCTGGTAGAAACTTGATCTGTGACTCTCAGAGTGTATCTACTCAGAGACCTGCTCTCATGATACTAACAGAAAGCTAAAATGTGCACATGCATCCATGCATACAGCTCAGTAGAATCATATTACTTGGCTAGAAAGCAACAAGTATGACATTGTTTAAAATAAGAACAAAATGTTGGCAGCAATTTTCAGCAAGGAAGGCAAAATTATCTCTTTGCATCTACCATCTTTTTGTGACTTTTGTGACTGGTTTGAGGGTAGCACTAAAACAGTAGTTAATTAACATTACCACTCAGGAGCATAAAGTAGAATATGCTAACTGCACTTTACTTTTTCTTAAAGGTTTCAAAGAAACAGATCCTACAGATTTAACACTGAAAAATCCTACAAGATTTCATTGGAGACAAGAGGAAGGAAAAGAAAGAGAAGGAGAAAGCCCTTCAATCAATGATGTTGCTTTTACCAATAAGGGTAAAACACCACTTACAACAAAAAGGGAGGGTGAGGCGTCCATGCCTGCCACTAGCTGAACAGCAGTACTAAAGGATTTAACCATGAAGCCACTGTACCAGGAACATCAGTAGAGGACTTTAAAAATTTACATGTTTTCTCTGCTCAGATCTGAATCTTTATGTGAATAGATTTTATTTCAAAAAGCCCATCTGGCTCACTCAGCTCATGGGTTGAAAGAAAACTAAAACTACCCCCTTCCAAGCAACCTGATAAATATGGCACTCATTTAAAAAAATAGAATGGACTAACACTTTAACTGGACACCCGGACAAATTCTGCTGTTCTGAGATCCTTTGCACAGAGCAAGGTGAGTGCCTGCACTGCGCATTGAGTGGCCTGGTGTCTGCCAGGGGGAGTGTCATAGGTCATATCTCCTCCATCTGAGCCATGAGTGTGCTGCAGCTCATACTTTTGCTTATGCTATGACTTTCCCATCATGTGCCATCTAGTACATCATCCTCATTTGCTGGTGAGTGCTTACATACTTCTGTGTGATGTATAATGCTACTTTATTTCACATTGGCACTACTTGATGCTTACAATACATACAAAAGCAAAATTGCATAGTGCTCAAATCACTGAGAAGTTGAATGCACTATCTCTGTTTACTGACATTTCAAGTTCTTACACCTGGGATATGCAGCTCATCAACTGCCTTACAGGCAAAAGTTTGAGGCCTATTTCTCAAGTATCAATAATGCCTTAAAGCTCGTATATATTAGATTATATAGATTATATTGCCATATATTTCTGCTGAATGAAATATTGAAGACTGGACTGTTATGAATCAGGTACATGGTCAATGAAACTGCCCCACAAGAGCCAGAAAACAAGAATGACATGAGAAACAGGCATGGCACACATACCCCTCAGTTGATATGAACATAGAAAAACTGTCATGGTTTGTTTTGTGGTTTGTACTAAAAGAGGAAGCTGCTTGTGAGAAATAAATAATAGCTTGCCTCCAGTGCAGGCTGCAGCATACCAGTCTGGCCATGATAGGTGCAGTTTGGGGTGAGCCAGTTTCATTTACTTTCTAGATTGAGCATACATTCAGACCAGGTGCAGATAAGAGTTGATAAATCATGCTGGGTGTCTTAGGTTATGTACAGAACTTCACAGCAGTCATTAGTCCTAATTTGTTTTTCACATTCAAAGATAAACTTCAAAAGTCAGACGGTCTTGCACACTGAATTATCTATATTATTGATCACTATCATTGTGCAGTTATTTAGAATTGAAGAGTTGGACTCTTCATTCATTGATTCATTAAGAGCTTTTGGCAATTTTTCATTTCACTATATTTGATCATGCAGGTATGTCCTTGAAATGACATTATGGCAGAGCTGAAGATGCAATTAAATTTCAGTATTTTTCTTATAGCTTCAGGCTACTATCTCAGGTTGCTTTCTAGTATAGGCTATTTTAATTCGAAACTAAAAATACATTCTGAAATGTCTTTTCAAGGTAAAGAGAGAAAAAACTACTTCTTTATATTAGCCATTTCTGCACTTCAGGCCACTGTAAATTTCTTTTCTTTATTCTGAGATGATATTATATAAATTCCCAAATAGTGTTTCAAAAGCAGGTGAGAATCATTAACAGCTGGAACTATATCTCCAGAACTCATCTGATGAACTGGCAGAAATCCCTGTACTTTTAAAAATGCAGATAACTTCTATTACTAGACTAACTTAGAGCTGTAATTTAAAACTCTTTGAAATCACTGGACAAAGCTCCCATTGATTTCAAAGACTGGCAAAGCAGACACCAAAAGTCTTTATGCCATTCCTGAACATTTTCCAAACCAGCCCCTGCATGTGCTTTCATGTGTAAAGAACACCAACACTGAAACCTTTGGGAAGAGGAACCTGCTGCTCATCCTGTGTTTCCTCCCTACATTGGGTTTGCATGGACACACTTTGGTAGGAGGGGGATACAGTGGTGGTTTCTGTGAGAAGCTGCTGGAATGACTGACAGAGCCAATGTCAGGTGGCTCCAAGACAAAAAGTGCCACTAGCTGAGGCTGAGTCCAGCAGCGATGGTGGTAACCCCTCTGTGATAACATACTTGGAAAGGAAAAAAGTTATTGCACAGATGTAATTGTGGCCAGAGAAGAATAGAGTGAGAGGAACAGCCCTGCAGACAGCAAGGTCAATGCAGAAGGAGGAGAAGGAGCTGCTCCAGGCACTAGCGATAAGGTTCCAGGTGGTGCAGACCATGGTGAAGCATCTGTGCCCCTTCAGTCCATGGAGAACCACAGAGAAGCAGAGATCCACCCACAGCCCATGAAGGAGCCCCATGCTGGAGCAGGTGAACACCTAAGAGGAGGCTGTGACCCCATGGGAGGTCCATGCTGGAGCAGAGTCCTGCAGGGACCTGCAGACTCATGGAGAGAGAAGACCACACTGCAACAGGTTTCCTGGTAGGATTTGTGACCCCGTGGGGGACCCATGCTGGAGCAGCCTGTCCTTGAAGTACTGACCCCATGTAACAGTGATCCACATTGAGCAGCTCATGGAGAACTGTTTCCCATGGGATGGACTCCCATTGGAGTAGTTCATGATGGACTGTCTCTCACGGGAGGGACCCTATGCTTGAGCAGGGGAAGGACTCCTCTCCCTGAGAAGTGGTAGGAACAGCATTTGATGAACTGACCCTAAGCCCTGTTCCACATCTCCCTGCCCCACTGCAGGAAAGAAGGTAGAGCCCAGGTAGGATGGAAGACTGAGAGAAGGAGATTCCTTTTACTACTCATTATCCTGCTCTGATTTTGCTAGTAAATAATTCAATTAATATCCCCAGTTTGAGTCTGTTTTTCCTGCAATGATATTTGGTGAGTGACCTTTCCCAGTCCTTATCTCAACCCAGGAACCTCCATATTTTCTCTCTCTGTCCAACTGTGGAGAGGAGTGATAGAGAGGCTTTGGTGGGTGCCTGGCATCCATCCAGCATCAACCCCCTAAGCACCCTTCTTGCTTCTCCTGTCATCAAGAGTGAATACAAGACTGCTCCCCAAGAGGCACAAGCAAACTTCCATAAATTTCTGGATGTGCAGACTGTGAGGTTCTGAAATGGATTTCTAAGAGGTTAAAGATGTGGGTCCTGGGATTTTGAACAAGACAGTTAGTAATATACAATTTCAAGCTTTATTGTTCTCTTTCAAAAAGTCATCATTGGTAAAAGTGTAGGTTGGTATGGAGTAGAACAGCAATACTGGTTTATTAATAATGAATCTTTTTTTTTTGTTGTAAGATTTGGAGCCCAGGAGGTCATTTCAGATCCATTCCAAATCCCACTATTTCAATCATAAGTGCAAAAAGTGCAGGAGTAATGTAATTCCTCTGCTTGGACCATCTGGCAGATTTCTGAGCTTTGCAATTTGTTAATCTTCATTCACTCTTCAAATTATATAAAATACATAATTCTGAACTCTGCAGCTATTACATGATTAGTTAACGTGTTAAAAAATAGAAGAATAGAAATGCAGAGGTTCTACTAATAAAGGCTGAGGCTTCAAATTAACAACAAAATAATGAGGAAGCCTAGAGAATGGAAGGATCTATTTAGTATAAATAAACACTTTTTTTCTACAGTGTGTGACTGTAGTTTCCATCTTCTGATGTTTTTCTGAGGTGCACCTCTGTAAAACAGTTAAATGCAATTGGTCAGATCCCTTTGATGTCTGACAGAAGCATTTTAAAACAAGAAATACAGCTCTTACAATGCCCTGCACACAAGGAAATGGTCACTGCTGGTGAAATTGTATCAGACTTGCTTCTTGAAAGTAAGACAAGCTGTACTGAAAGTTCATTGAGGAGGGATTTCCGCTAGACTAATAGCTAATTAGCCAGAATATCTCTGCCTTGGACATGACACCATTAGATGGTCCCCCTGACAACTGTGACTAAGGACACAAGCAGCTGTGGCCATGGTCCTTAAATCCCCAGGAACCTTGAGTCAGTGCTCGTTGAAGCAAGCATGCACTGGCTTTATGTGGAAAGACATTTATAGCTATACAGTCAGTAATGCATCTATCTCTGGAATGCTGAAAGTGTGATATATATTTATATACATAGGTATATAAGGTAGTAAGGTAATGGATTACTTTCAAGATTAAACTCCTGCTAATTTTTTTATTTGCATACAAGAAATCAGGAGAACAACTTGCTAGTCAAATCTGATCCCCAGGTACTATTACCAATATGCTGCCCTTCATAGACTTCGGGAGTCACTTATGTAAGACCCTGTGTGGTTACTTCTTTAAGTAAAAGTTTTAAGCTTTCATGAGCAGGAATTCAGAACATGTTGGATGAGAACTGACGCAGTAGGTCAGAGCTACACTGGCTCTGTCACTCCAACCTGCGCCTAGTGTGGGTCACACCCCAGGGGTAGGATGACCTGAAGTGACTAGAGCAGTTGCTCTATGACCTTTTTGGCTGTCAGTCTGTGCTGAAGGAGGCAAGGAGGAGGGGGAGGTCTTTTACGTAGGATCAAAGAGGATTTTGTTACTCTGGGGAATATGGTGGCAAAAGACAGAAAATGTAAGTGTACAACAGCTTAAATATGGGGGTGGTCTAAAGGCAGGGTATGATTATTAGCTAATTGGAGGTATGCTGGGGAGGGATAAAGGGCAGGATTCACAAAAACATTGTCCAGTGAGGGAGGTAAGGGGGAAAATTGGGTCACATGGACTAATGGGACATCATACTTTAGGGGGATTTCCAAAGGGGAATTCTGAGCAGGGGGTTGGCACAAGGTAGGATTGGCAGGAAACTCAGGGTAGATTGGCAAGGTGAGTAAGAGGGTATAATTTGGACCAAACCCTTACTTGGGCAATAACAGAACACACCATTAATAAGAAACACTGCAACAGAGATCTAAGCACCCAGCTTGCAAAACCCTTTGCTAGCAGCCCAAAAAATCTCAGCCTGCATCTTTGAGCTAAGCTGAGGGTCGCTGATGACTACACACCAAGGATACAGGCTCACACCTGATACCTAGAAGTTCTTAAATCCTGTGTTTTTCTAATTTGCAGTCTCTAAATTCATGAGAGTTTATTAATTAAATATTAAATGCTTTTTAATTAAATAAAATTTATATGTGTTTGCATTTCCATTTTTCAAAACTTCTACCTACTCTGAGATTGTTGTATTCACATATGCACTGTGACAATGCACTAGATAATAAGGTAAAAACTCATCAAAATTATTTCCATACAAAACAAATCAATATGCAAATAACATGTCCCACTCCATCCATTTAGCCAATACCATGAGTAATTTAAACAGCAGGGCTGCAGACCCTTTGAATACAAATGAAAGGAAACAGCTGGTGATACACAATTGCACATGGGCAAACTTTTTCAATAACGTATTTTTTTTCATCACCAAGTTGCTTAGAAAGTACTTTTTAAATTTTGTTATGTTTAAGTCATTCGAACTTTGAGAGTAGCAAGAAATTACCTGTGGCATTGATTATCACAGACACAAACCACCAGCGGTTTGTGATCAGCCACACTGATACTGTTCTCTGGAACAAAAATTTTGGTTTTGATATCTTACACAAAAACATTTAGTGACTTGTCTCCATGAAAAATAGTTGGGCCACGTAGCTTTGTGTAGCAGTATTTAGGAGTCCACTAATCATGAAAAAAACTTGTATCCATGTGCAAGCACAAAGTTCCCCAAAGATCACATTCTTTGAAAGCAAATCTCTGCCAAAGAATTGCTGCAAGTGAGAGCAAGGACATCTTAGGGAAAGGAGCTGGGACCTGCTTTACCCTTTGATTGGGCCAGATGGTTCCTGCTTCCATACATCTTCTCTATCAAAACCTCAGGCAAACTGTCAAGAAGAAAAATTAATCTCTGGGCCCAATCCTCACATACCAAGAAGAAACATTTATAGGAACCAGAATGGGAGCTAGCCTACCAAAAATTTGATGGAATGCTATTCAAGCTGCAAATGTGAAATAGACATGCAGAAGCTATTGATTCCTCAGGCTTAGAGACCTCTGGGTTAAAATCTTTGTGGAGTCATTAGGGGGAAAACATCCTGCACAGGACTCCCCAAGAACTCTGGGGTATTAAGATACCATCCAGAGTATTCTTCTCTTCTGAGACAGGTTCAAGGATATTTTGCAGGTCCTTCCCTATATCTTCAGTTTTGTTTCATGATCCCTCAAACACAGATCTCTCAATGTTCCTTGATAACCAGTGAGTAGCTTAAATTCTTTTTCTGCAAGCTGGTCTTCAGCTTTTCATGTTTTGGTTAAGCCCTACTATCTCATGTTTTACTCTGTACGGACATAAGGTACAATTGGGCCTACCTCCTTCATAGGAATTTTTAGATACTAAAATATTGTAAAACATGATCCCAGTAAAGATGTTTTTTCCTTTTTATAATACTTAATAAAACTGTTTCCTTCAAGTTTCCACATAAGTCGTGCTTTATTCTTGATGCCATAAAACAGATAAAAATCAGATTATTTATCTTTTCATTTTAAAAGATTTTGTTCTTTTTCTTTTCTTAGAAACATTACTCTTTGTGAATTTTTCTGACTTTTCTCCGAGCAGTTGGATGTTAGTATTCCATCTGAGAAATCACTAATGGTGAGAATATAAAATGAGTTTCCAATTTCTGCATACCCATTGTGTTATTCATCTTGCATTTAGTCTTAGTCCACAGTAAATACTCATCCCTTCCACACTTCCTGCTGCCTGACCAGTTTTTCCTCTATTTTTTACTTCTGTCATTCTTTTTAAATGCAGTACTTTGTACTCAGCTTTACAGAATATCACCTCAGTGGTTTGGGGCTATTTCTCCAAGTTATCAAGATCACTTTGAATTGGACACTTTTTAAAAAGCGTTTGCAGTTGTTTTCCCCTTTGGTGTCATCTGTAGATTTTTGAGGAAGGTTATTGTCCATTATCCTAACTTTTAATGCTGGTATTGCCTATTACTGAGTCAAGAAGAGAGACTCGTGGGCCCCTCCTTGATATGCCCTCTAGTTTGACAGAATCCTGTAATCACTCTTTGACAGCAGTTTGGAGCAGTGATGCACTCACCCCATAATAATTTTATGGGTTATGATCCATGTATAGCTGTGATTAAGGCATTGCTCACGGTATTAAATTAGACTTTTAAAGTCTTGAGATCAGCATTTGCATTCTTCCTCCCTCGGCACCCCCCACTCATGATGGCAGTATAAGCCAGAAGAAAGGTTGTGTGTAGGCTATTCATCTTAACATAAGAAGATTTGCTTGTAAAAAAACCCTAAATTCAGATTTCCCTGGATTTAAAGTGCTGATTTTAAGAAATTTCTAACACCTAGATACTTCCTCATGCCCACACAAATACTTCCTTCAGTTTATCTGCCTGTTTTTATCTTGCATTTCTTCATCAGAAGAAAAAACATTAACATATATTATTCCTTAGTACTGAAAAAGATAATCAAACGCTACTGAAGTGTATTTCTGCGGCTGACAATGAAAGAATGATGATAAGGTCACTACATTTTGTTTAAATTATGTTGTTGTTTCAAACACCCAAGGCTGGATTTTCTGCAGAAACTGTGCACTGCAGAGCCTGCAAGAATGTGATGACTTTGGCAGAACTGTGAGGGAGCAGAAAGCTGAGTCCTGGAAGAGGCCTTCTGCATCCTGAAGCAGCAACTTCCACTTCTCTCCCTCCTTCCCTGCCTGCACACCTCTTCCATACATGGCTCTTGCCATCCTGGCTTCACCGTACAGCATGGGGACAGGCCCAAGACAGAAGAAGTCATCTGCAAACCTTGGCACTCTAGCACAAAGCAGGCAGCCAAGCCCGGCACTTTGGTTTAAGTTTCTGGCTTGGAGAGCTGTGGAAGGAGTGGCAAATATTCAAATGCAGTCTTTAAATATTTGGGATTGCTGGAGGAAGTGATTTCCCAGAACTTCTGGTGCATGTGGCCAGCCCTCATGATCTGACTGTGGTATTGTCACTGAGAGACTTTCATCGCAAATTAAGGATAACCAAATCCTTAATGATGATGGCACCAACAGCCTGCTGAAAATACACCTGAGTTTTGCTCTGGCCAAGCCTAAAGCCAAGTATCTTCTCAAAATTGTGGTCTGTGGACCACTGGAGTTTGTGGCCTTTCTTACAAGCACTCTGCGAACACTAAGTAAACATCCTTCTCAGCACAAGCCACTCCAATCTGTTGCTAGTAGCCTGAAGTATTTCAAGTTACAAATAAACCAAAATACTTCACCAAGATGTAGTGGAAATATTTTTATGGAGCCCACAAACGAGAAAAGTTGAACATCCATTACCTGTTTACTAGCACCCTAGGCATCCCTATATACATTTCTCTTGGTTTCAGACTTGTAGCTTGTATTAATGATAATGGTTATTTTAAATATCTTTGCTATTCTATCACATTGATTCAGGGCAAATGAAATACTGACACAGTAAATAAATTTTTAAAGGGTTTTAAGTTACTTGCAATTAAACAGTGAGCTTATTTACATTTTCTCCAAAAGTTGGTTATATATTCAAAATAAATGCCATTTTGAGAAGGGATAAAATAGAATATGTCCATTAAAAAACACACAGACATAAAAATTTCCATGACTTTTTTTTCTGAGCAATCTCTTACTACTTATAAATTTCCCTGGACTGTTTTGCCTCAATTTTTTTTTTTTTCTGAATGTATTAAAATTCTATGCTTAAATTTGCTATGAAGAAAAAAGCAGCAAGTGTCTTTAAACTAGAAAAATCTATACAAAGTAAACCAAAATCATTTTTTTCACTGTGAAGTCACAGCACAGCTGTGTACGTGAAATGTGAATGGAAACCCACAAATGAAGTACATAATGTTATATAAAATATAAGCAGAGCCTTGGAACTTGGACATCTAGTTAACCAAATGAGGGTGAAGTATGACAAATCTATCAGGACAACAGACTGCAAAAAAAAAGAGCAGAATAATATAAAAAGTTTAGGGACATATTCTGCCATTCTTAATTAAAGGCTGCAGAATGCTACTCAGAGACGGCATTATCTTGTGAGTAATGTCTTCCATTTCAGTTTATTCCTTGCATACTGATGATGCAATTTGTTAACAAACTGCTGAACATCAGAAAACATAAGAATAGATGTTATTTGTCCAGATTGTCTGAACTCACAGGAGAATTCTGTTTACTCTGTTGCAAATAAAAGTACATAGCTGATCAATGACATTAGCTCCCATACTGGAAAAACAAAGCATTGAGTATTGGTCCAGTTTATGCAATTGTTTGGCCAACTCCAGAACATAAATTTAGCTAAACTCATTTTAAACAGAAGGATAAAACTTTAAAATTAGCATGATACACAGCCAGAATCATCAGGTTTTCCTTAAAATAACCTATTAATTCACATGTAGAATAAGATTCTTCAATGAAAATTCCTAAAGGAATATAATTTTTAAGATTTTATATATTTATATATATATATATATATATATATATATATATGTATTCATTTTTTTATCTGAACACAATGCAATTAATTGCTCTACTAACTGGGTCACATTAAATATCTAACCAGAAGCGAAAAGCCTTATTAACCCTAAAATAATTCCTGAATAAACTCTTAGGTAGTTTTTCTGGGAATACAGATGTCATGAACACAGCATAAATTTATGCAATTTCAATTGCATATATCATAAGCTCAGTTACAAGGATTCAAAGATGCCTGTAAAAAGGGTCATCTTCTCTCACCACATCCATGGTTCTTTCTCACAGGTCTCTCTGTATTTAGTCTAGCATTCTACATTGGTCAGAAATCTGATGACAAAATGAAGCAATAATCTGATTATACCAACTCTTACTGGTACATGCCCATATATCCCCCTTAGTGCTGCCCACTCATGCCTTCTGGCATCAGCTTCAAGGAGGAAAGCCCATTTAATTAAAAGCGTTCCAAAGGGAGAAAATGGTGTGTAATAACATGCAAAAGGCACTGAAAGGTTTTGAGGGGGAGAAAGAATAACAAGGATTAAAGTGACAAGTCTAGAGATTATCCTGAGCTGCTAAGTTAGTTCAAAGGTGTATGGACAACTGCAACCAAATGTTTTCAAACATAGCTTTTGAAGCTTACAGAATCTTTTAGGGTACAGTGCATTTTTTTTTTTTTTCTTCCCACATTAGGCTTTTATTTTAGTTGTAATCCAGACAGAGGAGGACGAAATTGGTTGAAAAGAATAGACAAAATCTAGTAAATGGGAGGAGAATTTATGGAAAGAGGAAAAAAAAGCCGTATATACAAACAAGGAATTCGGGATAGGATCTAGGCAGCAAAAAAGTAGATTATTGGGGATGGGAGATATCAGAGGGACAAAGAAAGGGAGGAGGCAGAGACAGAGAAAAGAAACCAAAATTTTATAGTTATGTTCATGATTATCTTCATAAACTCCATTTACACCATGGGAATATTTCAACCTTAAATCTCAATTAGCTTATTATTGCTTTTATACCTTCTAAATTTGCCAAGATAAGCCAGAAAAATTAAAAAAAAAAAAAAAAAAAAAAAAGAAGAAGTCTACAGCTCAATAAATTTTTTTTTCTTTACACAATATTGGATGTATTATATCTCACTCTGACTGACTCAAGAAAACTGTGTTAGCATGAATAAAGTAGATGTCACCTGCTCTTCTTTTGTCTTAGACTGGGTTTGTCTTTCTGGAGATATAAGAATTTTGGGGGTTTTGACTGTTTGTTTTTTGTTTTTTTTTTTTCTCAGAGCTTTTTATAACTCATACTGATTCTGGTTTTAGCTATTTTATCCAATATTATTACGATAATACTGTATTGAAAGGATATTTTTACTTGTGTGGCTGTGAAAGGGCTAGTTGTAGACCAGCATGAAGAAAAGAAAAGAGATTTGTTTTAAGAGATTGAAACACTGAGAAATAAGGAGAATATAATTTTCAGGCCAATCACTACCACCTGCCTACAAATTCGGCTGGCAAAGAAAAACTTCCTAAAATTGCTCAGCGGCAATTCATCATACACAGAGGCACATTCAGCAGGTGAAGTCTCAGACAGCTGAAATAGTAGAGTAGTTTTATGGAGGTGCAGTGCCTAATTTTCACAAATAAAAAGAGAACACATTTTTACTTTTATTAAGGCATGCTGTCAATGTCACACTGGTCAAAGCTGCTTCACTCTCTGTACTGTTCATTGATTTCTTCATAATTCATCCTCTCAGAGAAGCTGAAAACTGTTTCAATCAGGTAAAAAGCCCCTCTAGACCTCCTTCAATCTTAAAGTGGATGGCTGTTTTCCTATACAGAATCTTCATAATTTCCAAGAGCTTACTCAGTCAAAAAAGCCTGGATATGTTTCTTAATTAAAGTGTTTGCACTCAGGCTTTGTCTTTCCTTTCCTCTACTCCAATTTCTCCTTCTGCATCCCACCTCTCAATAACTGTCAAAAATTTATTTTTATTCAGGGGAGTAGAAAAAGGAATAAATTTTCACAGTCAGACTGAATGTCACGTCCAGCTGCTTTCAACAGGCAGAAATTTACAGTATACATTCTGCCACGTTGCTGTGTAAGTGTTGTACTTTTTCAAGAGCAAAGTATCGACAGGTTCCCATCAGGTGTCCTAGGGTTCACAGAAGTTGTAGAAACTCTTCATGCTGCTTGGAGAAAGATTATTTCTTTGAGTGAAAGATAGATCAAAAGCTGATGCTCCCCTTTTGTTCTCACTTTATTTCCTACCATAACCAAAGCAGTATTGTTGCGCAGTGCATGAGTAATCTCAGATAGTTGTAATCTACTGGAAAAGAAAAAGGAAACAGTAAGTGGACAAAATTGATGTGGCCATCTAATATTTTCTATGTGGAAACATTTTCACTTTGAGAAGAACTACTTTTCTTCACAATCTGCACTTCCCCTCGGAGGAGAACTTCCCTGCCCTCATTATCCACAGAAGCAAAGCCTAGTCATTCCCATTTGCATCTTTGCCCAGTAATAAGTCTGTGATTGAAAGTAAAAAGTGCTGTGCCTTTTGATTTCTGTAATAGATGATGGAATTGATCTATTATTTACGCATAAGACAGTAATTGTAAACAGAGTAATGGAGACTTGAAAGATTTTTCCTTCCACCTACCCAAAGATTTCTCAGAAGAGGAAACCAAAAAGGGAAGTGAATTGCTTTTATGACTTATGATGGTAAACAAAAGAGAACAGAAAAAGACTAATAGCTGAATGGCTAGCCCTGAGTCTTACATAATTTTACTATGCTAAAGAAACATTTCTTTCAAAACAGGAACCCTGTCCTAAGGAGGAAATTGCTTGTGATTTACGACAGCACACCAGGGCCTGGCCCTGCCAGCTGTGCACATGTGTCAGGATGAGCAGTCACATTGATGTCTGGCAGCACCCTCTCACGTGGGTTCTTGTACAGAAAAGGAATAAGGACAGGAGAATTTGACTGGGATTCTGCTGAATGGTGTGAAGCAAGGGACTCTGCTTACAAGTGTTCTGCACATAGGAGAGTGGTGTCATTCTTTAACATCATCTCTCTGCTTGTTGCAGAGCTACAGCAATGGAATCACCTGATAATGGCCAGCCAAAACATCCAGGACAGCAACGGGATGCCTTTGTTGGGAAGGAACGGGCAGTGGGAAGGAACACAGAGCCTCTGGCTGTGTCTGGAGACCCACTCCCACAACACTGGAGTTGCTATTTAGGCCCAGCTTGCTGCCCTTAGCTCCAGGATCCATGTGGAGAGCCAAGCCTGCAAGTGGTGTTACCTTCCTCACAGTGGGGCAGGAAAGCAGACAGCTGGTCTGTGATGTGCTACACCAAGAAAAACACCTTTCTGAAAGCAGGTTCTGAGAGTTGATCTATCTTGTTTTCTTCCTTTCTCCCTTTAATTACACATAATCCGTTAAGTAAAAAAGATTACAGGTTGTACCAGAAGAGATATAACCTCCTGTTGCATCAAAATGTGAAATTTAAATTTTATGGGTGGGACATGATCTGCCTTTTATTAGCAACATTTCTGAATCTTGTAAAAGCTATTATTGCTCTCAACACACTCCTGGAAAAATTGCTACAGATGTTCAGAAAGGGGTGAAGCTGGGGAATATGTAATTATTTTTTGAAAGGGAATTCAAGAAGCTAATGTTTTCATAGTCTTTTGTATTTTAATTCAATGGAAAATTAATATTCTAAACACTTTCATATAGTCCTATTTTGAACAGACAGCATCAAAACTAAGTAAAAACGATGTATACTTTGCTCATACCAGGAGAGAAATGAACCTCTGTAGTAAAGCTCATGCTCTGAAACAACCAGCTATGCAATTCAACTTTTAAAATTTATAAATATTTATAATTAACTAAAACCACTAACTAATACACAAGTTTGTAATGCATAGATTTAGTTGGGCATCCACAAGGAAATCTGACCAATTGTGTCTGATTTACAGGCAAAATTACAGACATGGAAGGGTTTTGTTTCTGATTATGTTGCCATTATTATTTAGCCTGTAAAATAGTTGCAAATGTTTTTCAGAACAGTCTTTGCATCTATAAAAATTATTTTGAAGAAGCCAAGAAAGTTCAATGATTTGGATGAACACATCATAGAGAAAGAATGAGCCAAGCACAAAACTCTCTTTTATGAACCAAACATCAGGTTTTAAAAGATAGGAACTTTGTAATTGGCAGCTTAATACATTTTGAAATATCTAAATAAAACTTATTTTCAAAAGTACAGAGCATGCCACATTTCCTGCTAATTTCCCTAAGCACTGCCACACTAAGGATTCTGCTTCAAATAGATATGGAGGTTTGGGAGTTTATCTGTTGACACGGGAACTGTCTTTGGAGCTTAAAATTAAATGTTGCTCATCTTCAACAAGAGAGAGCACAGAAAAAAATGCCAGCATTTCTAGGTACAGATACACTTAAAATGAGAACAAAACACAAATTACTATAACGTGGCATTTGGCAAAAACAACTGCTATTTACACTAGCAGCCTACAGTGTGTGGATTTCAGCCTGTAACAAATCCTGAATGGATTTAAATGACTAACTTTATATTATTATACTCTATGATGTGCTGTGTATCAGATAACAGTTCTTAACACTCTTTTTTCCCCCCATTTTGCATAGTTCTGGCTGGCAGCGTATTTGAAGTTTTCCTCCAGAACTGCTTTTAGCAGAAAGTTGGGGGTTACTGTTGGAGCATCCCATTTTTCAGCAAGTGATTAAATATTTCTTCTGTCAGGAAATGTGAATACCTGAATATTTAAAAAAAAAAAAAAAAAAAAAAAAAAGTCTTCTCAGAACTGATGTGAAGTATTTCTTGGGAATTAGAATTTAACTGCCTCAGGTTTCCATTAGCAGTGGAGATCTCCATGATGCCTTGGGAAGAGGGAAGACTGTGCTATATCCCTGGATGCATGGCATAAAGGTGTGCAACTACATCAACAGAGGAGAATGTGGACACAACGCATCAGATGTAAAATTTCAATAAATATGTAGCCAACTTTGCCAGACATAACTTTTCAATATAAATTCTTCTATTGTTGATACATTGTGGTTTAGGTGTTTGGGGTTGGGGTTTTTTTTTGTTGTTTTGTTTTGGGTTTTTTTGGAATAGTTTAATTTTTGGGTTTTTGTTTAGTTTTGTTTGGGGGAGAAAAGGTATCACAGGGAGCAGACTGCTGGCAAAGAAATAGCTGAAATTTCACTGAAAATTCCTTTTAGTTTGGTTTTTTTTTTTTTTTTTCAGCAGCCATGGCAACTATACTCTCATTTCTATATTGAATAAACGCTGAAATGAATCTGATTTTAAGCTGGTAAGTTTTGCCTGAGTCCACTTTATCCCTAGTTGGCTGTATATTTCTAGGGAGGGTTGTTGTCATTGCATAATCTGTGCTTAAACATGATCCAGGTTCTTGTTTTCTCTTAAGAATTCCCAACCAGCCTTAATCAGTAGGTCTGATTTACGGAGCAAACTTGGGCAGACACTGATATTAGAAACTTATTTGAAATTCTACTAGAACTCATATCCAACCCTGTCACATTTTATGAGAGGCAAATATATACTCAGGAGTTTTTTGGCAAGTATTTTCCATTTTCTGCACTCAACATTCTAGAAAAAAATGAGAATTAAATTTGGATGGAGACTTACAACAAAACATTGTTTGGAGGAAATCAATTGCAACTGAAACTATTTTTATACTGCTTCGGGAATTCCAGGAACATGGATTGTGCAGTGGATATTGATGTCAGCCTCAAAACCTCATTTCTTCACCCCTGAATAAGAGCTGGTTATTAATACAGGTTCCCTATTGTCCTTCTCCAAAATGTACTGTGCAGTCTTTTTTGTCTTTAGGTCTACAGTGAACAGTAACCTGGAGCATAACATCAGAGAAGGGCTAAGCAACTTAGCTCAGACCACATTCCATGAAAAAAATTGTTGGAGGATTTTTCCATCTTCCATGATCAAATAGAGATATCGATAGGGATAGCGTGCAGAATGAAATGCACTGAGATTGCAATAAAAGAGAGAATGTAGTTCTTCTGGTGAGCTAAAAGAAGTAGATAGTAAATGAAACTATCACTAAAAATGAAAGAACAGCATGCAGTGAGCTTTAACTGGTTTTATTTGTTTTTATGGTAAGGATGTGATCAAATGGACAGTGATTTGTAGCTTTCCTTAATGAGAGGGACAAAAGCTGCACTACCTGGTGGCAATGTCTTAATGACTGCTTTTAATTTCAAATTGTCAATATTGGAAGTCATTATAATCTAGCTGTTTAATTTCAAGATAAAGATCCCCTAAAAAAGTTTTGTGTAAGCTTTCATGCATTTTTCCACCCCTGAGAGAGGCAGACAGATGATTGTAGTTGGGAAGGGCTGGCAGTGAACTCTGTGACTGTTCACGAGTATCAGCAAGCTGACAGTGGGCTCTCAAAGGCTGCTTCCTGGAGCTGTACCAGGGAACAAAGGGAAGTGTCTGGCCCCAGAACAGGCAGGTGGGCTGCAGAAGCATGCCCTGCACACCACCCAGCACGTCTACCTGCTCCTCTCCTTAGTCCCCACAGTGCCCTTTCCCTTTTGTCCCCAGCCAAGAGCCTGGTGTGATACTTTGACAAGTCACCTGCATGCTCAGCTTTACTGCAGAAGGGGCTACTTTTTAGTAGCTTTGACAAGGACCCCTTTTGCAGGATGATCTTGGAGAAGCAGGGTTGTACCAACAGGGGTGAGGCAGGCACACACAACTGCATTCAGAGCACCACAAGGGGATGGACAGCATCAGCTGGTGTTCCCAACTGGCTTGGTGCCTGAGACAGCACAGCAGGAGTGGGATTGGCAAAGGGCAGGAGGGGCTGTCAGTGGGCTGCTGTGGTACAGGTTGCTGTTCGTGGGCATTAGTCAGGTATAAGGCAGGCAGCAGCATCCTTGTTGTGGTTTGAACAACAGGTGTCTGCTAAGGAAAGCAGGAGCCTCCCTTGGGATGGAGAATTTAAACCCCCTTCTCCTGAATTATTATAACTTTGAAATTAAGGGGCTCTCAGGCAAAGATATGGGAATAGGAATAACAGTTCTTTATTAGAGGAACTAAAATAAACAATAAAACAAAAACATATGCAGTAGTACAAAGGAGGAAAAGAAAGAAAGAAACAAACCCCACTGACAGAGTCAGGATCCAGCCTGACACCCTGTGGGTCAGGGTGTTGGTGGCAGTGCCATTCAATGGTGGCTGCAGTCCTAGCGGCAGATGTGGCTCTGTTGAAGTGATGCTCCTGCAGAAAAGTGGAGTTTTCCACTGAAGGTCCAGTGGTGATAGATGGGCCTGGTCTTCCTCTGAGAATCCAGTGGAAAGGCTGCCTTGGTGTTCCAACTCCCAGATTTTTATCCAGGTAGGAATACTTGGCTTCTACCCCTGGCTGGAGCATTTCCCAGTGGGATGATGCAATTCTATCAGTGAGACTCAATGACCCATTAGCAGAAGATCTCTCCCTGGAGGGAGGCTGGGTTGTGGAAGAGATAAGAAAACTGCCCCAGCAGGTTTGTGACAGTTGGCCATTGACAGACAATTACACCGCCACCCCACACACACACCACCCCACCCCCCACTTTCAACAGATGGTTATACATAGATGGAATTCACAGTTTTAGTTACATTTTGCACTGCAACCCATGACAGTTATGATTATTTGCTCTCATCCAAATATTTAGGATGCATTTAGAAGGGGTGATGTGGGTTAAATAGGGGTATTGTATTAACTAAGATTTCTAGCATGAAGAAAGTGTCTGAGGTTTGATTTCCTGGATGTTGCTGTATCTGTATATTTATATATCTATAGCTATACCCCTTCTTGCAGTCCTTGAAGTCAGAGCAACCATACCTTTAACTCACCCAAGTCAGGGACCAAGCCCACTCACTGTGTTGTTCCCCAGCTTTTTTCATACAGCACTCCTTATACCCTCCCATAAAATAGATCTGAGTAGATAATGACATTTTAGTGTCTGTTGATGCCATGACTAAAATAATGTGTCAAATGTGTTGAACAAGGGCATGGTGATGTGGGAACACTAAAAAAAAAGTTGTGATTTATATGATAAATTATTTTTTTCTATGCAATTTTATATTTATACATTAGGAAATTGTAATATGTTACATCACAGATAAATATATAACGTGCATTTGTATATGAGAAAATATAAAATTCTATGTGCAATATGGTATTGTAAAGTATAAAGTATATTATATTAGAAAATCACAGAATCACAGAATTGTTAGGGTTAGAAGGGATCTCTGGAGGTCATCTGGTCCAACTCTCCTGCAAGAGAGTTGTAAGTAGAGTAAATCCCATAGGAACAGGTCCAGGTGGGTTTTGAATGTTTCCAGAGAGGGAGATCCCATGATGTCCTTGGGCAGCCTGTTCCAGTGTTCTGCTACCTCAATGTAAGGAAGTCTTTTCTCATGTTGAGGTGGAACTTCTTGTGTTTTAGCTTATGGCCACTGATTCTTGTCCTGTTTCTGGGCACTACTGAAGGGTCTGGCACTATGCTCTTGACACATGCCTTTAAGGCATTTTATGTATTGAAGAGATTCCCTCTCAGTCTCCTCCAGGACAAACAGGCCCAGCTCCCTCAGTCCTCACAGGAGAGATGTTCCAAACTCATCTATGTGACTCATCTACTGGATCTGCTCCAGTAAATCCAGTAACTCCTTTCTTGAGGATCCCAGAACCGGACACAGCATTCCAGATGTGGCCTCACAAAGGCCGAGTAGAGGAACTTGTCCTGCTGACCACACTCTTCCCAATGCACCCCAGGATTCCATTGGCCACAAAGGTACTGCCAACTCCTAGTTAGCTTGTCATACACCAAGATTCTCAGCTCCTTCACAGAGCTTTTCAGTAGGTCAGAATCCAACCTGTGCTGGTACTTGGGCTTATTTCTCCCCAGGTGCAGGATCCTGCACTTCCCTGTGTCGAATCTCATTAGGTTCCTCTCTGCCCAACTCTCTAGCCTATCAAAGTTTTGATGAATGGCTGCTTCAGGTGTATCAGCCACTCCCCTCAGTTTCCTGCGATCAGTAAACTGATATGTGTATATTTGATACATATATAGCTGAATAAAATTAAAGTCATTAATTTAAGTGTCATTTTTCAGTGTTACTGAAAGGAATAATTTTGACAACAGTGGGAGATCCAAAAGCAGCCAGCAGTGTTCGGCTGCTTCTTAGAGTTTAGCATATATAGCAGAGAACTAAAGCTGCATTACTGCATCCCTGCATCACTCCCTCTGAGAATCCAGCCTATGCACTTATTCCACCTATTGTACCTTCTCCTGTAAAACCTTTCCCAGACCAAATGAGGGTGGGAACAGAAAGAGCCTTGTTATCGACTTAAACTGTATGAGTCATCTGCATGCTACTCTTTGCATATCTTTCATTTTTCTCTCTATTTTTTAATTTCTTTTTTTAAGATAAACAGATGTCAGAGTGTAGAAATGAAAGAATGTGAATTTCATTCATTAATACCTCTCAAAAACATAAAGTGGCTTTTCTTTTTAACTTTTTATTGTGATCAATAACAACAGATTTCACTAAGCTCTATCCTAAACAGAAGTAGAGATATTTTAGAAGTACCTGTGACAGATATTCTTAGGGCCAGTCCTTAACGCTTACTAGAAATGCATTACTGCTTACTCATTTTTATGATCAGCCATTGGCTATGACACAGAAAATTATTCCAGGAATGCTGACTGAGACTGAGAATCCTGCCATGATTCTCCTCCACTCCTTCAGTGCTGAGTCTCCACAGTTGCTCTTCCAGAGTGGCAATATATTAGCACTGAGACAGTCATCTGCACAGTTCAAAAAATATTACTTATCTGCAGAGTAAGATGCCATCTCATCTCATCTCATCTGTGGATTATCATAAAGGTGGTTTGTAAAATGCACAGCAACAAACACATGATGAAAAAGGTCAAGACCCTCTAGCTGTATTTTCTTCTTTTTCTTTTCTGGAATATTTACATGGAACAATGCTGGTTTTGAACTGGGTTGTCATCTTCCCAACTAATACCGCACTTCAGCAGCACTCATTGTAAGGTGAGACTAAGATTTGCCTAGGAAATCAGATAACTCATAATACGTGAATTTCATTGTCCATCCTTTCAGGAAAGGAAGATAGAATCTATATCATGAAATAGATTAGTATTCACTAAGTCACAGCTGAGACTCAGCCACACAAACTGGCAATCACAGCTCCTGTTGCCAAACATTCAGATCCAGAGCAATGCCTATTACTGATTTCAAAGACTGAGTCTAGTCTAAGTGACAGCTGCCAGCCTACCACAGTGTCCTCTTGTAAAATGTGTAAATCTGAAAACTGCATGTTGCATGGAATGGAAACACAGGGCAAATCCCCAAAGGATCAACCAGTCATGCTGAAACAAAATTATTTCTATGCAGGCTTAAATGCTGTTGCCTAGCTGAAGAGCAATTACATGAGAAAAGAATGCAGAAATGTAATCAGAGCTGATATAGTTTGAGAAAACAGAAACTGAAATAAAATCAGCCTAAGTCAACACAGAATTGGTGCTCTACTTCAAAAATTTCCATGATTTTTCTATGTCAAATAATTTCTGAAAAGTGACATTTTCTTACATAGGATTTTTGTTTTTTCTCTTCCTTCAGAAATGTGCAACTGTTCTGCTTCCACCCTGCTGCAACAGCTCCCAGGGAAAATATTGCAGTGCCGCTGCTCTAGGACCTGCAGTGCACTGCTCCATTGCTTCCTTTATTGATACACGACTGGAACAAGCTCCCCAAAGGCCTTCTTGGATACATATTCCTCTGGCTTCTCACCTGTGAGGCTACAGCTTAGCTGTGCTCAGAAATCCCTGCTGTGGGTTTGGTGGACACTGCTATAACGATGACATCTGACAAAGAGATTTGGCTCCCTCCTAAATGTCCTGTCATTCACTCACTTCACTTCTCAGTCTGAGACTGAAAGTGTGGATAGCTGGGTGGCCTCCCTGTCCCTCTTCCCTGCTTTGTTTTGTGTAATGAAGCATGCTCTCCCCCATCCAGAATGACTGTGGGGGACTTCCTCACATTTCTGTGCATCTGAGCCTGATGACCCCATCCCTTGTTGTCCTTACCCTTATTTCTTTCAGCTGCACTGATGACTCATCTTCTAGTCTATCAGGACAGCAATGTTCTCTTGCAGCTCCACACAGCCCCATTGGCCCATAGAGATACTTGCAAGTGAAGGGATTTATCCTGGTTACTTGCATGGTGCTGTCTTGTTCTGGAAGCATTGCTGGGAATTAGAAGATTCCATCAGATCAAATGGCATGGGGAAGAAATATTTCTTTTGGCTTTCACACTCATGATACAAATAGGAGAATTATTCCAGGGGTTCATCGTGTTTGGAGGAGCAAGGAGAGAGATTTCAAAGGTCAATTATTCAAACTTTGCCCAGATGAAAGTCTATTGAATTTTGTGAAAGAACAGCAGGATACTCTATTAAGTTTATTTTAATTTTGAGGTTTTGTGATTAGCTCCTTTCCAGAATAAAGTAAGAATGATAGAGACCAAAGGTGTGCAGAAACAATCATTTTCTGCAAATGAGAGTTCATCCTATTGCTGCAGGCAGAAACAAAAATCTCTTCTGAAGGATATGCCATCCCAGTATTCACCACACCCCATTAAGCAGTCCTGGCATTGTTGAGAGGCCTTACAGCTTTTATCCTAGAACTGCTTTTATACATTTTTTTTTTGGTTAAAATTAATTTCCATTTTAACCTGACACATGTATGTCCATCTAAGTATTAATATGGGAGCTGCTGGAAATAGAAAACACATTTAGTCCAATTCTTGCCATCACAAGCTGTCACTTACAAAAATAATGTTGAAAATGTCAAGCATCATTGCAAAATACTTAATCAGTCTGGCCTACCTTTTACACACAACCTGGTTACACATCACATTTTTGAGAGAAAGCGTGAAGAAGAAAGCCAGCCCATATTGTCTTCACCTTTTTCTAGTTTTAAGAGGAGAACAATTTCTTTCTGAGTTGCTGACAGCTGACGACCAACATAACTTCTGCAGGCTGAAGTTTGGTAATCTCTGTCATCCCCTGCTCTCAGAGGAGAACCTGTATGTGCAGTCATTACTCTGACCTGGACCTTTAGTCTTTAAAGTGTGGCTGTTCCTTACAGTGCTGTCTTGCTTCTGTCAGAAGGTCTGAGCACAACACACACCCTGAGACTGTCCCAGCTGAGAAGAGACAGAGATTCCTCAGCCAAACCAGGCACATCCAAAGTACAGATTAGTCCATATGAGGCCTAGGTGTTGGAGACACCTTTCTTTCACCTGTCTCAAGAACTATGTGTGATTAGATATCTCACAGTCCAGGGGCTGCAATTCATCATCACTCCCTATGCATCAACCCTGAGAGCATTGACTGCTCCTTCACTCTCTCCACCCTCCTGTGTTTGATCCCTTCTCTCTCATCATCTTCTGACAGTTCCCATCTTTCTCCCTCAGGACTGCTGTTTTTTATTCTGTAGTGGAGCTGTGAGAGAGGGCTGAAGAAGGATCAAGTAGGGAGGGAGTTCTCAAGCTGTAGGACGCAGCAGAGCCAACAACACAGAGGTCCTTGGCAGCTGACTAAAGCAAACACAGCACAGTGGTACTGTACAGGCAGATCAACAGAGGGTCAGGCTGGGCTATAGGGAGGTGGAGGGAAGCTGTCACATTCTCAGCATGAAATCTGGCAGCTCTGTAAATCAGAGTACATGAAACAGGCTGGTAAACTATTTCCCTACCCCCAAGCACCAGTCCCCTGTTAGGAGGTACTTCACATGACCTCCACCTCACACCACACATTTGCACACCACCTCCACCAGGTTCACACCGCAGCCAGCCTTGCCCTGTGTCTGAAAACCCTGCCTGCTTGTGGGGAGACACTTCCTCAGTATGGGGAGCCAGGTCAGGACAGCTGAGGGCAAAGCCTTCGCTCTCTTACGTTCCCAGTATCAGGCTGCCTCCAATGGTTGTGCTTGAAATCTTCTGTCAATCCAGGTGTAGCCTTTCATTTGTCAGTCTGTTTCTGCCTGTAGAAAATAGTGCTGCTGGTAACTTCTGCCTTTCATTGCCTTTGACAGCTGCATGGACTGACTGCAATCTGCCAGATTAGATTTAACAGCAGCAGTACACATCCACCTTTGGAAAATACACCCACCAACAGCCTTCAAGGGTTTAGGCAGCTCTGTTCCTGGCAGAGGAAAGGAAATCATGGATGCTAATGCTATTTCCATGCCGTGCTATTTCCATGGGCACCTCAGGCTTTCATAGGAGCGGTTGAATAACTCGTTCCGAAGGGCTGCACATCTCAGGAGGACTCCCTGATGGGAACTGTACTGACTGGGGCAGAGACCACTGTTCCACTGATTCTGCCCTGAACTTCTTTTGTGATCCTTTGTCCCTGTTTACACTAAAAGCATATTAATTTGCAGATTTTCTGTATAGTTTACAAATCTCTTTTCAGACCTTTGGCTGTCCTATGCCCCATCTCTAACATTGTGATTAATATTTGTGTACAGATCTCTTTTACGGGTCATTCACTAGAGAGCATGTGCATTCCAAACTGACAACTTGCCACTACAGATACAAAAAAAATGGTGTGTTTTACAGTCTTGCTTTTAATGCTGATTGCCTCCATAATAAAGAATGCTTCTGGGAAAAAAATATTAAAATTCTTGCCTCTGAATTCCTTATTCAAGGATCTCACTTTACAGAGATTCAAGTTAAGGACACATTCTACAGCATTAGAAAACATCCATTAAATAAAGCTAAAATTGAAGTTAAAATTACATTCTTTTAGCAACTTTTTATTTGCATTTTATTTGGCAGCATTGCCCCTTGATGAGCTCTCAGAATGGGCTGCCCATTGGAAATTTGAATGATGCCTCAGCTTAATCTTTAAACATCCGATGTTATCTGCCTAACAAACCAAATTAATCTGTGAGTTATGTAATTTCTATTACAAAGGAAAAAAGAAAAAGAAAGAAAACTCAATGGGAACACAAGTAGAGTTTATAAAGAACTCCAAGGTTACAACAATACTCTTTATGGAATAAAGCATCCATCCCTTCAGCTTGGAACAGGGTAATTGCAAGGGGCAGCATAGATAAAACATCAGAAAAATATGTCTACTTTTAGATGCCTCTGCTCTATTAAAACCATGAATAACCCCATTAAAAATATTAATTTTCTCCTTATTCTCCATTCTCTTATTTGATGCTGATTATCCCCTTCTGCGGGACATACAGCCATTCCACAGACAACAGGTGGTCACTGGATGTGAGAAAGAGAATGGCAACTGGTCTTAGCTTTCCAAGGACATCAGACTTCACAGCTAGGTACAATCAGCTGCAGTCATCAAGCTCTACTTTCAGGTAGGAAAGCATGGGTCCAAGAAGTGTTACACAAGATTCTGCAAACAGTTTTTGTGGTCTGTTTTTTTGCACAATGTTCTGGTTTTGTAGCTTTTCCTTCTCTTTAGTAGTTATTCATTCTATATTTCGGTGTCCGCAACCTCAATATTGTTTTTTTTTCATCCTGACTAACACAAAAAGCACAAAACAGCATGGGGGTGAAAATAGGCTTCTGTGGAATTCTATTAAAAGAACTCTCCATTTTCCAGAGCAAAATTCTTTTCTAGTGACCTACCAATTAGCCAGTGTTAATGTGTTTCATTCCAGTGGTATTGTTTTATCTCTGCACTGAAATTGCTAAGCAATAGCACATGGAATGTGAGAGGGGAATAGCAGCACACTAAACAACGTGCCCAAGTTTCTACAGGTTAATGGTTATTCCTTTCTCAAGGATCACAGCATAGTTCAGATTATATTAGAATTTTCCTAATAATGTGCAGATTTATAGCATCCCAATTCCACAGGTAAATTTATAAAAGCTTGAGGGAGATCAGAGATTGTTATATTTGCTCAAGTATTCTCACATTTCCTGCTGCTGAGGTGGATAATGCCAATGCATATTTCTGCACTACATTATGGAAAAAAGGCTTGAAAAATCTGTGGGTTTTGCCAAAACTGTTCATGAGCATGACAAAAAATTAGAGAACAGTAAAGTATGACACGCTTTCATCCAGATTTCAGAGTTTGCTTGGACCTGTGTCAGCTCTTTCTCTGATAACAGACCATGCAGGCAGAAACAAGACCCCCACCCCTTTCTAGGGATGTTTTAGGTGAGATGTAGAGCCTTGTGATGTTTTTAACTCAAAACTCTGTGAGATAAAGGATTATCTTCTCTGAATAAATCTCTAGGTCAGAGGCTATGGCTTGATGCCTGCCTTTGCCATAAGACAAGTTTTGCATCTCAGAGAGTTTACAAATTTAATGCTCACACTTCCTTCAATGAGAGCATTGAGCCCTGTGCCTTGATAAAACTGCTCTTTAATCTTGCCATGCCACTTTGCCCCCCCCTTCCCCCCAATAAAAAGGGATTGTACCATCTCTTGTTCATCCTGGCTATTGATGCTCAGACAAATGGTAGATGAGTTGTCACTGTGTTTCCAGGTGCTGCATGCCAACAGGGAGGATCAGGTGTGCTTGGGCTGACCAGAGGGTAAATACATCCATGGTGCCTTGGTGTGGGCAACCAGCATCACTCAGCAAAGACAAATTACAGGAAGAAAATTCTGGGACCAGCTCCTCTCACCTGTCAGACCTTATTCAGCAGCTCTCAGCAGCTGGAAGCCTCAGTTAACATGCCAGAACATGTGGGTTTCTGTCTGCTTAAAAGGGCTGAAGTGCTGTAAGGGCATCTACCCTACATGGGTAAATATGCCCTACAAAGTACTGCAGTGTTTGCTGCAAAACCAAGGTGCCACCTTTAATCTATTCTTGTGAAAGAAGTGCTCTTCTTTTGCCAGCTGCCTACAGCTTCTCTGGAACAAAAATTTTCCCTCACAACAATTTGTTTGTTGTGACTAGGTTTATGATCTGGGTGAGAATTCAGACTTATAAATAATTTCAACCCTTTGAACTATAAAAGAGCAAAAGGTCACTTACCCATCTCACCTATTGGCACTGGTAGGAAAGAGCCATAAGTATTCCTGCCTATTACATAGCATGCTTCCTTTTGACCTTCATAGACATTCCCCATTTTTTGTTTGTCTTTAATTCTTACCCTAGGACTTCTAATCATAGTTACCACAATATTTTAAACTCTGCTTCAGTCTTCTTGGACTGAAATTATTTTGCAACTACATTTATTGTCTTTAAACGGGCTTTCAAAATTTAACACTTGCTCAGAGTAAGGTAAGATAAATGCCATTTTCATGCTTTCACAAAGATAAAAATTCTTGGCAATCATCCGTTTTATTTGTTGATTTGGCTGAAGCAGATATCATAACAAAAATACTGAACAAGAACATTTTAACTTTAATACTTGTGTCGTAGATAGTAGCCAGATTCTGAAATAATATTTGTCTTTATTTTTTTAGTAATCTAGGCTTTGGTGAGGAAAAGCATTATAGGCTGGTTATGGGGCTATTGCTGAAGTTAATTTAAATTACTAACTGGTTAAAATGGCTAATATTCTTGTAGAAATTTTATTTGTTGCAGAGAAGAAACCAGGAGTTTATTTTCATGCAGACAAAGAAGACTGGAGCCTACCATCTGGACACAGGGCTCTAATAAACAGAACCTCCAGGTGCAGTTGCCATTTCTGATACACATTTCTGAGCCTGCTATTAGAGAGAAACCATGTTGCTTCACTGCTGGCAATTACCCACCTGTTAATGATAGCTTTCAGTTTACTACACTGGGCCCATTTCATTAGACATGAACTTGTTAGACTCCTGGCCTAGAGATGCTTTGTTAGTGCTGGTCACCGTGGGCTTTTTTCCTCATGAAACACTAGTTTAACTTAGATTCCATGCCTAGCAGAGATTTGAGGTTCTTAGAAAAGGAATCCACCTGTGAGTAGGCCATACTTTGTGTGCATCACACTTTAGTCTTTGTTAGCATCCCTTTTGACCCTCATTGAAACTTCATAGAACAATGTTTTGGAGCAGGAATGGCAGACCAGCTTGCTAGCAGGCAGTGGTATGCCTCCTAATGATCACTGTTTGGCCCCTGCAACCCTGGTATTGCTTCTTTAATGAGTAAATGAAGAGGATATTAAACTGAATTTGTATTGACTGTCTGAGTAACCCTCTAGACACTTTTCTTCAGAGATAATAATACATTATTTAAGCCAAAGGCTGTCAGCAATATTGAGGTAACTCACATTAAGAACTCCCACACAGAAACCTGATTTGCTGTTTTGTGTTTGTGTACCAAGTCTCAGTTGGTGTGTGAGCTTTCAAGCATCAGTAAGAAACAATCACAGGCAACAGGATGAAAAAATATCATTGCACACACAAAAAGCTTAAACTGTGATCTGACAGTAACTTCAGCAATCTTTGTCCCAGTCACCATTTGTTGTGATGGATATGTATGTGCTTGTGCACATGGGCATAGGAGAGAGAACGTGTGAGCCCACAAGCAGAATAATACAAATATTTTGTTCAGAACCAGGCTACAAACAGCAGGTAGAAAGCCATAAGGCAGTTGTACAGCAGTTTGTTTTTTCAGCAGGGACTTTTCTACCATAGACACACAAAGACGAGTTATATAAAAAAACCCAACAGCCTTGAATCCCACCTGATATTGGTGTTAGAAAATGTGGAGATGAAACAAATCCTGACCTGCTCAGCAGCACAAAGCTTTTCTGCTTTTCCAGGAAAGGAAGCTTTGAGGAAGGCTCCTGGTGTTGGCTAAAACAGCCACCTAATGCTTAAATGTTATTATCTGTAAATTTTCCAGGTTGATAACTGGCTGATGTCATCACAGAGTTCTTTCAAAAGGACAGAAGTGCAGCTCCTCTGAATATTAGGATGATTTTTGATTTCTCGGTTATTTACTTTGTGTTTGTGAACATTCAAAAATGAAGTGCAAATTTTTAATAGATATTGAACTCTTGATTAAGTGCATGTGCTGAAGAGATATGGTGGATGAACTTTCCTTTCCTGAAATTCTGGTGTTTACACTGAAGATTTTGGGGTTTGCTGCTTTCTGGGTTTGTTTTATCAAGCTCTGATATGAATTTTAATCATAAAAGCTGGGTAAGATTTCTAGATCTGATTCACAGATTTACCTGTCATAAATGATTGTTAACACAGAGGATTGTACTCACTTACCTACTGTGTTTTTTCTCAGAAAAATGTTTACCTTAATCTGAAAAACTACCAGCATTCCAATAATGTTGTCTGTCCCTACGTAAACATGATCCTTCTGTAATCACAATTTTATTGAGGAACTGAGATGTCTTATCAGGTGGAGTCTGAAGCAAACCAGTCACAGATGACTAGAGAGCACACGGGTATCAGATTTAAAATTTATAACAAGAAACCAGATTTTGACTGGAAACAGACAGGATGGAGGCAACTGCAAAAGTGTCTGGAAACTTGTACTGGAATAGGGGTTGGAGGACTGCAAAATTTAGTGCTGTAGCACACAGGGTAACAGGGTTGGCTTTCTTGTTATGGTGGAGAGGAGGATTGCTATACAGAAAGTAATCCCATTATGACTTGGACAGTTTCAGTTCCTGTGAGAAAAAATGAAAATAAAAACTGAAGAAATATTTGATTTCATAGCAAGGAAAGGCTATCCTTTAAAAGGATTATATCCAGATAAGGAAAACCAGAAGTAGAGACATAGACATTTACTCCCAGGAAAGAGGCTTGAAGATACTTCTGTTGTTACCTTGCACGTTGTTACCTTTTAATTATGGTAAGTTAATTGCTGCAATCTAAGTAAGGAATTCATATTCCAAAACCACTTCCAGCAAGCCAAGCTGCTAACTTTCCTTTATTTTTATTTTTTACATAAGTGCCAATGATAGGAATAGTAGAATTCCCTCTTCAGCCTTTGCCCTTCTGCAGCATGATGTATGTTAAGAGCAACATTTTTACAACTAGAAAGTATCTTCCACTCTAATATGTACTTTAGGAGAAATCCTAACACAGATGTCATGGGAAATTATAGGCAAAGGTGGGCTTATTATGGGCATGGACAACTAACTGATAAGGCTTCCAAAAAATGGTAGGGATGTTCTTGAGAAGTTATGAATATTTCTAGGAAATCCATATTTGGGATAAACCATGAGATGAGCACAAAAATGCTGAAGTTCAGATCATGCTGACATTAAATACCTGAATGAGGCAGAAAAATCCTTATTAACAAGTCTGAAAAAAGACACTAAATCAAGAAAACAAAAAAAAAAAAGGCAGTCAAATAATATAAATCTGAGTAATGAAGACCAGAAAAGTGATATACTCCCCACTCTCCCCAATTTAGAATCCAATTTCATAAAAGATAATTCATCAAATTTAATGATTTAAAATATCCAAATATATCACTGGAGAGGATAATATGTGATGGGATGTAAGATGGAAAAACAATCATCACCCATCATTTGAGCTTCCTCTTTGTGTCCCAGATGATCACTAAAAAATTATGCTACATTACCTGTGGAGAACTATATAAGTCAATGGATAGGCTGATAAATCTGACAAGCTGGGAAAAATTCCGTAAGTTCTCTGAATAGGTGCAAATCCAAACTGAGCTCAACATGAGTGGAAAGAGGCTGCAGTTTTAACTAGCTTAGAACCTTGCACCTGTGTATCTACGCTGGAGCCACCACAACGATGTTTCTTCTTAAATGTATCTTTGGCAGCTCTCATGAAAAGTTTTGCTAACGAAGCTGTTTTTGAAGAAGTTAATGGAAAGGAAAAATTATTGCCTATAAAGATTTGTATAGGGATCATTTACTCCCATTATTGCAATAAACAACAGCATTGTCATGATACCAAACCAAAATGTTTGTTATTGCTAAAAATCTCCAAGCTCTGTATCAATTATTTTATCTTGGATGAATCACTATTATAAACAATTTTTCCATTGTACAGGTTATTTCATGGGGCCATAACAAAAAAAGCACTTTTCAGCATAAGAATATAAAAGTAATTTTTTCAGCAAATTCTTCTGTAACTTTCCTGTCATCAAAGTCTTTTTTACAGTTGGGACTTCAAATTTCCTATATATTTAAAATTTTATATTTCTATCACTTTCAGTCAATGTCTACAGCTGTAGCTGACAAAAGTGAGAATTCATTCAAAACCATGGGTTTAGTGGATTGGGAAATATATTTGCTGAATCTTGGAATATATTAGAGAATCACACAGAAACACAAAATATGCTGAGGTGGAAGGCATTCATAAGGATTATCAAAGTTCAAATCCTGGTCCTGTGCAGGACACCCCAGGTGTCACACCATGTCCCTGAGACCATTGTCCAAATGTTTCTTCAGCTCTGTCAGTCCTGGTGCTGTGACCACTTCCCTGAGGAACCTGTTCCAGTGTTCAACCTCTGGGTGAAAAACTTTTTCCTGATATCCAGCCTAAACCTTCCTTGACACAACTTCAGACCATTTCCTTGGATCCTGTCACTGGTCACCACAGAGCAGAGATCAGTGCCTGCTCCTACTCTTCCGCTCACAAGGAATTTGTAACTGCAATGAGGTCTCCTTCAGTATCCTCCAAGCTGAACAGACCAAGTGAACTCAGCCACCCCTCATTCAGCTTCTACTCAAGGCCTTTCACCATCTTTGTTGCCCTCCTTTGGATGCTCTCTAATAATTCAGTATCTTTCTTATATGGTGGTGAACAAAACTACTTTGGTTTTTACCTTCCATGATTTTTTCAAATCCAAATCTACTGTTGGATGAGGTTTGTGGATGAATACTTGGTAAAAAAATAACAAAACCCAAGTGCAAATAACACCTTCTTTCTGCATTCTCTAGGACTGGATTATGAGAATGCTGAAAGTTACACTGAATCTTTTTCTGAAAATTACCATCTCTGCTCAGATGATCATTTCAGTTGAGAAAATGCTATAGTACCTTCATTACAGACAGAGGGACTTGATATCACTGTAGCAGTTATCACACAGCCCTTGATGTCAGTTTTACAGTAAAAATTTTTAGCAGACCTCATTACTGGCATAAAATCTCTCCTTCAAATTGATAAGTACTCAGCAAGGTAGAAGCTCTCATCAATTTCCCACAAGCAGAACAGGCAAGGGGAAAAGCATGTGAGAAAGTATCCAACTTGAATCCAAAAAGCCAACAAAATCCAAAAAGGAAACGAAAGGTTTATCAGTTCCCAGTACACCTCTCAGTGTTCTTTAAATTACACCATGAAGTAGTCTAAGAGCATGCCATCTCTATAGTGCATTCTTTCTTCTTTAGTAAATGTGAGAAACTAAAGGGGTACACATCCTAAGTGGCTCTGGTTGTTCAGCCTGTGAGACTAGCCTGGAGCTAGTCCAAAATCGACAAGTTCAGCACCAGCTCTACAGACACGATCCTCTTGCTTTATCCTTCCTGACAGCAAGAAGGATATTTGGCATTGTCAAAATACCACCTGTATGGTGGTGCTCCCTGCTTGTGAGAGCATTTCCACCTTCTCTGGTTAACTTGATGCTGACAGTGTCACCATTTAACCTCTCACTCCATTCTGAGTAACAATCACAACTTTGCACAAATACCTGTTGCAATCACACTGCTTTTTCCTGAGCTACTAGTAGGCTTGATTATCCAGGAGCTTACAGTCTGGATAGCCTCACCCTTGGCAGTTCCCAAAAAGCCTCTGTGTTCCTTTAAGTTTATTGATAAGTTTGCCAAGCCTCCAGTCACATTCTTCTACATTTTTGTTTTCACTTCTGCCTACCCTTGCTTCTTCTAGGGCTGAAATTCTTGCCAAAGCTCCCAGGTTTGCGTACTTCCCTCTTTGTACCATCCCATTTAGAGAACGTCGTCGCATGGCAACATAATGCAAAGCATTCATTTAGTGACACAGAGCAGTCTAGCTAAAGGCTATTTCAGCCACACACGGGTTCATTTTTGTGGAGAAGAGTAGACAGAAAAAAGGGAAAATGTCCACAGATCCCACAATCCTTCTTTATTTGGAACAATAGCTTTTAAATGAAGTCAAGCAGTATCTTTTTTATCATTCATTTATTTAGCAAAGAAAGGAATGAATTCAAATATTCCACACAATGAACACATATTATTCCCTGATATCAAGATGCAATTTGCTTGTGAACAATTTTAAATGAATCTGGTTTTTTACTATTGAAATCATCTTGTACTGTGCATGGATTTGTGCAGAAGCAATATATTTTGGGCTCAATTCTGTAAACACATTAAAATAAGTAACTTGTTACATCTATACCATTGATCTTGGTGTGGTTACTTACATGATGAGTAAAATCATACACAAGAGCCTAGCTTATGCCAACCTAGGCATGGAAATGATACTGAAAATTAGGAGTATATCTCTCTAGGCTCACTGCAGTGTTGGTGGAGAGACACAAGCCCTCATCAGGATGTAACTCTGCCCACCTAAGTAAGTTTTCCTAGATAAGACAGACAATGTTGGTGGCAGCTACAATTAAAACTGGCCAGATGCCTCAAGCAGAGCAAGATAAGCTTGGACCAAACTGTTTACAGAATTGATCTCATACATCAAAGCCATTATGCATACAATCAACATTAGGAATGTGCTCATGTTGCGCCGATTTCATTAAAACTGGTCCCACATTTAAAGAAGTGAATATATTCATTCTATAATTATGAGAAAAAAAAAAATACTGAAGCATTTAATCCTATTAACACTTTACTTACATCTGGGACCTCTTACATTCTTTTCTTGTTTGAACAGCCACATGGTCTGATGCTCTGAGAAATTTCTTCACTGACTTAAGTGTTTCAGTAGCTCTTGATTTGTATGCTGGGATGGTATTTTCCCATTCTGGTGTGGATCTCTGGTAGAGCTAACTAAATGCACAGTATCCTACATCCATGTGAGACTTTAATCAGTACTGCTCAATAGCCTGGAAATCAAAGCCATTTAAGCCCCATTCTTTCTTCCACTCTCTTATGAAATTCCTAATCCTAGTAAAAAATCTCTCAATTAGTTTTAGCCAAACCACACTGCTTCAACATCAGGTGACTGCTATCGGCTGGAAAAGCTCTTACATAGAGTAACCTAAAAAGGTCATAAAGATCATCAGACTCAAATCAACATCCAAGATATACCTGCAAGCACAGGAGTCCATTTTCTAAGCAACTGAAGAACATATGTTATGATTCAGACATAAAAAATAAGCTCAAAATGTGTACTCAGGCATAGCGGTACTTCAAGTTGGCCAATGAGTGTATATACCATTCAGGATGTGACTGGCAGTCTTGTTTCCTCCTCCCTCCATGCAGCAGGGCTACATGAAAACAGCTTTACTTAGAGAATTTTCATTTATCTGCCAAACTGCATTCAAAATAGATATGCATTTTTAAATTTATTCATTCAGTGTAAACATGGTTAGTAACATTAACTAATGGCATCAGAGATAATACAATTATTTATCCAAAATAGATCACTTTATACAAGCGAAAGGATGAAGGACATTTAAGCATGACATTTGATGAGCAAGGGCCTTATTTTCCCTTTCAAAGACTAAACCAATGTTTTCATAATAAAATTTTATCCTTGAGAAAATTTGAGAGCTCTTTTGGCTTAAGCAAGGTTTGCAGGAAATGCCCACTTGTTATATTTTTGATGGAAAGAAAAGTAAGAGCTTTCATGAAGAAATGGACATCGTTTAGTAGGAGACTTGGCAGTGCTAGGTCAATTGTTGAACTCAATTTTAGACATCTTCCAACCTAAACAATTTTATGAAATCTGCTTTTTCAGCTTTGTAGTCTATTTTAGAAAAAATGCTAAATAAAGTAAGTAGAGAATTAATAGACTGCATTTTGCTTTGCTCCATGTACTAGAAAAAGCTGTACTAAATTACCTGGGCAGCTACACAGAATTCAGAAGGTGAAAATACTGATACAGGCAGTGCATCTGGGGTCCTTTAAAATTACCTAAGACACAAATATCTAAAGGCTTTAAAACCTGTTGTCTCACAACCTAGCTTTACAAGGAGATCTTGACATCAAGTTTTTCTCATTTAAGTGCTGTGAAATCTCCATGTTTGCCTTGCTGCTTCAGACAGAGTTTTGAGTATATTTCTACCTGTGATATAGAACAATTAAATTTAGGAAGCTAAATGACAAAGGAAAATAATTAAAAGAAACACTTTCCTGACATGCTGGCATGGGAGCTGCTCAAAAATCTGGAACACCTGAAATACTCCTTTAGGAGAGGGACGTGTGAGCAGACTGAGCATCTGCTAAATGAACTTCTACCTATGACCATGCAGACTTAACCTAGGTTATTATTACCACATATATAACACGTATCTAACATATGTATTTATCCATGAAAATAATGAAAATTAGATCACTATAAAGATAGGCGCGCCTCAGACTACTGAAGATCTAAGAAAAAAGAGATAATTTCAGTAATTTTAATTAGAAAAGGTAAAATAAAAAATACATAGTTCAAATATTTTAAAGATATTGGTCTCAAAGCTAATAGTCTAAATAGAAAATCCAGAAATTGGACTAATGTGCTCTTAGTACAGGGGCAGTAAGGAAAAATGTTGCTCATATGTGTGTATGTACATGTGCTGCTTTTTCTTGGCAGTAGCAACAATATAGGTTTTATTTTATCTTATTTAAACATAAAATTTTTCTTTTGGCATAAACACAGAAATTCAAATACCATACTGGTTATGATTTGGAGAGCTTTTCTCCCCTCTATTTCTTGCAAAGAAATTTTTTTCTTACCCAGGAAAATCAGCTAATTTATTCCTGGAAAACCAAATCTAATGTACAGTGAAAAATCACAAATTATAGAGACCCAGCATTATTATACTTTCTGGAGATGAGCTGGTGTGAAGGTGAGGTACTTTCATTTGACTGAGTTAGTAACAGGGAAAACTATTCAGCTGGAAAAAAAATAGGCAGCTGATCTTAATTACTTTCATAGATGGTAAGTGTGTGTTCATTTTACTGCATAGCATTTTAAAGACCACTTTTGAATTTTTTCATTTTTCTGTAGAACAGATTGGAAGCATAGTGCTACATTCAGATCCATCCCCATTCAAAAATGTTCACTGCCATGAGTAGATACAGTATTTACCATTGCTATGGAAGCCTTTATTGGTACTTTTGATATTTTTTCATACCTAGTTGAGAATCATTGTATTTGTACATGTTTTGGGGTTTCTTTTCTATTTGCCTATCATACCATAACTAATTAGCAAGGGCTCTAAACAGAATAGAAACATTACCACTCTGCTTCTCCTTGCATACATTCCTAGTATTCTAGAGCAGCGGTCTTTCCTTTTAGCAAGAAAATGAAAGCCCAGTTCTATAATCCTTAATATTCACTTTAAATTTCTTCTCACAATCTCCTGAGAATAGCAAATGCTTCCTTGCTACTATATACTCTGTAAAATCTGACTCAAATCCCTGCAATTTTCTTTTCAGTTACACATGGAATTTCAGATATAAAAATAAAAATGTCATGAATGTAGGTGAAAACAGACAGGACAAAGAAAAATGGTATAAAACTTTGTTTCTTCATCTACCACTACAAAAGGAACTAAAACTGATAACTTAGAACTCAAATAGTATTTTAAATATTTACATCAATGAAGTCCAACAAGATCATCACTTGAAAAACCGTAAGAATATTCCTCTAGGGACTGACTGATGCAGGTCAGACACGGCAGCAAGATGAGACAGCCCTTTGTAAATATATCTATATTCTCTGAGCCAGCTTTGTTTGTCGGACACGTGCATATAAAAGTAAAAGCTGGAAAGAAAGAAGCAAACCCATGACTATGCCTACATACACCTTAGGCCAGAGATGGCACATAAGACACGGTGCAGTTGTGCTGTTCTGTGGCCAGCCTGGTGGTGAGTGCCACAGCCATCAGAGATGTGTCCCATGGAATGCCACAACAAACCCACATGCTGCGGCAAGGCTGGTATATTAAAGAGACCAAGAAAAACCTCCCAGTGTGCCTCTCCCATCTGCCCTCCTCCTTCAGCCTCACTGTGGGACATGCCCTTCCACACCCTGGCAAGAATTAAACAGAGCAAGGTGAAGCCTTAATGTGACTGGGCTCGGCTTGCAACTGGAAACCACTGACCCTGGAGGTGTCCGGGTTAATTACAAGATTGTATCCCTCAGTACAGCTTTAGTGCTTCTCTGCACTCTGAGCAGCTGAACTGCAGTCAGAGTGATTTACTGCCCAGGAAGATCAGCCTACAGAGCCCAGAGCTGCTGCAGAGGATCACTAAACCACCACATTTCTTCTTGTCATCCCCAGCACCTTGTGAGCTCTTTTTGGCAGTTTCAGATTCAGGATACTGCATAGAGGGTTCACAGCAAAGCTCCATTTTTAAACCCCAAGGAAATAAAAGACAATGCCTAAAAATAAAATTAAGATTTGTACTCCTGGCACAGGTTTAACGAGTAACATTATTCTTTCTTTTTAAAACTCCAGAATTACTTAGTCACTTGTTAGAGAAATAAGAGTGGAAATTCATGAAACTGAGTGAAGCAATGCAATCCTCATGAGTGGTCCAGCAACACTGAAGGGCTACAGCTGCCCCTGACACTGAAGGCTAACCTTGCATTCTGCAGAGAAAACATCATGTCACAAACAGGCAGTTTGGGCTTTTGGCTGCAATGGGACAGTGATGGCTTGGATCGTGCTTGAAATGTCTCTGAACTTCATCTCTGAAGCCTCAACCACATGAGCACTTGAGTAGCACAGGCTTTGGGGACTGGGGAGTTACAGGAGGCAAGAAAATACACAAGCCCATTAGTACTCATCATAATTATTGAAATCTGTAAAATAGGTATTAGAATAAGTCTTTGCAGTAAGATGTGGATTGAAGTATTTGTTTCTCTCCTCTAGAATCAGGTTGTTTTTGTTAAATGCCTGGGAAGAAAAAGAAAAAAAAGAAGAAATCAGAAAATTAAAAGGGCATAGGAAAAGTAACCACTAAGTGCTCTTTCACCAAGGCAGTTTTTCTGGCAAATATCTGTGTATAGTAAGCCAGTCAAAAATGCAGTGAGAAGTACCTATACATTTACAGAAACTTGCATTTGCAAGAAGTATCTTCTTACATAATAACATTCCTGCAGAAAGTAATTCTACTTAATACAGCCAGGCATTTCCCCCCAATATTACAAAACTAATTTTATGATTCTATGAATATTTTTAATCATATATATGCAGTTCTTCCTATTAGAATTAGTCACTTACTACCTTTTACTGAATAAGTATTATTTTCCCTTTACTGTCTTAATTCCCTGATTTTCAAGTGGCAGAAATGTCTGAAGGCCTTAAGACCGTAAATCCTGTTTTTTAAAAAAGTAATATGGGTATTTAGAACATGAATTTTCAAAGGACTGGGGTTTTTTTTACTGTTTCTGTAGCTATCTAGAGAGATGATGTGGAATTTGAAAGCTTTAAATTAGGTTCATATTCCACTGCTGACTAGAAGATCCCGACTTTTCTTGCTGCTTTTAAATATTTTCATTAAAATGTCTTTAATTAGAAAGAAAAATGCAGAAATTAGAACTGGATTATTCAGGTAGGATTTAAGAAAAATCCTCATTTGCAAAAAAGTTTTGCAGCTGCATGAATAAACTTTGTAATCTGAAGATACTGAACTTGGTATTTTCAGAATGCACATCCTTCCTTAATACAGTGGATCTGAAAGCCGGAGTTATTTTAAAAGGTCACACAAAGTAAACAGCAATGTGGGAATAATGATGAAATAGTATGGATATCATTAAAGACTCTCAGTACATCTGCACTGCTTTTTCACAGAGCAGTTTGGCTATAAACACTAGCTGAGAGTCTGACCCAGAATATATTCACCAGATACAACTCTCATATAGAGACATCCTGCAGGAAGATGAACAGTGCCCTTGACAATGGATCATCAGAGCCAAAGGATTTTCTTCAGTAGATGCCATGGTGAAGAGCCCAATTTACTTCTTGAACAAGCCACTAGGGAACATAATTAGGAAAAAATCCCACAAAATAACTTGAGCAATTTGCTTTTTTTCCAGAAAAATCTGCTGTATAAATTAAACACACGTGCAAAATCCAACTTCCTGCCTAACAGGGATTGACAAGTGAAAGGATCTGCAATTCCAATACTTCAAGTGAAATCTACTTTTGTCATTAACAACCAGCATAAGTTGAGCACAAACGTCACTGCGGAAAACAAGCAAGGAGAATTCTTTTGATATGGGAGAAATGTTGACTAGGTGTAGAGTAGCTCCCAGCCCTCTGCTCACCTTAATGGCTTCTACAGAGTCATATTTGTCCAGTTTGTTGATGTGGTTGGTGATGCTGGTGTTGAGTGGGGCAGGTGACACCGGGTGGATGACAGTGGCGTCATGGGATTGCTGCTGGTATCGCTGGCAGTACGTGTAAACAAGCAGGGTGAGAAGGCAACCAAGGATTGAGCTACTTAATCCCACTGCGATCATGTGGAACATGTTGAACTCTGCAGAGTGGAGAGAAGGTGGAAATCTTGATTTTAAGGCAGTAGCAGTAAAAGCTTCAGCTCGGGGGAAAATGTAGACAAGTGGTTGATTCAAATAAGGATAAGGGAATTTTCATGTGTTTCCCTGAAACATCTCAATTGTTATGGTTTATCCCTACAGTAGTAAATTCATTTCACCTCCCTGAAGGGACCATTGTAAGAATCTTAGATACCCATATATCTCTGTAAGTAGAGATTGTTGAAAGATGCTTAAACAAGTTCAGAAAACAAATAAAAGAAAAATTAATTGCATTCCGTATGTTTGAATAGTTCATCAGGTTTTTGGTTTTTTTCAGACTGTATAACACAGTCTTGTTATATATAAATTATGTATATAGTGTACAAAGATAGCTTTTTTTCTTTCAGTGAACTACAGTATCACCTCCTCTGCTGCTATTACAGTTCTTTCTCTTACACATAGTGACTCGTGGCAGAACTGACAAAATCCTGATATCTTTGAACATCATTCCTGCTTTCCATAAAAGTTTTCCATATCCTCTTTATTTGATGCATATCCCAGAAGCAGCAGTGAACTTTTTTACATCCCTGCTTTGATTCTTGCTGGTTACCATTCTTTTTGTATCTTGGCCAGTTTGTTCCCTTCTCCAGCTCTTGAAACTTTTCTTTATTTAAGGGGGAGTGAGGAAGAAATGGTAGCATTCTAGGGGGAAATGGGAAGTGACAAGAAATGGACTCCTTGAATCTCAATACACCTTTAAGCATGGCAGCCAGAGAGTGCAAAGTCAGCAATGCAGAGCCTCCTATTTGCTCTGCTCTTCAGAAGTACAATGGCATCAGACCATGCAAACCCTCTCCACCTATGCAAGGATTAAAACTCAGGAAGCCCATTGCTGCGTGAAACTGTAGGAGGAAACCTAAAGCACAATCATCCCCTGATGTTACTGAACAGAGATACCAGGTCAGATATGGTACCAGTAGGATTAGCTCAAAATAAACAAATTGCACTGCTTTCCATTGTTGTTTCAAACTGGAGCTATGCTTTTGGATTTAGTTTAGGGAAGAAATATCACTGAGAAGCGCATGTTGGAAATTTCATCTTAGCATGACTGAAAATTTGTTTGTTGTTACCTAAATGTACAAATGAAGGATTTTAAACTGATATACTGGTGCTAATCTTAAAAAAACATCTCTTAGATCTTTTTCACTGTAATACAGAAAAATGGGCCAGTAAATGGGTCTCATTTTTTTTTTGTAAAACCTAAGGCAGGACCTTTACATACCTACTGAGCACTTAGAAAAAAGAACAAATATTTAGGTGACTCAGCTGATTGTGTCAATATATCAATCTATCACTAAAATATCCTTCTACACCTTTATGATGGTTTCTCAGGGTTGTAGAACTTTGCAAGATGTTTTCAGAGTACCATTGCTAATTAGCAAAAAAATCAAATGACATTATCTTGGCTCCCATAACAAGTTACCATATGCACAAGTACCCTTGCATAACCTCTCTGTTTTCGTTGTCCTTTATTAGGTTAAAAATGCTGCTTATCTGTGCATGGAAGAATATTAGAACTGGTCAGAGCCATTACCATGACGACACAGATTAAGTGTGAAAGCTAAGCAAAGAAAAAAACCCCAAAACATTCATTTTCCTTCTTATTATTACTGTTTAATGGTTTTTAAAGTTTTTCTTTTCATAGCCTGTTTATCTAGCATTACAACTCTCCAGAATGGAACCTTTTATTTACTTTTTTAGTTTTGTCTCTGGAAATGAAGCTGAAAATGAGTCCCAGTTAGAGTCTGGGCTATTAAATTTGTTGGCAGGCTAGTTTTCTGCTGTTTATTTGAAGTCTAAAAGAGATTTGTGGACTTATTATCCTGAAAAAGGCAGAGCAACAAATTTACAAATTTTGACCTTCTGATAACTAGATTATTATAGATATTTCTTTTGAGTACAAGGGTGACTGCCAGACTGACAAAGAAAGAAATACAAGCATCCAAAAATGCATGTTCTGCTCTCAAAGGTCATCAATGACAGATGGATATTTAATGAGAAATCCTGTAGTAACTACATTTTTCTGTGCAAATAACTACTTTTTTCTGTACAAGTGTAAATAATGAAAATGCAACATTTAGAAGGTAAAGTAGTACCAAGGGAGTGCAAAAGGGGAAAAAAAAAAGCAAAAAAAGGGGGAATCAATATTTCAGCATTTAACAGATGTCTCGAGCTGAAAAGCTTACCGCCACATCGTTTCTCTTCTATGCTGCTGGATCGTGCCACAGATATTTCTACAAAAATAAATAAACCACTTAGAAAAAATATTACACAGAACTTCTAGTTAGATTAACACAGTAAAGATTTTAAAATTAATTCCACTACATCCACTTCAAATTCAAGGTAAAAAATATTGTAACTATGTGGTAGAATTAAAAGAAAGGACCCATGATATCTTCAGCTTCCTTAGTTTCCAAAGCAAAAGCAGCAACTTATTTTTAATTCTTGCCTCAAAACATCTCTAGAATGAAAAGGATGAAATGCTCATGGAAACATTCTTTGTGGAGTTTAGGCTTGTGGATAAATAGTTGATTTACTGAAGCAAAATTAACCAGTTTAATTACCTTGTGTTCAAATGTGCTCATTACTTCTAGAAGTCACATCTAGCACTAATGTGAAAAGTGGGAATTTATAAATCTTCAAAAAAGACAACTGCCAATTTCATAGGTCTCAGTTCTAAACTAATAAAATGTAATTCCAGCCTGTATCCTTACCATTTTTACTTTGAAAGTACAGAATAAAATCTGTTTGTTTTCAATCTTTTCCACTCCTTACTTTCAGACCATGATTTCTATGAAGGGAAGATCTGCCTTACAAATCAGTCTCTTGAGCCTCTCTGGAAGGGTCAAGGATCACTTGTGTACAAGTGGGGTAGCTGTACAAGTGGGGTAGCTGACACAGTATACCTGGATTTCAAAAAGCAGGATTTTAAGTTCTTTGATAATGTCTTTCCAAGCAACAAATGAAGTGAGGGAAAAGTCAGAGAAATGGGCTAGTACAAATGGGCTAGTGTGCCCAGTTCTTACAACACAGGAAGGTTGCCACTTCTGCAGGGATTAGTCTTTTCAGCCAAGAGCTAGGGAGGAAACCCCTAAGTTAGAGGACCTGGATGAGAAAAAGCGAGCAAAGTAAGCCAAAGAAAGCAAGCTCGATTCCCTAAGGTGGGAGTAGTAATGGGAATGACCTTATCTGCTGTGTTACTGCTAATGTGAGGAAGAGCAGCAAAAAAACCAGAAGGGCAAGAGTTGTGGTGGCTTGTTTCAGATTCTGAAAATGCCTACCTTCCAAAACAAGATGTAGAGCTTATATTGGATTAAGTTGCAGATTCACAGAACGCGAATATTAAAAGAGCTTCAAAAGCCTTAGAAAAGGGAAAATACAAAGTGGGAGTTTTTGCTTTCATACTGACATTTTCCACATTGATTTTAGAGGAAAATATTATTTGTGAGTTAAAGTATTATGCACCATCCATAAAAACAGAGTTTAACTTTGCCCATGTCTTTGTTACATTGTACTATAGTTTACTGCATAGTCACACAAAGAAAAAGTTACTGCACTGAATAAACACAGCTACATTTCAAATGATACATTAAAATGCAAATTTTTCTCTGTCCCCTAGATTTGTTTTAGTGTACATAGGGAGAAAGTCAACTGTTAGCAGCAGTGCATTGTGACCAGCCAGACTCTTGTGCGGATTTAAATGACTCCTGTGATTTAAAAACATAAGCACAGTCATGGGTTTCAAGGAATACTATAGAATAATACATAATGTGACTATCCATAAGGTACTTAGCAGTCATGGGAGATAAGGACTGGAGGCAAAGCTAATAGTATTAACCTTTCTGAGCAGTTATTAATGTAAGGGACTCCCTGAAATGTTTTTCAGGTTAACAACTACAGCACCCATTTTGCACATGCAAACGACAAAACCTACAGCAACGTTTCTTTAATAATCTTAGTCTCAAAAACATTCAAAATAAAAAGCAAACTATTTCTGCTTGCTGTGTGTACTCATCCCCTGCTACCAAGTAGAATGGGAGAGACCTGCAGAGTGTGGTGACAGTGACTAACAAAAGTCCTAGGCAGTGAGAGTAAGAACAGCTCCACAGCACTGGGTGCCATGGGACAGATTTTGTTGAAGTCACCAGATCTAACAATATTGTCTCTACACAGTAGACCAACATCCTTGTGCTGACTAAAGGCAAGTTCTGCTTCAGCTCATGGATCTGCACAGTGCAGTCTGGAACAGTGCTGTGCCTTGATCCTGAAACCTTGAGAGATTCCACTAATCCTTCAAGGAGCTGGCTGATCTCACCTGGTATAAAGTTGGAGTCCACAGCACAGGCTCGGCTCTCTGTGGTGTTGCCCGTGCACTGGCTGCCCACAGGAAACAAAATGATGCACTGCCGAGCGCGGGTCTGGAAGCCAGATGAGTCGCAGTCAGACCACTCGGACCACTCGGACCAGCTGTCTGCAACAGGCAGAGAGGGACACACATGCAGGCACTGTGATTAACAAGTTCAAGTGCACTGAGTAAGAGAGAAATAGCTTGTATTTCTGAGTTAGGACAGAAAGCCTCCTCCCAAGCTACCACCATCTAGAAGCTCCTTCATTCCAATAAAACAAAGGCAGTTTGGCTTTGGCAGAAGTCTCTGAAATGTGGATGTGGAAATTTGCCGCAGACATCTCATGGTTTTAGCTTCTGCCATGGCATTTTTGTGTGGAAGTGAGAAGCTGGAGGATTCTGTGGGGGTGACTGAAAGAGTGATAGCAGTGGAATTAATTCCAGTCTAGGTCATCAGGGTGGGCACTGCATTTTTTTATGTGCCTGACAAGTAGCAATGAGAACTATAAGAGTATATATTCCAATCTGAAACAAGACGTGTATTTAATCACAAAAAATAGAAACATCTTGAAGATTCTTTGAAGTTTTCTTTTTTTAGCTTTCGCTATTTCATCTTCTCTTCCCCATTCAGTTTGTCACTTTCTATTTCTTTTCTATATTTCTTGCTCTCCTCATGTAGCTTTGATTAAGATATTTTTATTTCATGCCTGTGTGATCTCAGATACTTTCCTTAAATGAAGTGAATTGATCTCATTCCCATGAGGTGGTGTGAGTTTACTGAACTCAGTATTCATAAAAATCAAGGCCAAGCCTTGCCTTCCTAGTGTCTTCTGAGTTTGGCAAACATAGGAAGGACATATCTCAGGTAAACTTCCTTTCTTCCTTTCAGCTTTTCCACAGAGATAGGGTTTATGGTTTTGATATGGAGTAAATAGTGTCCTAGTGTTCCAAACCAAACTTGTTTCTACTTCAAAATTTTAAGTAATTTTATGCCAATATGAAGCAAACTGACAAATCTCATTTTGCCTCAAATGAAAAACTGTGTATTTTCTAATTTTGATTCAAGTTAGACTGAAGAACATTACAATTTGTGAATTAGTGAAACTTTTCTATACTCTTAATCAAGTGGAAAGTCAAGGAATTTTTACAGTCTTTGGGGCTCCTTCCAATACCTTTTGAATTCCAGAATGCAAGGTTCACGTTCACTCATTACTTTCCTCTTGTTCACACGGGCAAAAAGTTAAAACTCTCAGTCATCTAAAATTTAACAGACTGCAGCAGGAATATTTGAGAATGCAGTCTTGAAAAATGCCAAGAAATAGATGTTGTTTATAGATTTACCTAGCAGGTCAGGTAAGAACTAAGATACTGATATTTAATGAACAACTAGGAACTATCTGGATGAGGCCTTCTTTGAACAACAGGACGAATACCTTGATACAATCAGGTTGTATGATCTTGTTATTGTGAGAAGCAGAAATACTCAGCTCTGTCCTTTGGCTTTTCTGTTTCCTAGGAAATGTCCTGGGAGGGGCTCATTCTGCAGAGTGGGTACTAGAAGCACAGAGGCAGATGCCAAAATGTAGTTCAATCCTAATTCAGAGGGGTAGGAGACCTGAGGTGGGAGTCAAGCAAATGGACAGGTTTCTTCCTGCTTAATTAGTGTGGCACATCCAGGAGCTGGTACTATCACCTCCAGTGTCAGCTGCAGGATCTAGATTAAAATAAGTATATGGATCTTTACCCTAAATATTTAGTAACAATAAAGCTCTGCTCATTCAAGCTTAAAGGAATGTTGCCCATTACAAATCTTGGCCCAGTTCTCACTGGTGGCAGAGAGCATGCTTAAGGCAGAGCCAAGATTCTTGTCTGGTCCTGGTGTAATTGGGATATACACAGCAGGTGCCAAAATACTTGTGGGCATCCGGAACGCATCTTGTTGGCTGGTGCACTTTTGCAGCCCCATCTTGTCAAACATGCTTTTGACCTGTGAGATCCTTTGCTGAGGAAGCAAATCCCATGATGAAATAGGAGCTTCACAGTACAAAGAGATCATGCTAAGTCATATATGGGAGACTAGGCAAGTTTACTGTTTTGTCCTGCTCCTTAGGGGACCCAGAAATAAACTATGTGAGTCTTGCAGTGCACCCAGACACTATAGGCCAGGTAGTCTGTAGGTCTGGTGCTGAGCTGATCAGCTTCATCTGGCACATGGAATCCCAGAGGAGGAGAGGGGGGAAATCAGTGCAAGCATGAAACAGAGGGTCACCCCTGCAATGGTGGGGCCTCACACCAAACCTGTGGTTTGAGGAGATTGTTGGCAGCTTAGAGAGTTGCAGAGAAGTAAGGCAACCAAGACTAACAGATGTATGACTTCAAATTGTCAGATGTGCCATCACTGGGAAGATGATCCCATAGCTTTTGCATGCTTTTCTACTGACTCAGCTATGTTGCCTCATTCTTTTGATTTCTGTATCTTCTGAAGCTCTTTTACCTCAGGCAGGCTCCTCTCTACTTGCTCTTCAGTTCTGTGCACAAGTCATGAGAATGTAAAAGAGAGGGTGAACTAGAGAGGTGTTTAACCTGGAACTGCTTTTCACCTCAAACATGGCAAGGCTTAATCATGACAGGTCATAGCTTCTTTGTACAGAGTCTTGGCTGGCCTTTGAAGCCAGGTTAAGATAAAGCAGTTCCTAAAAGATACCTTGGCGAAGGCAGCACTGCAGAAAGATCAGATTAATCAATCTAACATTTAAATTTCTTTCATGCAGTATTACACCACCAGCTCTAAGTGCTCAGCTGCTTTGTTCATTATTTGTACGTGTAAGTTACCAATCCAAGGACAGAATGTATTCTCACCTATTACAGGCACAGTAAATACTTAAGGTATAAAATACTGTTTTATGCAACATATTGAAGACACACCACAAATGGTTACACTTACTGATAATCAGCCACTACTGATCAATATTGCAGTGCTTCCTTTCATATTGCTGTGATTGCATTTAGGTAAGTTAAAATAAAACTACAAACTCAATGACAGCTTTTAAAATAAAAGATGAGAAAAATTGATGTGTTTTGCAGACATAAACCTGTTACTTTCTTTTAAGTGCATACTTGCATACTTTCAGTTGGTTTTGCCATTAAATCTCTATCCTCAACAAATCCTTTATATTAGGATTCTAGAAAGTTTAGTTTTCTTCTAGTCTTGTTTGGGAAAAAAAAAAAAAAGGAGTATTTGAAATGCCAAAAATCTTTGCTCATTTCACAACTTAAGAAATGCTCTAAATCATTTCCATTTTTTGCATATTCATTTCTGTGCTGGTTGGTTGTTCTTAGATTCCAAGTGTCATTATTACTATTCTCTTACACTGAGCACGTCACTCAAGCAGTTGAATGTCAGCAGTGGTGCTTTCAGATCTGCACAAGGATGAACCACTCTTCACCTGGCCCTTACCACAAGAAGTGGCTCTGCAGGCATTCGGGCCTCTGTCCAAACTTGATCTATGAAACACTGCAGTTATTTTTGACCCATACCCATGTGAAATAAGAGCAGTAAAAAAGTAGTTCTGAAATCCATATTGTAAACATGAGGCAAGGGCCATTCTCACAGCCAGTGGATGATATGCTGTTTCAAAAACCTACGGCAAATTTTCAGTGAGATTGAAATATCAATAAAATATCACAGAATGTGAAAAATACATTTTAAGCCTCTGAAATGTTATTGTTTTATGAGGGTTTCCACTTTTTTGAACCAAGATGAATGAAACCAACCTTCTGCATCTACTCCAAAATTTGGGTCACAGGCAGGTCAAAATAAGATGAAGACATATTTTATGAATGTTTGAAAACTGTCATTTGTAGGAAAATGGTGGTTGAAAATAAATGTACAACAAGAGAAATAGCAGAAATACTAGCACAATGAACACTACAGTTCTGACCTTTCAAAGTCACCTTAAAGGATTTCAAGGCAGCTATGCAACTTCTACACAGAAATGTACACTATTTGTCTCTTTTTTTTTTTTTTTTTTTTTTTTTTTTTTACCCAATTGGGTTTTTTTTTTTAAACCAAATCTGTTTTAATTTTGACAAAGTAGGTACTTTTATTCTGCTGGAAGAAATGCAGTGCCTAGAAAAGGAAAGAATCATAACAAGTAATATGATGCATTCAAACTCATGCGGCTTTTGTCCTTGCACACATAGTCTCATCACAGGAGCACAAAACTTTTGCTATGAAGTCTAGGAACTCTAAGTGAAGCAAGTAATACAGTGTGGCATCAGGGCTTCTTCTTTCCTTTATGCTTTTGCCTGTAGTCCACTAATCAACAATAAATGAAAGTTTATGTAGTTCTAATCTCAATTTCTCACTTAAATTTCTTTTAAAAAATTTTGTTTCCTTTAATATGAGTCAAAAGGCAGAGTGCACATGATCCATAATATCATACAACTAGCAGGAGTGCAGAGACATTTCATCTACTAAGCACTCCACAGTAATTCAAAAAGATCAGGTCTCTGTTCCTTAACATTTGAAGCTGAAGAAGTTTTAAAAAGACCATGAAAGTTTTCTTTGTGTTCTATATGAAAACAGGGCAGATATTATCTACTTGAAGGACTTAGTGTTAACACGTGTTGAATATTAACCTTAGCAATTTGCTTGCTGTGGATGTTTAGTGCTTCAACACAGGCACTTCTTTGTGATATTATTATTAAAAGTCTCATAAACCATTTGCATGGTCCACTCCAAATATTACACAATTTTACTTAATCCAGATTCAGATATAACTTAGCAACTTAGATTTTAACTTTTAAAGAAGGAGGAAGGAGGTAGTGCCCTGTAGAACATATTCTGCTAGTACTTTATTTACTGTAGCATTGCAGCGTGCAAGAGCTGATTGTGCACTTAATAAGGGAGAAAAGCTATTTGCTTGTGAATAATAGAAGGACATTATGTTTCCTAACTGGGAATGCCTTACTCCTGTCACACGGAGAGCCAAGGTGGGCCATACCTGGACAGGGCTGTGTGTTGCAGAGTGCCTCCTCAGTGTGCAGGCCCAGGCAGATGTCCCCTCCGTACGCCGGGGCTGGGTTTGTGCAGGAGCGCGTTCGCATGTAATGCCCTCCACCACACGTCGCTGAGCACTTGGACCAGGACGACCAGCAGGACCAGCCTCCATCCACTGAAAAGACAAAGAATGCTGTATTTTTCCAAGTTGATGTGAGACATGACATAACCCAGCTGATCTTTCTTGTGTTCTGTGGATCTAATTCATGGCTTACTGAAATTATTGGATACTTCTAGATCCCACAAGTTTAATCACGATGCAATTTAATTCTAAAAGGCCCTGGTATGCTGAAAAAGCCTAATGAAATTACTCATACATATGAGTATATACTCACTTTTAGTGGGTATCATAATATCTTTAAGGGCAAAAATCTTTTTTTCTTTTCCTTTCCTTTTCTCAGTTTTGAGGAAACAAAATACCAAAGGTTGTTTAGCAGAAATATTGTAAGCTCAGAGTAGTTTTTTATTGATATAAATAACACTTAGCCAAATAATGGAAATGGAAGGTTGGAGGAATCCAGAATTTGTTTCACAACCCAGGTGGATTGCCTTAACCCTACAACCCATTTCAACTTATTTAGCACAGTTGTAGGATTTGATGGGCCAATATAATGTTACAGTGTTAACATAGCTCTACCACAGATGTCAGAAATAGAACAGTGGCAGAAATTTAAAAAAAGCAACACACATTGACAAAAATTGCCACTTTAAGTTTCTAAAACAAGTTTTTGAACAATAATTACTATTATTATTTACTTTCCCCTCCCTACTCCATTTTCACATTTACTAATTCTAGTATGTCAAATTATTCTCCAGTCAGATTTTTCTCAACATTCTTCTGAAATGTAGGCTGGATTTCCTGGGAGATCCAGTCATTTGGTTTATGACACATGGCCACTAGACAAGATTTAAATGAAACTTCACCTCATTGCCTACACCAGTCTGGCTCCTTTGTGCCCCTGTTCTTATAGCTACTGCTCCTGGATGTATTTCTGGTACATACAGCCACATTGCAGCCCATCTGCCAAAGACTTTGTACCTGTACCACATGACAAAGTCAGATGTACTTCTCCCAGGGGAGTATTCCTTCTGCAAGGAATCTCAGTATTTTCTTCATTAATCTTTTTTTTTTTTTTTTTTTTTTTTTTAAAAAAAAAAAAAAAAAGGAAAAAAAAACCAAACTTTCAAAATTTTCATATCCTAAAAAAAAAAAAAATTTATTTTCAAACCTCTGTTTAAAGGGTTATCACTTGAATTCTTATGGAAGTAAATTATTTACCATGTCTTTTTGATCTTTTCTGTTCAATTAATGAAACAGCCTTTCAAGGGATAGTTTCTGCTGGTTTACTGAAATGCTATTCCATCATTATCACTTACCATTAAAAAATAAAAGGTTACAAATTCAAAAAAAAAATTAGCTTACAATGAAAATATCTATGTGGTATTTGCATTTATATTCTCTCTCAGATGGAGATGAGAACATTAAAAAAAATACACATTTTGGCTTTGCAGGATTGCATATCAAAAATGCACTTGGTGAATTGAGTAGAATGATTTCTATGCAAAGTCTTCAACAGTGAGAAAATGAGCTAGGAGAATTTTGATATTAAAAACTATATGTGCATTTTTAATGTCATTTCAGATAGAGTATAGCCTCAGGTTTCAACTGCTAATCAAACAGATAATTCACTATTGCATACCAAAGACTATTTACTAATCCTGTAACAGAAGATCTTGAATATACTGCATTTTATTCCCTGTATTTTTCTGTTTGCAACACCATCCTAAACAGCAAGAAAGCATGGACTTGGCATTTCCTTGCTAAGAACTGTAGTTGTGAAAACTCTTGCAACTAATTTATCTGGCCTCTGAAACCTGATTTGACAGACAGGATTTCTGTAATCTGGCACTATATTCCAAGTATGTAATTTAAATAAATTATTTTTATTATTAAGGAGTTCAATGATTGCTACATCATACAACAAATCATCATGTGTGAGAGAGTTTTATACCACCTATTATAAATAAATAATGTATCTCGGTAGAGTATCTGACTTGTACTCTTTACTCATATTTTTTTATTCATATTTTTCACTGGAAAACAAATATGTCTTTTTGCCTGAGATAACTCTATTAATGCAGTATTATGCAAACTCCTATCAAAGAAAGCCACAGGTTATTTGTCTTCATTGCAGATGAAATATACTGCGTAATTTTATAACAATTTCAAGACACAGTATCTTTTATTCAGAACTTGCCTCTTTTTTTCCTTTTTTTTTAAATTATGTCAAATAAAAGCAGAAGCTGTTACCCAGGCTATTTATTTCATATGATATTAAGGCTTTACCTTTCTAGATACTGCCTTTTTTCTTCTTTTATTTTTTTCTTAAAAGTGATCTTTGACTAGCTCAAATGAATGATCAGAGGCATGCCTGCTGCAGCATATAGACCTTCATGAAACAGAATCGATTCTTCCTGAGATTAACTACACAGAACATAAACTGTCTGCAAACATTGTGCATTGTTCACTGCAATGGAGACAGTGACCCCTGACACTTTCCTACTTATTTTTCAATGGACCAGACCAGACCAGAGTGAGAATTACAAATGCACCTGCATATGAAATTGTCATCGATCTACAGGTGGCCGAGAACACAGCAACCAATGTGACGCCCAGGAACGTCACCATGTTCCACAACTGCAGTGGTCATGGCTGCACTACGAGGCTTCAGATGGAAAGGGAGAAGTGGGTCTGGGGAAGGTGGGGAAGGACAAATGTAATAGACAATGTTAGATTTGATCCTACTTGAGCTGGACAGTGCAATTATAACTTCCTTTTTTTTTTTAGCAACTCTTTACTGACAGGCTGTCTCTAACATTTCAAGGACTATTGTAACTACCTCTTTTATCTGTCCCCAGAACTTTTTCTCTTCAGCAACAGAGGATAATAAGGCATCATCATGGTTAAATAAGATCAAAGGAATGGGTATTTACTGCCTGAGTTTTTACAAGAGCTAAATAGAGCTCTGTGGTTTCTTTCATCTTTCTTTAAGTTGCTTAGCAACACAGCACCATCTGGGCTTTTTTTTCCTTTTTTCCCTTTTGTCATGGAACTCTTAATGTTATTTCTGCTTCTTATAGGAGGAAAAATACACAGCGGCAAGGAAAGTTCCAGTTACTACAGTTTCTTTACATAACAATTTTGTAGAGATGTTGGACAAAAGAGTCATTAAAGTAGTTCCACAATGAAAGATTTAAAGATCCTTTACATTTTCTGACAATTGCTGAGGTTGGTCCCTTCAGGATGAAGGCTCTTTTTAGCTAGGAGAGTGCTATAAAACAGTGCTCTTTCCTTTACAGTAAAGCAAAAAACTTTTTGCCTACTGTTCATTGTTGAGGTTAATAAGTATTTCTTCACTGTAATGAAAAAAACACATAGGGAAGAGGATGTGCCAGGAAGAAATAGCGTGCAGAAATGGGATCTCCTGAGGACACGACAAAACGTCCACACAACTGGAGAATTTCCAAGAGACAGTTAAGTAAACTGGATACCCTGCTATGCTTTGGAGTTTAGAAGGAAGTACAGACAAGACACACTGACCTCACCAGCTTTTGTGAAAACACAGATAGAATTGCAGGCTCCTTTATAAACTGTCTGCATGTTGGGCAGCCTACTGCTCCCTTCCAGACACCTGGAGATCATCCCATTCCACATCACTTAGTCTACAGCTTTTTCCCAGTCCTGTGGGATGCTGTTGCATGTTTCAGTGTGGGAAAGGAGCAATTTTTACATCATAGTTTACAAAGGCAAACCCTTATTTCTGTGATACCTTTTATTCATAAAAGCAATGCTGGATGAAACAGTCAAAATTGTATGATGAAGAAACACAATGGAAACAAATGGTTCTAAGAAAAGAACAATAACAAAATCTAAGCATCTACTTGGGTTTAAGTCTGTGACTGAGACTTCTAAGTCAGAAAGCCAACAGTTGCTTCAAAGAGCAGCTCATCTCTCTTGTTGCTAGCTATAGAAGCAGCCTAGAGAGATCAGTGAGATGGGTTTCAGCCTCCATTTACTGGAGTAATTTTTTTCCCCCTGATTTATGAAGCTACTGCAGGATAAATTTTTATTCTTTTAAATACATTCTTGTTTTCTTGTGGCCTAGTAAGAGTTCAAAGAAAAAAAATAATAGGGAGAAATGAACACAATAAAGAAGAAAAAAATAAGAAAAAAATAAAAACCAATAAGAAACAATTTGCTTTAGGGGATGCATAAATAACTAAAATAGTCTTTCAGGGATTTTTGTATATCTGAAACTCATTATTGTTATTAGCAAGTTTAGTGATGCATGAATTTATTCAGACCTTCTCAGCTAAAATGCCACAACTAAACTAAACTGGAACTACTATAAAAAAAATCTGAAATTGGTAAAATCCCAAAATATTGTCATGAAGTATCAGAATTTCAAATCTAAGAGGTGGAAACTGTCCTTTCCCGCTGATCCTCCACCATGCCCTGAGGAGAAGAGAGAACAGGAACTCCCGTATCTCATGCTACTCAGTGGTGCTCACACAGTTCTGCTTTAAATGTCTAATTAAGGCACATCAGACAAGTGTCCCCATGTCCCTATGCAAGGGAATATAAGATGCGGCAAAAAGAAACAAAACAAAACACAAATGATGAAAAGTTGTCTTTTTCTACAGAGATAACTGAAGAGATGGATAATACTCTGAAATAGGACAGTGTTCTTTAGGTTTGATTTTATTATTGTCAGGCAAACAGATCTTATAGTCTTATACAGAAAATTCCTGTAATTTTTGTAGATTTCCAGAATTTTTCATTCAAACAACACTTCTCTTCATCACCTATTTCTCTTCATAATGTAAATATTTTGCAAACCCCCGAGGATAACAAAGCTCTGATATAACTGATTTTAGATTCCTTTTATTATTGATTGCAGATTAATAACTCAAAGAAAACAGAAATATCAGTGAGCATTTGCAGATCTTTTCCATAGTTACTGAGGCTGTTCAGTTCAGTTCTTGCCAGCTGAGACATAAAAAACAGCTGAGGCACAGGTTCAAAGTATAATTTGCTAGTGCAAGACAATAGTTCAAATTCTCCTGCCCCTACAAGTAGCTTAGCCAGATGGAAACAGTACTGAGAAAATGCCTTTACCCTACATTGGCTCACAAATTATTTCTGCAGCTTATTTGGGAGAGTGATAGTTAGTTGAAGGCAAAATTTTATGAGGGATCATTCTAAAACTTGAAAAATATGGACAAATCATCTTCCAGGACCTGGATACAATTTCTGGCAATTTTCCTGTACTGTTCAATTTACTATTATATATTCAGCCTTCAATTACTATGACCAAAAGGCCCATTGACTGCTACCAATCTGCCCATCAGTGGACCACTTACTACTGCAGAAAAAAATTCAGTTTTTCTCTCCCCTGCTGGCTTAAAAATGGTTTAATAGAACTCACTGAAGGCAGAGACTGGATGACCTCAGTAAGTATTTGAAGTTCTGGGATCCTGCATTTAACCATCAATTTCTCTTTATTAATATATTAATAAGTACATTTAAGATGCTGCAAGTGTTGCAAGACACTTAACCAGACAAGACAGCCTTGTACACTTTGATTGCTCCATGCGTTTTTTCATTGTGTTAGTCCTTCAGAGCACTTAGCAACTTCCAGGATTACACCAAGCCCAGTTCTTTGAGAAGTATCAAGTCCTACTGACTTTCAGCATGACTTAAACACTGCTCAGTGTATTTCTCTATCACTCCCCCTTCTCACCACTGCCTGCAATAAGCTGAAGAGGAAGCAAAGCAGAGCTAAACTTGCAGTGGCAGGAAGGGTTCTTTATGGCTTCTATTGCACCTCTGCCTGCTAACCAGAATATTTCTAGAAGTGTAATGACTGGACTGAACTGTTACTAAAGGATTCTGGGCCAGAAGTGAGCTGAGGTGAAGCTGTCCTTACCCTGGAGGAGCTCAGGAAAATCTTAGACAGCATCAAATTCTTTGCTGCAATTTTAATTCTAGTACTATGAAAAATACTTTCAGGTCAAGGTCAGAACAAAATCCCCTCACGTTCCTTAGTCTTTCTGTCTCTTTCATTAAAAATTAAGTGAATTCAAATTTATTGGTGTTCTTCTCCAGTAATAATTTATTTCCTTCCCAGAAGTTTATAATCAGGTTTAATTTATGGATAAACCTTATTCTGCAATAATATTTCACTTTCCCATGTTTAAAAAAAAATAAAAATCAATTACATCCAGTGCTTGCAAAGTTTTCTTTTCAGATTTATCTGAGATCTGATTTAGTGTCCTATGTTTTTTCTTAATTGCTGGAAAACAGTAATTCTGTAGCTGTGGAACTTTGTGATTCCTTGTTGCAGGCTATGATACATCTAAATACTTCATTCATTCTCTACATCTTCATTCAAATTTGCTTTACACTGCAAAGCAAAATAAAACTTGTGTCTAAATAGAATTATTATATAGATTAGGGCACTGCTTCTTGCTTCAGAAAGGCCCACCACACTTTATAGCAACTGATCTTTAAAAATATTTTCAATTCAAAGAGCAGTTTTAGCTCCTGCCTTAAAATTCATGTTTTTCAGTCTGGGGTATTGTCTATCTCATAAACAACTAGGGACTCTACAACAAACTTATAGGTATCTTTTAGTGGTGAAAACGTAACAGTGGACAGCTGCAGAGCTTAATAAAATTACCACTTCTGGAAACGTTTGACTTATTTTAACTTTTAAAAAATCCCCCAAAAATTCAAGACAGCATTTAATTTGAAAACCAACAGCAAGGGCTGAACAACAAATCTAGCCCAGTTATACAGACAGTGTGCATTTAATGAATGTATTTTGGTTACTACAGTATGGTGATACAATCAGGTGTCTCAGAGCTTGTGAGCAGTGCTGGTACCTTATACCACACCCCTCACATGCTCCAAAGGAAGCTGATGGCAGAGTCCTATGGAGAAATTCCCTTTGTGAGGGAAGCAGGACCCAATAAGGAGTTGTTATGTTCTAGGTTGCTCCACCTACTGCATACATCCCTGGGGAGGTTTGCACATGTTTGTACAACGATCTTCTAAATTTTTGATTTAATGAATTACTTTCTTCATGTGTTTTCCTACATCCTTCCCTTTTTTTTCCCCACAAAGCCTCTGCAAAGCTCAAAAATCCTTTCAGTTTGAATGTCTGTTTTATGAAAGGTGAGAGTGACTGAAACAAAAAAAATCTTTTTCCCCCTTAGAGATAAAACAATGATTTTTAATCCAAAGCAGTTTCTTGTAAACATATATTCTATTTGTAATCTCTTCCATAGAATCATAAAACAACTCTAAATTAAGGAGAAAGTCAAGATTCCAAGAACAATCTTTATGGACTACTTGAAAAACCATCTAATTTGGTGATCAGTTGTGAATCTTATTTGCTGACAACTCTACACTTAAAAGCTGACACAGATTTAATGTCAGCAATCACTGTGATGAAGATAATATTTAATATTAAATAAAGACTAGGCCAGATTTCTCATGTATTGACAGAATTCTTATGTCTTTTTTTTCTATATGTTTACATATTAAAATTATATTTTTATAGTCAGTCTCACAAGTGAAAAAAGATATAGATATTAATACACTTGACAATAGATTTATTGACATCACATGGGAATATTAATATATAACCCAAACCTACTCACATTATAAAGGTAAATTTGAGCTGTAATTGATTTAAGAAACAAAACAAACCCAAAACTCACCAACTAAAATAGAAAAAACAAAAAACAAATCCAAAGCAAATATTGCAAGACATAAGTTTGAGGATGAGCTATTTTGTTTTAACTTCTTTCGTTTCATTTGAAACTTACCTGGGCAAGGCAAAATGTTGCATTCCTGGTATTCTAGAGATGGGCCAAGGCAAGGAAGTCCCCCATACTTGGGCTCAGGATTGCTGCAGACCCGTTTGCGATTCCGGATACCTCTACTGCAGTCACGACTGCACTGAGACCATGGAGACCAGGGTGACCAGGCACCATTGATGGTATGAGCAGAGTATCGTCCAGAACGCAAGAAGTCCCCTGACAATCCTAATAAAATAAGGACCAAAAAATTAATACTGAATTAATACAACATCTCACCCCAAAACAACCTCTTCCTCTTCAAATTTACTCCTAGGCTTCCAATAGCAAATAATATGCACAGAAGGGTCCTGTCCTTTAACCTTACAATCCAAACCTTAGTTTCATCTCAAGAATCTTTCCTATAACAGAAATTTCATAATCACTTGCACAGAACTACAGTGAAGAGTTGGAACCAACACTTCAATTAAAACTTTATGTTGGAACTAGACAATTTACTCCACCAAAGAATGATAAAAATTATCTCTGTCTTGCACAGGAATTACCATCATAAAATCTCCAAATATATTACACATATATAAGTTCCTCTGTTTTACAGGAAGAAGGTGACAAAGGAGACAGGGTTGAGCCTCCTGTGACCACTCATCAAAACAGCTCCCCATGTCCTCCTGTAGGACTCTGCTCACTTAATCCACCCAGCCTTCACTGCTGCTGGCTGTGCACAGAGCCTCATGGGTATCCCATGCACTGTACTTATCCAAGCCATATTAGATAGTGTCCAACTAACAATTCCACAAAGTCTAGCAAAACTACCCTTTTGTGAAAAGCAATGTTTTGCCAATTTAAAAAAACAGTTTATTTTCCACTGAGTTGAAGTGTTGTAAGCCACATGTAAGCTATGGAAATCAGCCTTTTGGAGATACACACACCCCCCACAGAAAATTCCTTTTTAAAATAATCATCTGGCAAGTGGAAAACATATTTTCTAAGTACGTTTAGTACAGAGAAAAGGCATTAGATTCAACAGTAATTAATTAAGTCTGTTATTTATCGCTGAGAGGGGACACACAGATCTCGTTTACAGCATCCAACCAATAGACCTGGATATAGCACTTGGTGAATTTCTAATAATCTGCAGTTCATTTGAGTATCTCTGTCACTTTGGGGCTTGGTCCTGCATGTGAAAAGACTCCCTCAACTAAGAACAACACTGAAATCACCCTTGAACTGTAGCCTTACCTCTAAGCATCACTAGTTAGACTCTGCATCAATGCTACTGGGATTTCCTACTGTTGCCAAAGAAGTTCACCTTTCCCAGTGGAAACTCTGCGATTGATGGAACAATAACTGCTGCTTTTATTACAAGTACTTATTTAAGTAGCTGTGATGGGAGAAGCCCCTGTGAATGGTACTTCATCCAGCAGAGGATGTGGCTGGCTCTCTTTGCTAGAGCTTCAGTATTGCCAACATAAGTACAGATGAACTGTATCATCAACAGTGGAGAAATGCAGGGGATTGCTTGCAGCTCTAACCGCAGCACAAATGTCTATTCTTAAGAAATTGTTTTGTGCCCTACCCACAGGTATAGGCACTGTGGAAGTATGAAATGAAGATAAAGCATCTTAAATAATAAAGATTTAATAAATAAAGATTTACTGAATGATGCCATGAAAACAGACAGAAATAATACTGTGAAGAGTCTGCCCAACAGCAACCCTGCACTGCACAGGATCAGCATTCTGCATAACCATGATGGAGAAGCCTCTTATTTACAGTGTCCACACTATTTCTACCCGTGGTTATGGCATTAGTAACACTGCTTAACTTCTTCCCCAAGAAATACATTCACAATCATCCCAAAGTAGATGAGGGTTTGCATATTTTTTTTTCAACATTTGATAACATGCAATATTGGAATGATGATGCATTGACATAGAAATACTGGTAATAAGAAACTGCTGAAATTAATAAGAAAGCAGCAGAGCTGCAGTATAAAAATGACTAAAAATGGATAAAACCTTTCAGGAATTATAGGGGGTAACTATTTCTCTCCTGCTGAGACAGATTCTATTACACCAATATTAAAAGCAGCATTTCAAAAAATGACATACATTCAAATGCAAAAAAAGGGAGCAAGTACAAAGACACAGAATGTGAATTATGAATACAGGTCGACTTTCCTGCTCTGTAAGACCCTTTTTATGCAATTTTGTATCACTCTGGTCATGGAAATTCTCAGCTTATGTACACAGTGAGCTTTGAGAACAAAATAATAGTATATTTTATACCAGAATTCTAAATCAAGGGGGTTTTTAAGTTATTACATTAAGAGCAATGCAAACAATGAAAAAAGTATTAATCAGACCAGACTGCCAGTCATTCCATTCATAAATCACTGCAGGATGCATGACTTTGTGCTGGTCAACCCATCAGAAAATTCATATGAATAATAGGATTTCTTAAAAATATTTTTGCAGGATACGTGTAGCTTTTTAAGTCCTAAGGAAAAGGTGTAACCTTAGCTGACATCATGGTATTAGATTTCTTGTAATTTAAATTGGGGAATGGGGAATTGAATCTTCTAAGGGAAAGCCCTAAGGTAGTTTAGCTCTGAAATGAAAAATATTCCAAAGAATCTTTTCAGTGTGGAGTTTGGTCTGCAGCAAGTGTTCCCCTGAGTTTTCTTCCTTCCAAAGCACTAAAAAAAATATATTTTAAGGACCAGTCTTTTCACAGTTTTACAGTAGTTAATACAGTGTTCATAAAGGGGCTTTTAGAATTTTCTGTTCAGACAGAAACTACACAATAAAAAATTAACATTATGCCATTAACAGCATGAAAAGATCAGTTTGCATTCTGGAAATACTGTTCTATATATTCCTTGAACAATGTTATAGCCTTTTTAAATGAGGGGACAAAGTGCTCAGATGAGGGGAGAACAGTGAATATTACTTATCACAACTTAAGTCTGGGTTTTAACACTGACTACCATAACTTCCTGCCAGACAAGTCAACAAAGTATGAGCTAGGTAGTGCAATGTGGACAGTGCAATGTGTTGAAAACTGGCTGAGCAGCTAGGTCCAGAGGACAGTGATAGACTAGCTGCAGAAAATTCACGAGGTTCAATTCTGCTTAACACCATCATTAATGGCTTGGAAAAGTTTGCCTTGAATGTGAAGACTGGCTGATAAACCAAAGGGTCGTGTCACACTTTGACAACGCAGAGAGAAACCTCATAGAGTTCAATTGGGGAAAATGCAAAGCATTGAATCTGCACAGGAACAACACCATGCAGTCACATTTTGAGGCTATCCACCTAGAAAGCAGCTCTGCAGAGAAAGATCTTGGGGCTCTGGACAGAAAGATGAATGTGAGCCAGCAACGTGGCCTTGTGGGAAAGAAGGCATCTGGGTTACATTGCGAAGAGTTTTTCCAGTAGGTCAAGGAAGGATCCTTCCCCTCCACTCAGCACTGGTAGAGAGCCCATCTGGGGTTCTGGACCCATGTCCTGAGTCCTTCAGCTGAGGAGTCCTGTTTATTTACTGAGGTGGTAAAGGGGATGGGGGGCAATATAAAATTAATCAAAAGATTACATTGTAGAACTTGTTAAAACAAAAAATTCTTCAGAAAGCAAGTGAATATACAGAACCAAGTCCTAGCCTTATACAGTTTACATCAAATTTGACATGAGAAGGCATAAACAGAAAAGCACTGTCATCTTTCAGAGCAAGTGGCACTCTAACTTGTCTCATTAAATGTGGTTTTCTTGCTTGCTGCTTCTGTTTGCAGCTTGGGCCACTTTCAGATTGCTCTACATCCATCTCCAGGGACAGAAACCAGATTGTGCCACCCAACAAAATCCAACATTAAGCTGCTTTTCTCAGTTTACTGCTCCCAAGATAAATATATATAGCCAAGCCAGGATGCAAGGGCCAATACCCTCAGCATGGTAGCAGCAAAAGTCTAGTTGCCTAAACAAAATCTTAGCCCCCTTTATTTAAAGCTCATCTATGGAAATTGTTATAAAATCAGCAGATAGAATGATCAGTCATAGCATCATCAATAAACTAATGAATAGTTTTCCCAAGACAGACAGAACATCTGTAAATCAAATCCCAATCTGACCTTTATGACAGGTTCCTCATTCAAATGTTTTAAACTAAATTGTTCTCAGAAAGCCTATGACTGACTTAGAGCCCTGTGAACAACTAGAAGCTTGAATTCTGCCTACAGCTTAGCAAGAGGCTCATTTTCAGTTGTTCAGGGGTCATACTCAAGTAACAAACTGCTGCACACTGTGGCTAGAAAAGAGGATTTAACTACTTCATCCCAGTACAATTTTAAAAAGGCAGCTGTGCTTCTCTAAGGGAAAAAGTTCCATGAGTAACAGCAAGTAAGTGTAAAAGAAATTACAGTGATTTTTTGGATGAAATAACCACCAACTTCTAAGATCATGGAAGACAGAAGATATGAACTGACATCTAAACAAAAGTGTTTTCTCTCATTTTAAGCACTTCTGTTTTGTTCCATATCAGTAAAATTACAGAGATATTAGTATTGCCCTGCTGATGATTCACTTATTCCATAACGCAAATATAACTGAAAACAATTGCCCAATTAATTTACATAATTCAGATATAAACCAAGATGATTTAATGATTTATAAATAAACTTCTAGAAGTTTTTGGTTGAATTAAAATAGCTTCATAGATCCACAAGAAATTAATCCTGTTTGAAGACATGTTAACATGAAAGTCACCTGTCTGGACTAGCACAGGAGAAAAAAGTCTGCCCTTGCAAAAGCCTGCAATGAGACTTTGGTTGGCCTGATTATGCTTGAAAACTGCAACACTCTCAGCCAAGTTCAATTAATTTGCCTTAAAAGTGAGGCTCTGTTAAAGCACATAGTTTAATAATAATTCCCTAGTCTATCCTGCAGCTAAGTAATACAGCCCTAAGTAAGAGAGAAGTAGCTGTGACACCTGATAAATTATATTACTTGACTGATTTATAACTTACGTCCTCCGGTTCCAACCTAACAAAGAAAATTCAATTATCCAAGCAGTCTAGGTTCATGACTTTAGGAAAAGATGATCTGAAGCCAAAATTCAGGCATCCCGAATCATTCCTAAATGACAGCATGAAACACTGCTTGAAATGCAGGGGTAACAAGGATAAACAAAGATTGTTTTGGTGTTGTCACTTTCTGAAGATAGTCTGCAAGTTATTTGACAATATTATTGAAGCATAGTACTTATATAACTTCAGGCCTAAATACCTGTAACTTATAAAAATTTTATAAACCTTCAAAACACAGTAAAATTGAAATAGTAAAATGTATTGGCAAACATTAATGTAATGCAGACGGCATATTTAAAAGCCCAGAGTATGCAGATGGAGGATGTCATGTTAGTTAGATGTAACTTTATTTCTTGTACAAAGCTTTCCTGTGTTTAAGTACTTAACCCCAAAGTTCCACTGAGCTGTGCTTTCTTTTGAATTTATCATCAAATTCATTTCTAACTTCCAGAGAATACCACAGCTGAGCTTCAGTATGACAGTATAAGAGATAACATCTCAAAACGTACTCCTCCTGACTACAGGACATTCCTGATTATCAGCACATGCTGTATTCTGTAATAAATTCTGAATGCACTATAGATTTCCTGTGGGTAACAGAAGGAAAGATTTAATCAAACTTTTCACAAGTGATCACAGCCACTAGAAGAGCAATTCAGACAAAATCACATCCTGCCTTCACAAATAACTATTGTTATGAGGTTTGAGATAGAGGAAGCAGCAACAACTACGAATCTCAGTGCAGATTTCCAGGAGCCTGGGAGGGGGAGAGGGGAAAGAAAACAAACAAAACACTCTTTAAGACTGAAATTAGAAGTATTGCCTTTGTTAATTGCCTTCAGAAGGTATTTTGGAAGTTAACCTGGTCTAACTCTGGCCCTGTTGAAGTGTCTTGTCTAAGCCCACCATTTCTGTCTATGTTGTAGACCATGGAAAGAAGGCAGTATCTATCTCCAGACGGTGAACTGCACCCATCATATCAGATGTTTATTTTTGACGGATCCCTCACTCCTCAGGGTGCTGAAGCTCTCTTTGTAGGCTACTATAGAGTCTAGACTTTGGTAAGACAAACTCAAGCTAGAAAAATCAGGCAACCTCATACCTTGTACAATATTTATCCCTGTGTTATAAAATTGTTTTCAATAAAATTATTACTGTTTACATATTAGATAATCTTACAGAGAGCCAGCATGTTTAATACTGATATTTAATATGTTTCATAAGCACACATTAAAGCCTAGGGTAATAGAATTTCTATACTCTGAATGCTGGATTGTACAGACAGTGCATTAAGACGTACAACAATGTATACAATCTCTTTCAGTTTATTTGAAATAGCTGTCTCTTTCCTATCTGAACACTATATGAAAACCCAGAGTCAGGGAACAAGATTTATTTTTCTTTCCTCTTAATCAAACTTCAAATCAGAAAAGCATGAATACAGTCTGTAAATGCTACTGCTTACTTGATTGAGATAGAATCTTACCGCACTCAGGAGGAGTCTAGCGGGTTTCTGGCAAGAAGTTCTATCTCTGAGCTCAGACTGCAAAGAAAGTTTGCTTTGCTAGCATCTGACAGTGAAACATGATTCTGTTTAACATGGTGTGACTATAAGTGCACAGTGGGAGATTATAGGCAATGAGAAAATTTCTAACAAATGGCTCCTATCTGCAAAGAACAGAGAACTGATCTCTGCAGAACACATCTTTGGTAATGAGGTATGCCAAGCATTCTGTACCAGAATTAATCTTTCTGTAAAAGCCAGAAAATTGCTACAATTCAACATGGAGATAATGAAAATAATGTTTCACAGCATCCAGGCTCTGGTCAGGTGGAAGTAAGTTATGATGCTCTCTTGCTATCTAGCCAGAAATGGTGAAGGTGTCTGCCACAATTCATGGCTTCCCATTCTCATGACTTCCCTCTGTTCCAAAAGCTACAGCTACTCTACATGACTCTTATTCATGTATTTTCTTCCAGTGAAATCAGAGAGCAGTAGAGTGGTGGTGTGCTGGCCCACATCTAAACTGGGGAGCAGGGAAGTGCTCCTCAATACTGCAGTTTAGATGCATTCAGCAAGTTTCATCTCATCAGCAAATCAAAATGATACCCCCTGACCCCTCCCTCAATAAATGTTCCACTCCATACTGTTCTGACATCTATAACAGAAAATAACTAAGCAAACAGCCTCAAAATAAAATCTGCCATTTTCACCAGAAGTGTATTGGTTAACGCAGCCACTTGGAACACTGATCGAGTTTCACCTTTCATTACAGAATAATTAAAGACTCACTGGCCAAAAAGAATCAAAGAATGAGTGCAAATTAATGACAAAGCCACAAGGGCACTCACTAGGAAGAACAGACAGATGTGTAATAGTTTCTGCCCCGTCAAGTACTCAATAAAAAGTGCTTAAATATTCAGTAGTTTTGCGATTAGTCAGCAAAAATCCTTCACCCAGATGAACATTTCTATTACTATGCAACAGGATTGGGGTCATACACATACATTGCTCCAGTGATGAATTATTTCCAAATGAATCAAAGCAGCAGCTTCAGCAAGATGCAACAAAAAAAGTACGATGCCAAGAAATTCAGGAGTATTATGTTCAGAAGTTAAAAAAAAAATCAAACTCCAAGATAATCAGTCAAAAAATGCACCTGAAACACCATCTCTGCCCCGATTACTTGCACACTGAAAATATGCTTTATTTAACAAACCATAGGGTTTGTTACTTCTGCCTATATTCTGCAGGAGTCAGCTTATGCATCCAGCTCCAGGAGAGGTCCTATGATCATGACTTCAGAGGTGTCTCTATGCCAAGCTTAAATTTCTTGCATCAAGTGATCTATAAGAAACTGTCTCTTCTCTGGTTTACCCTATTGACCTCCTCTATTGTCATGGGTTGGGTTTTGTATATTCCTTTCTTACATGCTGCCATTTCAACTGTCAGACCAGACTATACCTAGCTTCTTCTGTAGCTTTCTTCTACTTGTGATAACTTTCCAAAGTCTGCACTACCTGGTGAGAAAAACATTTTCTTTCTCATTTCATCTCATAAAATCTTGAAAATATGTCATGTGTATCTAAGTGCTGGAAGACAGCAAAAAGCAGCATCACCACCTTGAAATATCTATTAAGGGCAAGAAACAAGTCATACACCATTCCTAGCAGAGCAAAATCTTTGCTCAATACAAGTCTGAAATTTAATTTGGATGAAAACAGAATAGAAGAAACACTTGTGTCAAGAGTTGTCCATGCCAAAATCTGCCTTTCTATCCACACCTAATTGAAACCCCAACACTTGACACTGTAGATTTTATGAAATGGGAATAACACAAAGCACGAAACTAAGACTTATCTGAAGTACCATGGGTTTTGTTTATGATTTCACACACTTCAGTACTATATATTTCTTCAAAAAATTACTAACATCCTGCCCCCTCCAGAGAGACAGAGATGTCAAGTGGAACAATGAAGGTTTTGTACAGGATGAAGGGCGAGGGAAACGGAGGGGTAGGGGGAAGAATGGGAGTTTCGAGCATATTATCACAGAAGCCAACTCTGCAGCCTCCCCCACTACTAAAACCTTGACACGTAACCCTAGCACAGGCAGGAGCTTAAAACTGACCTTCACAATAGTTGGTCTGTCTGAAAAATACTGAGAATTAGAAAGACCAGGGACTCAGAAACTATTCTCTCTTTGTGGTCTTACATAAGCCAAATTCCTTCAGTTATACTTTTTTTTTTCAGCTAACCTGGGTCTTGTGAAGATACAAAAGATTATGTAAGTGGAAAACAGGCCTTTAAATATTAAAATATAGTACTAAAAAATCAATATTTTTATATTATATGACTCAAATATCATACTTTAAAAGATACACCGATACCCACTTAAAAATAGATAATCAATGAAATCCATTTATAAAATTAGAATGACTGTCACAATTTCTCCTAGTTTTAATTTTTTTATACGCATACAAAACTATGTATTACTAATAGGAGAAGAAGTCTGAAGTCATTCCAATTTAAAGTCATCTAAATTTGAAAAGAGTTTGAAGGAGTTTGGTTTTTAATCTCAGAAATAAACAGAACTTTAAATTACTAGCAAAAGCACAACATAAACTTTTATAATAGAAATTATCCAGTTCATAAACTCCTTATTTATTTATTTAAACACCTGTATGACTCTTAAGAGTTCTTACTTTCAAACTACTGAGCAAAAGTTCTTCTTAGGATAGTACGTATTCTAGCAAAATATTCTGGAAATCTATTGATATTGCACAATTCACCCCTAGTAAGAGCTCGGGGGAGTATAACAGGTAACAGAATCTTAGAAGAAGAGGATTATTGTGAAGAGAATTAAAATAACCAGGCAAATCTCATAACTGGTGGTGAAAGACACTAGCTTAGTCTGAATGATATCACTACATCCAGAAGAAATACAGGCTAGTTTCCCCACTGGGATCACTATGCCCTCCTTTTCATTATCAGTGCTGCTACACAAAACAGCAGCCAGCAGGAGCTTCCACTCCGCACTGGAAATGGATCGGAGGACGTGTCCCTAGCAGGGGGCACCGTGAGCCCTCCTGGCCTTGCTCACCGTCTGTGGAGCAGCCGCTGGTGCCGTCGCTGGAGCAGTATCGCATCTCAATGCGCTGCCGCCCCACCTCCAGCAGGTTTGGGTCGGGCAGGCGCGCCTTGCAGGTGTACCGGAAACGCTGCTCGTAGTGCCCACCATTGTCTGAAATGTTCACCGGGGTCCAGGGGGTCCAAGGAGTCGTCTTTTTTAACTCTGGGCAGGCGTTGGTGTTACAAGGCTGATATTCCTGAAAGAAAAAGGTCGTCATAATCATTATCATTAAATACGACCTTAAAAAGACCCCAGAAACACTCAAAACAGACAAAAAGACCACCCTCTTAGAAAATGTCTTCTGATATTTTTTCAACATTTCCAGTAACACCGATCATCAATGAAGTTTTAATACCAGTCTCAAGCTGAAAGTGCTTTTTCAGCTTCTATGCAAGCACCACACTGCTAAAAGCAGTAATATACCAGTACAAGTTAGATCTATCGCATCCATAAAAACACTAAATCAAACACTCTAAGTACCAAAATAAAGCATATCCTTTATAAATTAATAACCCCAAGTAAAATGAAGCTAAATATGCTAAAGCTTTTAATTAAGAAAAATTCGTATAAACTGCAACTACATGACACAAACTGGCAAATAATTCCTTGGTAACATCTAGTGGCATATGAATAAGCAAACCACTGTCCATTTTGTATATTGCTTACATACTTCAAAAGGGACAACAGATAAAATATGTTTTATATTACAGATTCTGGCTCCCTGAGGTGCATGTTACTCATAGCTCCAGAACCGCTAAATATATTTTCAGAAGCAAATTCCCTAGGGAATGATATGCACTAAAATGAACAGATGACATCTAAAAAATCAATGCAAAACTGTGAGTATTCTCACAAATGCAGACTTGTCAGTATTCTCAAGCCCCACAATCTATGTCTTCTGATGAATATTATCAAGGTTTGTAGGTCCTGCCCATTCATTTTCCAGAACAAAATATACTTCATTTGATGCAAATTCTTTGTAAAATACAGAGATGAAATTAAACAACCATTAAATATCAGAATAAATTCACACTGACAAATTATTAAAGATTAAAAGAAATAGGCATCAGTGGGAAAACTTAAATTTTCTCTCTACCTCTTGCCTGTTAGAGAGAGAGCAACAGCTCCTTCTGAAAACGAGCCTACTAAAGTTTGTCATTCCACTAAATACTAAAAAAATAAGGAAACAACAGAAGTAATGGTTGTATCATGTAGAACAACCTCCTTCTTCCATACTACTTCCAACTCTACCCCAGTTGACACCACCATGTTCCAACACACAATAGATTACCCGCTCCTCTCTTTCCCATGGTGATAATGTCCTCTTTATCTCATACTTTCGTCAGTCCACTACCTCTTCTCACAGGTTGTCTAACTTATGAACATACTCAATTCAGTTTAGACCAACCACTTTCAACCCATATTTTATTTTAAAGCCTGTGTTGCTATTTCAAATCTAAAAGAAGCTTATTGTCGGAAAGCCTCTCTAATTTTTTCATCTGGCAGAGCTGGAAAAAAATTTTCCAGAAATCCCCATCCCACTAACACAGATACCCCAGAGGACCCATCATTATGTTCAGGATTCTCAGGTTCTGTTCTCAGGGGCTTGTGACAACATTGCTCTTTCACAGTTTTGTGCTACTTCCAAAATAAAGAGCTCTTAGCCCAAAGGCTTCAGCTGGACTATTCTTGCTCCTCCAGAGGGCTGTGCAAAGTCCCTTCCTACCTTAAAACCTGTTGATCACTTTTATGGCGGCCACAAGTCATACTCAGGCACCATTTAGGAAAGGTGATCAACCTTTCTGGGATCCAAGTGTCAGCCTGGTCTGGTTTCTGGCTCAGAAGGCAGCAAAGAACAAGCAAACTATCTGGTCCTAGGTACAACAGGGGAAGTAATTTCTCCAGGCTTCTTCAGGGGTCAACTCATTAAATCAGGTATGTTTTAGACTTAGGATAGAACACGTATGCCTGTTCTCCTTGCAGCACATGAACTGTAAAAAAAGAAATCACTAAATCTGCCTTTCCCGCTCCTTTTTCTTTTCCTTTTTTTAAAGATGTCTAACACTGATGAGTCTATCACCTCCTTGGATCAGCTGTTCGGCTATTTTGTAATCCTCAAAGCCAACAAATTGCAAGTTTGAGGCGGCATCTTCCCCTTAATTTAATTTTCCAGTCACTGAATTTTGCTGTGCCTTTATCACAATGGTGCTGAGAGCGTTTCTTGTCCCAAACCTACAAAAAAATTTTCATGCTCAAGTACCTATACATAATGATAAACTAAGCTCAACTTGTTAAACCTACATAGGATTTAAAATCTGATCTCCAGGTCTTGTGCACACCAATGTCTTCCATTTGTCCTATCTCCTCATTTTCCTTAATGGAAAATGGACACTGAAAACATGACTTGGCATTCTAGAAGCAGTCTTATCAATACAGCATTGAAAGACAATCATCACCCCATTTGTCTGACAGTCTGACTTTAATATGTACATTATTGCATTAGTGCTTTTTCCTTCCACAACATTGTACAAAGAGTCTAAGTAGACACAATTATCTTTGATAACCTGCCATTTTCTAAATCACAGTTTAACAACTACCTATAGCTTTTTATCCCACACATGAGGCTGGTAGTATTTGGCAATATTAAAATATATTTTATTAGCTTCTGCAATTATCTAACATATTATTTACCACCTCACCAATCTCTGTTCTGTTCAAGCTTTACTGAAAATGTCTTATATCACTGTCTAGACTGTTGATAAAAATGTTAAGTGCTATTGACCCAAGAACTGATTTCAGGCAGACTCTACTAGACACATCCCAGTAATTTATATCTGCCCATTGACACCACATTTTTCAATCTGTCAATGAACCAGCTTTTAATCCATTTAACATTTGTCACTTATTTCAGTTTTCTGACTCAAATTATTTTCTGTTGCAAAGATAAATATCTTGGAAGAGGAGATGTGCTGTATTACTTTCAAACATTGAAACCCGAACTCTTTTTTATTATTAAGCAAGCAGGAAACAATCAACCAGTATAGTAGCTACTACAATGTTTATTTCATTATAGTCACAATTGTCTAAAAGTTTCAGTTCTTCATTTGCTATTGATTTTTGTACAGATATTTCTAAGTCAAAACTAAAAGATGCTACAAATATGAGGGCTTTCGTTATTAGACATGGCATAGAAAGATGAGGGTCATGTAAAGCAGAATACATGAGATATATAATGAACCCTTTGTCAAATAAATATAGCTAATAGAGGAAGAATTAATTTAGTGGCAATGTATTGAACATTGCTTTGCTAACACACTTCTGAGACGAACACATCAGCTCCCTCGCTTCTAGGAAGACAGACTGCCAGTGTTCAGTATGCTTCAGGATGTGTAGTCCCTTCATACACCCTGACAGGGAGCATTCTCCTGTGTTGTTACCAGCATAGAAAGAAAGATGTTCCTGAAGGGTGTCTGTGAAGACCATTTGTTAGTTTTTCCTTTCACATATGAAAGTTTGACTGCTGTCATGCTTGTCTATTCAACCACTGGATAGTAACAACCATGAAAGGCTCTGAAAGTTAGGGAAACAAAAGTTCATATAGTTTAGCTGGGGAATATTTGCAGCAGTAAATAATCTCTCCAAGCAAAAATTCAGAGGACTGTCACCAGAATAGATGACTCCTTGGAGTCCTAGCACTAATGATGACCTGGCAGAGCCCACTGGCTGCTCTCACAAACAGCAAGTGCTACATTGCTCTACTGACTACCACATCTGCCACAGAGGAGCCAAAAACCACAGGGTGCTTGCTGGGAGCATTAGTGTGATCTGATGCTGAGAACTCTGGTAAAAGCAGAACAATGAACTTGCTCTAAATGGCCTCAGATGTGGAAGTTAAGGAAAGAGGAAGAGAAAAAGCATAGTTCAGATTACACATGGATATATAAAGTGCTGCTAGCATGAAGATATAGTCTAGTGGGAAAGATTCGAGAGGGAGGAGAGAGGAAATATGGAAACTGATACCTCTGCTTGGTTTATCCTCCTCTTATCACCTTGTCCAATGCTTGAATGATGTACCTAAGAGGGATTTCAAGAATATGGCCCTCTCCAAAGCAATTCTACCAGCTAGAATCATGGGCACATTAATCAAGTAACCACATGTAAGTCTCAGATGAATAAAAGCCTCAGATGAAACACTGAAGTCTCATCTCAGTGGTAAGGCAGAACTAGAAAAGCAGTGAAGCACTCTGCTTCAATAGCACTGCTGAGAGGAACTGAGACAGCAGCTGCTAAATTCCACCTCTGACATTCCACATGGACTGAAGGGAGAGATGGGGTCAAGCTCTCCTGGGGGATTCTCTAGATACTCATAGAAATACTTCAGGGGCTCAAGTGATGGGTTATGCACATTAGGGTACACTTGTGGACTCTGAGCAATAATTTCTTGAGGCCATTTACAGACTCCAAAAATATTGCAATACTTAAGCCTAATCACATTCTCAAAGTTCCTTTTGCAAGTTGTTCTAAAACTTGTGGTCTAATTCAATATATTGTGGCTTTTAGTTTAGACTGGATTTCACCAATGGAGGCAATTGAATTTAGGTCTGGATATACCTGGTAAAGATGCAGTAAGATTTGTAAAGACTAAATTTTAGGGGGCAACTCAACATTGTAGTTTTTTTGAGATCACTGAAAATTTTACACAAAATATGCAATTAAATACATACCTCAAAAAATACATGTCTGTGAAAATGGCAAATTTAAATTAAAAAAATTATCATGAAGAATACTGGTGGCAATATGAAAAAATCATACATTAAACAATAATTTGGAATCAAAATGTACTTGGAATCATAGGTAATGATCACACTATTAAGCAACTACCTTGCTTCTGTCCTCAAATAATATTCCCTAGTATTTTTGCATACTGGAAAGAGAATATTAACATCATGTTTTCTACCAAGATTTATTTAGAATTATTTGTTTATATTATTTTAGAAAAAGACAAGTAAAATGTAATTTCAAACTAGAGGGTGCTATTGTTAAATAATAATGAACAAAGCAACAGAACTCACTGTTTTCTCAGGAGGACATGGAACTGACTAAGTTTTTTAGGGTTTTTTGCCTCTGCATAGCTACAGCTACTTTAGTCAAATTCCTAAACATTTTGAGAATCTCTGAGACTTTTACTTCTAGTTTAAGTTTGATTTTAATTAACCAAAAAGCATGATACTATATCTCCTTAAAAAAATAGACCAAAATATTATCAACATTTGAAGTATTTTTTTTTTTTTCATTAAACCCAGAATTCAGATAGAGAGTTCTATTCCTGTTTATATAATGGAAGAATTTCTCCTAAGAAGCTCTTATTTCTTTGATGCATATAGTATGTCTATGTGGAATGCACTTGTTTAGTTCTCATCTGTGTTTTTCTTTCTCACCTGTTAGTGTGACAGACGAAGCAGCAAAATCAACATTGACAGTGCATTTAAATATTTCAGTTTGAGAGTTATCTTTTATGATTTTCTTTCAATATATTGTATCAGTTCTCAAATATTTTTTGAATCACCAAACAATCCATTGATTAAAAAAAACTTAGAAATGTTTTCTTTTTGTTCCGTCAGGCTAAACTTCAATTCTGCTAGCCCAAAATAATTCTTCAGGTGCTGATATACCAGTAAAAAAGAGTGACACTGATTCATAAATCAAATGGTGTAGCATGTCTGTCACCTGAGACAAGACAGGCCTGTAAGATATGAGAACTTAAGATATGAGAGACTTCTCAGCCATCTCTCAGACTCTGAGTCCGCCCCAGCAATTTGTAGATAAAAAAAAGGATAGCTCTCACATGCAGGCAAAACAAAGGCCAAACCGAATTCAACAGGGTTATGAAACTCTAGAGAAAAACAGTTCCCATGTAGAGGGGGCCTTGTTTACATGTCAAAATGTAAGTTTCCTGAAGGACTTTCTCTCCCAAGAGAGAAAAAAATAGATAAAATATATATATAAAAAAATAGATAAAATTTATCTTCTCACAGCTGAAAAACACACAGAAAAATCACTATCTGAACTTTAAAAAAGAAATGGTTCATTTATTTTTACTACAGAAATGTAAAGTCTTGCCGATTTAAAGAAGCATTTGCAAACTAAAACAAACAAAAGACAAGTCCCTGATTATATTTCTATTTATTACACAGTTTAAAAACCCAGGTTCTTCAACCAAATACCGTTAGATATACTTTAGCTGAGTGTAGTTTACTGCTACAATACTATTCCAAAAGCATGGCATGAAAGAGCACTCAAACCCCATTAATTTCAACCCATTAAACAAAACATCTACCCTGTAAATTTCACAGTTACACTTGGAAAAGAAAACCCTAAAAGAATTTCTGAGATCCCCATTCTATTTTAATCACACTTAGACGTCCTAGTTTGTAGGCAGTGTTTTAGCTTCAGTTGACCCCCATAGGAGGAGTTCTACTGATTCCAATGGAACCAGGACTGCAGAGACTATTGCTCACTGCAGATGAAACCCTGCAGCAATGTAAAGTAAGGGTAGGAGGTTGTGTCCAGAATGGGTTTTTAAAAATATTTTGAAGGACAGAGGGAGGAAAATAAGTTTCTTCTGAACCAAAAAGATATGGGTTTTGGCTGCAAATGCTGACTGCACACAACTTTTTGTTTCAATTTTGTGTATTTTAAAGAAAAGAATTGAAAAAATTCCCATTGTTGTAAAGGGCAATTTAAAAGGAATGAAAGGCTGGATTTGGATGTCTTTTCCGTGGAGGAGTTCAAGGCTCTGCGGGCAGGTCAGTGGATTAGGGCAGTTCAGGTCTCAAATCCTTCCTATATTCAATATCACTAATTTTACTTCGATAAGGAAAGTTCCTACTTTCATCACCTCTTCATAAACCCATCAGTTTTTGGAGTGAACAAAGCCACGATTTTCCTTATTCTACCAGCCATTTGTGTAACTCCCCGCTCAAAAGCTACATTTTATGTCAAACTCAACAAACTTTTCTGAAGGAAATTGCTACTACCGAAAATTACTGTTTTGCAGGTAAACTGCTGTTTAGGAGATTGGTGTCCAGAGGTTATTTTCTCCAGTTCATGGTCAGGAATCTTACTGTAAATTACACCTTATCTGTGGTTTTGTATGCAGTGTTACAATCTGGCACATAATAAACATGCCTCTTGTTCTAGCAGCTCCACTGTGAGGTGGGAACCACCAAAAGAGGGGGAGGAGAAGCTGGGGATGTCACCACTTGAACCCAGGAAAATTTGAGAAGACCAGAAGGGCCTGTCAGAGGATTAATTCAATTGTTCTTGCCCTGAGTGTTGTCAGACTGCTGCAAAGAAAGGAAGCATAAGATTTTACTAACCTGATGAAAACAGAACACACAGGACCACAAATAATCAAGGCTGTAGGGCTGAAGGGATTGTCAACCTATAAATGACTGCATGGATTTGCCAAAACTGACTCAAAAGCGATTTCTATATTGCCACATAGGAATCAGGCTCACACAGTGAGGGCCTCAACTGCAGTAGGAAAGCCAGGACCAAAATCTGAGCAGCATCATGACAAGTAGATGGTGAAATATTTATATCATTAAAGGTAAATGATGTATTACTTGTAAATGAATCAAAATTAATTTTTTCAGCATTTAAATCAGCATGTCAATAACAGACTTGAAATACTTGAAATCTTTATAAATTTAATTATAAAGAGAGGGAATTCAATTTTACCTTTAAAATTAGGAATGTGCCATTTGAAAAGAACAGGAAAAGAAATGTGGCTTCCCTGATCACTCGGTATTTCAGAAGTGGAGAAAAGGAGGTTGTTCAAAATTCCATTTTGGGAGGCATGATCAGTGAGTGGGAAAAAAGTGAGTTCCTGCAGCTGAAGGAGTTACCGCTCAGCTGGGCCATGCTAATGATCTGTGCATGTGGCTTCTCTCATTACAAATGCAAATGCAAAAGAAGGAGGATTAAGTCAGATGGAAAACGGGTGATTTATTTTGCTGTAATAACTCAATTGTTTGCAATTAGTTTCAAATACTCTTACTGAGAAGCTTAACATTTTTAATGTAGGCCCTGTAATTACTGACAAAAATCTTCTAAATTGCTGAAACTCTTAACTTAACTTAAAATATATTTTTTAAACTGCTGAAAATCATGGCTATCCAAGTATTTATTAACTGAAAGTAAGAATTTTAGGAGATAATCCAATAGTCAAAATGGCATAAAAAGGCTATCAACTCATCAGTTTTAGAGAGTGCTGCTTCATAATCACTGCAGATCTGTTATCACTCATAAATTATTTTCATCTCATGTTTTCCTTCATGTATGTTTCTGGAAAGACAAAGAGAGCTATGTTCTTGTTGTAAAAGGAGATCCCTAATAGCAAATTTTTAAACAGCATAAGTGGAAGAAAATATGGAATTTCAGTTTCCACAGGCAACACCAGAGTTACTTGGCTACTTTGTGACCTGGAAAAAGTTTGATTTTTAGATACCTGTTGCTAAGATTCACCCAATGCTAGCTACAATATTTGTCAGTGTGGCAAAAAGGCAGTTTCAAATTAAGCACAGCCGTAAAGTAGTTCTTGAAGTGTACATACTGAGAACACATTTACTTCCATAATATTTAAACCTGAAAAATCAACTGTGTGAAAAGCCTGCTGCCAAGTAATGCAGAAAATTAAAACAGTCATTATTATTTTATACCCATCCAGAGATCACTGGATTAATTTATCCTCAATCACTCTTTATATAATCAGTGCAGCCATATACTACAAATAATGCTTTTACTAGCTTACAGTTCAATACAGTACAATAAGGTCTTTGATCTTATTTTCTACAATGAGACAATCTTTTAGGTTCAGGTGAACTATCACATTTTAGGATCAAAATCTGAGGAGGAAAAAATGCAGCTACTAATCACTGGTATATCAAAACTGACCTGATAGTGTGAAATTATTAGCTGCTTATGCAATCATTTAGACAAGAAGCATTCAATTGCAGCTCATTTACTTGTTTTTTGGGGGGTTTTCCCACATTAATTATAAAGATTGATAAACTGCGGTTCATAAAAAAATGGAAGCAAAATTTGAGAAAACTAATTTTGGGAAAAACTGAAGCCTGGTTTTGCTCTGATTATCGTAATACTCTTACTCAATTTTTCACTTAAAGGATGACTTAAATGATAGACCAATCACTGGAGGGAAAAATGCAATAATGTCACACTCCTGAGATACCACTTAAAATGTTAGAACAGTTACTAAAAAACAAATGTGTAAGTGATGGAAATGGTAGAAACTGAATACATGAGGAGCCATGAACTTTAATTCAGAGCTGCCAGTCCAAAACTAGGAGCTGCAGTGAAAAGCAGAACTGCTTGCAGAGAAATGTGTTAAACTGTGGAAGTATTTAAAACCATTGGAAATTGATTTAGTCACAAAAAATGAGACAGGTTCAGAGATTTTGATCACTGCACCTTCTGATGAGGTCTCAGAAAGGCTGTGATCTGCACTTCTGAAAATGAAGCCACTTAGTAAGGGGCCTGAGTATGGATTTGCAAGCCCAGGGAAGATTGCAGAATTCAGTTGCCAGATCCATCCACCACCAGACAGTTTTTATCTCATCTTCAAAAATGCCAAGTACCAGAAAGTTCCAATCATCTACTCAGAGAAAATGCGAAGATGGAAAGTCAATATGCATATGAAAATCCATATCTTCATACCTCAAAGGCCACTCCTCTATATGTAAGGAGAGAAACAAATACAACTCCCATTCCCCAAATTCCTTTTTTAGGATGCCACCTATGGCAAATAGATATAGAAGGTAGGTTAAAAAAAATCTATTGTGTTATAAACATCATTTTCAGGTCTTGACCAAGGCCTGTGAAAGCAAACTAAACCAAAAATGCACTTAAGCACAATTTAATACATTATCATACCCCAAACATCCACCTTTCCCCAGGGCAGAAGTTACAGCTGAGCTGACAGATGTGACTGCGTGCCCACAACTCAATCACTGCTGCTACAGTCAAGTAGATAAACACAAAATCATCTTCGGTTATAGCTTGTAATCACTTGGACAAGGAAGCACTGCAACCAAAAAGCCAACATATTTGTTTCTGCCAACTCTGCTATGGGAAAACATGACCTTTAGTAAAGTGGGACACCTGAGCTAGTTAAATTGCTGTAGCAAGCATCAGTTAAACTCATGTGTTAAAGCCCCTGGCTATGTGGGAAAAAAAAATACCACAAAAAGCAAAAGGACAATTAAGATATTAGCATAAAATTTTAAAAGTCGCTGATTGAAAAGCAGAAACATAGATATTTGAAAATGATGCCTCTGGTTGTGATAATAAATGTAAATTCAAATTACCTACAAATTTTCACATTTGCGCTTAACATGTTCAATAAGTGAAACCGCACAGGCAATTATAAATGTACAAGTGTCTGTCATTTTCTCATGAGTAGGTATTAATTTCTCAAATCATGTACACTTACACAGGATTCAACTTCCCAAACGTATGTCTCTGTTGCCATTTTCAGTGCTGTGGGTTATCTCACCTTGCTTCCAAACTGCTCTAAAAGCATGTCCGTCTCTCACATGGCCTCTGATGTATCTTCACTACAACTTCCACCCAGCAGTTCATGCCCCCTATAGCTTCCCAAAAGCAAGACACATCTCTGTTTAGGCAAATCTGCATACTGCCTTTGTATCCCCCAATGGTGCCTCTCATTTTTCAGAATCACATCAGAACTGAACCTCTTGTTTCATGTTTTCCATTTAATTTGTGTCAATCTAAAAAACTCCCTATAAATCAGCGTCTCTCATACAACACTTTTTATTTTTAGACATTTTAATGCTCTTAGTTTTATACAGAGTTTATTTACAAAGCATTTAATTTGTCTACATTTTATTTTTGAAACTCTGTGTCTGCAAAGAAAACACTTTTTTTGATCTTCAGCCAATTTCTAGTAAGACAGATGTTTCTGGGGGAAAAAAAGCACTACTTGTATGCTGACTTCTTATTATGTTCTGTTTCCAGCATGAGGAAGATACAGCAAAAATAACTGTGGGCTTGCTTTGCACCTCCTCAAATAGGAGCTGTTCTGTAGGTGGCATGACCCTGGTGTAAAACAGATCAGGCTTTAATTGACAATAGCCTGTGTGTTTCAGCTCAGGGTTTCTGAACACTATCCTCTGCTGCTCTGGGGAAATTCCTTAGGATTAAAGCTCTTTCATTGTACACCTTGTCTGACATCTCAGCAGAAAGGCTAAGCACTGTATAGGGGCAAGGTGGCACTGCTAAAGACATTGAATCCTGAAGGTTAATGAAGAAAACAAAAGAAGGAGATTATAGACGGTAAAAAATCATAGGAAAGAAAATACTGTGGTAATGAAAATAAACTGAGCAGGAACAGAGTCTGTGATAAAATTAAATCGAAGCACAGTTCAAATAGAGAATTTTTTGAGTTTCAACAACTTTGACTTAGAACAATATATTTTCTTAACCCAATACTTATGAGACCTCTTAAAGAAGGACTTTACTACTTAAAATACACACAGGGTCCTTAGCTTCTCTTTATACACAGCTCTGCCCATCTCAGTCTTGTTGCAAATCAAATTTCTGCATGCCAGCTCTTCCCCATTTGTTGACATAACATTCACAGAAACTGATTTGTGAGGAAGAAAAAAAGATGAGCAAGGAAGCATTGATTCACACTGCAGTGATCAAATTGGGCAGAAAAAAAAACCCCAGTTTGTCAGCGCTGATATGACATCTACTAAAATTTTTCTCATTTTTCTCTTCAACCAGAAAAGGGACATAAATAGCTAAAAGAGTTGAGTTGCATGCCAGAGACTGGAAAATTTGGCACATGCCTCCAGGATGCTGAGGCTGCAGTCTGCCATTGAGTAGCTAGGAATGTTATGCTTGCTTATCAAAGCAATATGTAAAAAAACCCATATTAACTTCTTGGAAAAGAGGGATGTTGATACATGTTGATACATAATATTGTATTTCTAATATTCCTAGTGATGTGGAGAGGAGTTACTGCTGTAACTATATAACCATGACTGGAATATACAAGTGAAACTCACATGACAGAATTTTAGCTCAAGGTCAGGATGGGTGCCCTGAATTTACACTGTAGGCTTTATAATACAGGCTTCACTTTGACAGGTCTGTAAGCACATCATCAACTCTTTGTCATTTTCAGGACAATGACATTAACAGCTGGAAAATAAAAGTGTTAGTGTCATTATTTTCCTAAAAAAGGCAATTTGCTCTGTGTAAGTATTTTGTATTCACACTGTGGTTTTAAATTTGAAATGTCTGGCCATTTATAAACATTCTGGCCAGTCAAATAAAACTTTCAAGGAAAGTTTGATGAGAACTACGCTGCTGGAGCAGTCTGTACTTGAAGGACTGTATTCTGTGGAACGGACCCATGCTGGAGCAGTTCTTGAGGAACTGCAGCTTGTGGGAAGGACCCAGCTTGAATAAGTTAATGAAGAACTGTCTCATGTGGGAGGGACCCCATGCAGGACCAGGGGAGGACTTCAGAGTTCTACCCCTGAGGAGGAAGGAGTAGCAGAGATGATGTGTGATGAACAGACCTCAGCCCCCATGCCCATGAAGTTTAGCCTGGAAAGAAGGGGGAAGTGGGGGAAAGATTCTTTTACGATTTAGTTTTAAATCTCATTACCTTACTCTGATTTGACTGGTAATAAAAGAAAATAAAATAATTTCCCAGTCAAGTCTGTTTTGCCCATGACAGGCAACCTAGTAAGATATCTCTCCCTGCTCTTATCTCAACTCCAGAGCCTCTTATTTTATTTCCTCTTGCCTGCCAGGATGAGGAGGGGAGCAACAGAGCAGCCTTGACAACCAGCAAGCCTCAAAGCATGATGTGGCAGGGAAGCAAACCTAGCCTGAACTTGAACATATGCAAAGAGAAAATTATAGCTAAAGACTTTTGTGTTGTGGGATTTTCTTTGCTGATTGGTTAAGTTGGTAAAGCATCCTTCTCTCTGACAGGCTTCTCTGATACTCAGGAATTCATCACCAAAATACAGAATTTCTCAGGAAAAGAAGTCTTCCAGATGTTCAAAGACAAGGCAACACCATTAAGACCAGCAAAGGTAGAAAATGGGCAAAAATAGGTAGGACAGGCAGTGTGCTTTGTTTTTTATTTTTCCTTAAGAAGCCTAGGAAAAGATCCTCAATGGAAAAAAAAAATCAATAAAGATAATAAATAAAAGATAATGACACTGAGCTGTTTGCATACCCAGAAGTTCTTAATGTGTTTACATAAAATAAAAGCAGTTACAGCTAAATAAATTCCATTGATAAGAAAATGCAGGTATTTGATAGGAATTTGGGGATGAAAGTGTGAGGGCGCAAGCAGTCCCTGGGTCCCAAGGGACAGGGAAGAAAGAAGATGATAGAATGGAATTTTCAATAATCTTCACGCAGATAAAACTCTCCCAAATCCTCAAAGGGAAGGCTCAAATGTGGCTTCCTAAATGCTAATTCACCTACTTATACTGTTGCAGTTTTAAAACAGCACAAGAAATTGTGTATCTTTTAACTTTTAGTTCTGTAATTCATAAATGTGTTCATGTGGGACTGAAGATTTAGTCACAGCTTCTAGTACATCTTAACACAGTGGCTTCTCACCAAGGTGCAGGTGTTTTAGTAAATATTTTAGTATCAGTGATGATGAGGTACAGAAAACACTGTTCAGTTAAGCCTTGGTTTCTAAAAGCAATCACTCTGGAGACACTGACTGATGCATGAACTCTCTGTCTCAATGGATCCCAGTACTATATGAAAACTAAGCCATTCAACCCAGGGGCTTTTGTACCAGAGAGAGGCATGAGAGAGATTCCTAAAAGGATTTCAGGAGGCAGGAATGGTACATGTAAATTTACTAAGCATTTGTTTAAGGTGTACAAAATCATGCATCATTACCCAGATTTCTTACTCTTAACATCAAGTATTGATTGGACAAATTGTTTCAACAGATGCTATTTTGGAACAGAGTTCTTTTACTTTGCGGTTTTCTTCCTTTCATATTTCATACAAGCAAAAGAATATTTTTGTAGATGTTTTGCCATCTAAGATTGCTGCTCTGTCTCTCCATGTTTAGACAAGTCTGTGAGAAGTCACAACTTTGAAGTTGTTTGTTCTTTGAACTCTAGCTGATATAGCCAAACCACTTCTTAAATTATGGAAGTGTTTTTTACAATATCAAGACAAAGGAAGAAAAGTTAATGTGATCACTCTGCAGGATGACACAAAGTATCTAATTTTACAAAATGGAAAGTTCACTATCTGTTTCCTTTGAAATAATCTGTGGCAGATGCAACAGGGTAAATTTTTGGTTTTAAACAAGGATTCCAGAAAGAATTAGTCCAACATGTCAAGGCCTTATCCCGCTCAGAGGCAAAGAGATATTTCATTTTGTATGTGTGAGTTTTCCAAAGAGCATTTAGCTAACACTTGAGCACAGTCATATGGCTGCTCACATGTCTCAAAGACACAAAACATTACAGAAAATGTAAAATACTTTTGGTAGGACTCAGTGACATTAAACCTCAAGAAAATTTAAATCATTCAGTATTTCAAGTCAAATGAGAATAAAATCCTCAAATACTTTACATGCCCATCACTCCTTCTATCAATTTAGCCTCAGAGAACAATTTTTAGCACAGGAGGAAAATGAGTGAGATACAGGAACAACATCTTCTGCTATAATAGTAATAAATTTGATTATTACATCCTAAAGTTGTGTTTTATCTGAAAAGCAGGAAGGACAAGTGGGTGCAGAGATTGTTTGCATTTCTAACAAACAAAGCAATTCCTTACTACAGGGTCACATGGATTCACATTATGCCAACTTCAGATTTTCTTGAGACTCCTTTAATGAGGTCCCATGAGCCCCTTTCAGTGTATACGGAAGATTATTAATTTTAAAAAAATATATGTATAATTTTAGGCACAGGAGCTTAAGAAAAGTGATGAGAAGGAGAGCTGTGTATTTTATATCTACTTTAATTGAGTAATAAACAGAAGCATCTGGCTCAGAGGAGTTTTTGATTAGAACAGAAACATGTAATTTTAAGACTGTGTAGTTTTATCAGTACAGTGTATCATCTTCTTTTTGGCAAAGTGAAAACAAACGTGGGCCTGCCTTGCATCACAGACAGTGAGATATGAACATACAACAGTTGCATTTGATCAAGGGAGTCTCTTACGAATCAGCAGTTAAATGTGAATGTCCAGTGACCAAAAAACTCAGACTCATCTTTATTTGTCCATAGGAAAAGGCTACTAGCCTAGCACAAAGAAACATAAGCTCATGACATAAGTGATTTATTCCAGTGGACATGAAGTCTACTGCATAAAATCCAGCGACAGCTATCCCAATCCTTAGCTGAAATAAGATTTCTGAAACATTGATGTCCATATTAAGAGATTCAGGTTTGAAAATCCAATGTGTTTTGTTTTCTTTTCATGGGTATGGCAAGTGCCATTAAACCATCTGAGGAGCCCCTCTTGCATTCCAGCACAAATGGTCCACCTGAAACCTAAGCATAGCTAAGCCACTAACAAGCTTCCTAGCTTTGTAGCTCAGTAAATAGGGAGTAAGTGCTGTTTGTACCAGGCCACAGGTTTTGCATGAAGCTAACAAGATGGGCTAAATGACCTGCTGGGCTCTGTCTGAGCTTGTGTTGGTTTGCCTGAAGATTTGTTTTTGCAAGCAATAACAATTATCTAATTACCAGATCTCTATCGCCTGCTTTGTTTTAACTTTTCACCAGCTCTGTTATAACTGTCTGATGTAATGTCTACACTGATATATATTTTGTTACTAATGGGCATTTTTAACATGTAGTTACTGAGAGCAGAATGACCTATTAGACCCCCTTAGTAAAATACAGAACAGAGGAAGCTTTGAAAGAACTGGCAGAGAGCAATACCTGAAGCCCAAGGGCTATAAACATCTCTGATGGCCAATTACTGGTGATCAAATGAATGCAACCTCAGGAGCAAGGTAAGCCAAGACACTCTTGTCAAGCTTGGAGTAGCAGAGAGAACAAAGAGCAAGCACCCAACATATGTAAAACACGTCACACAGTAAATTCAGCTTCAATATGGACTTGCAAATCAACAAATAATAAGCAAGCTGTGAAGCCTCCTAACAAGTATAAAAAAAGTTCCCAACAACATCCTAAATTGAGAAAAAAGAAATCACAAATATCAATGTCATACTTCTGGCCAAGGGCACAGGATACTGGCCAGTTTGTTTAAACCCACCCTCAGACTGAAACCATCAGCCCCCACATCAAGGGGCAGTGAGAAGGCCAGCCTAAAACCAGAGAAAGGCAGAGACCAAAAACTTAGTGTATTTATGTTACCAGCACATAATTTAAACTGTTTGATAAGGCAGTTATAAATGAAAGAAATATTAGGACTGTAATCAGACTAAGATTAAATTCCTGGCTTCACATAAATGGTGTATTCTTTTTTGCCTGTAACATGATTACAAAGTGTTAGGAAATAGGTGGGAGTCCAAGCAATCTGTTCTTTAACTTAACTGCAACAAATTTCTCATAAAATATTCACAGTTAAGAATATTTCCAAATATTCATGTGCAACTCTAACTCTGTTATTTTAACTAGATCCTGTATTGAAATGATTGAGTTTGCAACTTCCTAATTTCCTTAAATATAAACAAACAAATAAAATGAATGTTTCTTACATGTAATTGTGATGAAGTCTTTACCAATATCAACCAACATTTATGAAACTTATTTACCACCAGTATCAGAACTACAAGACGAGAAAATGTGAAACAAAAATCCAAAATCCAGATGCTCTGTATCTAATCTGTCTTTGTTATCATGTGATATCAGCAAAGACCTATGAACATCATGGCCTGATTGTGATTATACAGTAATTATACTCATCTGATACAGAGGGTGCAAATAGGACTGTAAAATGGAAATTTCTTTAGAATGGAGCCCCAGGAAAATAATGAGAACTACTGAAAAGGTTTAAAATTTGTTTCTGAGAATGTACATACTTCCATAACAGTCTTGTTTGGAATTGTTTGAGACAGAGACTGACATTCAAATTTTTGTTTCATTTGTTGATTGCAATTTTTTTCCACAGAGCTTCAAGCTTCCATTTTCATACCCTTTTCAGAAAAGAATCAAACTCAGACTTCTCATTCATAGCATGCTACTTTAACATTGGAGTGGGAAAAAAAGTGACAGAACGAAATCCTTTTCATCAAGAGCATCAAGTCATGGAGAATACTGTAAATTAGAAATTAAGTTCTGAGCATGAGGCCTCAAATAGGTAGAGCTATTCTCTCATCTGCAGGCAGCCAGTCATTAGCCCTTAGATCAGCAAAGGTGGGAGGTGAAGTTTTTCTCCAACATCTCAAATTCCATCAAAGGCCAAGGCAGTGGCAAGTAAAAAATGTTTTCTCCTTTCTTGGTTTAGTTTTCAACTTTTCTGAAAGGAGTGAAATTATTTACTTCATTTGGTAGGTTGTGAAGATCTAGCACGTTATAATTTTTACCAACTAAATAAACTGCCCAAGAATTTAAGAATTTTAGGTGCTGGGAAGAGAAAAAAAGTATTAAGGGTCCTGGCATGATTCAGCTCTGATTTCCTTAGTTCGGGACTTTACTGTAACACATGCAAGTGGTGAACTGTGAATCTGTAGGATATGTTAATATAGCTAAAACTGCATTCATCATACACTATCATTTATTTCTCTTATTTCTCCTTCACCAATATATATTTTCAAGATTTATTTGTAATTGTGAAACTATTTAAAAGTGAGCTGAACTAAAAAAAACCAAAACTCTCTTTTCGAACTGAGAATTCTTTCCTCAAAATTTGCAGTATTATTGCATTAATTACAGTACTTCAAATCCTTACATGGGCACTATCTATCTGAGACACAATGTAAGCATAAGAAAATGGAGACCTAATTATTCAGAAAGTCAGGAAGATTCTCCTCCATGCAACCGGCATTACAGTTACTGCTCTTTGGTTCCTGATCTGAAAAAAACAGCACTGCTATTAAACAAGCTCTTTAAGATAAACCTTCTTGGGGTCTTTTGTTTTATCTGTCTGTGTAACCTGGAATACTGCCATTATGATTCAGAAGTCCTGTTCTGCAATGGTTTTAATTATAGTTGGGACTGTACAGGACTTACGGTGACTGAAATACAAATTTTATTGGTAGTAATTCAGAGAATCCATTCAGGCTTTACTGCTTTTGATGAATGAAAGAAAACCCAGGCTCATGCAATCACTGGTATTGTTCAAAGGATCAGAAATGAGAACAACTCTTAAATTAAACCACTAACTGAAACAGTAAAGTCACCCTTTACCTAAATGACCATTTCACCACACAACAGCTTTCAGGAAATCTAGATGAGCATGAGTTCTCCAGAGAAGAGCCTGATCTCAGCAAGACTGATAGTGATGCAGTCAAGTCAGAGCTAAAAAAATCCTTTTAGACATTTTTTAATCAGATCCCATCACCTTCTGTACACTTTACCTCAGGCAGTCACTCAAACCTGGATGAGGCTGCTCCCCAGCACACAGGTGCCTGGTGTCTGTTTTGCACTCCCAGTATGGCTGTGCTATCATTTCTTACTAAAACTTAACAGTATGCTCCACTACCATGTACATCAGCGCCTACACACCTACAAAACTACCTATTTACAACCCAGAATATGCCACAGATATAACTATATATGTATATGGATACCTGCTGTAACTTCAACACTAACTGGAAGTTAAGATTTCACTACAAGATTTTAATTGGCAAGTGTTAGAGGTGGCCATTAAGGGTTTATCTCCTTTTCTGAAGTTAAAAAAAGGTCTTCTGAGATGGTGAAAACTCTCTAGCAATAAATCTTCAAGTTTTCTATCAGAATAAGCTTATCATGTCCTCATTTACCTTTAAAACCTCACATGCAGAAAAGCACTGAAAATTGCACTGTTTGTACAGTACAAACATTACTGTACAAACTTAAAAATCTAGGGGCATATGGTTTGTTAACTTTAATTAATAGAACTGAACAAGCACGCATCCATTTAGGAAAAGCCTTTTCTTTATGAACTTCACCACTTAAGAACACCAACAAACAAACCACAGAGCACTTAGTGTTTTTCCATCAAAATGCAGGGAAGGAATCAATTGGAACAGCTTTGTGTTCAAAATCATCTGTGAAGCATCAAAGTTATGTTTCCTGGCATTTGTGCTCCAGCTGCAGGGTTTAGAGCTTTTTGCTTTCTTAATCACGTTCCTTATTCCAATGAGTAAGTACTTGGTTCTGTGCATTTACAGAGTTGGAAAGTTAATTCATCAGGGACTGCTCATACTCCCACAGCCTTTAAAGTCATTTCCCCAAGAGAACATTTCAAATCTGAAGCTTCAAAGGACTTCTTTTTTTACTGGATTTGATAAGTGACAATTTTAAAAAATAAGCTCAATTAAAAAAAAAAAACAAAAAAAACAACTCATTGAACTGTGAGGGAGGAAAAGATGCCTAAAATTACAATTATCCAGCCAACAAACAAAAACCCCTCGCATCCAATTCATAATAAATATCTCTGATGGCAACATTAAAAAATTCTTTAACTGTTGGGAATCTATTTATGAGGGAGTATTTATCTGCTTTAAAAAGCAGTCAGGATGACAAAAAGTCTGAGGCTGATTCAGTTATTCTTGAAATCAGAGGAAGACTAATTGACTTCAATCCGTTTTGGGTAAGGCCCTGTTTTAGCAGTGACAATCAAGCACTGAAACCACTTTGTGTGTCAGTTTGTGACTGCATACAAGATATAATATGATTTTGAACAGCTACAGAAACCAAACGCTGTATTTTTTCCATAAATTTCAAAGATTATGGATTCTGAGTCTTCCGGTTTGACCACCCTTAAGGTGGAAGAACTAGGCTACTGGTTTAACTGCGCAAGGTTAAAAAATATGCATAAAATGACAAAACCCACAAATATTTTGGCCAACAGTTTTTTGCATTTTTTTCCCAGAAAAGCTTAAAAAGAATTTTCTTTGTTGAATTCTGCTGCCTTGAGAGCTGACTCTACTCAAGAGAAAAGTATTAGGGGACTAGTTAGTCCCTGACCCCTCCTCTACAGCACAAACGAACAAAGAAGATAGCTGGGTTCAGTACAACCATTAATGAGGGACCTGCAGAGGGATGTGACCCTGCAGAGCACTATAGGAAGGAAGCTCACCAGGGGCAGAGTTTCAGAGGCAGAGGGCAAATGCTTGCTGCCAATCATGAAATCTGAGGAAGGGCAAAAAGAAATCATCAGAACTGAACAGCAGGGAGATAACACCACCCTGCAGAAATCTGAAGTTGGGTACAAACAAAGAATGAAGGGAAATAATAACGAATCTAGCATAATAAATGCAAAAACATAATGCAAGGAGCCAGAAAAGAATTAAAGGAGGCACTTTGTGAGGTCTAAAGGCTAAAATGCGGTCCTACTCCAAGGACATTAGGGACAGAAAGGTTGCTACAGAGTCTACAGGCCTGGTATACTGTGAAGACATTCAAGGGGTATTTAGAAATGGCAAGACAACAGCAGGCTGTGTTAGTTGAAGACATGATGGCCCAAATAGAAAGAAAGAGCAAACAATGTCACCAAACAATATCATGCAGAAGCAGAAATAAGAAAACTAATACTAGTGACACACAGCCTCTTGCTTAAATTTATCTTCCCATCTGAAGCCTGGAAGATGCTTAATGTGACATCACTTTTAAAAGATACTTCAGGAAGTTCAGGGTAACTGAAAAAATGACCATGACATCTGAATTGAGCAAATCAGGGAAATCATAATAAAGCATGAAATTAGTGGAACATGAACAAATATGATCTGCTGGAGAACAAAATTATATGCTCTGCTTTTCTTTAAAGGAAGCTACAAACCTATCAGAACCTCTGAAGGAGGCAACAAACTTATGGATACAGGTGGTAGGCTGATACAGTTTACTTTGAATTCAGAAAGACTTTTCACAATGTATCTAAAAGGAATTATTCCCTCTTAGGAGATCTGCAGCCATAAGCTAAATGAAAATCTGTTATGCTTTCACAGATAATTAACTGCTTAAAAGTTGGTTAATGGAAGAGAGGAATAAATGGTCAGCTTTTCACATCAAACAGTGTTCAACATGGTCTGTGCTGTAAACCTTTGTGGCTAAACTGATTCAACAGCAGGGAAAGTACCTAAGATAGAATCTACATAAAAAAACCCAACAAAAAAACCTGCAAACCCCAACCAAACAAAACAAAACAAAAAAACCAAAACAAAACAATAACCAAAACAAAACCCACTCTGAAGGGCATACTGCAGAGGGAAAAAAAGAAAGGGTGAGTATAAAGTTAAAAAAAGCCCATGATCTTTATCAGGTTGGGACTGCAGGGAGAATGCAGTTCTAAGAACTAAACTCATCAATAAATTTCCCCCAAATAATCAAAGGTAAATAACCTCACAAAAGGCAAAAGATTAATAGTTCATTTTCACCTCTATTTGTCTGACTATATTACGCAAGGTTCTTCTGTAGCTTCAGAAAGAACAAATACTTTTGTAAAATCTTGCACTCTTGTTATTTAGATTTCCTTTCTTCTCCACATTTCCCACTACCCACCTCTCACAACACAGGAAATTCTGCTCATATATATTTCTCTTCCTGTGAAGTTTTATGGCAACATCAGTTAGTTTTCTTGGAACTATAATGGAAAGCCAGATTTTGCTTTACAGATAGGGCATCTCATGTTATTATACTTCTTCAGTTATTCTTAGAAAACTAACTAGCAAGTAAAACACTAGTCATTCTGAAAACAAAAGAAAGAAGTGAAAACATTTCCCTAAGCAGAGATACCAAACAACACTGCATTTTTTACTTTTTCTTTTTTTTTCAAAAATTACATTCAGATGACTCCCAGCAAGACTTTTGATGGATTAATTCCTATAATCCACCAGTTGCTTTTTTTTCTTGCATTCTGTGTAAGGGATCATTTTTATACTTCATACAAAATTGCTGATGATAGATTTCACTATATGTCTAATATTCCTTTTAGCCCTACATTTCAGAAGAAGATAATACACACTGCTATTACTTCTTTTTCTAAGTATGGTAAAACTCTTTAATAAAATATTCATTCTGCCAAGTTATCTCACACAAATGCTTTAATATGTGCATTGGGATTCTGGATCAGCTTTTCAGAAAGGGACAGGATACGTAAATTAACTACTTTTAATAGGGAGCTTAGTGCCTTTGCAAAGAGGTTTATGTGTTCCTTGTGAAAACATACAGTATACTTCTAGTTTTGTGACCAACTGTGAAAATTTCAAAAACTTCTGAATGAATCTCTTCTCATGCTTTAAATATAGTGAGCATATTTCATTTCATCTTAAAGCAGAATTATAGGCTTCTAGATAGAGTAACAGCCAGATATACTCTCTGCATCTTCTTGCTAATGTCATCCAAGGCTGTGAAAATACTTAGCTAAGTTAGGCAGTACCAAGAGATGAGGATCTATTGACTAGCTTTCATGTTTTTCATAGAATTTTTTACTGGGAGGATGGGGGCAGAATAAACTCAGCTGTGAAAAATGAAATTTTTGCTAATAAGTGGTATATCCATAGTAGTATGACATTACCAGAACAGCAAATTGACAATCTCCCCATAAGCACCAGCAAGTAACCTGGAATCTGCCACCACCTTCATAAATAATCTTCATGAACTAAAGATAGAGCTGCTTTTGAGCAACAGAGCAACACAGAAGAGTGTCGTGCTGAGAACTGCACAGATGTTGGTGGAGTATCAGTCTTGTATCTGACCAAAGGTCAGCTTTGCTATTGTGGGTGGGGGGCTTTTCCACTTTTCCTTCTGGAGATCGATTTAAATTACAGAGATCAAAGGGAATCTGCCCTTCCTCTGAATCAGATAGCTGAAAAAATACAGGTATAGTCTACAGCTGCTTTTTTACATCTGGAGCCTCTCTGACATGGCAAAGCAAAAATTGCATTTTGGGGCTGATGTATTTCTGGGTCAGACCCAGTCTATGTAGGGACATCACAAATTTCAAATGATAGATAAATGAACACCTGTATATTTACAAGGTAGTAACTTGTTTCACTGATTTTCTCATGCTAGAAATTGTAATAAGTAACAAGGCTGGAGATTTTCATACCATAAACTGAAAGGACTGTTTTTATGACTTCAGCTTTCTGATATTTCAGATGAGATAACAAGTATGGTTGAATTAGAAAAACTCTGTTCTGGAAGGATTAATAGTTTTATTTTTGGTTGCATTTCTTTAGCCGAAAGAAATATGCAGCACAATGCTGCTTTCAATTAACAAAAGGGGTCTTAATAGGGTGACTGTGACACTTCATCCTGCCCTTCAACCTGCAAGGACAAATCACTGTGTATTCTGGTAAATGAGCTCAGTGTTTGAATGAGTTCATATTCTCAGACAAGAAAAATACAATTCCATCTACTGGAGTATTCAGATCTAAATATTATTATTTCAGAATGCTGCAATGGTCTGAGTCACAAAGACACAAAATAAGCTATAAATAAACACAATACAAATGTGTGTTTGCCTTTTTTAAGGCTTGTGAACATATTTGTTCAAGATGAATGTCAGAGGCTTTGAATAACTAAACACCTTTTATTTGGTGGCCTCAGCATTAGTGCAGAAGTATTCTAAGTCAACATCTTAATGTGAGAGGGAGAACAGAATGAACCAAGGAGTAAAAAAAAAGAGGGAGTTTTGGTAACTCCATCAATAAATATTCAGAAGGTTTTTTAAATTATATTTCAACCTCATATAACTTGTGTAAGAACAGGGCTGCCTGACACTATTCTCAATGAAAATTAAATCCTACCACAACCAAATAAATTAAAAATTACTATGATACCCTGAGACTAAGTAAAAATAAAAGCTGGCACATAAATATAATTAATTTGGATGGAGTTCCATTTAATTGCACTCAGATGGCTAAGGACTGCTGTCAGTCAGCTCAGCTAACAAATCAGTCTTGCACTCTTGAAGAGTTGCTGCATTAGTGAAGCTATAAATGGCAACAGTGCATATTACTTATTCAGGCTTCATCCATCCCTCAATTCATTGAGGTCAAATTGAAGAATACTGAAACAAAACTCTGCTTTGTGTTAAGGTCTACATGTGAACAGACTTTTCGGTATAAAATGTGTAAACACAATTACAATGTTTGCACTGTGCCATTTTAAGTAAAGGTGAACAAATCTAAAAGGAAGAAAATAAATCAGAGGGAGAATTTGTTGCAAAATGATCCAACACTCCCTTACAAAGAGGAACATTGGAAATGCCATTCTAGATAAGACATGCCTTCCCTGGTTATTGTCAAATAGCAGCACAGAAATAAGCAGAATGAAAAAAGCACAGCTCTGAATTCAATTGTTAATATTTAGGAAAAAGATTTAAAACTTTAAAATTTTATTTACTATGCTAAGAAAAATCTATTTTTTTTTCTATTATAAATCTACTTCATCCTGATATCCTGCTCAATTTTAGTTGTATGGAGTTTTATTGGTTCTTAATATTTAAGCTTCAACAATTTCTTACAGCAAGTTACATCATTTAACAATGCCCTGGATAGAAATTAATTCCCTTCACTGGGTTCATATGTCCTTAAAACTCAGTATACTACAGTATAGAGTACACAGAAACCCAAATGTTCCCTCTCTAAACCTGTCATTAATTTATATACTAGTCCTTCATACAACAGAACCCTGCGTACTCTGATTTACAAGTATCCCAATCTTTTCCCTTTCTTTGGAACACTTTCCTGAGCTCAGCCCACTTCCACCATGGGCTGTATCCTTTAAGAACAGTAAGCATGTCTACAATACAATTTTATGTAACCGCTCTATCAGGTTTCTGAGGTAATTTTCAATGTTATGCTTCATGCAGCCTTTTCTTCCATTTTGATTGTAACTGTACAATGAAGGCTGCTACTGAACTGCTACAACAAAATTAAGGTTTCTCCATAGTTAACAAAGGTATATCTTTGTAATAGAAGAGACTTGAAATTTTTAGATGAAATCATAATGAGCTTTCATGACTTCAGTCATTGGCACAAAGCTGTCAGATAAATTCAGCTTCAAAATAAGCTCAGCTTTGAAGATAACAGCAGTGTTGGAGAAATCACATTATTGCAATACGTGAAACAAAAACTGATTTTATCCAGCTTCAGTCCAGACTGCTACAATCATCTCTTCTGAGATTAGTTTATATGCGAATCCCTAGACTAGCTCTTTTGTCTCTCTTGAGAACATCTTGCTGAAACTTCCTAAATGCTATAAATGAATCTAATTTTTTTTTCACCACTGCATATTCTGGCTTATAGCTAGAATCATAAACAATTCACACACTAGGGTCATTCTCTTGTCTTGTTCCTTGCTGTGCTTCAAGGTGAATGCGGGAGCTTCTGTTAAGTTCACGACTGTAACTACGGTACAAAACTTAATTTCTATTACTTCAGCCCTCCAAGACATCTAGTGCTTCCTGTATGACACGCAAATCAACTTTTGTATCGATGGTACCCCAAAAGTTCAGGTCACCAGAAAATATAATCCATATTTTCCTCTGAAACGACTAAAAGCACTTACAAGTAAAATCTGTCTAAATGTATTCCTTCAGAAGATCAAGAGTAACCTTCCAATAATCTGACGTTTCTCCTTCTAGGACAAACCACTAGTATGTCCAGTGGGTAAAGATGGATAAAGCTAACATCAATGTAACAGAGACGTATAAACTAGCATAACTAATAACTACTCTGTGTAACCCCTTAATCATGAATTTAATATCATTAGCTTTGGCGTTGCTCCATTTTGATTGTCAGAAACCCCTTTTATCTTCTTGAAGAACAATGTCAGAAAGATATGAAGTGGTCTATCCTAGTAATATCCTAAGGGAGATTTCCATTTACATCAGAACAATGTTTTACCCTGGAGTTGTTCAGCAATTTGAAAAACAGAGATTAGGTGAAGCAGCCTGTCTTTACCTCCATTGATATTTTATTTTCCTTAAATTTGGATTAGAGATTTGCTATCTTTTTTTCTTTTCTTTTTAAAAACAAAACATAAGAAAAAATACCCTGTATTAAATACAATTTTAGTTGTTCCAAGAGCTCCAGGATACTCCAGGACAGACTTTTTTTCTTTTTTTTACAGACCTTCCTGTTTATGTCAATTCTGATTTCATGGAAATACTACTTATGTACCAAATAACTACACAACCCATACAAAAAGCTAGATCTACAAGCACTGGAAGTAATGAAGCCTGATTTCCTGTAAGTTTGTATTTCAAGTCTTTTACTTTGATCCATTTAATCCTCTCACATTCCCCCTTCCCATACTCCTGCCTGTAGGATTTAGCAGTCCAATTGCTAAAAATTAAGAGATGCAGTGTCTAGTCCCAAACAACACATGTGCTGGTATGTACACTCATTGACCAGCATCTGACATTCCCTCCACTGGGCCACTGTTTTTCTTGCAACTTGTCCCAATTCCATGTTGTCCTCTAAGACCACTCTCCAATCAAATGTAATATAATGGGGGAGTGGGTGCCTTACTTATGAGCAGAAGAGTAAGAATATCTGACAGACCACAACATGATCCTGTAAGTCCTATTATTTAATAAAATTAAGCTAAAATTATGCAGTCTACTTTTCTGTTCTGGTCTTTAATCTTCAGTGACAGATATGGATTACTTTTCAGAGATAACTGAATGTTCTAGGGCCACAGCAATGAAAAACTCAGGCTCCATGAAGCAGAAGTCCTTAGGAAATATCCTCCAGTTTCAGTTTTGCTCATTAATTCAATTTAAAATTAGTGCAGCACAAAACTTCAGCACCCAAGCTTCTTTCTTCCTGTTTTTTCTCCTTTTTCATTCACATTCAAAACTTTTCAAATCAAACGAAAGCAGAAGTTCACTTCACTTAACAGTGAGTCCTTGAGCCCAGCACTGTGCCTGCTGAGCACAGACTGAAGGGGTTTTCAGGCATTTATTCTGAGGTTATCAGAGGCAGCAATGACCCAACTCAAACACAGGGCCTCATAGAGCTGGGGGTACAGTATTACATCTAAGTAACAATAATGAAAACTTTATCTACAGCACAAGAACTGCTGGAGACTGCAGCAAATGGCTGTACCTGAGACACGACACACTCCAGTGTGCCTGGTGTTTTAGGAAACAGTGGGGCAAATTCTGGCAGAAGGAAATCTGGTCTTCGATCTCTGATCTCCCTAACTGGATGAAGGCACTTGGCTGGCACTTGACCTTGAGGCACACACTGGCTGTTGCCTTCACCCCAAGCCCTGAGAAAGCTTATGCACAGTTACACTAAAATTTGTTTCCTATATTTTTTTTAGGATTAAGACTTCTGAATCAAACATTCATCATCTACATGACAGATACATATATGCCCAATACAAAGTTCTTGAATGTGTTCACTTTGGCAAACCCTTATAATTACACTTGAAAGAGATTACAAATCAGATGGCATTGGTCCATGAAAGAATGTACTTTACATGACCTGGGAGTCCTGAAAGACTTACAAGCCCTGAAAGAGCTTGCTCAGGAATCTCAGAACAGGACTGCAGTCAGTGTCAGTTGGCACAGGTTGAACTGGATCGTTTGAAGTAGAGTGGCAGCTTAGCTTCCTAGCAGCTAAAAATGCATTTCACAGCTTTAAGTAACTTTAAAAATCACATTTCTCAAAAAAGGGATGCTTCACACTATTCTAAACAAGACAGCAAACACCTTACAGTTCAGCCTATTTTTCAAAATTAAATAAATTTAACAGCAAAATGATTACTGGATGTGTGCCCAAATACCACCTTAAACAGCTCACATTTGGCTATATATGCACATCAGTTCAACCAGTTTATATCGCACATTTACCTTGACTATGAATGCCAAGCTGGTAACTCACTATACTGACCAAGATAGGAAGACATGTACCATTGATCAATATGTTTTAGCATTTTCTGAAACTATTTCTTATGATTTGGGTTTGGGGTTTTTTTTTTTGTTTTTTGTTTTACTCTCTTTAAGTAACTTGTTATTGCTTGCACTTGCAGTGCAGCATCAAAAGAAGAGAGGTTCTACTTTGTTAAACTTTTAAAATAAAAAAACCCAGTTAATACCCAATGGAGTTTGTGTTACAGAAGAAAAAAGAATTGAGAAAGGAAATGAGCATAAAGTAGGCAAACTTCATATAAACAGTACAATTTCTTATAGATCATGCTTGTGAGATTGTTTTCCAGTTTTGCAACAGATTATTTTTCTTAAGTCAAATGGAGACTTAAAAAAATAATAACAATAAAAATAACAACTCTATTTTCTAGTCACTTTTCTGGACTAGAAATTTCATACTTATTTTGTGAGATGGCAAGTAGAAAAACGCAGACTGTTCCCCCTGATAGCCAAAGCACTTCTAAAAACCTTCCATATTCAAATTCTCTTTAAAAAATTGATGAAAGAAAAAATTTCTGACTTTCTTTTTTCTTTTTTTCATCCTGTTTCATATATATTTGTCCAGAATACAAATATACTATCTGAAAAAAGTTTTGTGTTTGGAACAATTCCAGAACATTGAAACAATAATACGAGTAATTTTAAATACTCCAAAAAACTCCCCCAAAATAGCTACTGTTTTCTAATAAACAAATAAAATTATTTTCTTTTATTCCACAGCAAAATACAGCATGCTTTGTTGTGATATGTGCAAAGTATATACCCTTTACCAGTCTCCCAGTACAAAAACTAAGATTAATGTATACCCAGTACAAAAATTAAGATTAATGTATATGTTAGTATGACTGAAATGAGAACACAGACAAATATATACATAAAGCATGTCACCCAACTTGAGCCTCAAACTAAATTCCTCATTCTAATAATAATTCTTTTAAAAGTTATTCTTTTATTACTGGCCTGAGGCAAATTCAAGTGGGATTATGCTTCTCAAGGGAAAAGAAGCATTTTCTGAAGCAAACATACAGCTTATCTGAGTATGCTGCAAAACCTGAAGATGTTTGTCCTCTGAGTCACATTAGCACAGTCCAGAAAATTCCACAGTTCCTTCTCTAGTGCCTATATCACCTACATACATGAGATTAATTTTGTGATATGTTTAAGCTTCCTGTTACCAGATTTTAGCTGCTCTTAAATTTGGTTGTGGTGGTTCTATCTCTTAGTAGAAAATTTTAAGCACTCTTTAGTAGCTTTGATTAACTTAAAGACTTTGACAGGACCTCATGACTCCAGATTTTGATTTCGAACTTCATCTTTTTGACCTTTATGTGTCTCTATGGTCTAATTCTCCTGTATCATATTGATTTATGGTTTTCTGTATTCAGTGAAAATGCCTTCAGTCCTAAGTCTCTGGCCATCCATTTTCATGTATTGAGTGCACTTAAGTAACAGATTCATCTTTAAGATACTGTCACAGTTTTCTTGCTGTGGAATATTTACATGTATCAAAAGATTTATCATTATTATTTTATAAAATAAGTTGGAAATAATGGTAGGGAACTCTACTGAGTCCTGATAAGAAACATTCAAGTGGCTTGGCTGATATCTGCTGTAAGACAGATGAAGTCAAAGAACCAACTGATGAGAAACATGCAAAAGGACAAGCAGAGACAGTAGCTGCCTGCTGTGATATTGCAGCCTAGGAGCAATACAATCAAACTAAAAGGAAGAAACACTGTTCATTAAAAACTATGTGGTATAAATCATTAGGTGGACACAGACAATAGCCATTGATATGGTAAAAGCTGCACAATAAGGACAGAAAAACAGATTAGGCTTGGCTATACTGCAGTCTCACAGGCAGGTTGCAGATGAGAAAATAGAAGAGGCAGGTTCTCCAAAGAAATTAAATCTGGTCCCCTGATACTTCTGGCAAGCATACTGTAAGGTTTCCTTTCTTAAATCTTAGAAAAACAGTTGTTGTTTTTGTTGTTGTTGTTGTTGTTGTTTTTACCCATGATTCCCTAACAACAATGTTCTAAAATCAAAGACTTGGCACAGTTGAAAGGGACCCCAAGACAGCATTTCATCCATCCTACATCTCTGATGCATCAAACATTTCATTTCAAGATGAAATGTAGTCTAACGTAGTTACTATCTTTTTTAAATAATAAGTTCACCAGTCCTCTACCCTTTTTCCTTCTCCTCTTCACAGGCCACAGATGCTGAGCTATTCAGCTGCAATTCATGCTGCTCAAATGTTGTGAAGGTTTCACAGAGCTCATCCTCGTTGAAGAAGGTAAACCAGAAACCTGGAGAGTCTCTTTATAGTTTAAAGCTATCATTTAATGGTTGAGAGAACCGGACACTTTAAGTCCCTGAGTCTACTCCCACCTATGTCTTTAATTCATGTGGTAAATGTTTGGCTCATAACATCTTTTACTCCAGACAAAACGAACAGTGGATACTATAGACTACTACCACTTTCACTGCAATACTTCCGTTCATTTTTTATCTTCTCAGGTACTGAGAGATATTCAAGATAAAAAGTTTTTTGAAATAAACTAAATTTACTAAATATCTTGCACATCATAAGCTGAGTATCACTACAACCAGTAAAGAATGGAAAACAGTAGTAAGAAGAGACATTAAGTTCTTAAGATTAAGACACATTAAGTTCTCCTTTATTCACTATGGTAAAAATTCATAATTCTGACTGTTTGGAAAAATACGTACCTACTACAATAAAACAAAAAATTTGGTTGAAGCACAAGAATATCCAACAAGTTTCATATTTGGCTTAATAAAGTCATTCATAAGACTTTATTAATATAAATATTCAATCCATTCAACAATTACAAGAAGGCATAAAAATATTTCTGATTTCACTTTCTTAGATTAATGAAACAAACTCTGAGAAGAAAGAAAGTACTTTTTCTCCAGCTACACTTAGTGACTAGGCTGTGCTATGGCTGCAAAGCCTCTGAGTTATGACAGGTAACTCAAAGGATCAAATTCAGTGAAACTTAAACAGACAACACACTTTGTACCACAGTCCTTTGTCTTGCAAGAACACCAGGGTTTATAGAGGATTTCTACACTGGATGGGTTTCCATTGGTGCCTAAGTTTTAGCAAGACAACTATGTACTCCAAAGCTTGAAACCATCAACATAATAATTTACTAATTAATAAAAAATCTCTAGAACATTTCCATAGCTGAACTATTCTATGATGCAGCAGAGTATGTGCTAACACTGTCAATAAATTATAAACCCCAGTACCATTGATCTCAAATCAACTATAATAAGGAATTTTTATACTAAAAATTTTCCTACTTTCCTCAAAGAGCTTTCCAAGAAAATTAGAGCCACATATTTTTGATTTAAGACCATGGGAAGATTCTCTGCAGAATAAAAAGCCACTATAATTCACAAACATTATTATAAGATAAATAGGAACAAATGAGGTAGAAAACCTTCATATTGTGCTCTTTTTAAGTCAGAAAGATTTAACAATATATCTAGACCATATGTCTGCTTTTTTTTGTGTACCATCAGAAGAGATAAATATTTTGGAAAACCTGATATAATTCTACGTTTTTGGGTTAATTCTTAAAGTTCAACTAAAAAAAAGAACAAGCCTCTTGGATTTTTTAATCCACTGAAAATACAATTCTATCACCAGACTAAATTTTAGAAAGAGAAAAAATCCTGGAAAAATGCACAAAATTTTCAACTTAGAAAAAGGTAATAAATGATCCTTTCTTTTGTACTGAATTGCTGCCAATCTGACAAACAGACCACAGATTATGACAAAAGAATTATATCTCTCTGAAATTAAAACATGTAAGAATTGGTTTAATTGTGAAAAGAAAAAAAAAAAGAATTTCTTCTACCTCTTTACCTACCCACATCTGTTTGTTCAGATATAAGAAAAATCCCCTACTTGTTTTCTCATATGTTTCTCTTAATAAACTGGGTATCAATAAAGTACTTCTACTCATTTAAATCATCCCACTGCAGATTCAAAGTCTGACAGATGCTAGGCTGCTGCTGTGCCAAGATCACTACTACTATCCAGTCTCACCTTGGCACTTTCCCGGTGCTTCCATACATTCACTGATTGGCTCTTTATGCATTTAGATGTGAAACTTAGCTTTTGCTCTGCTGTACAGAACATGGTACTCTGGAGTCCTGGGCTCATAGCTAGGGTTCCTATGCACTCTGATGATAAGAAAAAAAAAAACCACTGTAAACCTGAAATGACACACCTACATCTGCACCAACCTTGCCTCAAGAAGCTTAAATTCCAGATGATACTGTGAAAAAAGCCAAATTTTATATATATCTGATTGAAAAATTGTGTGGATTTCAGCACACACAAGCAACACAAAGATAAAAGCAGTCTGGTGACTACTCATGTGAGCTTATAGACATACTTAGATGCTTTACAGACATAGAGCATTAGTGTCAGGACAGGTGGAAATGACTTCAAGTTTTGCCAGAGGAGGTTTATATTGGATATTAGGAAAAATTTCTGCACTGAAAGGGTCATCAGGCACTGGCACAGACTGCCCAGAGAAGTGGCAGAGTCACCATCCCTGCAGCTATTTAAGACAGACATAGATGAGGCTCCTGGGAATATCATTCAATGGAGGAGTTTCCAGAGCTGGGTTAATGGTTGGACTTGTTAACCTTAGAGGTCCTTTCAAACTTAAATGATTTTATTATTCTATGACAGAGAAACATATGTGGCATTTTGATATTTGATGAAGAGAAAGCTGAAAATTGCTTACCACACTGCAGCCAGGACAGTCAGGACCATTTTCACATGTCCTGCGCCGTGCCTGGATCCCTCCTCCACACTGAGCCGTGCAGCGCTCCCATGGCCCCCAGCCTGTCCAAAACACATGAGGGGGGCACAACAAATGCTCATTGCAGTACCTGTGAGAAGAGAAATAAGGAGGCAAAGAATCTATTTATTATCAAGACAAGACCTCCCTCATCTGCAAAATTCAGGTAGATATTTGTAGAGGGAAATATTTTATACAAAGGGCCTCTCCCTACTCATTAGGCACTGCACTAACAGATGTCACACCACACAGAGTGTCTAAACATTTGAGTGGGATTTTTAGGTTGCAATTGTGTGGGTGGAGAATTTTTTTGCTTTATTCAGTGACTTTAGACATTCCATGCAATGCAGCCATGTGATTGTACTGTGGTCACGTAAGCAAGATTGCAAACTATATTAAAACCAGTTGTGACTATCCTTCTGTGGCAGTCAACCAAACAGAAGACAAACATTCATGCAGGCAGTCTTTTATCGGTCTCCAGCTAAGAACTGATTAGGATCCATCTCTCTCTCATCTTCAGATAGCTACACTTGCTTTTTGCTTTTCAGACCATCTCTGCTTCTACAGGCAATATAAAAGCTACAGCATTGATTCTAGGTTTAAAGAACTGGACTTGTGTATAATGTTATTACTTTGTCTTTTAAAAGGAGTTTTTAGCTATTTTAATCTTTGAAGGATTTTCCCATAGGCTGCAAACTGATTCAGAGTCCTAGTAGATTCTTGAGGGATGCAGTATTGAATTGTCATTATTGTAACAATACATTCAGACATGTGGGAAGGTCCCAGCTTCAGCTGAGTTTTAAAATTTTTGTAGAAATCTAAGACTCCTGATTTTTTGAGTGTGCCATCCAATAATTCTAGCCATAGCATATGCTGCTTTTTAAAGAACCACTACACAGGTCCAAAGGATTTGGGCCATCAGCAAGTGTGACTAGGGCTCTCTAAGAGACCAAGCTTTTACATAGATAAAACAAACACACAGCACAGTCAGGAAACAGAAAACCCTGAATTTCATATTCTCTGATATTTTATGGATGCATCTGGGTAGCTCTTGTTACAATACTGACTGTCCTGAATGAACAAATCAATCTGATATAGTATTTCCTCAGTTTTTACACCATTCCACCAAAATCCAATGTCATCTTGCCCCTCTAACAAGTTTTCATCTCTTTACACTCTTCTACAGTGAAAACTGACTCGAATACTCCAGTTATTCATTTTCAATGAATAACTTTTCAAAGAGAAAAATTTTCATTCTCATTTTCAAAGAGAAATGACAGTATGGACAGTTGTCATTTTCAACAAGAATAACTACAACAGTTCTTTTGTTTGTTTTTAGAAAGCCCCAATATCTGCAAGATCTAATTCTTCATCATCCTTCATTATAAGAAATTTCAACATTTGCAACTCTGTGGAGAGCAAAAAAATAATTTTGGTGGTGTAAATAACATACAAAAGTAGATTTATCACATATGCTGGACCCTAAAATTCACATTTTGTCCCTAGGTCTGGGCAGCTCCCTCAAAATCTAAAGACTGTGAGTGGGGAGTGACATTTAGTTTTCTGCTTCTGTAGAGTTAAGAAAATTATTCACAGCTTGTATTGACCTTTCCTCTGGAAACTGAAAAAATGCCCAAACCCTCAATATTTATAAATCTGGTGTCAGGATTCTTCAGTGCGTGATTTGGGTGCACACATTACAGTTCACATTATGCCATCATTAAAGATACATAAGAATGTTCTCTGCCTGGATATTCTTCCCCTAAAACTCCAACTGCACACATTCTTTCTCACATGCAGTCATTTATGTGAATAAATGCAGTCATTTATGTGAATGTGTGTGATAATTTCTTCTGGATCATTTGTAGAATGTAGTCAATAAAATATAGATGCAACATCAGCATCTATTTAGTCAAATTAGTACAAACTTTGCATAATTTCAGTTCTTAATGAAGATGTGCTAGGTTAATTTGAGAGACACACTGAGGCTAAAGCAAATTGCCATGAAGTTGAGAATTACTGATATTCAGCCATGAAGAAGTAAAATTAGGAACTTGTCTTGCCTTAAAATCAAGGCATGTACAGTGTAGCTATCTAAAAACGAAGTAGTAATCTAACTAGAACAATAGCTCGTGGAAAGAAACAGCCCAGTTAAAAATATGATTTCTGTCACCCTAAAGCAAAGGTCATATAAATACACCCCTCAATGTACAGATTGATTTTCTTTGACTATAAATGGTACATAGGAGACAGACATCTAAGCGTCCATTAAAGGCAATGGCAATCTTGTCAATACAAACTAAGGAGATTAGAATGATTGATTTGAAGAAGTTAAGGGATATACAGCAGAAGGACACAAATTACTATTCTCCACAGCCTGTATTGACTAAATTTCTACAGATCACAGTGGAAGTTCAGACACCTGATGCACACACAAACATTCACGTTTGTGAATACCTGAAATTAGGTATGACAGATGTCACTTTAAGGACAGTCATGTCACTGTGCAGTGGATCTTTTAGTGTCTATGTGCCTGACCCCCCCCTCTCTCACTTAAGCAGGAGACAGAATAGAAACCTAATAGCAGTGACCCTTCTCAGTAAACACATCAAAGTACTGGCAATTCTATTATCCAACACTCATTAAAGATACAGCTGAAAAAAAGCCCTAAAATCTCTATGCAAACTGCTTCAATTTAGGAAACAGTTGGTTATTTGTTTTATTTTTAAAGTCAACACCATCAATTTTTCCTTTTTTTTTCCAGGAAAACAAAAACCCAAACAAAACAAACAAACAAACAAACAAACAAAACACCCACCCCACCGCACCCAAAATAAAACCAAAAAAAGGGAGAACAAACCAAAAACCAACACAGCATACAAGTAGAATCTTATTTTCATTTCAGTCAGCCAGCCTTTGAAAACATCAGGTATGTTTTCACAGCTATAGACATCCCTGCAATTGATCTTTGAGAACTGTGCTACAGCATGGGGCTTTGAGCCAAGTTTCATTATATCTACTCTTGGCTGCATTTCAAGTCGCTCAGCAACCCTTTTTCCCTTTTGCTCTTTCTTCCCCTCTTAATTTTGTTCTCAGGACCCACAGGGCTAACATTTTACAGTAATTCAACAAAACATGCAATGCAAGAAACTTGAATCTGTGAAACCACTGCCCTCTCCCCTAACCTAACCGCCGTGAGGTCAGAATGGAGAACAGCCTAGAGAAATGTGGGTTTTGTACAGCGATCCTTCACATTTCCCTTGAAGTGAACCCAAGTTCAAATGCCCTAATAAAGGAATTGTCATACTGGGGGAAGGGTGAACATCCTCTGTCCAGTTGTGTCCACAGCTATTAGTGCCTACAGCAAATTTTACAACTACAATTTCAGTGCAACTAGCATTACTGTCCTTGTTCCTATAAAGATCTCAACCTTTAGTAAGACATCAATTAATTCAATTTATTTCAGTGCTGCTATCCAGCATGGAGTACTACAGGCTAACTGCATGACAGTTACAAATATGCCCTTTTTATTCCACAGAGAGATGCTATTTAAACAAAAACTTTGTAATTTTGAACTATGTTATACTACCATGTGTTTAAGAAAAACAAACTAAGCTTCATCCCTGTCTGCCCCTTCCTGGGCAATGTACTGTAGTGGGTAGTGGTGATTACCAGCTGTTGATTTACTGGGATGCACAGACTGTACGGAGGCTGATGGGAATGCCAGATTCCTTTAACTGAAGGCAGGTGCACGACATGCACATGCCCTACTGGATTGAGATTGTTACACTGACAGAAACACCCATCCAAGAGACTGTGGATGGTGGCATGCAGTCCCAGGGGCTACTGTGGAAGAGAGGGAGCAACGAAAGCAAGGGGGGGTGGGAACAGACATTTCCCAGCAGACAAGACATCCATGGGAGTGCAAGCAAGCCTAAAGCCTAGAGGTGTTTCCACTTCCCTGCTGAAGTGGACTGGGCTTGTTCACAGTACTCAGAAACAAGCAGTGCTACACAGAGCAGGCACTTGACTCTCAGCAGTTCCTATTTCTCATGGAAACAAGCACAAAAGCTGAATGTTTGCTGAGAACCATGTACAAAACAATGCAACAATATGTCCTGCTTCTAATCGTTTTATACACCCAAAATATACAGGGCTTTCAAACATTCACTCCTTTTCTGCAGCCAATTTACTTTGCTAATTGCCATGCTTTTTTTCTGTTCTTTCCTGTGTAAGAAAAGATAAGTGCATCCACTGAAAGCAAGGGATTCTCATTTTAATGTCTCACTTAATGTCTCATTTCTGCAAAGATAGGAGGGGGACCAGTGGAGGCCGTATCTACAGCATCTTCCATGTAAGTGTATAATTGGAAGAACAAACAATCTCACTCCATGATAATGTCAAGACAGGATACTACAGACTCTATAAACTAAGATCTAGAGAATTTCCAGCAGCTTCAGTGAATATTTCTTATACAGGAAAAATGAGAAAAATTAAGCCCCTAAGGAATTCATCAAGATGTCTTCCATCTGGAGTTTTAACTACAAAAATATTATCTGATTAGCAAATTTTGTTATAATGTTATTTTTACTCCCTCTCCATATTCTGCCTAAATGCACATCAGCTGCACTTTTGACCTACTTCTACAAGGGGAATTTGCTTTGTAATATGAGTATTTGCTGTTATCTCTCAACTGCTTTCCCCCCCCCTTCCCAAACACCCCTTTAGCAGCAGAGCATGAAACAGTTTAACCTATCTTCAACACTTTAAATTGGCAAATATTGCCATTGATTTCAAGGGAATGGTCAGCAAGCACAGAGCTGCCTGATACATTAGCCATGATAGGATCATGGCTTTCATGAGGTAAAACAAATATATCCTAGACAAACATTTAGTTCTTAACACATGAACAAATACTCTCAAGCTGAATATGTATCCACATCTGGAGGTAAATTTACCTCAGATATATGCTGCCTTTTTTTGTGATTGCTTTCTATGCAGTAATGTCCTGGATTTCTATTGAAATCACTGCTTGTTGAAAAGCTGTTTCAAAGTTTGGCACGTAGATGGCTCTGAAACTGAATCCTATATTTATACTCCTGAAAATATGAAGGTGATTAGAGTGTGCATGTTTACAAAGACAAATGCACTCAATGTGTAAACCAACTAATTCAAATTTTTACTAATATTAAATATATGTTCATTTTACATACGAGCTTGGTTATCAAAAAAGTGAACTGTTAGGCTATTTATAAAGATTGGTTGATTTAAATAAGAAAATCTGAGAAATTGCTTCTTGGCACTTTGGATTCAAAACCAGTAAATGTTTCTTAGGAGTTACTGCACATGTAATATTTGTTCAGCCTGCCTACATGGTATGGGCTCAAAGGAACTGTTTCCATTTGGTGCTGATGTAACTCAATGAGAGTGAAACAGTGAAATAATACTACTGTAAATGCTGGTACTCTATTGCCCCCCCCCCAGCTAAAAATTCTCTACAAGCTGGCAGAACCATGAGGACACTCATGAAACTCTAACTGCCCCAGCCAGCTTCCCCTGGTTCCTCCACCCACACCCATGGGCCACGGAGCTCTATTTAACCTGATCCTAACCCTGACTTGTGGTTTCGTTTCCTACCTGGACTTCAGACTTCTCTCATTGTCATGATGTCACTAGGATCTAGACTCTTGGTTGGATCTGGTCACAATCTCCAGGCTTGCCCTGCTCCCCTGCTGCGGGGATGGGGTGGGCCCTGGCTGTCAAATATCCCAGGACTTTCTGTTTTTTACAGCTCTGAAAAGATTTATCCAAGTACTTGGCTTAACACTGGCAAAAATCCTGGCAAATAACTGATTCCTCATTCCTCTCGCTGCTTTACGAATTATTTGACAGAATTTCCTAACTTACTGCACCCTCTGGAAAAAAAATTAAAGGCACTTAAAAAAATAATAACAAGTATCAGGACATAACATGGCTAACAAACAAAACCAAGGTAGAGGCAGGAAGGTCAGCTGTGAGCAAGCTGTGAGTGAGCAAGAAGCAGGGCTATTGGGAGTGAAGGTTCTTTCAAAGAAACAGAAAACAGTGACAGAAGAACTCTGAGAGAAAAAGGCATCCTGCAGTAAACTCACAGGCACATTCATCCCAGATTGCTGCTGAACAAAGATAGAGAGGACAAATAAGTGGCAGGCTACAAAAGCAAAGCAACATAAGCTTATTGTTCCTTCATAACTGTTGCATACCAAAATTCAATCCTGGACTGCTATTATTTCAACTCATAAGTCACTTTCCAGTTTGTAACTGCTTTTACAGTGCACCCACTGTCTTAGTGCTTGTATAAATAAGAAAGTATTTCTCATGGTTTCCTTTATTTCTGTGAAAATTCTTATCAAACTTTTATTCCATGTTAAACTAAAATGAACAATTACTATTACCATCTATAGTCCATCACCCCAAAGTCTTTCAAAACTGAACTTTTTTTTTCTATGTTTAGTCTTGTTGTGTCCTGCCCTGGACTGACCTCTCAGTTCTGGAAAATCAATATCTGTTATTCATGCTGGGCCAGAGCTAAATAAGAGCAGATACAATCTATGTTTGATGGTGATGGCTTTCTGGTTGGGCAACCTATTTTCAGAAAGCAATTTACAAAAGAACAAAAATCCTCTCCTCTGGAATGAAACGGTAAATATTCATGGCCTTGAAACAGCGAGAAATGTTCACATATTCTGTGATACTGATCCTTTACATTTAAGAGTTAGAAAGACCAGGTCCCTGGTGATCCTCTAATACATAAATGTGTGATGCAATCTTGCTTCAGCGAATCTCTTAATCTGAAGAAATGCTAGAGTTGGTGTTTAATTAAATGCTTCACTGAAACTCTTCATAAAAGTTACTGACTTTAGTTTACATCCAACAGCCATACAGGATACTACATCATCCATACAGAAACACTGAAGTAAGCTGTAAGTACATATTGGAAGGAAATATATCTGCATACATCATTTGAAATGGATGACTACAGGACTCCAAATTTTCACACCAATGCTAGTCTTCTGCTACCTAGCTTTCTGGTATGACTCTGGAAACACATAAAGCAGACAAGAGTTGTAGTTTTTCTGAATATATTCTAGCTTGGTTTAAAGAAATACTTAATTCCTGTTAAAACAGTGAACACAAAAATTAGAGGTGCATGTAGGATCCACGTAACTTAGATATGTAATTAGGGTGCATGTAAAATAGGATGAAAGGCCTGAACTTGACATTCTGAGCTAGTGACAAAATACTTAGTCTGGTGCCAAAACAGTACATAGTGAAATCAAAATCTGAGAAAAATTGATCTGCTCGGAGGTTAAAAAATATATAAAAACAATTTAAAAAAATCCCACCAAGCTTGAAGCCTTACTAAAGATATTTGAGCTCAAGGTGTATTATATTTATTGAATAGAAAACAAAGCCCTTGAAACTTCCTTCCACATTGTAGAAATGCTTAATTCATTTACAACAGAAAAAATGAACTCACAGCATCAGTAACATAGTGCTGTGACCTTATTATATTTTGCTCTGAATTCCAGGTCTTGAGGCCGGCTGAGTTACAATTCAAACACAGTGCAATCAATTTTCAAGGAGAATCAATTTTCAGGGTCTCAAGGGACAGCAGCAGGTTGCTTCAGCACAATTCTCTGGCAGTACCAGGAGATCTCAGGTGGCTTGGGAGGGATGAAGTTAAGTGAAAGATGAAAGAATTGCTGCAGACCCACAGCCATGTTAATGGGAATACTGTACCGTACAGCAGTGAAGTTAAAGAGAGAGGGAAATGAAAGGGAAGGGAAAACCAAGGCAAATCAAGGAGAAAATGTCCTGTGGTATACAACTGCGCAGAAGAAATTAAAACAGATGACAGAAAAAAGATAACTCACCTCTCCTCACGATTCTGTCCCACACAGACACGTCCTCCATGTCGAGGGGTTGGATTGCTGCAGGAACGCTGACGAACTTGAAAGCCTATTCCACAAGTGGTGCTACAAGGTGACCAAGAAGTCCATGGTGTCCAGCCTCCATTTCTGGTAGAATAAAAAGCTCAGGCTCTGTCATCTGTTATACATAGCGAATGGCTGATTAGGTGTGACTGACAGCAGAATCTGGCCTATCAATAGTTCTGTAGAAGTCATTATACCACATCGTGTTCCATTTCTTCAAGAATACTGAACCGCGTAAAGGTGCTCTGATATTCCATATTCCATACTTTGTAATCAGCAATTGCTAAAATTACCTACTTACACAAGAATTACAAATGTATGAAGATATTTATTTGCTTTTGGCCACTTAGTTGCTTTTGTTCTGGGTAAACTACATATGCAAACCCCTGAATGTTCTGAATGCTAACTTTAAATTACATATCATTTTCAGGGAGATTAAAATGTCAAATTTTGCTGCCTTGTCTGAAAGGAAAGTGATTAAAGCCTGGAGGAAAAGGAGGCTCAGAAGACACCATACTGCTCTCTAAAACTACCTGAAAAGAGACTGTAATGAGGTGGGAGGGGGTTGGTTTCTTCTTGCAGGCATTGATCTCTTTGATTTTAACAGGGGTCAGAAGGAGAGGAAATGGCATCATGTTGTGTCAGGAGAGATTTAGATTGGATATTAGAAAAAATTCCTTCACCAAAAGGGTTGCCATGTATTGGAGCAGGATGTCCAGGGAAGTGGTAGAGTCACCATCCCTGGAGGTATTAAAATATTTGCAAATGTTGTACTTGGGGACATGGTTTAGTAGTGGACTAGGCAGAGCTTATTAATGGTTGGACTCAATCTTAAGTGTCTTTTCCAGCCTAAATGACTCCTTGACACTAAAGTAAGTGTTAAAACACATCGGTTCTTAATTTCAACAAGATATCAATATAATAATTTCAATAAGATGTCAATACCTTGCCTGTAATGTAACAAAAAGCTAAGAGACTTCACATGTTGTACCTTGCATTTGTGAACTTTTAGAAAGGACTCCTGCACCACGACCACCACCCCCTCAAAACACCCTTAGAAAAAATATTATAGACCAAACATCTGAAAAGGAATCTCATATCCTGTCCTAGGGGAAAAAAATGCACTTCAGCTGTTAACCAAAGCTTTAAATGGCTAGCTTACAGTTTTGTATGGTAGAACACAAACAGAAATAAAGAAAAATAAAACTAAACTATATTGAGCTTTTGATGTTTCATCATAGAAGCAAAAGATATAACAGTGCCTTACTAATATAGCAGCGTTAACAGAAGTAAGATGTTAAAACAGTAGTGTAATAATGCCAAAGGTAGAATGTGAATCCAGTCCCAAATCACATCCAAATTCCCTTCTAAATGTGACAGCTGTTGCATGATTGTTCACTATCTCACAGCATGTTTATATTTTCTATTAATCTCCTGACCTGATGTTATATAATATATTGTTAGATTTTAATAATTTTCTTAAAATTAACTATTTTTACTTACAGAGCTTGCAGTTACCTTCTGCAGAAATGCAATCAGTTTTATTCACTATCATAATACAATCGTGATATCAAAAAAAAGGCAAAAACCAGGAAGAATCACTGAAAATATGCAGAATGCACCAGTATATTTTTCACATTGCAATTAATGCATGTATAATATAGGTTTATAATGTTTTTAACATGAACTTCTGATGCAGTTCCAATACGCAATGTTCTGAGTCTCTTTGAAATTATCTGCTCTCACTGATTTTCTCTGGGAGTGGTTAAGTTCCCGAAGAAGACAAAAGAGTAGCTAAAGAATTCAACACAGACTGATAATAGAACTTCTTATTGTGATACAACTGAAAGATACAATGAAAACATTTTTCCAGGGCAGAATGGGGGACTACAATGGCAACATGAGACCTCCAAAAAAGTAAGCCATTCTAACTTCCAGAAAAGAATGTTGCATGAATTACAGAACTGACAGAAAGTAACAAAATTTGTATATTATCTAACACTGATTTTTTTTTCCTTTCAGAGCTTTTGTTAAAATTTCCTGAGGATAACATTATTTAGTACACAGCATTTGAAATGACTCTTTGCTCTCTGACTCAATTTCTCTCCTAAAAGTCTGAAACTTTCTAATGTCCCATTTGCCCTTTCATGCACAGAACAGGATCAGTAGATTTCAGAGGAGATTTGAAAGAGTAAGCTTTATTCTGTTAAAGTTAAAATTTTCTAAACCACAAATGATAGAACCTGAGATTGCCTTGCATACCTGGAACAGTTGGCAATCTCCATGGTTGGTCCTTCACACAGCCATCCTCCACACTGAGGAGCAGGACTGTCACACACACGCGTCCTGCAGAGGCAGGAGCCAACACTGGCACCGTCAGTGTGGGTGCAAGGTTTCCACTGTGACCATGTTCCAAAATGTCCATCCACAGTCAGATTCCTCATCTAAAAACAAACACAACAGAAAAGCTTACCTGAGATTTGACAGTTCCTTCACACAACCTCTTTATTCTGCTATGCATCAAGGTTTACCCTTCAGCCACAAACACCTGAGAGATACATCTTCCAGACAGCAATCTCCCCTTGTAATTCCTGTAGCTGCATAATTTCCAAATTTCTGACCAATCCCAGCCACTGTATGCCACCACCACAGCAAAAAGAGAAATCACAGCTGTTACCTTTCACAACTACACTTTCCTACCTCTTGGTTGTCTTCTGTATTCCCTACTACCTAAAATTTTCCAGTAAAAATGGAACCTGAAAACTGACTGTAAAACCCAACATCTGTCAGAGTCTGGAATTATGAGAAGTATTTCTTTGCATGTTTAAGAGATTTTAAAATCTCTGACAAACAGCTTTTTAACCTTTGTTCATGGAAAAAGGGCTTTTAGGCTCTGGAATGAAGCAGAGTTTTCAAGAGTGTGTATTAGACAGTAGAATAGTGTGTAGTTTTATCACAGAGTGAGAATTTTAGATATATGGGGATTTTTGGATAGCAGACAGGTGAGGGCAAGATGAAGGAAGCACATGGTTTTTGGGTTTCTTCCTTCTTCTTCCTTGCCTCCATCTTCTGGTGTGAGGTGGCACATTATGGTTGGTTTAGAGTAGAGTCTAACTTTCTAACATAGATAATAGTCATTGGAGTAGAATTATAAATGCTGATTACGTGGATTGCAGTATAAATATCCACACCACCCTGAGGGTGGGGGTAGTTGGGCATTTAGCATTTAGTAGTTAAGCATTTGGTCTTTTGGGGTTTGTGCCTTGAACTGGCCTGCAATGAAAAGTTCTGCAAGTCAGGAATGGAATGTAATGATAAGAAATAATAAACTATGAGGAGAACAAACAAGAAAAGAGACGACCCCGCTGCCTTTCCTTTTCAAGATCTCTGGCTGGGGAAAACAAAACTTTACATTCTCGGGCACGGCAAAACAGCTGATCAGCAGAGACACACAAAAGTATTTTTTATAATCCCGAGAAAGATTAAAAGGAAAAGCCAGCAGAGGATAAGGAAGAAATGAAGAAATTCTCTATGAGGATGATGAGACACTGGAACAGGTTTTCCACAGGAAACTATGGATGCCCAACCCATGGAAGTGTTCAAGGCCAGGTTGGATGGAGCTTTGAGAAATATGGTCTAGTGGAAGGTGTCCTTGCCCTTGGCAGGGGGGATTCAAACTAAATGATCTTTCAGTTTCCTTTCAATAAAACAATTGTGTGATTCTAAACACAGATGCTGAAATAGTCCAGGGTAACAAAACTGGATTGATCAAATTCAAATCTCCATTATGAGAGTCTTTTTTGAAAACAGATTTTGAAGCGTATGTCATACAATAACATTTCATAAGGATTAAATGTGGGTTTTATATATGACAGTCTCTAAATGTTATATGAAATTATATGTATAAATCCTAGAAACACCTCCAAAAAGCAGCACCTAACCCTACACGATGAAACAGTTTGCTCTCAGAGAAATGAATTCTCAACACCTTTGGCTGGAAGGTTCAGACAATTCTCAACTTGACTGGAATGCTTCCATCAAGCAGTTGTAACCTGTTTAATATGAAATCTTCTTTGCCCAGCTGAAACAAAATGAGCTACAAAATGAGCTTTTCTAAAGAAAATGGGCAGGATGACATGGGTAATTCAGCTCCCAACATAGACAGATTTTCGTAATATTCTTTTAGCAAGGTGTTAATCTTGACAAATCTGTGATTCTAAATGGAAATGATGGCGACTTTTTCACTTAAATATTTTCTGCCTCTTGTTTGCCGCATATTAACTTTCAGTAAAGACAACAGCACCAACAAATTCAGGTTAATTCAGGTTAAAATTCACTCTTAGTAAGGATAAATATGCATCACTTGTATTCAAGCATTTTTCATCCAATGTGTGAGAACATTACACTTGAATATTTGCTTATATATTGAAACAGGAATTACAGTTGTAGATTGTCGTAAATGATCTGAAATGGTGTCTTACTTTACTATTTTTAGTATTTTAGCAGTGGTGAGAGAAGTGTACATTTCACAAATACTATGAAGATCCCAGAGATTCAATTACAACATAAGTCATGTTTCCACTGAAACGCCGCATGTTGACTGAGTCTTTCCACTGTGGCAAAGATATCATAATTTCACTACTAATTACAATTCCCACCATTTATTTTCCACAACTATCACTTGTGCAATAACAGCTATGTGTATATTCTGTCAGCTACAACCAACGTAACCACGATTCATCATTTCAAAATCTGTTGACAGCTATTTATTGAAAATAACTCACCAACCTTTGTTCATGTAGAGTTTACATTGCTGGGTTTTGTAAGACAGCAAGAAATACTTCCTTTTAAGTGACAAGCAGACTAATTCTCTCTTACACTTCTGGTCTAACAAATATTTATAGTCCATAAAGCAATAATTCTATGTCCCCAGTCTAATTATGTCAGAAATGTGAAAATGCCTTTACTGCTGTTTCTGTGCTGCATGAAAACATCTTTATTGTTGCACCTGTAATTATAAACTAAAGCTTGTCTATGGTTAGACAAGCTAACAGTTGTCTATGGTTACCATAATACATATTAAGTGACAGAGAAAGTATACATAAAACATAGCTGAAAGCTTGAATCCAGAAATATAAACTGGTGATATATTCTCTTTCTTCATTATTTTCCCTTGCTCCTGCAAAGATCATCTCTCTGGGGTCTCTGCTATTCCCCATGACTCACCTGCTCTGTCTCTCTGTCAGTATCTCCCTTTCAGAAGTGATATCAAACAATTTCATCATACCACTGCAGGAAAGCAAAATGTACCAATGAGGGGCCTTTGCAGCCCTCACTAGAATCCATTCCAATTAACCTTTCACAATCTGACATCTCAAAGGCAAAATCACAGTCAATCAGACCATCTTGGCATGGCTATACTCTGCTTTCCCTCTTGACAGCCCTGGTTTTGTCACCATTTCCCTTCTGCAGATACCTTTAGACCTTTCTTCCTTCTTAATGTCCTCCAAATATCCATCTTTGTCTTAAGTTCTCTGCATCCACCTCATCTTCCTGCTGTGTGCCTTTGCACTCTGAGTAAAGGTCACAGTTTATAACTCTGTAAAGATATCTTTGGTTTGAGATTACTTTTTGTACAATTTACTGTCTGTAGAATTTCCTGAAGTTCCTAATGAATTCAGATCCCATACTACATTTTCTCTGAAAATAACTGTAAAAATAAAGCCAATTCATGTTGCATATTTATATTAAACAAACAAACCAACAAACAAAACTAAAAACACAAGCAAAACCAAAATCCTGAAAAACTTTTTTTTAATTTTTTTTTCCTTTCCCTGTAAAAGCTCCTAGATAATGTCAGCATATTTTTAAGTGATGAATTGCAAGCTGTCCCACTGGAAAATATTTCAGAAAAATGATGAAACTTCATTGCCATAAAAATTACTGGATGAATAATAGGGATACATGACCAACTGGAAAAAGATCAAAGTGGATACATGTGCCATAGCATTAATTAGTGTCTATATTTATGCACACTTGCTGTACTCATGCCAACTGAAACAATAACCTGAAAATCAAACTGATAATTAAATCAGAGCAAGATAACCAAAATAACCACATTTTTCAAAACTGATCTTCCAAGTCCAGAGAAGGTAGCACAGATGCTCATCCATCTCTCCTATCTACCTCTCTCCTCTACTGTGACGTGCCTACAAGTACTCAGCCATATGTTTAATTCTGTAGGAAATAATTTCTCAAAGGAAACTCATCACACTTTTTATCCTGGACCAAACCATTGTATTAACAGACCTCTCTCCAATTTTAGAAGAAGCTGGTCATTAATCTAAAAAAATTTCTACAATGTCAAAAAGATCCGAGTAATTTTACTGACAATTAAGATATTGGAAGCAATTTGGACCAAAAGAGGGAGAGTAGGTTTTGAATATTCTGTTATGCTCTGCCTGCAATAGTGTCTTGATATATCTAATGTATGTTAAGGATGCACGTAGCTCAGTTGCCTACAAAAATAAATTAATTACATCTTGGCTTATATATCCTGTGAGCACATCACATAAAAATGCTATAAAAACAAATATTCGAAAGCTTCACTAAACAAAATTGTAATTGATTGCAGTTTTCCAGAAACTGTGTTACTTTGGAGGAAGGTTCCCATGAAGTTTTTCAATCTGTTCAATAATATGTTACCTAGTTTATAAGACTTTAAAAGAGTAAAGGCGTAAACCCACACTTTTCAATTTAGATAGAGAATTCTAAATTCTTTATATTATGCAAGCTCAATTTGCTCAAGGACGAAATTTCCTGGGAGGTTCCCCAGGTCTTTGAACCTCAGACCAGCAGGATAAGTCTCACAGCTATGCATAAATTTCTAAGCAGGACTTAGGTGCTCCCCTGCTTTGACTAGACTGTCATATCCTATGCACATGTCATATAATAGTTACTAAATAATTGTTTCTCCAGTTGAATGGAACAGAGTGGAATTATGCTTTCTAAATTATTCCTCCCTCCACCCCATCTTGGCCTCATGTTATATATCTACAAAAGAAAATAAGGCCTAGTGGCACAATTCACAGACTGAGCACAGCAGGCTGACTGCCCATGCAAATATGAACAGAGGAAGGTGCTTCAGTAATCATAGTATTTTTCCCAAAGTTGCTCCTGATTTCAGCTCAAATACTAATGCAGATTAGAATCTAACACAGGCCTATTTTATTTGTAAAAAGGTGGATGTAAAGGACAGGACAAGACAAACATTTTATAAAAAGTTTTAAAAATTTGAAAAAATATTTTAAAAATGGCAATTTAAACACAGGAGCACGTTCTCAAGGCCCTCAGTACCAATGTAGTGTTTGTATCGATGAGACTGCTGCAATACACGAAGAGAGCACAAGACAAAGCTGGAAGAACTTTATAGTGATTTTGTACATCTCTAGTTCACTAAACAAAGCCCAGCTTAGGAGAGAGAAGTGACATCAAGATGTTAAAGGGAGCTTGCAAACACATGGAGATTGGAACATGAATGCCATGTGAGCATAAGTTTATAGACGCATGTGCTGCAGTGGTGAGTGGGGCAAGGTCAAATCCTTTCTAGGAATAAAAGCAGAATTTAATTGGTATGGCTCTCTCTTCATGGGCAGAAGGAAAAAGCAGCAAGAATCCCCCCCACCAAAAAAAAAAAAAAGCTCAATAGCACAAGAAATATACTTAACCCACTTTTTGCACGCTTTGGAGTGAAGGAAAAGAATGAATATTGAAACAATACCAGAATAAAATTAAAAAATGAAAGATACAAATCAATTTTGTTGGCATTTTTCTATATTATACTGAATTTATTCAAAATATTTTTTTAAAGAGAAGTGTTAAGACACTGTAAATATAAATGATGCATTTGTTGTAATTATCACCTCTGTAGTTAATGTGGGCTAGACTTAACTCATGGAATTCAGCCTTCTAATTCATGAACTTGAGAAGATGTTTTTTGGCTTTTTATATTAGCAATAATAATCCTAAAAGAAAAGATTATACCATTAGTGATTAAACTTTTTCAAAGCATATAATGGAGAAAATTCTGGAGAGAAAAAATGTCAATATCATTAATCTGAGAAAACATTTGTTTTCAAGGTGGGAAAACAAATATTACAGATAAAAAACAATCACCCTTTGAAATTAAATATCACAGAAGCAGTTTGATAAGAAATAGAAAAGAAACTAGGTATTCTGCTAATATCCGATGGGAAGACCTTAGGAAAATGGCATTAAATGCAATTTTCTGAGCTTGAAAAATCTATGCCAGCTGCTTTTCATGAAATTCACATAGAATCAAAGGTTTTAAGAGACGAATGAATGCCTTTGGACTTACTGGACACACGGTAATGCTTTGCTCCCATTGACTCATGCTCAGACTTTCTTCCAGCGTTGTGCATTTCTTCATCACCATGTCCCAGCCACAATAAGGGTCTTGGGATCCAATGCATGCACTGTGGATGAAAACCAATCAGATAACCAGGACATTTATCTTCATTTGCACTGACCAAAGATTTTTTAATAACTATGTAGCATCTCTTGGTATTCTTGGCAGATAGTGAAATTGATCCCTGTTGTGGCATGACAATATGACCAAATCCATAGGAAAAATTAATTTGAATGCCTACACAAAGCTAGGATTTCTTTTAAGTGCATAGCTGAATTTCTGTCTGCATGCATGGTCTGTTGTCTATACTGATTGTTGTACTTAATTACTAGAGAATTACAGAAACTCATAAAGAGGTCTGTTCCAAGTAAAAATTTCAGGAATTACAGTCCTTAGTTTTTTCTGTCAGTTTTGGAATTATAGATATCATCTTTCAGAAATCAGAGGACAATATCTGCTCTTTGAAAATTAATTAGAAAACCTTCAATTTTCTACATTTGTACAAAACTTCTGGAAGTTAGTTCAAAGGGGCACGGTGGCTGCCATCACACCTATTACATGTCACATGCTGCCCTCAACACTCTCTCAGTGGCACATGAGGAGGGAAAGAAAAGGATCACAGAGAAGGATGGTAGTTCAGTTTCATACAGACTCTGAAAGACCCACTGTACAAAACTAGAAGTTCATTTCTCTAATAGATAGCAGGTTTTTCTTGCTAAGGTCTGGTGTTAACAGTCCAGGAAATAGGTCTGCAGCTTCATAGATAAAGATCTGTAAGAAATGAGGTGGAACTTCCATTATAGTGAAGCACAATGTAATTGGTTTAACATTTTTAAGAATACCTATAATTTTCACATAAAAACAATGCATTCAAAAATTTTTTTCTAGACTGTAAAAAATGTTAGACTGATCATTTTTGTTCAACTTAAATCCATGGGCATTATCCTTCTCTCTTTAATTATCTGTTCCCATCACATCACAGACATAGAGATGATTAAGCAACAGGAGCATCTCTCCACTGAGGAAAGGCTGAGAGAGCTGGGAGAACTGTTCAGCCTAGAGAAGAGAAGGCTAAGGGAGGATCTTATCAATATGTACAAAACTCTGAAGGGAGCATGAAAAGAAGAGGATCCAGGGTCTTCAGTGGTACCCAGTGACAGGATCAGAGACAATGGGCACTGAAAACACAGTGAAACTGAAGCACAGGAGGCTTCAACATCAGGAGACACAGCTGCAAAAAGGGTGACTGAGCACTGGCATAGATAGCCCAGGGAGCTTCTGGAGCCTCCTTCTTTGGAGATATTCAAAAGCCACCCAGACATGGCCCTGGACATCTGGTTTTGGGAGGCCCAACAAGCATTGGACCAGATGCCCATCAGAGTCCCTTGCCAACCTCAAGTGTTCTGTGATTCTGTCCTAACTAATTCATGTGTTTTATTGATATTACTATTTATCTCTGGCATTCCTCATGTACTTCCATGCTAACATCTGATCAAATTCAGACTTACTAATTCCCTGGAGTGTTATTCCAAAATACCATAATTATACATTTTAAAGAATTCACCTCCACTTTCCACTTGGCACTGTGGATTGCCAGTACCATGTGGGAGCATAGTTCCTATCTGCAAAAAGGCCACAATGTAAGAGACATAACAGCCAAAACTCCGTGGGTACCACTAATCAGGATTCTACTTCAAAGATAAAGCCTTTGGTTTAGGGAAATCGTTGTTCAAAGAGAGTTCCTACTGCTGGCTCCTACAGCTGTGAGCACTTAGCATTTTTGTAACTCAGGCTACACACGTTTCCATTTAACTGTCTAGAAAGTGAGAAAGAACATTAATGCCAATTATGGAAAGTTTTAAGTGTCTTGGTCTTCCAGTGATTGCAAGACGTGATGTCCAATGTTCTACTGAGTACCTCTGATAAAGCATGTGTTTTATGGGAAAAGAATACAAAAACAAATTAAATGCTGACATAATGCACAACTGGCAATGTTAGCAATGATAACATTGAAATGAAAACTTGTGCCTTGAAGCCAAAGTGCTCGATTTTCTAATTTCAAAGTGTTCATATTTATAAACTCAGTTATTATGCTTTAGAAACTTTTTATTAAAACCAAAAATATTTCAAAGTCCTGAAATATCCTTTCACTTAGAACCATACTCCCTCTTAAGTGGGAGTAAGCTGATCCTTCTTCCACTTTGGTGTTAGACCCCATTTCCTCTTTTGCTTTTGTTTTCACTTTACCTTCGATTCAAGCAAATCAAAACAACCTGCACCTTTCATTACAAGTCACTCAGAAGTTTTAACTAAGGTGCTAGAAACACATTTTGAGTGCCCTTGCAATTTGCTGATATCAGAACAGATCCTAGTTCCATGGAAGAAAAGAAAGTTCTTGTACTGCTACTAGAAAGAATGTTTGATTCACTCTGTGAATGCTGAAAGGATTTTTTTCAGTAGCTGACCAGGTTTAGAGTGCTCTGCAGCAAGGTAAAATGAGGTGAATCTTTTCAGAATTTAGTTAAGAAGACCCAGAGAGCATATGAAAATTATCATTTTAAGAAGTTAATAACTCAGTTAACCTCATAACAAGATGACAAGAGGATAATTTCCTCCACAAAACCGAAGCATTTCCATTCTTCAATAACATTTTCCTTTACACTACAATACAGAAATTAATCCTCTAAACGTATGAACTATTCCAAACAAAGCAACAAGAAATTTTTTCAGAGAAATAGCCCTCACATGAGAAACTCTAGTGTTGCTGAGATTTTTTCACTAATGTGCTAATTCATTGTCCTAGTCATTATTATATCTAAGTCTCATACTGTAAAAAGTTTAATATTTTTAATCTTATATCCAGACAGAAAAAAACCTACAAAACTGTAGTTCAGGACCAACCTCCTTCAGCTCACTGTGTCAGACACATTCATGAAATGTGGCAGGACCTGACTTAAATAGCTGCCCTGTTCTCAGGTATCGGCACAATTCTTTTCTCCACCCTGCCTCACATCTCAGAGGGTTTTTGTTTTTTTTTTTTTTCCAGATCACCTATATATCTGAAAAGCAGACATAGGGGTTTTTTTTAAATAAAAAAGGGAGGTAATATGAGGGTAAGTTTTTATCCTTGCTGCCTAATTATGTCACCTTTTAAAACCATTTTCTTTCCTTTGAGAGATGATTCCTTTCATTTATGTGTGAGATAATTATTTTTATCTACTATGCCTAGATAAAACAAAGAAACAGATAACAAAAGAAGTTAACAGATAAAAAATCATCTACAATAAAGCTTGTAAGTATAATAATATCAGAACTTTTATCTGAAATGGGAAATTTAAAGGGACTATCCTTAACTCGCAATTATGCGTCTTTAGGAAAATTTCATACTGTTTTAATTCTTTTTTAATGAACCTCTCTCCCAAGAGACAGCAGTAAGAGAAACAGCTTCAATGTACACATGAAATGAGAAAAGAAACTATACAACATAGATGTGAAATTTATGTCAATTTTTCATAAGTAAGGAAAGTCAAAAATCAGATACCACTACACATCATTATCTCCTTTTCCTCTGAAATCTCTGTCTAAATTAAAGCCATTTTAGAAGCTGGTGTTGAAAAATTACATAAATTTGAAAGTAGGTATTAGGTCTTTCATTTGTCAGGGCACTTTCAGACTGTCACATTGCAAATAGCAGAGCTGGATAATATATTTTGTCATCTTGTCTCTAGAAGTATACCTTACATCTCAATTTCAGCAGAGAATGAATATTAATCCCAGTAGGCACCAGCTCACATCTCTAAGACTTCACATGATTTGTCCCAAGACTGCTAAAACTTGTGATTTTGTGAAGGAAAGGAAATTCAGGAATAAAATTATACTGGTTCATTTGAAGACTCCTGATGTCACTTACCCTATTGAGTCAGCACTCTCTGCAAAAGCATTGAACAGCTTTTGGCTTCTCCTGAATGATTCTAATTTTGCTCTGCGCTGTCACTTCACATATTTTTACCAAATGTAAATGATAGGTAGCAAAGTGTGTCTCCTGCAAGGCACTCATTTGGCAGTGATGGCCCAGTGTCCCTGCTGACCCTGGTGCTTCACTTTAGCTATGGATTTCAACTAACAGAACGTAAGTCACCTCACTCTGAAGCGAGTCAGTAGAAGCAGGTTATTCTTCAGCTATTTTATAATTACCACCAAGTAGGCCAGCAAAACTGTCCTACTTCATTTATATTTGAGATGATTTACTGAGTCAGCAAATAAAATAGAACTGAACACACTTCAGAGCAAAAGATGTTAAAAATCCCATAGAATTTTAGACTAAAAAGAATTATGTGTGTTCCAAAAAACATGCAAAAACCCCCCCCCAAACAAATTCTTAAGTTTCAAAGCTGTATCATAATACCTTAAATTTTGAAGAGATTTTTAGATTTCCTTTGAGGGGGAGAATATTCCCATATGAATATGAACGTGCTAACCATATATCCTCTTGAGCTGTAACTTTTTATTCATACAATATATATAAATGCAAGAGGTGCATCTTCTAAGATTGTTCAAGTAACATTTTTCTGTCTTTACCTAAACACAGCATTCTGAAGAAGTGAGTCTCCTGACCTTTTCAATAATTTCTACTGAAATATCCATTCCTACATAGTCCCAATTACCATCAAATGTGACCTGACACTTTTGTATATAAGGAGCTGAACCAGGGTCACCATCTTATTTTGCAGAAGACAGATTCATCACTGCAAATTTGAACACAAAACTGAAGCTATAAGCCTGCCTCATGTTCCAGATGCACAGTTCTATCCATTCCTGAATGAATACCTGAATGTGATACCAGACAAAGGTACCTACCAGAGTTTTCATTATTACTGGTTTTGCAGCTATATTCATATATACTTGTGTGCAATGAAGAACAGGAATCTAAAGATACAGATGAATGATGCAGAAGAACATAAATGGCAGGAACACAACTTATAAAATCCCTAGTAGCTCAAGCTATGATGCATGTCAAATATTCAGAATACTGCTTAACCCTTACCTGTACCACAAAGAAAAATCAAATCCTTTAATCATCTCTGACACTCTGAACAGACTACCATTGCTTCCTCTTATTTTAATTTTGATAGCATAGTCAAAATATATTTAGGTACAATTCAGTCTTGCAACATCACTGAGAATAGCAGCCTTAAACACAAATCAAATTCCATCAAATGCAGAATCAGAAATTTATGTATAAAAGTTGTTTATATCACACAATTTGGTGAATGCTGATGCTTCCAAATGACTATACCTGGATCCAATGTGAAAGACAACTTCAGAGCATGCGCTTCATCCTCTCAACACCCTCCCTTCAGATGTTTATATGCATTGATAAATCTCCTCTCAGTCTTCTCCTCTCAAGGCTGAACAGGTCCAACTCCCTTGGTCTCACCTCACAGCAGATATGCTCCAGACCCAACCCATCTTTGTTGCCCTCTGCTGTACCCATTCTAGGAGTTCCATGTCCTTTTTGTCCTGAGGAGTCCAGAACTGCACACAGCACTCCAGATGTGGCCTCACCAGAGTACAGGGGCAGGATCTCCTCCCTCGACCTGGTGGCAATGGTCCTCCCAATGCACCCCAGGATATCATTGGTCTTCCTGGCCACCAGGGCACACTGCTGGCTCATGGATAACCTGCCCATCAGGACCCCCAGGTCCTTCTCCACAGAGCTTCTTTCCAGCCTCCAGTTTGTGCTGGTGGCTTCCCCAGGTGCAGGACGCTGCACTTGCCTTTGTTGAGTTTCAGAAGGTTCTTCTCCACCCATTTCTCCAACCTGCTGAGGTCCCTCTGAAGGGCTGCACAGAGTCCTGGAGCACTGGCTCCAGTTTTGTGTTATCTGCAAACTTGCTGGGGAGACATCTGCCCCTTCAACCAAGTCATTGATGAAGTCAAACAATACTGGGCCCATTACTGACCCTTGGGTGACACCTCTAGAGACAAGCCTCCAACTGGACTGTGACACTGGCCACAACCCTCTGAAAGATAATAATTCAGCCATTTCCCAATCCACCTCACTGTCCACTCATCCAACCCCAACTTCCTGAACTTGCCTGTAAGCACCTACAGTTACTAAGAGTAAACACACTGAACTTAGAGCTCCTGAATCTTTCGATATTTTTTTAAAGCAAAACATTAATTACATCATCATATATTAATACCACATGCTTGTTTTAAATTTTTCTTTATTAAGTCACATTTTTGTTTAGGATAATATCCTACTAATAAAATCTGAATTGCAAATATGTAGTCAAGTCTATCTGGTTTACTTAAATCCTTGCAAACTAAAAGAAAAAGATTTTTTTCTTTCCCTCATAAGACTACTTCAAGAAATAAATTGGGAGCAGGCTGTAAAATTCCTGTTTGACAAAAGTATCTGCTTACAACACAATACATACAAACACACATACATATATAGATCACACTTTGAAGAGTTGTCACTAAATATTTCAGGGGCAGAAAAATGTAAATGAACATTTTGTCTCTGATGCATTTTGCAGGAGAGATAGACAGACACTTTCTGCAAAAGCTTTCATCTTCATAGAGGTAGAAAGGGTCAAACTATTCCCTCTGTAGTATGGGACTAATACTCTTGAGTAAAACAGACTTACAACTGTGCTTAGTTCATTGTACTGCTGACTTTAATAGTGTTCATAAGTTGACACTGACTGAAGATAATTTTTCAGTGTACCTAATACCCCAAAAAAGAATTGCCATTTTTAATACGTGCTTATAATCTAGACTTGCAGACAGGAGTATGGTATATCCCAGTCTGGGAAATTTATGAGGACTCTGATTCTGGAATATTACTCTGGAATGACTAATTCAGATCAGTCTTCATGTGGTTCTGACATTATAATGCAGCAACAGATTTCTCATACTTAGACTGAAATAAAGACTGCATATTTTGGAATCAGGAAATCCACCTGAATATCCAAAAAAAAATACTTTGGAATGTTTAGTTCCAAACAGCAATTTCAATTCCAGTTGTTGGCAAGCACTTCTGGACACATGAGCACCTACTAATGATTTAGACCACATAATTGTTATTAACTTGTATAGTATCAGTATATATGAATAATTATTTTGCTATTTAATGTTATAGAGTGTTTATTACCAGGTATGATGGCCCACAAACACACCAGAATAAGAATAAAGTTCAAAGAGTGAAAGGTTAGTTACAGTAGAATAGCTATGATAACATTACTTAGCAAGACAAGCTTGTGACCCAGCAGTATCTTAGGCATATATTGTAAAAAAAGATACTCAAAAATTTCCAGAGGCTGGTGGGTTTTTTTGTGTCAGAGAAGTAACTATTTGTACAGCTTTTAGCAGATGGCACTATTTATTTACCTAGATGTAACATCATAGCAAGATTAGTTTTCAAGCCTTTCAAGTGTGTGAAACCTATATTCCGTCAAATACCAATCCTTGACCCTTGCTTGGTAAGATTTTAAAGAACGTTGGGCTGATTGAGGACAGCCTTCCATTGTCCTTTCAGAACTAATGCACTAAAAATGCCAGTACAAAGTGTAACTTTGACAAATTTGCCTTGGAAAAATCACTGCCATCTGGGGTTGCTTTTGAAGGCTACAGCTGCCAACAAAAGAAAGCCCATTGTTTCTTTGTTTCAGGGGACAGAGTCTCAAACCCCATATTACGGATCTTATTCCATACTACACATCCATAGAACCTTCAAAGTAAAACACAGAAACTGAATATTTGGGGAGTTTAATAGTTATCTTCTCAGTATAATTATTCTATTTGTCTCACACTATAGTTAATCAGCAGATATATAAAAGTCAGTGTTGTGCTTCATGCTTGGCCTACTCAACTGTGAAGAAGCAAATAGAGATGAAGAATTCATCTGTGAAAATAGCTCCAGTGAATATCATTGATGGACTTCTGTAAAAGTTTGATCTGTAAACACGTGACTTGCAATACCCAGTTGATAATAACCTGGTCAAACCTTCATGATTTTTCCCAAGGAGAACTGAATTTAGGTATTGAATTTGAGAATTGAATTTAGGTGCTCTGCTGCTTCCTGCACCTTGAAGATGGCAGGGTTTTTTTGAAAACTGATTCTCCAAAGTACAGACATACCCTAAAACACTTTTCTATTGCTGACTCTCAAAACCAGCACAATTATGACAGGATGTTCAAAACTATTCAGGCACTGTCAGGAGTCTGTGTGAGACACCCTCCACCTGCCCCCCATGGAAATTGGCAATCCAAATAACTGGCAGGGGTAATACACAAATGATGGAAACATCAGGGCATAATGGAAAGTGCTGAGCAACCCAAACTATGGGTGTGACAACAGGTTTTGCCCATGGTAAGGTCTGCTGTCACAGTAATAAAGTGCACCAAACTGCACTTAAAACACCGGGAAAAAAAAAAAAAAAATTAGCCCCCAAATGTATTTTCAACAGCCTTTGTTAACAGTGTTTATGGGACTAGAGTCATGACTGGAGTGTGCTGAAGCAGATGGAATATCTGTCAGAGCAGAAGCAGGTCACAGGGTTCCTCCACCACTGAAAAGTGCTGGAGAAACAGACTTATGATGTGCATGCAGAGCATATTAGAGTGATTATTAAGGAGACAAAAAACCCCTACAAATAAAAGCAACAATCACATGCTTTAGAGGCTACTGTGGGAAGATGAAACAAGGATTAATGAAAAAAAAATAAAATGGACAATCTCAAGAAAATTATCTTGGCATTGAGATATTAGCTAATGAAAGAGTCTGCTCAGCAGAGGGACTGAAGTTGGATTGTATGAAAGCTCAGCAAGAAACCTAAGCAAAGAGATTAGATAAGATTAGGCACTGAGTACTCTGCCATTTACACAAAAAGAGCAGGTGAGGTAGCACGTCTTCAACCTTTTGACTTTTTTAAGACTATTTTTCATACACAAGCATGCTCTATTCCTCAATAATTGCTTGAAGTGGATACTGAAGAGTATACATCCTTGATCTGGGGTAGAGGCTCTAGTTGTCATTGATGAAATTTCAGAATGTAGCTTTGGCACAGTTATACAGCCCTAAGTATGATAAATGTGAATAAATAAAATAAAATAATACAACAACAAAAAAATCCCCAAACACCATGCTCCAATGCATTACCTTAGTTAAGTTTTACCCTTTCTTTTGTTTATACATTGCTACAGTATAGAAGTAATAGCAACATAACAGGAGAATGTGAGTATTAATGCACACAGAAATGCAATGAACAAGTTTAAGATGTTTCAATGCCTGGAGAAATGTATAGCCCCAAGTAACATACTTGCACTCTCTCCACATGCCAAAAAACCAAACAAAAATCCACAAACAAACAAACAAACAACAACAAAGCAAACAAACAAACAAAAAACTGCAGCACAGGCCAGGAAAAAACTAGTCAAACCAAAAGTAAATTATAGGTGAGAGAAAGATTACATCTGTATTCTCCAAATAACCTGAGTCCCTAATGATAGATGAGAAGGAAATTCCTTTTTTGTCTGGAACACATCTGTAAACCCTCTCCTATTTCACAAAACAGAGCTAGAATTGCTGGTGAACTCTTTAATCAAGAAGAAAGCAAGGATGGCAAGTCTTTTGGTGCAATGAATATTTAATTACTACAAGAGAAGTCATACAACTACAAAAGACATGATTGAAAAACCCCACAAGGAATCATTTTATCTTCTTTTAAATAAGTCATTCCACTGGAAGATGAGACTTTATATACCTCTGGGCAGAGGAATAAATTATCATTTGAGCAGTATTTGAGGCATTTAACTACTGTTCCCAGTAAAATGGGAAAGGCATCACTTTGTTTGTTTTGTTTTCTTTTGTTCTAAAATATATTTTAAAATTAGACAATTAGAGCCCACTTCTAAAATAGGGACAGCAATGAATAGCCTGCAGCCATGCATGGGATCTTTGATTTCAAACAGCAGTCCTACCCTGCAAAGGCAGAAGCATGTTTGGGCTCTGTAGTTGGAATATTATTGCCATGCCTTGGGAATTGTCCTAAGAGAAGCAGAGGTACCAGGGACCTTGGGCATTCACACCTCACTAAAAACAAAGTGAGGCACCAAGGCTTGGTGTAAATACTCACCACCAAACATCCTTTTTCAACTCTCTGAACCAAGGAAGGATGAAATTTCCAAGGAAACTGAAACTTGGTCCTCTGTAGGCCACTAAATGAACAAAATGCTTGAAACTGAGACTTGCCCACATAAAACTTTTCCCTAAAGTAAGTTTTGCAGGACTTCCAATGGGGCTTCAAGTGTTCAATAAAAAATGCCAAAAAAAATGCTACATATGACAGCATAAACAAAAAAAGGGCTGGTAAAGAATGGTAAAAAGTAGAATTCTTCCCTTCCCTGTTTACTGTTTTATAGGAAGCACGTTTTCCTTCAGTCTTGTTCTCAACCTGTCAGCCTTTCACTTTCTTCCTGCATGGTACCAATCCCCATGGTGAGCCAGGACCCTTGGAAATGTCCTTCCTCTGTCACCAAGCCACTGCTTTACTACACCTGTGTCCCACGGTCACTTCCCTGCTGTGACCAACTGTGTAGTCCCTGTGATGGCCAGAAACACCTCTACCTGTGAATGGTCATGCTGCCTTTTATGGGAGGTGCAACATCTCTGCTGCACAAATGATGTCTCTGTGCGCCCGAGTGTAGCAGCCAAGTGAGGCAACTGGCAGCCTTTCTCCCTCCTTTAACAGCCCAACTTTTCAGAGGAATGTATGTCAAACAAGGTGAAGCCAAAACAAGCTAAAAAAACAACTACATGCCTCTGTCACAGTTCTCAAAACCCATGACTGGTCTTCAGTGTCTATCTGATGTAACAGAAAAGAATTGTACTGAATTACCAGGACCACATGTATCAAAGGGAAGATACAACTAACTAGATGAAATTAACAATCTCTAATAGCATGTTTTGCAACCCAGATGTATTTTGAGATAGCTTATTGATAAAATTGTGTGCTGAACTTTAAATCCCTTAACTATCATAATACAGTCTACAACTATGTGTTTATTTGGAAGTTATCATCTTTCTTTGGTTGACCAACTGTTGGCTTCATACCCCTTTTACCTAGTAGCATATTTACATTTATTACAGTTTGCTGATCTAACACTACCTTTAAAAAGCCACTTTTCCTAGTACTCTTGATTCTCAGTTCATCCAACCCAATTTGTTTCTGAATTCACAGAGACACTGTTTATTCAATTATAAACCAGCTTAAAAAATAAAAAAACCCAAAACCAACAAAAAAACTCCCTAAATTTGTTCAAGTCACAAGCTTTAAATATATTAAACCAGCAGCTATATTGCACTTTACCAGGTAATCATTTTCTATATAAAACATTTCTTACTGTTTCACTTCATAATTCAAAATCTGCATAAAGACACTTCAATTCCTCAAGGGCCTCATCTAGTTCTAACAAGTTAGTACAAGTAGTCAGAGACATTCTTGATAAACAGTGTATACAGGAAGTCATTGTTGAGAGAGACAATTAATTTGAATTCCTACTTGCAGTCATTTATCCTTCCCATTTTTCTGCAACCCCCTGCATGTATTTTTCTCCAGTCAAATAAAGCTAGCTGATTCTTCATACCTGTATGTTTTGTAAAAGAGACATCTCTTCAGGGGGACCTTAATCACATGTTCCTGAAGGCCCACAAAAAGGACACTCTGGCTGTGCAGGATCTGAAGGCTCCTGATGGGCTCTCGCTGACTTTTCGGCAGGAGTTCAATTTCCTCAAGCAGGCAGCTGCTTGAAGTCTGGTTCATAGGGGCAAGTACCTTTTTAATAGTGCCATAGTCTGAAAAAGCAAGAGGAAAATGAGTTACTGAAAATCACTCTAGAAATTCTACCTGCTTGTCATTCAGTGAAAAAATCTTTGTGCTGAATGATTTCAATGAAGCATTGGAATGCAGTATTATTTTGACTGAAATTTCCTAAATTGATTGTAGTACAGTGAAAAAAACTTAGAAAATTTTGAAGTCTATTTTCATGTGATGTAATACATTAAAAAATAAAAATAAAAAATAAAAAAGTTAATAAGTTATTAGTGTAGAATGGCCTTCACAGCAGTAGTCCACAGAAAACAAGGTTTCAAAGTCTGGCTTTATAAATGCACATTCATGCCAAGGGTTACTGATTTCAGTCTACCGATTATTCTACACTTTGCTAGATTTAAAGCACTTTAAAAAGAAAAAAATTCCATAATTTACTCAGTTTGTTTTAATATTCTTTGTTTTAAAAATTATGTGGCTTAGATATGTATCAAAATCATTTAATAAGGCACATGTATATTAGTATATGCAGGTCTTAAGTCTAGGTGAATATTAATGAATGAGGCTGAACCCCTTCTTCTTACTTATCTTGATTCTGACCTCTGAAAAATCTAGCTTTTAGCATTCATTCTTCACTTCTATTCTTAATGTGATTTCTCAGGAAAGACAGTTATGCCTTGAAAACCAGTGTCAGAATATATGATAAGATTTATGATCCACTCCTGCAAAGTTTTTAAATAATTTAAAAATATCAAAGTACATTTGTTCTGAACACAAAGGATCACATTCTCACACTGATAAATATTTCAGGAAGCCACAGAATTAAGCAATCTTTTATGTGCCAGCAATAGTAAGTATTAAAGATCCAACACTGCAAACAGACACAGAAATAAGCCCTGACGTCTTGAAAGACTTCCCTTTTGAGTTGGTAATAATGGCAAGAGGAATGTTTGGGAAGGCCTGTTCTGCAGACTGGAAAGCAGTGGGTTTGCCATGACTACCACAAAGCCAGGGGTTTGGATCAGAGTTGGCAGTGCTGGCTCACAGGATGTACCCAGCCCTGGCTTGGCAAGTACTGGTTTTATCCATGGCAGGAATCGCCTGGTGGCCACATGTCTGTGTCCCCTCCTCCCTGGGAGCACCCAAGGCCAGGGGCTGGCACCCCTACACATTCACTGTACCCTCCAGGATAACTGGGCTGAGGGAGGGCAATGTGACATTCCCAAATTTTGCTTGGGAAGTGGTGAGGAACAGCAAGTAAGCAACTTTTAGAAAATACTAAAGAGCAGCCTCAAATAGACTCCAAAACTAAAGAGAAGAGGAAGAACCAAGATGACAGATGTTAAAATTTCCTCATTTTCCTGAGAAAGACTAAGTATTCAATCCTAAGATCTGGAGTAGCACTGGAAAGGAGAGCGTGCACCCAATAGCAGGGGAAGTTAATAGGAAGTTTATGTGTAAGATATAACTTTACATAATATTATGTAATTCTATTAAACAGTCAAAACTAATCAGATAAACCATAAATTATTACCTCAGTGTATAAAATGGATTCCTCTTAGTCTATAAAAAATTTTGATCATATCAAGTCATTTATGCCTGCTAGTATCTTCTGGCTAGCCTCTCAAGTTTTAATATAATCCCTTCTTGTACCTGTTTAGATTTTAATCCTTTCTTGATGTAAATGTGATTGACCAATATTTAGGAAAAAAGCTTCCAGTAAATTAAAATTTTAATTGTAATAAACCTTTTTGATATTAGAATATCTAATTTGATTATCACTTTTTTTCCCAAACAACTTAAAACAGAATTATATTCAAAACCTAATTAAATTCTTGCCAACAGTCAGTTTTTCCCCACAATTAAGCAATAACCAGCTTAGCTGAACAACATAACAACCAGTGTTTCCACTGATGACTACTAGATGCAAAATTTTGACTATAGTTACAAGTTTCATGGTCAAAATATGGTCTGAGATGCATCCCAACATTTCAGTGTCTGTATGTGCTTGTTTTGGTTCGGGTAGAATTAATTGTCTTCACAGCAGCTGATGTGGGACTGTGTTTTGGGTTTGTGCTGAACACAGAGCTGATAGATAATATGGAGATGTTTTTCTTATTGCTGAGCAGGGCTTGCACAGAGCCAAGGACTTTTCTGCTTCTTACACTTCCATGCTGGAGAGGAAGTTGGGAGTGTTTGGGAATTTGGAAGGAGATGCAGCCAGGATAGGGGACCCCAACTGACAAAAGGGATTTCATGTGACATCATGCTGAGATATAATGTAGAAGGAGAAGGAAGAAGGGGAGGACATTTGGCGTTACGGCGTTTGTCTTCCCAAGTCACTGTTACACCTGATGGAGCCCTGCTCTCCTGGAGAGAGCTGAACACCTGCCTGCCCACGGGAAGGAGTAAATTAATTCCTTGTTTTCCTTTTCTTGTGTACTTTTGCTTTTGCTTTCCCTATTAAACTGTCTTTATCTCAACCCACATGTTTTCTTCTGATTCTCTCCCTGATCATGCTGGGGGGTGGGGGGGGGGGTGAGTGAGGGGCTGTGTGGTACTTGGAGGCTAGCTGGGGTTAAGCCACCACACTATGCTAATTACTGAGTGAAAGATGAATGATTTTCTTTTGAGTACAGAAGTTGGGAAAATGTACTACGGAAGAAGAAGAAGGAGTGAGATCATCTTACAGATGTAAATTAATTGGTAAATTAATTGCTTTATAGATCAGTCAGTGCAACTCTATATCACGTGTTTAATTGGCAGACAACAGATTCAGTATGATTCATGACACGTTGTATTTGGCTTGTCACAGTTTTCCTGCATGAGACAAAAATCAGGTACACATGCATTCATTGAGCATGTGCTTCTACAGACTAATATTTCTTCCTACAACTGAGCTGTGTCTGGCATCTACAGACTGATTCACTTGCTGTCACCTTCCCCAAGAGAAGAAAAAAAACATGACTGCAGGCCTCCCTCCCCTATGCCTACATACAGATTCAGTTTAAAAATACAACTTTGGACAGGACAATATGATCAAACCCAAATACTTTGTGTTTCTTGTGGCACATTTAGTATAGCTGGCCAACTTATATTTCTTTATATTCAAGCCTATGACCTGGAGACCATGGTTACAGCAGCATACCACTTTGGAAAGAAATAAAATATTCTCACTTTGAGAACTGCAGCCCTAATGCCTTCCCCAAGACATCTGTCATTGCTCTTGTTCTTCCTTCTTATCTTGGCATATATTCTTCATTCCTCATTTTTCCTTTTGCTCTCTTTCAGCATCTCCCAAACCATTCTTTTTTCATTTGTTGTCTAAGACAATCAGCACTCAAATTTTGAAAGTCACAACTGACTGAGCTTCAAGAGAAGAAACAGTAACTGAGATCCCACAGATGATGAGGAAGAAACACTGCTCTTCTCAGGAGTAAATGTGGGTCATATGCAAACTCAACACAAAAGAATAGAAAGTTACCTGAAATCTACTTCTGCCTCAATAAACTCCCCTGCCTTTGACTTCTACAACCTATCTTCTCCACCTTAAATTCCTACTATGTATGACTTTGATTTTACAAGGACTACCTGGAAGGCCAGACTAGGGTCAGGACCTGGTTTTACTCCACAACTTTGAGACAGGAACAGATTTAATTGGTGTTATGTTCACCAGTCTATGGTACATAGCTAGAGTGTGTAGATGTCAATGTCCTTAAACTATACTAGCGTGCAAGATGGCTGTTTCAGGCTTCCTCACAGCAGGAAATCATAGCCAGTGATTCCAGTGCTTTCAAAAGTCAGGTGTTTTTTGCTCCAGTGTTTCCAGTTCTACTACAATGCGTGCAACATTATGCGCAGTCTCCAGCAAAAACTGCAGATTTCCTAAAGAACTTGTAGAAATCCCATCTTCAAAAGTGTTGTCAGTCTGGCCACCTTCACACCACAGTTGCAAAGCAAAACAGGGTGTGAAAAAAAAGTAGGAAAAGAAGTAAGTCTGGAACATGTCTCTAGGGCATGGAGTTTTTCAGACCTGTCATAATCTTTCAAGTGAATATTTAACTATATAGTCAAACTAAGTGTCCACTTCTGCCAAGAAACAGCTGAGAAGGGCAGTAACCACAGAGCACCTTAATGGATGTAACTTTATTGCTATGAACACAGGGAAAGCTGCAGTTTCATTGCAAATGTCAAGCCTGAGTCTAGCAGCCATTCAAGAATTCAAATGAATGGCATCTTTGCATACTGCCTCTAAGAAAGACATACTGGGATAGATCCAGACACCTGACAGCCTTTTTTTAAGCATGACCAACTATACACAGGAGTGGTAAAAGATAATGACATTGGCAGAATGAGTAAATAATGTGCTTTGTTAGCTTGTACTGGAAGAGTTTTAAAGAGACTTGCAAAACCAGCAACTGAACATTAGAATTCTAATCACTGTGAATAAAGAGAAAAATTCTTGTTGAAATATTGCTATGTAATGTGTAGGAGACTATGAAGAACTGCATGAAGAACCTGAGATGGAGTTTTAAAGAACATGCTTGAGGGCAACACAGTCCGTAAAGAACAAAATTATAATTGGGCAAAACGAAAGGATGACTTCTAAAAGTGAAAAATAAAGTTTAAGATATAAGCGGTATAAATCACAGCCAGCAATGGAAAACACTACAAGAGTGCAGTTGGAATCATTATAACATCTTTGGTGACACCTGCAAAGCAAAACAGAAAACGATCAAAACAAACAGCAGATGCAACAAACTAATAAACCCGTAATTTCCTGAGTTTCTTAACAGAAATAAAACCACTCAAGGAAGCTTCAGCAAATTCTTGCTATAGAGAAGAATAAATATTTACATGAGCTTTTACGTTTACAAAATATTGCTTCTTTCTTCAAGCAAACACATCTTTAACAAATCATCACGAGGCAGTATAGAAGCATATTTCACTTCTTCAAAAGAAGGGAAAAAACCTCCACCCATTCCTTTTTGAGAGGGAAACACTTTCAATCTTAACTCTTGCCACAGTCCCTTGGAGAGTGGGTTGGTCTCCAGGAAGCAATCGAACCAGCAGCAGGAGACAGAATTCAAACAAATGGCTTTCAGAAGAGAAGCCTACAGTATCATCTTTCATTATTGTAGCTAAAAGTCATTGCTGTCTTCTAAATGATATGACTTGTAAGGAAATGAAACTTACAATAGTCTCAAATATCTCTTCAGGACAGCTATATGCCTATATTTGAGACTTAACAAACATGCAGTTTCTGAGCACAACAAGGTGCCCTTACAGATGTGAAAATCTTTGCACATACACCAAGAAAAACCGCAAGAAACAGCAAAAATTACTGTAAATTATAAACTGCCAGTATAACCACAGGCCTGTTTTTCACAATTCCCACAAAACATTTTTCAGAGTAATAGTAAGGCTTAAGCAGATGGAAGGATGTGGTTAGTGCGACAGAAAGGGGCAGTCAACACAACACACAGATGCTAAAGCAATGTCCAGAACTTCAGGAGATGCTTGTAACTAAACCTGAGTAAGAGACCACCTTGCAAGAGATACTCTACTCTGTATGTCACAACATGTGAAAAGAGACTCAGTGATAAACAACAATCTGGCAGCACAACGGTCACGGAGTTTAATAGATGGAGACTCTATTAAATAGAGACTCTATTAAATAAATCTCTCTCTCTCGAGAATACATTTTAAATTGTAGCTGAAACAAACATGAATTATGTATATTTTCAAGAAGTCTAATTTGAAATAGACTTTGGAAAATTATATTCAATAAGTACTTTGATTTTATCCATTACACACTGGTTTTACATATTGTTTGTTGTATAAAAATTATTTCTCCCATTGGAAAATAAAAGCATCAAGACAGTATTAAGACTGTTAAAATTAAAGGGAAAATCTGTTAATGTTAAATATCTTGTAAGCAATATCCATATGTACATATAAACAGTGTTTATATTGATCATCTAACATTTGTATTAAATACCATAGAACCAAAAAAAAAAAAGGGCATTAGAGTCATCTTCAAAGCAAAGGTCTCTCAGAATAATAAACTGGAATACCAAACATAAAATCGATTAACCAAATGTGTAACAGTAAAAAATCAAAGAACATGCAAAGTGATTGATAACCATTCAGCCACTGTGAAAAAATGCATCATCAATGTTTGGTTTCCTCCACCACAGGAACTGAAAAAAGCCCTACCACAAAGTAGAATGTGCATTTGGCTAACAGCAGAACATTATTCTAATGAACAGAAAGTATTAGGTTGCATAAGGGCTTTAGTGAGCTCGTCACAGAAAAAAAAGACAGGGAGAGCTAATGCAGCAGCTGGTTCAGCCTAAAAGGAGGAAGCCCAGAACTTATGATTTAGCAATCTGTGTAACATCAAAAAAGATACATATGGTACACAGAATGTGATGGGATTTAAATCCTGCTCTTCTCTGCCCTTTCTAAAAATAACCATAAAATTAGTTAAATCATCAGTAGAATATGGATAATTAAAGCTTTGGCTATTATCTGTTTTCCCACGTGGGGGTGGGGGGTACAATTATGTTTAAAGCAAGGGTACATTTAGAAGATAATTTTATATATTATCATGTTCTGCAACTTATCTTTTATCTTCAGGTTCTGAATATATATATATATATATATATTTGTATACTATAGCATACATACTTATACTTGAAATGCAAGAATACATTTTTAATCATGCTCCAGTCTAAAGGACAAGTGAAAGATTGAGCTTCAACTCTTCTTCTTTAAAAATGAAAAATATACTATGGCTAGGTATAGTCTTTCTACAGTGACTCAAAATCCGAAAATAATACAGTTTGATTCTAAAATTCCCACCTTAATTTACAACTTTAATTTAAATATTTTTATATTTTTAGATGTGCACTCATTAATTCTTTAGGGAAAAGAGTGAATCTCAAAATGAATATGGAAATGTAATGCTTCATCAAGACATAGATTTTAAGTCTTTTTAATTTCTCTTTTTATTTTCAGAGCGCTTTTACATGTTTGTCCTCCATTTGACTCTAAGCCACTGTTTGAATAATCTGATTAGTGTGATAGTTAATTTGCTCTTTTTTTCTACTTTTAATATATTTTCATGGTGTAAATAAATATATAGATGTGATTTTTCTGCAAGTATCAGAGAAAAATGGATGTTAAAAATCTGAATGTTCTGTTTTGTGGGCTTAACAGAGAATGAAACGCTATAAGCTTATGAAGGATTTCCCGGAGAAAAGTGAAAAGTTGAAAATTGTTCTCCCCTGTTGATATGGAGATTTATTTTTATTCAGATCTCTTGATTTTCCTTACTCCATAGTAGGATACTTGAAGAAAAAAAAAAAAGCATGCAAGTGACCTAGAAAACTCATAAATCATTGTTCATTGACATATAATAAAATTTCAGTGAATTAGATTAACTGAAGCAATAATTTTTAAAAAATGCTACATTCTGGGACTTGAAATATCTTGCAATTTGCTCATTAGTACATTTGAAACCTTAGTACAAAATCATGAATATTTTTTGTCTTGGAGTTTTTGTCTTCATGTGAAGTAAAAAACTGGCATAAAAACGTATCTGTTCTAGGTGTGTTACAGGAAGAAAAACAGGGTGTGTCATGTTTTTATCATTCCAGATTTTAAAACAAATCATTCTTTCCTCATGCTCAATGACAAAGACCATTGCATTTCAGAGGTTGTTTACTACTATTGCTAGAGATTAAAAGTAAGCTAAGGATCTTTGGCCATATAACAACATTGAATTTTACAGCTTAAAAGCTTTTAGGAAAGTCGATGGTCATTGCTGCTCTGCTGATATATTATTTGACAGAGAAATTTACAAAAAATATCAGGGAAGATTTTACATTTAAGAGAAAGCAAATACTAATGAAAAAGTTTCCTGCTTTGTGTCAAACTATATGCAATTCATAACAATTTTAAAATGGGACAGTATCTTGGCAATTAGAAAGCAAAAAAAAAAAGTTTTAAAAAGGTACCTGTGTAATTCAATATATTTATTAAAAGCTGATTTAAAATTATATACAAACAGCTATACTGCACACAGTGCTTAGTGTACTAAGTTCAAACACCAAATAGCTGCTTAACTTAGGAAATGGGAAAGGTTTGATTCTTTCTCGGAAGAGAACTTTGGGAGCAGCAGAAGAAAAACACAGAAAAACTCTATATTAAATTATTCTTATCTGGGCAAGACCCTGAGTATTTCTGCAAACTGGTGCAGTTTTGTTCTTCAATTCTTGGATGCAGTGACAGCAGTTTTGAAAGATAGTCTACAAAAAGCAAGCACACGTAATATTTTAGATTTCTGTTCTTTATCTTTGGCTCCAACTCCTTCATATTCCCTCTTTCTTATTATATTTCAAGTAAATATTGATGTACTTCCTTATAGTATTGGAAATTATTTTAAATGAATACTGAAATGAGATACATTTTTGGTAATGCTCGTCAACAAAGGAGGTCTGATGGCCTATTACACACCCCCAGACTTCCATGCAGGGAAGAGTGTTTAACTCATTTATCCACTATTAAGAATCTGAAAGGAGCAATTTTAACCAAAAACTATTTACATACCTTCTAAAATTTTTCGCAAGCTTTCTTAATTCCCCAGTGGCTACTCCGAGAGAAAATCAGTTGTAACTCTTCAACTAGAGACTTTCTCATGGTTTCATGTCAAAATTTAATATATATATATATTTCATGAAGGGAATACTTATGGGCTATCCTTTCTACACAGAAATTTGAACTATTGACTTAAAGAACCTTTTGAATAAAAAATGTTGATCTAGGTACTAGTTATTAAAAAATAAGGACCTTTCTTCAAAGCCATGTGTCTAGGAGGACAGAAAGAACCTAAGAATTAATAACATATGCAGTAAAATAATGATGGCAGAACAAATTCCCTCTCTGAAAAGAATAAAATAAAATTTTTAAAATTTGTTTCCATTTTAAAATAGAACAATTTTGGGATGTATCTATCAATGGAAATCAGGAGATTTGCCATCTCAATTCCCTCTTTAGGAAACTGTTTTCCAGAGGAAAAGTTTGTAAACATACAACATTTTTTAGAATACTTCTGTCCCTTGTAGATTTAACTCCCGTGTGTTACAGTGTCTCAGAAGCATCAAGGATATAGTCAGTTTGCAGATGATTTAGCAAAGCTTTCTTCCAGTAGCTACCACGCAAAGAGTTAAATACCCGCCCATAGCACAGAAAATATCTGTTAAATTAAGACTGCTCCATTAAGTAAAACAGATTAAAAATTGGTACAAATAACATTTCTACTAGTAGGATTTCCGATGAATCAAAAATTTAATAAATAGGGCAATTTGTGTACCCTTCCTTGGCAGCCATTTCACACATTTAAATTGGAATTTAAATCCAGCTCCAGGTCAGACTCATTCAAAAATCTTTCAAATCGAGAATTCAAGCTCTAAATGGAAATTCAGACCTACTTGAGACTAAGACGCAAAGCAACTGACAGCTAAACCAAGCAGTATGCCATTTTTTGGAAGACTATTTCCATAAAATTGAAGCTTATAACTGCTCAAACTGGAGCTTCTAACTTTTCAATCTTCTGGAAAAGACCAAGCAAACACCTATAATAAATAACAAGTACATGCTGAATTACGTCTCAGCCACCACATCAATTATGTCTGTTTCTCTCACAAAGAAAATTAAACTACCTCAGATTATTAGACTGATTCTCATATACTCTAGTGGCAAAGGTTTACCCTTCCTTGATCTAAACCAGATGTTTTTTCTTGCCTGACCAAAAAAAAGTAATTTCAACAATCTCAAAGTACATATATTTTTAATGAATCATCCTCAATGACCCACCTTTATCTACTACTTCTATTTCCAATCTTATAGAGATTTTTCAGCTTGCCAAAAATGGGCCTTAGAGCTGAGATAGAGAATCGTAACATTTTGTCTAACCTGAAGATTGATCTACCCATAACACTTAGAAGAATAACACATGCACTCCACTTAGAAGTAATGTGTCTGTGGAATACCTATGAGTGAATAATAGCAGCTACAGTTTCTTAATAGAGTTGATAAGAAAACATTTATTAATATTTCATCTGTGATACATTCCTTTTACTTGCTGAGATAAATTGTTATCTGTTTTAAGACTTTATGAAGGCGTATCTTTTATTTATCTTTTATTTGCAATCTCATCTAATTATTTTTCAATTATAAAACTTTTAGTAAAGAATAAACAAAGAATAATATATAATAAAGAAACTTTTTTTATTAAACAGTTTGGAGACTTGTGAAATCTGGATTCAATTGACAACATTTTTCTCTAGATTTCATGTGTGAAACTAGTATTCTCAACAGTAATACCACCAAATTCACCAAAATGAAAAAAAAAAAATGAAAACTCTAAATTTGTCTTTTTGTAAAACTGTTCCATTTAACTATAACAATATCTAATCACAAATACTTTAACAGGTATATTTCCCTAATGAAACTTCTTTTGTTACGCTGTTTGCTTGGCCACTGACTTGATTCCATGACATATTCAAGACCAGTGACAGGTAGTTACTTTATTCTCCCTGATAAAAGTCTCAGTTGCAGCCAAGAAAAAACACAAATTATTTTTATATGCCCTGCAAGGAATAGGTGTCTTCTGTGTCCTTAGGGATTTTTTGGGAAGTTACTGCTTAATTAAAAAGACATTGGAAAAATATTTTAATAGACCTTGGAGCAGGGTACAATGCTTTCCAGCTGAATTTTCTACCTACTCAGTTAGATTGCTGCATGGCCACATGAACTGTGTGCTCTGTACACACATTAAAACAGTACCAGTGAGTGGATTTGGGAGGGCTCCTGCCCATTCACAACAGGCCCTTCTCTCCTGGATCAACCATTCAACAAGGAGGTGCAAGAAGCGGCTTTGATTTCTGAATATTATGAAGAATTAAACCTCAGCTCTACATACTACCCACAAATGTTGCTGCCATCCAGACAATGTCATAAGCAGACTGACTCTCCTCTCTTTTGTTTATGTGTTTATTGCAGAGAATGATACCTGAGAAATGAATGCAGTTTTCTCAATGCACAGCTACTTGATCATGTCCCTATCCAGGGTATCACCATTTCTAACCCCTTCAGAAAGTTATATTAAAATGTGAATAACAATACTTTAGTTACTGCCATTGGTTTAAGAAATGCTATTTAAGCAGAGAGGATATGGTTAAAATTACAGCAAAAAATCTTTAGATGAGGCTTTAGATGAGTTGAGGAAAAGACAGCTATTTCTCAGGACTTGGCAAAGAGATGATGTGTTGTATCCCTTTTGGGAATGTTCTCCTCACTGAGCCACAAGAGTTAATAGCTCAATTGATTCAGAAAGCCAGGATGAGGCTGTGTGAACTGGCTGGTTGTGATTTTACATGCATTCACCTTCCAGTCAAGCTCTCAGAGGAGGGAAGAAACTCTCCAAAGAGACTGACCAAAGAGATGTTTGAGCATTTGCTCTGGGGCAATGCCAATCTCCAGCTATCTCTGGACAGCTACAGGGGACAAATATCGGTCCATACCCCATCTCACAAGCTGTTTAATGAGGAATTCCACCTCATTCCTTGTGAGAGAAGGAGTCGGAGACCACTCAAAGCTCTCACAGTGTTCACGGACGCATCTGGGGCTTCCCACAAGTCGGTGATGACTTGGAGAAATCCTCAAACTCAGCATTGGGAAGCTGATGTGGAGATTGTAGAAGGGTCCCTCCCCCCAGGTAGCTGAACTAGCAGCTGTGGTAAGAGCCTTTGAGAAGTTCTCAGAACCATTTAATTTGGTGACTGACTCGGCATATGTAGCTGGAATAGTGTCCAGAGCAGAGCAAGCTGTACTCAGAGAAACTGAGAATGAGCATCTCTTCAGATTGCTCTCAAAGCTAATTTATTTGGTTTCTCATCAAGAACATCCATTCTTTGTGATGCATGTATGATGGCACCTGGACCTTCCTGGTGAGATTGCAGAGGGGAATCATTGAGAAGACTCCCTTGCTGCACCAGCTGAGAAAGCACGCCTCCCTGATATCTTCCAACAGGCAAAACTGAGTCACCAACAATATCATCAAAATGTGCCAGGTCTGATCCGTCAGTTCCAGCTAACATGGAGTCAGGCTCGAGCTATTGTGGCCACCCGTCCCAATTGCCAGTTCCAGGCTATGCCATCAATGGGTATGGGGGTTAATCCCCAAGGCCTTGGCAGTTTTGAAGTGTGGCAGACTGATATCACACACATTCCTAGTTTTGGTCGCCTCAAATATGTTCATGTGAGTATTGACACACATTCAGGTGCAGTATTTGCCTCTGCCCACGCAGGAGAGAAAGCTGTGCATGCTAAAAAACACCTAGTGCAAGCTTTCTTAGTGCTAGGGATCCCAAAAGAAATCAAAACTGATAATGGCCCAGCATACACATCCAAGGAGTTCCTGGAATTTGTCCAGCAGTGGGGAGTGGAACATAAATCTGGCATCCCCCACTCCCCCACAGGCCAAGCTGTGATCGAGTGTGCACATCAGACGCTCAAACAGGTTTTAGCTAAACAGAGCAGCACAACTGTGTGGATGCCTCCACAAGAGAAGCTCTGCAAAGCCATGTTTACCATCAATTTCCTAAACTGTTCTTTTGAAAACATGAATACACCTGTAACTCGTCATTTTAACAGTGGTAATCAGTTCAAACCTTCTCAGCGTCCACCAGTCCTGATTAAGGACCCAGAAACTTGGGAAACCAAGGGTCCCTATGAGCTCGTGACCTGGGGTCGTGGCTATGCGTGTGTAGCTGCTCCCTCAGGTCCTCGATGGATCCCCCAGAAGTGGGTCAAACCTTTCGTCCCCAAAAACCCAGCTCCTGCAGGAGATGAAAGGCAGGTAGCCGCTGCCTCCAAGAGAAGACGCCGTCGTATAGAAGAAGAAAAACCTTCCTAAGTGAGGACTCCAGCCAACAGAAACAGAGACTTTTAACATGTTTTAAAAATGTTTGTTTTCCCTATTTCTTGTTATCCTCATTCCATGTAACCCAATGTTTTTCCTTTAACTTTCTTAAACAAAAAAGGGTGAGATGTTGTATCCCTTTTGGGAATGTTCTCTCCCCAAAGCCCCTCCTCCAGAAACAGTAACCTGGCCTGGGTTACCTGCCCCCTTGTCTCCTGACCTATGGCCATCAGCCAAGTAACTTGACCCTGACCCCAAAGGTGACAAAATCCCCTCTCCCCCCATGTGACCTCTCTCTCTCGCTCTGGATCCCTTCAAGGAATAAAGGCCTTGGAGTACATCCTGGGGTAAGGGGGCCTCTTTTGTAACTCTCTCTACCCTATTTTGTAGTTCCCCTCTTCCAATACTCCCCCTAAATCTGAGCTGGCAGCTTGTGGGGGGGTGGAGGAACAGGGGAATCTACAATGATGGACAAGAATTTCAAGCTTGGCTCTAGTACCTCAAACTCTTCTTTTTTTTTCCTTGGGGAGGTGTCAGGAAATGTCAAGTAGGCTATGCAGATCAAGGCATGATTTGTAACAACATCGAGCAAACATTTCCTGATTTTACCAAACAATATGCTCATTTTGAATTCTCATTTAAATTACCAAGTTCTGTCTACAAAAGTACTCAGTAACAAAAATAAATACAAGGATCATGAAAAATAATATCATCATCCTCAAAGAAGGCCAGTAAACATTTTTTTTGTCCTGCATCACACTAAAATAACTTGGCATATAAAAAGACACATTCTTCCAGCTTAGAAAAGGAATGGATTTCAACAATGTCAGATTCAACATTACAGAGAATACTAAGACCATTTTGAGGCACCAAACCTACAGATAAAACAAATTTTACATATTTATAAGTGTTGGTCGTACATTTATTACTGCATTTGAATCAAACAGATGCTGCCAGTATGCACACTGACCTCTGAGCACGTGCTGTGAGACTATCAGTACCAAGATTCCCGTTAGATGTCCTCAGAAGTCTCAAATGTTTTGGTCTGTTGGATCTGAATCCTCCTTTTAAACCAACATTATCAGAAAAAATGAACATATAAGGGCTCCTTAGGACTGTACTTAAAGATGTACTCACTAGATAGTGAGTTACCTAGTTTGTACTTCCAGACATTAACCAGGACAAACTAGACAACAGTTCAGACACAATTAGCTGAGAAGACTGTGACTGACAACATGCTTTTATTCCCAGAATTCTACTCCCTAAGTAGTTAGATGATAACTAAACAGATACAATATCAAGTGCCACATGTGAATAACACTATCCCAGAGAATGCCCATTTGGCAATACATTGAAATTACAGTCACTTTTTTTTTTTTTTTTTTTTTTTTTTGCAATACCCAGCTTTTACTGCACTTAAAATACACGCACAAAACCTAACCTTTGTCCTAAGGCAAAGAAGACACAAGAATTCTTATGGTTCTAAATGGAAAATATTACATTTGTCAAGAGACATGCAATTTCAATATCCTGGACTCTAAAAAGAGAAAGAAATAAAACTACAACATTATTGTTATTGGGGACTGTTTGCTGCAGTTCACTATGAAACAAAGAAAGAAGTCTATATTAATTTCCCATAAACTTCTCATGAAGACAAAGCATTCCAGTTTTTAAGAGATGTTCTAAAACATTTAATCAATATCTAGGACTTGGCTTCTCAGAAAATGGAGATGAGCACCTCTGAAGAGTTGTATAACCTCTAACTAAAGTAGTAAAGTAGGTAAAAACATAGATATTAATTGCAAGGTGAAGTTTGTGGGTTTGTGGGATTTAAAGCTTGGTATCTGACACAGAACAGCAGTGAAGATTGCCACACTGTGCACAAAGAAAAAAATTACTACTCAGTAGAGGCCCTGGATCCCTGCCAGTCTTCCAAAGTTGAGATATTGGATCTGACTGGACAGGGAGTGCTTACTGCTCCTATTATTTTTTATTGCCTTACTTTGTACCACCAAAACAATAAATACCTTGTAGGACCCAACACATGCTATGAATATGATAGTGTTTTCCCACTGAATATTTTTTTCAGTGCCCATATCAAAGAAGCACTTAGATGCACAAGTGTTTGTCAGATAATAACTCACAACACACCTTGCCTAATTTCTTAACCAAGTTGTATGCAGTTATTTTCATTGAAAGTGTCAGAAAGACAACTGACCACCCTATGGATCCAGAAGCATCACCAACTTAACTGAAGAGAAGGTTTCAGAAACTATCCTCTACTCAAACTCGTTTGTAGTTTGTACAACATATGCCCCTGTGCCACAGATGCACATGCCCCTAGATGAGTCAAATCCAGTACATACATTCATATGGAACCTCAGCAGCAATTTCAGCATAAAACACAGCTTTTTCTGGGAAATACAGAGGAAAGAATGATGCTGATTTTCTTTTCCTAATCATAGTAAATAAGAAATTAGATGGACAAGAAACAGAAAGAAAGCTGGAATCAGAGAAAAGAATCTCAGAACTTCATCTCATTACTCTCCCAACTACATTAAAGTAGCCACAGCCATAGTACATAGCACAGTTATACAATACATACAACCAGATTTCACTATATTCCTTCCTTAATGTCTAGGAGCCAGGAAATCTGGCAATATCCAGAAAGTCTCACAGAGCTTGCTAGTTGAAAACCTTTTGTGTATTTCCTAGGCAAGTGATGTAACCACTATTCTGGCTTCAGTCACTGCTGTTCCTCCTAAAATCATGTAGTCATAGTACCAAATTTCCAAGGTTTATGGGATAACAAAGAAAAATAAAATAAACCCTAAAACTTAGAAGAATGGATCTGTAAACAAGTAACTCTTTGCTCCAAATATTATGACTCTTACCCAGTGACTTGATTACAGTAAAATGCATGGAACCTAATCCATCTTTTGCAATATAACCAGCAGGTTACAGGACTCTTCCCACAAATACCACAAAATAATATAATAAAGCATCTTCACATTTTGATGACTTACAAAACATATAGCAAAGTAAAAAAGGCATCTCTTTATTAAGGAATTCTTTAGCTTGTTCAGATTGCCATGTCCTATGACAAGAGCTAGGTAAGAGCAAGGTAATCCCAATGATTATTAGTGCCACTGCTTGTAAATGCTTAGTTATAAACCTCTGGATTTTTTCAGGGTGTACCAGGAAAAATGATACAAAATGAAGAAGCTCATAAAAATCAACAAAGCCAGGAGTTCAGTAGAATTTCCCATTTAATGACTGCTTTCCTGACAGCTTACATTAACATATCATAGAAAAATACTTGTGGTCCAACTTTGTGATTTTTAGGGTCAGAGTTTCATGCAAGGTTCAAACTTTTCCTTCTCTCCATGATTTAACTATTCAACTTTCTTCTTTGGTTGGCATGGGTTTATTGAGTCACTCCTATACATGTCCACCTTAAAAGAAAGTGGTTTTTTTCAAAGTAAAAGGCCCTGCAGAATATTCTAAAGAAGTTTCAGCAAATGAGACAAGGTCAAGTCCCATTAAAGGGAAAGCTTCTTCCCCACACCTCCCAAGAAGAGTCCTGAATACTGTGTACTCACACAAGGGCTACACAGTTGGTACAAAGATCAAATTTCACCCCAAAATAAGGCTAACTCCAACACTGTTTCCAAAATTAAGACCAAGCCTGTTGACTGGCTCTGCATATTATTGGGACAAAATGAGAGTTTTGAAGGTAGGTGTAGATCATAATAGACCTTGGCTTTGAAGACAGCAGAACAACACTGTGCACCATGTAAGATACTCTCTTGCTCACAGCTTCTCATTTTGTGCATTAGAATTACATCATAATAAATGAACATAGGGACTGTCAAGTCTAGTTTCTCTTCCAGGAAGAGAAGTTTCTTATTTCTCTTCGAGTTCCAACAAAAAAATAGGAGGAAGGAAAGGCTACTTGGCCATTCGAAGTTTATAAAGTAGTCAAACAGGATTTGAAATCTCAGCATCACTATGATAAAGAGAAGCTGTTTTTTTTTTAATGGAAGGTTGAGACTTTGTCTCCAGCTCCTTGCAATCTGTTTCCCTCCCTGGCCTACGCATTAATCTTGCTCCCATGCAAGCAGAGCCAGCTGTTCTTCAGCCAGTAGCTTCTTCTTGCAGCAATTTTGATTTCCAGTGGCAGCACAGAAGTGCACACACCGTATGTTCTTCGGACATTTATTTATAGTCTTTATCTGACAGAGCTGGGCAATTATAAAGACATAACGATAATTTGTGAACAGAAAAAAAGGGCTTCTCCTGCTTAAATTTGCCCCTTGAGAAAACATAACACCATCTACTTTCAGCAGACAACTTATGAACATGATAACTAAAATATGAACAAACTCTATGAGCAAACAGCAGCAACAAACTAATCAAAATCATGACCTATTCATGGGTTGATTATAATAACAAAAAATGACTACAAATAAGTCCTGGGTAACTTGTGAACCAAATAAAGGGCTACAATTCTCACTTATAAGTTGCTGTCAATGAATAATTTAACCAGCTCTAGTTAGAGCCATCTATTTATTAAGAAAGCTGACCAACTGGATCTGGCAGAATGATTTATCTCTATATACAGTGATAAAGCCAAGGGAAATCAGTATTTATGGACATTTTAAATGCTGCATTTGATCCTCTGGGGCCCCATAGTATCATTTATAACTCTATAGCCCTGACTTTAGATGTAGCTACTCTCATTTAGTAACATATTAAAATTACTTTGCCCAGTACAGATGACTCAATACACAAGGCAGGGAAAAATCAACACTTCTTTGTTTAAAATACATAGAAAAACAACAAAGGTTGGCATTATCCTTCTTTGCCTTCAGAGATATTTTTCATGGAAAATAGCATAAATATGATAGCAGAAATATATAGCAAGCCTTCTTAGAAAAGATAGCATAAATCCCAGGGTGAAAATTAGACTCTTCAAGACAAAAACCTTGTAATATTTTACACCTTTTTTTGAACTTTGCAGCAAAATATTTCCTGAAAAGATTAACAACATAAACAAAGTATGAATTCAGCTAGGGTTTTCCTTTATCATGTGTCACTGCAGATGTCACTGCAAAAGCAGAAGAGAGTAAGGTTATTAATTTTATGGTTCACTGTTTGACTTTTTGAAACAAATGTTCAAGATCATCACGTTGCTGTCAGGACTGGTGTCTTCCAACATGCACCAGGTTTCCCAGTCAAAGTAACTGATGAGTATCCTTGCTTCAAGCTTCTTAAAACAGCGTTGCATAAGGCCAGAAGGTAACAAGTTACAGGGAAATAGTTTTAAAGCCACTGCAAGGGTTCTTTACAACTCTGTAAAAACATACTATACCTTTGTCAAGCAAAGCCATAAAAAACAAAACAACTGTGTTTTCTGTAACAACAAAAGAGAAACGGTTTTAAAATGTGACAACTTTGTGCCACAGTGTATATGCCCCATTATCCATCTGTACTCTGATTCTGTTTCTGGTTTTGAGCTAGAAAGGATTAATATATACAAATAGACTACCTATTACTTTGACAGTTGACTTCTGACTTGAATTACAACTACTTTGGTCATTATTACTATTGCATTTATATTGTAATTTCTAAACAAAGAAAGTGGTTCTTAACTAAGATGAAAAGTCTGTATCTCTTTTCTACAGACTACTTCCAAAAACCTCAATGCACTTAAGAGAATGCAGTCAGGGATAGCACCAAAATGGAAAACACGCAGCCAACTTAAGCTTTGTTGCTCTCTTCACCATGTATGAAACATATATAAGCACATATTTTTGCTTATAACTTTCAGGCTGGCAAGTGCACAGATACTACATATATTCTGACACCCTGCATGTTAAACTGTGAAAGCTGTGCACTTTGATCAGAAGCTGTAGTCTGCCAGGAAAATGACAATATTTTATCAGAGACTTTTAAGTAACAACACACCCAATTTTTTTTCTTGCTAAGACCTTGGGTTGTTTCCTAGAAAAAAATGTAGAGTACTGATTACAAATCAAAATGTACAGGTAAAACTGTAATAAAAAAACACAGGAATAAAATCAGGGAGTATTTTGCATCAGTTTACCCCCATCTAGCAGGACACACAGAAGAAATATAAACTGTTATGATAGCATTCCCAAACAGTTTCAAGAAAACTCCCAAATCTCTTCATTAGGTTAAGACTAGTTCCTGTATAATCTACAGTTTCAGGGCTTCATGAGAAAAAATGGTATGTTTGTGGAGATTTACTACTTTTTTTAACCCTTTTAAAGGCAAACGTAAGAAAATTCCATCTCCACTTTCCAAAAATATAATTTGAAATTTCTTCATGAAACCTCTCTACTTGCTCATTATTATTGCTGCATGTGTTTCATCAGAATTATTTTTATTATTATTCTCTGCACTGTTACCTGCAATTTTTAGAACTTCTTGGAAACCTGTTGTAACATCCTCCAGTGACCTTTAAGCCTCAGATAAAACCTGGATTTATGGCATAAAAATTGTGGTTCACTTCAGTGAACAATCCACTCTTTAGAGACAAGCAATGTAGCCAACAATAAATCTTCCTTCAGGTTTCATACTTTCTTTCTAGGTCAGCTATACCCCAATTTCATCAATGCTGTACTATAAATCCCAGTAACTAAGATATACCACTGGGCATATACCATTTCTACTCAGGATACAAAGGGAACATTCTCTGTCCAGTGGGACTGAAAAACAGAAAAAAAATGGGAGTTTTTTTTCACCAAGCAGTTTTTAAGGATGGCCTTTAAAGTTTTCCACCAAACAGTGCAAGTATTACCTCTCCTAAACTCCCAAGTTCATTATATGTTCATAATGCCCTCAAACTAGACACTATGGCTAAAAATTTTCTTATTTGAGTAAATAAATATACATTTTTAGTATTTAAGTCTTCTGAATAAGGGCTACCTACTCTTGCAGCAGCATCCTATTTTGAAAAATCTTATCAGCAACATTTTTAACCATGGGACACCTAGGCACTTATAGTGTAGAGAGAAATAAAATGGAAGAAAGAAATATGAAGAGAGGGGAGAAGGGACAAAAGGAAGAGAAACGAACTATGACATATTGATTTTTTTTTGTTTTTTTGTTTTTTTTAACAGATAAAAAATCCTCTCAAACTTAAAGAGCTTTAAGACTATTTAGTGTTTCTATAGCTTGATTCTTGTTTCGTGTATTGCTATAAATGATTTTTAGTTCAGAACATCTGTGCATGTTTCCCTTGATCTTCCTTTTCAAATCACAGAAAATTGTTCCAGGGATTTCTTCTTGCCCAAAGCCAGCAGCACAAAATGTGCAGGAATTTATATATCCCTTCATTCTAGAAATGCTAGAAATCAGTACAGTGAGAGATTAAGATGTTTCTCCAAAGCAGCAAAGTATATTCTTTATATAAGCAGCAGCTGTTAAGCCCTAGCCCACCAGAATCACCCAGCAGATTGATGACTTGGCGAAGGTTTTGGAAATGAAGACTGTTGACTCAGCAGATTAATGCATTTGTTTGCTTACTCTCAGTCTCTCCTAAAGTAATGCTACAGTATTTAAGGTTTAATGAAATTAGATTCTGCTTTTATACTCCCAGAGTTATTCTCCCATGCAATATGTGTATTCTAACAACAGGGTGGGTAGGTGAGAGAAAGAACTTTTTCTTAACTATTGGCCATCTGTTTCAAAAAATGGGATTTTTTGCTTTGAATAACAAAGAGAGCAGAACATTAATTTTTATTAAATCAAATCTGTATGCCTCTTTTTCTACTGAAGCTTTGTGCATTTTAAAAGACAATTTTTGCAGAACATTGGAATTAATTATAAGTACAAAAGTGATGTGGTATACATCTCTCACAGCATGATTTGGGTCCATCCTGCTTTACACTGCTAAGTGCAAATTGCTTACTGACAGAACTTACATCAGAGCTGAATGCACTTTCCTTTGGGCAGCAGAAAGTACAATGACATCTATTATTACAGCATTGAATAAAAATGCAATTTAGCCCAACTAATTTGACATGATACTGGCATACTATAAGCACAGGATAATTTAGGTTGGAAAGGAAATCGGAATGTCACAAGTCCAACCTTCTGCTCAAAAGACAGCCAGTTATAACAGACTGTGTTGCTGTCTGGTCTCAAAAAAACCCAAGAACGGAGATTGCACGACCTGTTGCTTGACTGTCCCAGAAGTGAGAAAGTTTTTCATTATATCCAGTCTGAAATTCTCTGTCTGTTGTCTCTTGTACTTCCACCATGCACCAGTGTGAAGAGTATGTCACTGTTCTCCATGTAAACTCCCTGAAGGTATGCTGCTCCCCACAAAACCTTTTCTCAAGGATGAATAAGTCCAGCTCCCTCAGCTTCCCTTCCTAGGGCATGGTGCTCCAGCCTACAACAGAAGGTGGCCCTCCACTGAATTTGCTTCATTTTATCCATGCCCTTCTTGTATTGGAGGAGGCCAAAACTGGGGAACAACCTCCTTGATCTCCTGGCTGTTCCTGGTAATACAGCCCAAGATGCTATTGACTGTCTTTTCAGTAATGGCATCCCTTCAGCAGGCTTAGTCCTTTGGATGGCACATCCTCCAGTGTAAACTACTGGTATCCTAGTGGGGTGTCAACTGCATGCAGGATAGAGTGCACTCCTTGTCCTCCTCCAGGTCATAGATTAAAAAATGTCGAATAGGACAGTAATTGGTTCCTGTACAATTTCTATACATCACATTTAAACTACCCTCTGAACCTGACATCCTATCAGGTCTTATAGATCCAGCTGCCCACCCATATTGACCCCATATCCTAATTTGGATATACAAATATTGTGGGAGACAATGTCAAAAGTCATGCTAAAGTTGAGGTACTACTTTCTCCTCATGCACAAATCCAGACATTTTACCACAGAAAATAATCAGATTTTCAGATGAACCTAACCCTTGAGTAAACCATGCTAAATGTCCAAAATCACCTTTTTCTCCAGAAAAGTGTGTTCCAAGGAAGTGTGCTCCTTGACTCCCAGCTCTGAATGCCCACCCAGTCAGTGGTCTGAATGCCCACTAGACTGTTGCTTCCCAGGTCATGGAATCATAGAACTGTTTAGCTTGGAAAAGACCTTTAAGATCATCAAGTCTGTTAGTCCAGCACTGACAAATCCACCACTAAACCATATCCCTAAGGACCACATCTACATGTCTTTCAAATGCCTCCAGGGATGGCGAGTCCACCATTTCCCTGAGCAGCCTGTTCTAATGCCTGAATACTGTTCAAATGAAGAATTTTTTCCTAATATCCAATCAAAATCTTCTCTGGCAATACGGAAGGTGATTTCCTCTGGTTCTACTGCTTGTTACTTGTGAGAAGAGACTAACACAGACCTGCTTATTGCCTGTTTTCAGGACATTGTAGAGAATAATAATGTTCCCCCTGTTTATCCTTTTCTTCAGGATAAACACACCCAGCTCCCTCAGCCACTTCTCACAAGACTTATGCTCCGGACCCTTGACCAGCTCCGTTGCCCTTCACTGGACACCCTCCAGTCCTGTAGTGGAGGGCCTGAACACAGGTTTCAAGGTGCAGCCACACCAATGGTTGAGTACAGAATGAAGATCACACCCTGGTACTGCTGGCCACACCATGGCTGATACAAGCCAGGATGCCCTTGGCCTCCTTGGCCACCTGGGCAGATGATGGCTCGTGTTTCATTGCAGTCAATCAGCACTCCAGGGCCTTTTCTGCTTGTCAGCATTTATTCCTTTGTCTCCTTTCCAAAGATGGAGCATTGTGGTAAAAATTTAATTCCAAATTTAATTTTACCACCACTTTTAATAACACAGATAAATTAAATCAGGAAAGATATAATGACAACATTTCTCAGACTGGTAGTAACTGTCAGCCCAGTCTTTCAGCTGTCATTTTCATCTTCATACACATGCTCTATGGTGTTAGGAGCTTGGGGTAGAGGACATTTTATGTGGGAGTAAAGCTAGACTGGGGAAATTCAAAAGCCTTAAACTTGGGTTGTTTCCAAAATTATAATTTATTTGTTAATAAAGTTAAGGCCACTGCCTTTTAGTTTCTGTTGTTTACAGAAGTAGTGGTATTTTTCTCAGTAATCTCTAACCATATCCACTTATGATAAAAACTCAATGCTAACTACTCCACAGTCTCTATATAAGCAAAGGAAGGGCCCAGGAGAAATAATGTTCCGAACAATTAACAATATAATAAAATTAAAATTATTATCTTCATCCCAAAAAAGGCAAAGTACCACCTTTCTCCTACCAACTTATAATTTAATATATAAATAAATTACACTGTGCAATTTGGTACATTTTTGGATTTTTAAACTACACTTATGTCATGTGCCTATGGTATTTGTATATAAACATGTGTGGTAATTTCCAATTCCACCATAAGTGAGTACTAACATTTCTTAGAAAATAAGTCTTAACACCTACACTAAGTTGGGTAAATCCAGTGTGATTCAGTGAAATATATGTGAAATAGAATTGACTACATCAAGAAAAATGCAAGAATAGAATGGGGGGTTTTATCATATGCTTTCTCACACTTACAAAACATATGATGTCCAGTTACAGAAAAGCATGTGCTGAATTTAGGCTAAAGATCTAGCTAAGAAAGCACCTTGCTTCCATGAATGATCAAAACCAGACATACAGAGAAGAATGAAAGTGAAAGGCAATCATACATCACAAGGAACACAGGAGCAATATCTTTCTTTTAGCAACATGAAAAGAACACTCCCAAACACAATTTATTAATGAACCATGAAGCATAAAATTTTAGATCCTCATTTCCTGAAGAAATTTTAGATCCTCATTTACTCTAATGTAAAAGGTAACACACCAAGGGAAACTGAAACCTGAAGACAATCAGAATTATGACAAAAGTCATTATTCTTGGTGCTTCCAAGACTGTTAGTAATGTAAATATCCCACAATGCAGAGATAGTCTCTTCATATAACATCAAATCAGTGCATGTTTCTGTAATTCAGGTTTGGCCTGAAATACAAATTCAAGGAGGCTTCTACAATACAAATGCCACTTAATATTGACATGATTTCACTTAAAATGCACTGATTTACCAACCAGCAGGCTGTTTTGACTAGAACTGGTCAAATCCAAGCATAGTTTTAACCCATCAAAAGCTTTTCTTTTACTGCCCAGTTTTCAAGGAGCACAATAAGACAAACTGAACATTAACAAATCTTTGCTTTGATGAACTGTTACCTACTAATGTGTACTGGCCCAAGTATTTAAAAACTTTCCTAGGTTTCATACCATGAGGCTTTAAACATAGTAGTCCAATCTGGTGTTTCAGTGTCAGCTGGGGACATCCTTGCTCTGCAAAAACAGTTCTCCAACACCCTTGCTACTTTCAAGACTGAGATTTTGAACTAAGAAGGCAATAGCTCTAACCAAGGCAATATAAGGTGGAGGGTTGCTTTTCTTTCACTGCTATGCTTACATATAAATGGGCAAATAATAAGACAGGTTATAAAGCTGTATAATGAATGTCTTAAAAATGAGTTGAAAAGACAAGCTAATAAAATACATGTGATACAAAATTCAGAAATAGAAATGGCAGTACCTGTATTTGCTATTTACAAAGTTACTTTTTTATCAGAGGGTCCTAAACAACCTTATGTTGGGCCCTTAAATTTTTACCCTTAACTAAGCAAAAAGAATGAAAGACAGTGAAAATTGAAAAGTCCTCTTATAAAATTTCTGTTTGATTACCTCAAGAGCACACAAGTATCACAGCTTCAAAGAACAGGAAACAGACACCAAAACTGAAGTTCACACAATAACATAAAAGACATTGTAAGGGCTAAATTTATCTATTCATAAAATGAAGAAGATATACAGGTGATTGTTTCAAAGAGGAAAAGCTGATATTCAAGGTGCTGTACCCATATTTCATAAGCAATTAACAGAACATTAAAACTCAAGGACCTCATAAACTTTTGCAGTTATCAAAGCAATGAAGATTCATACCTGTGGCAAGATAGATGATATGGAAAAGCATGTCCTTGCCCTGCACAACATCCACAACCACATGGGAAAACCGGCTGTTATCTTCCATGAAGTAAGGAATTGGAATAACTGGTTGAACAACCTCATGCATTAAGAAGAACTTTTGTGCATCTTGAAGATTTCTCTCTGTCAGATTTACATACAAACCCTGGTCCATGGTGCCACACTGTAAACACAGAAAAGTAGCATGACTATATGTGCCAACAATAACCATAGATTTACTCCCTGACTTACAGCACAAGAAAATAAAAGCAAGAGCATATCTTGTAATGACAATGTGGAATTCAACTTTCAGGTCTAATTTTGGTGCTAACCAGACTGTCCAAGGACTCAGGAAGCTGTTTTCCTGAAACAGTAGTATGGAGGCTCCCTAATTCTACACAATATGAAAGAGCACCAGACTGACCAGCACAAGTGGATTATGGAAATATTTTGCTATATCCTATGTTCAAAGGGCAAGAAGAAAACACCATTAAAATAACCAAATGTTTTTTGAACTAGTTTTCTTTCACAAACTTCAGTGCTAAAGACATTACAAATCTTCTACATAACAAACCCCATGCCCTACCACAGCCAGGGTCTGACAGGAATCCCAGGTTAAAGTACAACATGCAAATCTAGAAGCTTCTTAAGACTCCATCTTAAGCAGCAAAAATGGACAGTGCAAAGTTCTATTAAATACTATCCACAGAAAAGACTTTTTTTGCTTTAAAACTGACCATATTTTAAATCTGAAAACTGTGCTCTTTTCTTACAGGAAAACATCTACTTGCTGTATGGACCAGTTTGAAACACAAATTTACAAAGCAAAATAAGGAGTTAATTTTAACATTTTCATGTTCAGCTGAGAACACAAAAGAGCAAGCTTCTTAATGCATGGGAATATATAAATATTCACATGTTTACTCAGGCATAATTGCATCAGAGAAATAAAGCACTACTTCACAACATTTATCAAATATTTGGGTGACGTGAAAGGCATAACTAAGTCACCATTTTCATTCTGCTTTACTATGTCATAAATTATGCCATTTATGACCTTTGAATATGAATTGCAGCATGAGCAAAATAAGAGCGTGCAAAACTGTACCACTTTTTCTTTTTTTTACTATTACCATATTTTCAATCCAAAATTGAGTTCCAAATCCACAAATACTAAAAAAAGTCAAACAAATAATTTCATAATGGGAGATCAGATTATGAAGAATGATAAATTAGCAACTGGCAGAAAACAGCTATCTGTTTGTCTCTGTATTTCTCTCTTTATGTCAGACCAGTGAGAAAAATAAACCACTCCAAAGAAGAAGTTTGCTGGATCTATCAAGCAGGAAAAATTCCAGATGAATACTCATAGTACACTGAAATGCAAATGGTCCTTGGTCTTATGATAGACATGGTCCTATCTAAAGAGAAAAGCAAAGAGCTCTGAAGAAAACAATGTTCCTCAAAACTGGGACTCCAACAGTATTCTAAAATGGAAAATATTTCATTAATATAATCCAGCCTCAGAATTAAATGTCTGATATAACTACATCTACATAGCAGTAGTCTTCCTTCAAATCACATACTACTCTCTGTTGTTACTGAGTAGGTGAATACTCAGAGGACAAATCTAGTTCTGGGACTACATAAGCAGAACTTCTGATCCTTTATCACAAGGACTCTACAAAAGTCCTTTCTTGGAAGGAATCCAATGACTCAGCTAAAGAATATATCTCATCCATGTGAGGTGTGTACTCTAAGGTCACGAAGTCAAGCCACAAAAAATGGTTAAAGCTCTAAGCATTAGACTAGATTCTAGAATGTATCACTGCTGCAGTTATGGAGCCAGAAATGCAGCAGAAACTTATTCAAGGGACTAAAAAGCAGCATCAGCAGAAGAAGAGAAGCTGGATATCACTAGAGATACCTAGAGATCAGTTGACATTGATTGCCTTCAATATTGTGTTGTAAAAGACTACATTACAGCTCTTAACACTAGCTCTGCCTTCAAAACTGTTTGTGGCTCAGTGAGATATGATACAACTGTTGTCACTGTTCTTGTAAATTGGATGAAGTGCCGGCTGTATTAAAATCAGCCAGGCCATCTAAGAAATAAATTTCAACATCTGTCTTGACTGGGACTTGGAGACGTGCACTAACAGTACAGCAGAGACTTAAACTGTTTTTACACAGCCATCAGGCTGTCATCTTTCTTTGTAAGTACCATTCAGTATGGGTTGCTCTCACAATAATTAACACCACATTAATGCAAGTTTTGTAGGGAGAGTTTAATAAGTTTTATTGGATGTGCTTACCTAGTCAGAAAGGTGATAAGATATAAGCATTTTTTCAGGCTTATCCCTTCAAAAATGTAGTCTCTCTTAGACCCTATTCCGATCACTAATTTGAAAATACAAGAGGTGGAAAAACTGTATACAAATAGAGCCTGCTTCTGCAGGCTTCTGGCGTCACATGGCTGATGACAAACATACTACCTAGGAAAGCTCACATGTCTCCAGCCTGTGACCTGTGCCTCATTTTCCTTCATTTGCATAGATCAAGAAGTAATTAAAACTACCTTCAACCCCCAATGGGTGATTCTTTTTCATGCTAGCAAAGATCTTATGACTTACAAGCTAGGGAAGGCTGTTCCAGGAGCAGAAGTGAATTTGTGAAATTGCATTGAGATTAAGAGAGGTTGAAAGGTGGATAGAGTTGCCTACACTTAAATACCTTGATGAAAAGCTATTGTTGTTAATCACTACATTAATGCTGCTATTTTTTCCATCTCCCTTCCAAGAAGCACACTCATTAAAATTGTCCTAGTAGGAGTGGTGACTATGCAAAAGAAGAAAACAATGCAAATGTGGTTACTGAAATACCCCTTTTTGTAAGGTTCCTCTAAATGACCCACCTTGGACTAACTGGTTTAACACTGTCAGCCAGCTGCAGATTCTTACACCCTCTGAAGCCAACAAGTTCAAATGAGGAGCAGAACGCATCACAAATACTTTTAATCTGACGCTTCAAGGACTGTGGACCACCTTGCACATGCAAATATATAAAATTCTGACCACTCCTCCTTTAATACCTCCCTCTCACTTTCTTTGTTCTGCCAGACACTGTTCCATTTTTTAAGTCTTAATAGCACAAATACAATGTAAAAGAGAATAGCAGTTTGATCATACTTCAGACAGGAGTTAATGTCACCTTGACAGATAACTATAGTGTCTCATTTTGACAGAAGATTGAAGTCAAGCCTTTTTTCTCTTTCCCTTCAAAGTACATCTGTTTTTCAATCCAAATTATTTTGTGAAACTATAAAACTAAAATTAAATGTGTTGAAATAAGGGGATCTCCTAAGCACTTTTTTTAATTTAGATTTTTTTTAAAGGTCTTAGGCTACAACACTGCAAAACTAGATTTACAATTTATGAACCATACAGTACTTTGAGGAAAATTCACATAAAATATTGTCCTTCTCCCACATATCCATACCTGAAAATTAGGGTTTGGATTGGGATACGGAAGCCAAGCAGAGCGAGAGTTCTCCTGGTATTTGAAGGGTCCATTAAAGGCCTGAGTTATGGCACTCAGATTGAAAACACAAACTGCTGAGGCTGCTATGCTGTTCCTGTAAAAGAAATAAATATAAATGTAATAATGTAATAACATTAAGAAGTCAAATTGATGAAAAATAAGTAAAAAAGGCAATAACTCTTAAATCGTTCAAGTAATTAATGAAGCAGATATGACAAGCCAGGAGATGGTATCTCAAGATAATGATATACGATGAGCTGATTTAGCATAGTCATTGCATTTAAAATATTTGTCAGCCTTACCAAGAAGCTGGTGTGGGGAAAAACTCAGAATTTCCTATTTTCTGCTGCTGCTCTAATACCACACTATAATTCTAATACCATACTGCTACACTTCCACACAAAAATCCCATGCATTAGGGACGCTTCTTTTCTAGATACAAAGTTCAGGATTATATTATTATCAGGGTTCAATAAAGTTTCTTCCGTGCCAACAAATGACTAAATGACATAAGCAAGGATTTTCAATGTGTGGTATGTCTCTAGGTCCTACAGAATCCCTGAATAAGACACGTGCACAAAAATCCTGTCTTCCAAGAGATGTTGTACCGCCATAAGAATGCAAGTTGCAGAAACCATCAAGAGAAAACAACTTGGACTGCTTACAGATATCATGTTAAAAAAATAAACATCAGTAAATGGCAGCTGGACAAAACACAATTTTCTGTGTTTGCCTATAAAACATGATATACAAGGCAATAAAGTAATTCTGCATAGTGTAAAGAATATAATCTAATAGCTTCAAAAGATCCTTATATGGAAAGCTGCACTGTTCTTTTCCTTATTTTGAGATAATGGAATAGATAATGAAGGTGTCAATTGCACAGATTTCCTGTTGCAACTAGAACTGCTGGCAACTGATCCACACAGCATTTTTCTCCTTTATTTTTTTTCCCTATTTTGTTTGTTAAGCTTAGCCTGGAATTTCATGAGGCTTGAGAAAATATACTATAGAAACTCCATAAAGATGGGAAAAAAAAAAAAAAAAACAACAAGTGAAAAAAAGAGTTAGGATACATACATGGATTAAATAACAGGACAAAAGAGCAATTTTTTTTCTTACACTTGTCTCTCTTATTTCAAAGGAAGCCCAAAAATTGAAGTTTCATGCCTACAACTTCTGCAGAATCAATCATTATTTGAGCTGATAAATCCTTGCTTATATCACTAAATGCATCCCACTAATATTACTAAATGTACCAATGTTTTATTGAATTTCATGAAGTCCTACGAGGACATGTTTATAGATTTTTTGGATAGTCTGAAAGAAAAGAAATCAGCTTTTTCATGAAGCAGTGGCTTTAGTGGACTTGATAGTCAATCACATATAAAAGGTGTAGGTTTGGCTGTTAGAGAAATGTTTCAATTTTATCCCTACACAAGTATATTAAAGCATACTAGAAAAAGCATTAAGGTCAAATAAAGTCATTGTAATTCTGAAGATATTGAGACTGAAGAATAATGAATGTCATTAAGTTATATCTGATGCTGTTACAGGAACAGAATTTGTTGTTCCCTGTCATAGGAAACACTTGTGTTTCTCCACTGTCACTTGCAGGCCAGAAAGGTGGATCATATGAGTTCCACAAACTGTCTGTGAACAGGTAAGTCAGCATGGGAAAGTAATCCAAACTCTAAAACATTTCAAAAATGCCCAAAAAGTTTAGTTACAACATTTGATGGCAGGCATTTAAATAGAACAATCAAAACCCCCTACCCTCAAACAGCTATAATTAATTAATTCCTCCTTGTTGAATGGTCCATCTCTCTTGGACAGTCACAATGTTGGACCATGGGGGAAGAGGAAAGTAGTAGCAAGGTTTAAAGTACTGTCTACTTTCATGTGGCAAAGGTAGTCTTAACAATAGCAAGTCCATTTTCAGGCGAGACAGGAAGCATCAAGGACATCATTCCCCTTCCATGGCCAAAGCCCTGTGGATTTTCTACAGCAGAAATCCTCTGTTCAGGCTTTTTATGGCAGGAACATGTCTAGGCTACTTTGACTTCTCAAGAAAGATCTGGTTGAACAGTGTATGTGGATGCCACCTGACAAATACCTGTCTTTAAGTATATGAACTAAATAGGAAAACAGAACAACAAAATTAAAAGCACTGACTGAAACAACAACAAATTTTCTCATCCCTGTCTCTGCTATTCTCTTTGAATAAACAGTGTTTAGATTCCCTACATTACTCCATTGCAGAAACAGGCTGAGGTCATCATCCAGAATCAAGAGATGGGAATTGCCACAGCCTGGTGCAAGCATCTCATCACTAGTCTTGTTCATAGCCTGAGCTGCCAGCCCAGGGGTGAACCTGAGTCTGGAAGATGCCTAGATGAGCTTGAATCCATGCTCACTCTAGAATGCATAGGGATTATAATTTGCTGGCATAAATTTGTGAAATGGGTATTTATAAAAGGTAGGTATCCCTGTGTTCAAAGGTGCTGTACCTATGTTTTAGGTGCTCAAGGACCTTTCAAAATTTTAGACAAAACTGATTTACACAGCAAGACAGGACAAGAAGGACGGAAAATCAGAACTTGAAGTCTGGAATTATTCCAGTGGTCTGAACACTGGGTTGCACAGCCATAACACAAAGGCTGCTCTCACTGAGCAGCATTTGAACACCAATAATCATGTTTGAATTTACAAAGGACATTTCTGAGATAAATGTCTCTTTTTTCTATGTCCATCTGAATTTTCAATATTTAACAAATTTGAATCTTTAAGACCAAATTGTACTTTTTTTTTTCCTTTAATTTTACCTTATTGATATAACAGGTTCACTTAAAATAAGGATCAATTCTTGGTTTGATCTACAAACTCACATAAGGATATGTTAGGACTAAATTAAAATATATAAGAGCACCTCTTGTGCTGTTTTAGGTAAGATGAGTTCTTATTGACTTGGTCAAATTCCATCATGTCAAATTCACGATCATGTCACGTTACAATTATAAATGATTTATTTCATAAATACCTATTGCACTTATGTATTACAAGAGTAAAAATAAAAATTAATTAGTTTCTAACAATAAGTGAAGAATATGACAGAATAGTCTTAAACACAACTGGCTCTATGCAGTGAGGAAATATTAAGAATTTATTCCTTCTCTCATGTTTTCACCAATATATGTGGGAAACATTTGGAACTGATACTTGTTCACAGAAAACAGTGGATTTTTGTTGGGCAAAACAGTAGTTTGAATTCATGGTGTTTACTTGCCCTATGCAGAAGAGAGTAGCTCAGAAGTTCTAGGTTTTTCCACCAAAACCAGCAAGAAAATAAAATATATATTTCAGTTTACTTACACATTAGTGGTAAAAATCCCATAGATCAAGTCCAGTTCTGGCAGGAAGAAAGTACTCTGAAGTTCATTGTAGTAAAATGGAATTTCTCCAGGGCGAGAGCAGTTCAAACGAGCTTTCATGAAGGTAGTCCAGGTATCCTCCAGCACAAACTTGCCACCAATATCATTTTTGCACACCCGAGCAGCACGAGAGAAAACTGTTTTACCACAGTCATGTTCCACTGCATTTTCCCGGAAGAAGAAGTAGGTAAAGTTCCCAATGTCATAAGATGACACAAAATTTGGTTCTGAAAACAATAAAAGGACAGATCATTTATTGCCTTCTTGTCATACATGCACCCATACTAATGTGGAAGTTGGATTTATCTTCAAGCATTATATTTACATAAACACACTTCAATATCCTTTACGGAAATGGCACCCTGACGTCTGAACAGGCCAGCTCATGTCCAGCTGGGATTATGAGATACTTGTTCATGATACACTGGGGTTGGCTGGGTATAGTTAGTTTTTTTCATAGTAGCTAGCATGGCACTGTGTTTTGGATTTTTGTTGGAAACAGTGCTGGTAATTTAGGGATGCTTTCGTTATTGTTAAGCCGCACTTATAAAGAGCCGAGGCCTTTTCTTTCTCACATCACAGAAAGGCAGCTGAGTTCCATCGAGGGTCAAACCCCAACACTTGGCCTGACAAGTTTTTGCTCTAGGTGTTTACAGAACATGACTGTGCTGGGCAACCTTAGCCCAGCTCACCGTATTCCACCATCAAAAGTGTCTCAGAGTTTTCATTCTTCACATAAGGGCACAGTGAATTCTTACAATGTAATTGCTCTGTCTTTGAATTCTGTTTCTGCTTTGCCACCATGCCATCACTCCAGATTAGCAGGATAATGGGTAGTAATTGATGGTGAGTAAAAATGGGCTCAGAGGTTGCAATTAAAAGAAAAGAGAACTACACAAGAATATTTGATGGTAAGATAACTGCATTTCCACCCTATCTTGCTTAATGCTTTTGAGAGCATTACAGATTTCCTTTTTCTTTCTTTAAAAAATGATTGAAAACTGAGAAAAAAAACTGATGGTGATAAAGGAGAAATTAGAGAATATGTAAAAAGTAATCTGGAAAGCAAGAGATAGCAATACTTCCTGAAAGAAAAGAAAAAAAGGAACAGTGGATACCAAAAATAATAAACATGTGGTCCATTTTCTGTAAGGAACTGTATGTTACTAGAACTGAGGAAAGTCCATGACCTTAGAAGAGGCTCACAACTTGGTAAATTCTTAAAGGAAAGATAAATTTGATATACAGATTTGTGAAAAAGATCCCCACTTGTGCAAGGAACCATTTTAGAACACTCATGCCTCTGAGAAACAAGAGAACTTTTTGTTTCTTATTTCCAAATTTTATTCTTAAGTGGGAAAACAAATACACAAAACTGTTTAAGTGAGGAAGCACTTCAAATAAAATTAATAGGTGAACTTTTTTTGACAGCACTACTGTATAGAAAAGGGTTGCTGTAATTTGATGTCAGCATTTTACAGGAGCATCTCAAACCTATCAGAACTTTGGAGGGGCACTAGAAAGGCAAGCAAGCTGGTACTGCCTCACAGCAGTTCAAATTATCATAAAACTCTTTCAAAGACAGACCAGATCCCAGCTAATGTGGCCTCTTGTGCTGCTTCCACCTCTGTCTGCTGTGCTGAGAGTTCCCTGGGCAGGTTTTTGGCAGCAGTGATTATGAGCTGCCTCAGATGTATGAAGTTGAGCAGATCCAAGAGTGTGCTCACTCCTCCCTGAAACTTTTACTCTCTGTTTAATGAAGTGCTTCCTTGAGAGCACTCTGGAACACACCACATTTTCTCCACATTTGGAGCTGCACAAGTATTTTGCTCGCACATCACAACCCAACAATTTTAAGAACTGGTTGGTTCTGAGTCTGAGTCTTCATAAATTAAATACTACCATACTACTATGCATTTATGTCTTTTATAAAAAATGAATTAAAAAAGGCAAAATAGTTGGACAGGACTTATGATACCATAAGAAATATAATTACACTGGCAATATCCAAAGAACTAAACTATTAGTAATGTTAACCCTACTAGAACCTTAAATCTTCATTCCACATCTGTGTAAAATTTTCATTACAATAGGGATTTTGCTTCAAAAGCTTCAAAAACCTACTGTGCAAATACCCAAAATCAATTTGATCCCCCCACAAAAAACATTTTTACAAACATTAAATGAAGGAGGCCCTGCCTTGCAATCAGGACCAAAGATACTTCTCACTGGAGGCCCACTGATATAAAAAGGTCGCTACATTGGCACCACAGGATCTCACTGCAAAGTTAAAAAAAACACTTTGGAAGCACTCAGCATAAAGAATGATAAATTACAAAAATAAAACAAACTTCACAAGCCATAGGAGTAAAAAAAATACGCAATGCATTTAGAATGAATTTAGGGTTCTTGAAAATCCATGTCAACCTTTCAAAAGACAGTATTTTAAAGGTGCACTGATAATCATAATACATATAAAGTACAAAACACATAGGTATAAAAAATACCTAGTACTCATATTTCATGGTTTCAAAACTGTGAAACAATATGTACATCTGCAAACACCTGTACTTTATTGATTATGAACTGATGAAATTGTAACCTGATGTTGAAACTTGTGAAAACTACTTTTGTTTGCATTAAATGTAATAATCTCAGAGTTACCTTAGGGAATTCAGTGGATATGGAAGGATTATCATGTCAGACTTTGTTTATTTCATTCTCTCTTTGGGAAAAATGAACAGGGTCACTTCAAAAAATCAAAGGAAAAAATAGCTTTCAGCTAGGAAAAATCAGTTCTCACGTGTCCAATATTGTTCTGTGAACTGCTATTTGTTGACATGGAGGCCTTACCATGTAAGTTTTTAATGCAGCAAATTAAGCGAATCTCTTGTTTCATGCTGACTTTGCAAATAGCTCTGGAAGGGAAAACACATCTCATTTCTGATGTATCAGATCACCACAACAAGTGCAAGGATTCTGGTATGTGATGATACTATGAGAACATCAGCCTGTAATAATGTCACAGGTATTGTATACAACCTTTATAGGGTGTTTTATATACTCAATTTATGGATGTGTCAGGCTGACTAGACTTCCCCAAATTAAATGGAACCAGTGGAATCAGGAAAGCAAGAAAATTACTTTGTTGATGTGACCCACAAAATGTCTCCAGCGTACATCACGGAGCAGTGCTACACAGAGCACAAGCCCAAGCACTGAAAGCGCTGGGTGGCTTGTTAGTGTTGCCCCTGGGCAAACACACTACTGTGCTGCTTCTGAAGTTTGCTTAGTCAGCACAAATCCTGCAAATTTTTACCATTTCTTTCATAAAGCAGCGTGACTGCCCAACAAGGATGTTTCCCCACAGACTCAGAATCCTGTGTTACTGCAAAAAAGACAACTCAACCATATAAAGCCAAGAGAGTGCTTCAACAGAATGATTGTTTTTCTGAAGGTTGGAGACAAACCTACATTATCTGGGGAGCACAGTCTCTGTTCTTTATGTGAAAGCACTTAACAGGAAGACACAATGATACCCTTTAGATTATTCTCCCTTTCCACCCACCAAAGGTGTCATGCATAAGCTTATTTCCTGGACCTTTTTTATTTAGTGGTGTAGATACAGTCAGAGTGGGTAAAAGGATGAGAGGAACGATGCAGGAGTTTTTTTGTGGATAGAAATAGGAAACAGGAGCCTAAAAGAGCTCCCTGAGAGCACTTGAGATAGTCTTGGCCTTTTCTTGCTGTCTGAATTTAGGAGCAAGAAAGTTTGCTTGTGCTCTTTAATCCATATAACTTCACTTCTGAAGTAATCTAACATGGTTTAATTTACAAAGTTAGTGGATGCTACTGCTTCTAGAGTAAACCAAATGAAAGGAAATGATCTAACTTTCTTTAAGGAGGTAACAGAAATTAACTTTAAGGATTCCAAGGTCCAAAGCCTACCCTAAGCAAGTAAGAGCTGTGGTTTCCACTGACTGAACCTATGAGATATGACCATTCACATCTGAAGTGTAAGGCATTTGAAGACCCTATTAAAAGTGAAATTAACCCCAGAAATTTTAAAAGACAGCTAAAATATTATTTTTTCTCATTTAGACACAGATTAGATTATATATGTATATATGCATACAAAATAAGACACACAAAGACATATAAAGATATATGAATACCTAATATATTCTTAGGAGTCAAGATACTGCTCTAATGTTGAATGACATCTCTCTGGAACTTGTTCACTGACCTCACTAGATCAATGAAATACACCATACTGTTGATCTCTAAAGAGCCATTTCTTCCAAAATATTGTATTCAGCCAAATGCTTAATAGCATTAAATTTTAGAAATATGCATTTGAGGTTTTTTGAATAAACTTCACATTTCAGCTAGAAATGTTTTTCAAAAGAGACACTTAAAGTAATGGAAAGAATTTAAGCTTCAGATGTGCCAGTCTATATTATTTCCTTTCATCTTATTAAATAATCAACAACATCCAGTTGCAATTGCATTTTGCCATCTCTGTATATTCATTAAATATACGCAGTTTGTTGTGGCCCTCTGCAGCTGTTGGAAAAAAGTACAGAGCTTGCATTAGGCTGATCAAGGCATTACTGCTCATGAAGGTTTAGGGACAAATTTTAGTCACAGAATAAAATTTTCCTACAGCATTATATGTCTCAAAAGTAATACATAACTTGTGGTCGTTACAGCTATATCCATCCTCAGGAGCTGAACTGTTAAGTCCTATATGAAACTGTTGGAAATGGTTTATTAATAGCTATTTTTCCTCTGTGTTTCACAATTACCTATGATGTATGCTAAAAATGCCAACCTGACATAGAGTAGCTGGCTACCAATCTATTTTGACTATTTCCTTTGCAATGTCTTAGCTCTTCATGATTTCTTTCACATTCTTTTCCTTTTGCTAAATTGAAAATTTTATAGGTGTGGAAGAGCAAGGACAGCAAAATACACTAAAACTGTGTATTCCAGACATTTTTTTTCCAATCTTCTCTAATATTGCTGATAGATTTTATAATACAATTCAGCATAATCATAAAGTGGATGCACTCATTACTTTTATACTGATGTACTCTAATAAATTCTGAAATGCAATTATTTCTTTTCTCAAAAACTGTTTTCAAATATGGTATTACAAAATCCGTTGTTTTATTTCCTGTTGTTTATTTCAAATAAATCTCCTTCATTTTCAAGGTAAAGTGTTCTTACATGGCATAATACTTTGCAATTTATTATATTGTTTTGCTGATGCAAATTTGCCAGTGACAAACTTCGTCACAGAAGCCATTCTCTGCTCTAACCTAACGCTTATTGAAGCCCTTGATAGTCGTACCTGGAGTTCAATGGATTTTGTGTCACCTATATTCACTGGATAGAAACCTTGCAAAGCCGTGTATGCAGGGGCAGGGGGACAAGAGTGAAAAATACATAGCGATTTCATAAATTCATTCAAAATCTATATAAATTTGGAGCATGGGGATCTATCAAAAGATCCAAGAAGGCTGGATGGTTGCTTAAAATTGAATCCAGAATTGCACATACACAGGAATCTGGTGTTCTTTAAGGAGATTTTGCCAACCAGCTGTAATGGTACAGAAAAAAAATCCAATTATGATGGCTTACCCATTTCTCCCCAAACATTTGAACTGCTATTTTTTAATTTTCTCTGTTCTGGATTTGCCAGGAGGGAGACAAACAAAGGACTTTCCCTGCAGACCTTGCATTTGGTTTGCATGGCCAAGCTTTGGTAGTGGGGGTGGGGCACAGGGGTGGCTTCTATGAGAAGCTGCCAGAAGCTTACTCCATGTCCAGCTGAGCGAATCCGTGGCAACTCCAACAGATGGACATGCCACTGGCCAAGGCTTGGCCAATTAGAAATAATGGTAATGTCTGTGATAATAGAGCTAAGCAGGAAGAAGAGTTATTGGGCAATTGTAGTTGTGGCCACAGAGGAGAGGAGTCAAAGGATGGGAGAGAAGCAGCCCTGCAGACATTAAGGTCAGTGGAGAAAGAGGGGCAGGAAGTGCTCCAGGTGCCAGAGCTGAGATTCCCTTCCAGATGGAGGTGAAGCCTGTGGTGAAGCAGCTGTGTCCCTGCAGCCCTTGGAGTTCCATGGGGATGCAGAAATCCACCTGCAGTCTGTGCAGGAGCCCCATGCTGGAGCAGGTGGAGGAGGCCCATGGAAAGAGGAGCCCATGCTGAGCAGCTAGTCCTTGAATGACTGCACCCTGTGCAAGAGTGACCCACACTGCAGCACTTTGGGGAGGACTGTTGCTTGTGGGGTGGACTCACATTGGAGAAGTTCATGGAGGATTGTGTCCCATGGGAGTGACCCCACAGTGCAGCAGGGGAATGACCCCTCTCCCTGGGCAGAGGGAGAAGCCGTGGGTGATGAACTGACTATAACCCACATTATAGTGTGTCCCTGTCTCTCTGCACTGTTGGGGTAGGAGGTAGATCTGGGAAGGAGGGAGGCATGGAGGGGAAGGTAGGGGGGTTTAAGTTTTTATTTTACTTTTCATTATTCTGCTCAGATTTTGTTAGCAATAAATACAATTCATATTTCCAATCTGAGCCTCTTTTCCTCAAGATGATATTTGGTGAGTGATTTCTCCCCATCCTTATCTCATTCATGAATCCTTCATGTTTTCTCTCCCCTATCCAGCTGTGAAGGGGAGTGACAGAGAGGCTTTGTTTGTGAGTACCTGGATATAAACAGTATCAACCCATTACAACCAGCTCCTCTTTTCCTTTTCCTTTTTTTTTTCCCCCTTTTTTTTCTCAAAACAAAAGGGAAACCAATTTCATAATCATCCTCTTCCCCCTTCACCTTAAGGCTTGGTATGTCGGCTGTTGAAATCCCATCTCTGCCTCCAATTTTTCTGTCACAGGAACACCAGAATCACAGAATGAGCCAAGTTAGAGGGTCATCTGATCCAACCTCCCTGATCAAGTCAGGTCATCCTAAAGTACATTAGACAGGATTGTGTCCAGAGCAATCTTGAATACCCCCAGTGAATGAAACTTCACAACCTCTCTGGATAGTGTGTTCCTGTGCACAGTTACTCGCATAGTAAAGACATTATTCCTTGTATTCAGGTAACCTTTCAGTCCCCTCCTTTCTTTGATAAATGCTGGTTTTCATGTATTCATGTTCCCCAAAATTTGAAATTTCCCACCTTCCCCTGACTGAGATGCATTTCAGTCCTAAGTTCTTTCCTTCTCTCTGGGTCACCGTGTATCATAGTTTGTGCATTAATGAGGCTCACACTCCTGTTGTGCCTCTCCGCAGGTGGGAAAAGATGATCTGCTTGTAGAAGTGTCCTCTTTCCTCATTCTGCCTCTCTGATTGGCACCCGACATAAGCAGGCTAGATGAGATATAAAAAGCCAGGCTCTAGCCTCAATAGACTCCTAGTGTTTTTAATAAATGGTAGGTTGGCCTTGCTGTTTTAACTAAGGTAGGTAAGAAGCAAAAATATCCTAACTCCACAGGTAGAGCTTCCTGTCTTTCCTTACCATTTCAAATAGGTAAGGAAATGCTATGAAGGTTTCCAGTCTGGCAATGAAAAAAGGGAGTCAGGGGAGACACCTCCACCTCACACCAAATTACTGCTCTCCTACTCTGTCACTGACATCAGGGAGAAGATGTACGAATCTCAAAGAAAAAACACAGCTTAACTGCTCAAATTTTTCCTCTGGTAGCTGCTCCAGTGAAGAAGCCTAAGACCAGGTTTCAAAACCAGCAGGTATCTTCTCTCCAATTTTAGGACTGGTAAAAATGATGATACACACACAAAAAACCCCCAAACAACCTTATGGGTGGCACAACCAAAGAAATATAGTTATTTATCTTCTTGCAAAAAAAAGCAAAACTGGCAGAATATGCTTAGCATATTTTCAGTCAAGTCTCTTATCTGAAAGAGTACTTTGCACATTCAAGCACACACTGGTTTTGAGTTACATGAAATATTACATAATAAAGAAAAGCTTGCACTAGGTAATTACAAGGCTTTTCATTAAAACCCAGAAAAATGAAAGGATAACACAGAATTATTATAGTTGTTTTCATTAATCCTTAAAAACAAAATTGAAAGAATTAATTTTTATCCTTAGATCATAAATTCTCTCTACACATCCTACTAGCAGCAAAAGTTATAATAAAAGTCTGCTAACAAACAATAATAGACATTGATGCAGAGCAATATTAAACCCCGCTAAACAAACCACTTTTGTAAAAATTTTACTCTTACTATTACTTGTGAAGACTGAAAGTATCTACTCTGGATTAATAGCCTTTTTATCAGTGTTTTTAAGAAATTGATCTCAGAAAAACCACTTTAGTAAGGGTATCTTAAAACCAAATGCTTAGGGCAGCAAGAGGAACAATGGCAATATTATGTCTGCCAGTAAAGCAGAATAATCCACACAATTATCTCCTCAGATGGAGAGGCTTCTAATTTGGAAGAGATTTTATTTTATTATATTTTATTGCTATATCTGATATAGGATTACATTTTAATCATCTATGGTCTGTCCACTGATGAAGTTATGTTGTGACATTTAGAACAGAATTTTTATTTATTTAATATATTCCAAAAGCATCTATCATTGCATGTCTCAGGTAAAGAAAACAGCTGCAATCATTTCAAGATAGTCGGAAACCCATGTAATTTTAAGGAAAAGCATTTGACAAATTATGAAACCAAATGTCATCGTGTTTCTTAGTGTGATGAAACAGACAGGCATTTCCTTTTCTTTTTTTTAAATGTTTTGCCCTTTTATTGGCTTAGGGAAGCAAATGGACATTATAGACTAAGGCCAGCTTTCATACTGAGGTATCAGATCACATTTAGTGATTTAAAGAGGCTTCCTGAAAGGAGAAATACCTTTACTAATTGTAAATGTTGGACTACAGAAAAGGTTTCTAAGTTTAAACAGTAAAGGTTTTTCCTTGCCAGTCTGGACACACTGCAACTGTGGACTGTGAATATAACTATTACATTTACTTTTTTTTCTAGAGCAAAAATTCTGACCCTGCTACACTTTGCAGATCAACTCTATAGTGAAGTCTAATTAAAAGCATTCTATATCAACTCCAGATATGATTTAAACACTGTTACACTGACAGCTTAAAACACACAGCATGCCAGTTTAATGAAAGTATAATTTAATTTTTATCACTTAATAATGTCCAAAGCAGACTGCTAAGGCAGACTATTCTTCTTACGAAACACTACAAGGGAGATTTTAAATCATTCCAGCAACATGCTGCCCTTTACTGACCTGAGCAGTTGGCTGAAGCTCAGGGCCTTGCTGACTGCTTTGGTCCGGAGAAGGAATCAATGGGAGAGGTGTTCACTCTAGACATAATCCTCAGTGTGTTCTCTATCACCTCAAATTGCTTCTCTTAAGCACAGAAACACTTAAACATGGACTCAGAGAGAAAGAGAGGGTAAGCAGCTGAACAGGACACCTTACAGAGTAAATTACTGGTAAGCAGTTTTTCCACTCTCTTCATCTGTTTGTGCATATATACATATTCATGTGAGTAACTTCAGGCATTACATTTTCCTGTACATGGGAAAGGAGAAGGCCAAAACATGACATCATGGGAAGGAGAGCTGGGTTCTCTATTTCACATTTGCAGGCTTATTATTGTGCAGCCAGCTGGGCTGTTGGATGGAGAGAGAGCTGGTTTGTAGCCCTCGTTAACTCCTGTGGGTGATCGCGTTCCCTTTGAGACCATGACATAGGTACAAAATACAACAGGGTTGGCAAGAGGATAATGCAGGGACTGTCTCTCCCTGCATTGTCACTTGATAAAATCTTTGCGAGCAGCCCAACCCCTGATGAACTAAGGTGAGTACTCAGGTCATACCAATACAGTAGCCCGGGTCTTCAGTGGCATCTCGTCAGGGAGAAACCATATTTTCTGCATGGTTACAACTGTGGTCAAAAACCTGCTCATTGCCTTTGGGCCAGCTGCATTTGATGTTCTCTACAGGAGCACCAGGAAGACAGAAATAACATTGATAAACAGAACATCAATTTCTTTTTCTAGAAGCAAAAGGAAGTTCCAAAGTAAAAAAAAAAAAAAAAAATAAATAAATAAATGCAACTGGTGATCTTATTCAGAGATATTCAAGAGCTGAATAGATGACTACTGTAAATCTTAAAACAGACAAGTTCAATAAGTATCGCCAGATGCTTCTTTCCTCCATCAATGAAGACTACATGACTGTGGGCACTCTAAAATTTTCCAAAATAGGAAAAACTTTAAGGAGGTGTGCAGATATCTGTAACATTTGGTGAACTGTTCATTCTGCCAATAAAAATTTTTAAACCAGATGAAATTCAGCGAGTCAAATTCTGAAACATGTTTTCTAGTAGGTGAGTAAACAGGATGTTCAGAGAGCCTCAAAGATGGCTCCACAATAAATAGCTTCAGTCAGAAATAGGGTTTCTGTGTTGGTAGTGTTGCTGTGCTGTCCATCTAGCTTTTTGGATTTGTGCCTATTCAAAATCTTTCTGCTTCACATTAATTTTCCTTTTCCCCTTCAGTTACATTCTCTCAGCATACTTCTGTAGCTTAATTTGACACATATGCTGAATAATTAATACTTTTAACTGAACTAATCACCTCTTTGTCCCCCCAGATAACTGTGTTGAGTGCATCAAGGAAATGATAATTCAGAAATTAAAGTTCCCTGATTTCTTCATAATCTTCTAATGTTAAGCAACTGATCAGAGTGATGGAGTGATGCTCAGTAATTAGCTGCAAACTTATGTACTCCGCTGATGTGGATAGCTTGCAATTGCTTCCAGGCCTTATCAATCCCCTTAGCAGAAGGCAGGATCCAATAATAAATAAGTGACTCTGGCCGAACCAGAAGTAATGGGGAATTCAGGTCAACAACATCAAAGTATTTTAATTGTGAAATCTCTGATTCCAGAAGCTGAAATCACATCATGGTAACATGGCATCATCTCACCTGAGACACCTGACACACCAGCCCCATTTTCCCCTCCCACATTGTTCCTGCGATTACAGACTTCTGACAGGTAAGATTAGAAACAAGTTTTCCCCTGTGATGAAGACTCAGAGCTTTTTCAAGTCAAGATCCTGCACCAGAAGGTACAGTGAACACTGAGAGCAGAATGCCTAGGCATTTAGGCATGTGCTTCTTGCCCGACTGATGGGATTAAGATCTCCAAATTTGCTGTGCTAGCCACTAAAATCAACAATGTCTTTATTGCATAGCAATAAAGCACAGAACAAGATAATCAGCTGTGTTTCAGAGTACAACCATCACCCCCAGAGATGATTTGATTTGGTCCAACATGATTCACAGGGCAGAAAATCTAAGTGAGAAAAAACAGGGTGCTTCTGAGGAAACTTTAAATTGGAAACACTGACAGACACATGCATGCATATGAGGACCTCATATGAGGCTGAATTACAGTAACTGTGACCTACTGCTGCATAACAGATATTGACTAGGGAGCTTCCATTCCAGTTGATGCCTTACTTTTCTTGCAGGATTATCGATCTGTGTTATTTTTCCAGTGAAAGCAGCAAAATCTTCCCTTCAATCCAAGCACTGAAAAAACTAATGTAGTTTCTTGGCTCTGAATCATTAAAGCATGCAAATTGACATAAAAGCAGATGAATTCCCAACTCAAGCAAATGAATCCCCCACTCCTAGCTACCCCAGAAAATACTCCCCTTCCTTTAATATAGTTAACTGGGCTAGTTTCAGTCTTTTGGACTTACTTTATCTGTCTCCAATTACAAAACTCATCTTGTTCTTCCTCCCCAAAGATAAAAGCTACAGTTTCCTGGTAGCTTAATTATAAACAGTTTTGAGTCAGAAGAATGAACTCTAATGGAGAATGTATAAGTACATCTAAAGCTTTTAATAGACAAATGTGAATACAGTGAATATGATTAATTAGAGAAGCCTAGAGGGAATTCTAGTGTGCCTTTGGCAGAAAAATATCTAGTTAAGCTGCAAATTCTGTGTGAAGACATTTTCCCCTTTCACAAAAACACACAGGTGTGGCACAGCAATTAGTCACAATACCAAGCTGAGTGGACAAAGGGTGCCTGAACAAGGATATATATACAATGAGTTCATTTTTCCCCTCAACAGAATTATAGCAGTGCAAAAGAAGTATGTTCCACACAATTCAAGACTTTTTCTGATGCTGTTAATTAACATTCTAAAATCATCTAACCTTTAGGGAAGGTCACAAATTTCTTCACATAAGCACAATTCAGCATTCACATTATATGAGAACTGATATATGCAAAATAAAATCTGTTACTTGCAGCTGACCAAATGTTCTGAAGCTAGAAGGATTTATATTTCTAACGTGAGAATAATCCCATCATAACATGAAATATACTGTAGGAATAGTGACTGTTGTGTCACATAACATGCATTAGGATTCTTTTTTTTCCTTTTTTTCTGGAAAGGCATGGGCAAATTATAATATATATAATTTTATACTTTATGCTCACTAATATTTTTCACTTTATAAGAATCTGCTTCCTTTTTTTTGTAATAAACAAAATGTCAACTTGGTCTGTCACATCTCAGGAATACCTATCTGTTTGCAACTTCTCCCAGCTGGAAATCCTCATCACACGATTAACATCCATGACACAAAATTGACTGCTAAACACAATTTTATGATATGCTTTCTAAACTATTCCCTATCCTTTGGCTATAATAAGTGTCAAAAATGTCAGTCTGCCACCTAAGCAGCTTGAAAGCTGAACTTTTTTCTGCTTGTCAAGGCTGGGACCTGCAGGGAAACCCAGGAGAATTCAGTCAATTCTAAACTGCTTATTTTCTGCCTTAGGTTTGTGAGGAACTCCGAAAAGAATGCTCAATGCAAGCTGCTGCTCAAAGCTGACTCAGCTTTGCCATGTAAGAGCACTGTTTGTGTATCTCATCCCTATGCCTACAGGAATCACATATATTTAAGGGCACATCTACAATCTTCAGCTTTATTAACTAAATTCCATAATACATATACTAGCAAAATAATATATAAAAAAGTAAAATAATTTAAAAGTTTAGCAAACAATACTCCAAAAATACTCAGATTCTCAGAATGGAATTTCAATACTGTGAATATGATGAACATGAGTTAAAAAGATGAGACTCACAGTCCATCAGCACTCACCATTCAGCCACTTGGAGTTGTACTGGGCAGTTCGGAGAGGAGGAAGGGCCCCTAGACTTCGATAAATAGCAGGATCCCTTCCTGGAAAATCCATGGCTGTAGCAGCATATAATTCTCCACTGGAAGTGAGAAGAGCAGTGGAATTGTGCTGGGGACTGTAGGGACAACGAGCCATGCCACTGATTTGGTCATGTATCTCTGTCAAGTTGCTTAACTGTAAAAGAATAAGAAAAAGGGATTAAAATTACCTGAAAACTATCATTTTAGACAAGCTTCATTAATCTGATCAAAATCCTCTGGCAGACACCTGTTATTTCCTTTAGTATTGTACAACAGTGATGAGCTGATCTCTACATCAATCTTAAATTGTTTCATATAGGAATCTTACTGTAATGTTGTAGATCTCACTTTTGTCATTTTGATACTTAAAGCATGCATGTCAGTCATTATCCACCAGGCCTAAATGTTTTCTATTAGAAGGGGCTCAAAAATTTAGTTACCTCTTCAAAAATTGTTATTAGGAAAAATAAAACCAAACCTGATTGCCAGAATAAATAAGACATCCACTATAGCAGACAACAACAACAAAAAAATCTATTATTTGTTTTGTTGGTGTCTTCTAGGAAAAAATTCCACATGAAAAATGGGAGTAAGAGAAGGAGCTTTTCAACTCAGCAGAACCATCTCTGATTTAGCAGCCCAAATACTTTCAACCATAAACCACAGCATGATGTTAATATGCTATTTGAAAATAAAGGTGAAATGGGTTTAAATATAATAAATCTGCCAATGAGTTCTTTATTCTTTGTATTTAAGTGTTTCTCCCCTCCTGAAACAAATAGGCAGCCTAGTCCAGAGATATTTTGATACATATTATGACAATTACTGATGCTGCAATTAGGCTTTTTTTGAACACAGAATGACAGATCTTCTCAGCCAAGGTGTCTCATTCTCACCAGTCAGAAATCACTAATACAAGTATCCTAATTTCTCCAGAGCTACACATACCCAGTATGGAGCTACACAACCACATATCATAACTAAACCTGTTGATACCAATTTAACCTGACAGTAGCAGAAGTCTTATAAACACCCAAGGTTCATAAAAATCGGCATGTAGGGGGAACTGAGCTGCTCATAGCTGTGCATCTCCTACAGCTGAGGAAAAGACTGCAAAAGTGATCAGTCAGGTGTCTGGCCTGCCACCAGCTATATCAGCCTTTTACACATCAGCTCACCCATCAATACACAAATAGGAAGTTCTTAGCCACAACATGTTCTGCTTTTTAATCTGCTGGCTCAGAACAGGGACTCCAGCTTGTGGGGCACAACATTTTAACTCTTACCGTGCGATTGGTGCAAATTGGAGTGAACGCATTGGTTCCGCAAGTAAAGAGATGGTTGCCTCCAACAAGAAGCACTCGAATATAGTTCTGGCATTCCTCCTGACACACAGAAAAGGAAGAATATATTCAGTGATACCGAGGAGTACAGAGGAGAATAGTAACTCTTTGCTTTCCATGGTTATTTATCCACACAGAAAAATTTTAGGTAAACAAGGCATACCTGAGGTAGCAATCAAAATATGCACAGATTTCTTATTCACACAAATGCATTCATCAACACTTCTGAAAAGTTCTTAATACGATACCAAAAAATCTCCCTAGTACTGAAGATTTCCTCTCAGGATACATTTCAGAGGCTTAGCTAAATTTTGAACTGATAGTTCAGATAGATGACCTGATAGATGCTGACTTAAATAATACAGTACTGTCTCAGGAGATCAGATGTTGACTTCAAAGAAAGATTAGGCTAAGGAAGAAAATTGTGAGGAAAATGGGAAAGAACAGGTTGTCAGTAACAAAAATAGAGTGAGACTAGCGAAAATAAAATTCTTGAGATGTTCAGATGCAGATTTGTTATCACTAATTTCATAATTTACCCTATGTGTTTTATTAGAAGCATCTCCCTTCCTGTAAATTAAAAGTCTCTCAAAAAGTTTCATTACCACAATACAAATATGCTTACCCTGAGGAATAATTTTACATGTTTTTTACCCCATTAGATGAGTGAAGACTTTATGATGTTCATATCTCTCATTTCAGGAGCTAGAAATCAACAGCAATTTTCATTGTTAATTCAAACAGAAAGCTTTGTCCTGCAATACTAAAAATCTCCCAGAAATGTATGAGGAGAAATTCAAACACTTCTCTTGAAAAAAATCAATGTCCATATCCAATAAAATGATCCAACAATAAGTTTGGAGAAAATAAAAGTTTCCTGGAAACTTACATTTGAATGCTCCTTAGCATTCATCACAAGCTAGTCTCATAAAAAGTCTGGAAAAAACCTTGTGAAAACACAGTTATGCAATTTAGCCAATGTTAAGTGAAATCATGTAAGTCAATCCATGCAATAGTAATAGCACAGAAGTCCCATTATCTGGCCTACAGTTATATTAAATAGATTGCTTGTTTATCTTGAATATAGACTCTCATCCTGGAAGACAACAAATATAATTCTGAATAAATTGAAAAGGCACAAAATAGACTGCAAAAGAAGATGGGAAAAACATTTTAAATGTCTCTGAGAAAACTTTTAGAATTTATCTTCTATACCTTTCCTCATAAAAGTCAAGTTAAAAATAAACTCTAAAAATCCTGTAAAATCTCAGGAAAGAAACTACCTCTTGGAAGAACTACCTCTCAAACACACATTTGCATTAGTTTCTTATGAAAAAGTAGCTTTTAAATGCTTCTCTTTGAGCCTTTAAGGGCAAGGGACAAACATCTTAGAAGTAAGATTTGATTCCTCAAGTAAAAAATATGAAGTTTTTATACTGAACTTTATAAAACTGTCACCTTAATACTCTTTAAAACATGAATAAGCTAATACACAACCACATAACCAAGTAGGACAATGCAACAAGCCATTAAAAAAGTAGTTATCTAACAACTTGGCAGTTTTGGTAGTTTTGGCAGTTTTCCTGTATCAGACTGCTTTAACTCCATCACAAGAAAAAAAAACAAAAAACAAAAAAACAAAAACCCAAAAAAACTAGAAGGCAACTTCTTGAGGGATTGGGTTGGTTTTTTTGTTTTTTCATTGGAAGGGTGCTCAAGGAGGTTCACAGAATGTAAAACAATAATTTATTCATTAGTCTGTTTCCATTCTGCCCTTTGCAACAAGGCATGGAATGTACGTGTAGGAAAAATAAGTGGGTTCTGACATTGCAACACATCCAACCTCTCCTCTTCATATGCCAGAGCTCCCTGAAATAGTGTCATTTCCAAATTACTTACACGCTGATCACCCACTCATTTTGTTCAAAAATAATGCTAATTTCTTAAACTGACATTCTTGGGAATCACAAGATTCTTTATTTAATGTTCCAAAGTCCAGCGCCAACTTCACAGCAATCCATACTACAACAGGGCAAATAAGACATCTCGTATGGAATTTTTGTTGGGAACCAGTGCAAAAAATGGAAAACGAAAGAGTACCTTTCTTTAATTGACTACTTTCTTAATTTGAAAAAATATCCACATTAATGCAAAAGAAAATTTTTATAAGTTGGTCATGAATAGAACCATCGCCACCCAAAAACAAACTGAAAAAGGACTTCACTATTCAGTCACTTGAGTTGTTCAGATACTTTTCTAGCTCTGAAGTCAAGTTTGACACATGCAAAAATGAGATGTGTGTTGTAGAAGTGGCAAAGAACTTCAAACAAAAAGATTTTTATAGATCGGGGGATGTTAGGTTAGATAGCCATCTTTCATGTAGTCTTATTCTCCAGTTTATCTCGACCTCTGTATCATGTACTTTCCAGTTTGCCTATAAAATATATCTGAAATAAAGAAATACATTTAGGAAGCCCTTTCTACATATGTATCAACACATCTGAAACAAAATATGACTATCAGAAACAATTCAGCAGCCAAGCAGGCTAGGTTACTACTTAAGACTACCTTGACAGTCCAAGGTCAATATGACTGCAAAATAATTGTCCTCTTGCAGCAATATTTCTTGTATAGGTTAATATTTTAAACAAATGTCTGTTCAGTTTTTAAATACTTTTATTGAAGGTTCAGATACTAACACACCCAGCCATTAGAATCTTAAATAAGCAAGAAATGGGACTTCATTTCAATTAGCATTATTATTTTTAACCTCTCTTTGTTTTATTGCCTTCTCAACAAGTGCATTTATATTTTTTTCTTTCTAGCATTCCCTACCACAAATGTCAGTATGAATAGGCAAATTTATTCTCTTAATCATGTCTGTTGTTTTAGACTTCTTCATGCTAATGCATGCTGCCCACAAGGACACAATTTTGCATAGCTTACTCTTGAAGCCACTAGCTATTTTAGGCGAAAGCTTAAACTGATAGATAAATGTCTGAAGTCTGAGTAACAAACATTGGCCTTCAAAAGTCAAGTGCCCATTACACTGTCAAATGTGACAGATCTCTCCATATATTTTCCCCTCCAGCTCTTTTCCCTCATTGGCTTCTAAAGCATAAACCTCAGAACAACGGATAACAGCCACAGGCAAAAATTCCATGCAGCTTCTTTCTCAAGAACAAAAAAAAAAAAAAAAAGAGTTGTGTTTCATTCACCATTATCTTAAAACTGCTTGAGCTGCTTCAGGGTTCAAAGACACCTTCTGGTTTCAGGGCATTCACTCCGTCAATTAAAGTGACTTTCAAACAATGAGTTCAGGTTTTGCCACCTGAACCTGTTGCCCTCATGCTGCTCTGTGGTCAGCAGAGCTTCTAGAGAAATCAGGATCTGAATGAATAACCTACCCTCAGCCATCACTGCAATCCTCATCTCTCCTTTGCCACAGTTTCAGCTGGACTTAACCTATTTTGACTCCAGTCTTTCCTGTGTCTTCCTACAGTTACATGTGCCTGCCCTGAAATCTGAATTCACCTGAGAAATGTTACAGAAATGCAACCCCCAGCAACTCTCTAATTTGGGCTGCATCTATTTATACAACAGGCAAGCAAGCGAGTTTTCCTGATAACTGGAATTCTGGTAACTGGAATTGTGTTTGCAAAGAAATTTCCTATGAAGAGGGACAACGTAGCACTAGAATTTATTCCTCCTGATAATTCCCAGTTTTTCCAAGGGAAGGCTCTGCATGAGTCTCCATCTACAGAGAGTATAGTGACCTTGCTTTAGTCTTGGAAATAAGCCAACAAAAGCAAACATCTGTGCTGTCCTTTCTCTGGTCATAAATTTATCTTTGATTTTAACCTTGACCACATCAGTGAAAACAAAAGAGGCATGAAGAGTTCAAAAAGACAGTTGTTGTTCCAGCTGGGTAGGTTTTCTCAGACAGTATCTCTGCATTTTCCAGCAACTCCCATATGAAGCTTACAGGCCACAACGTTTGCACGCCAAAAAACACCCAACCCAAATGATAAAGATAAAAAGAGAAGTATTTACTCCCAGGATTTCTTTTCAATGTAATGAAGCATAAAGACTATACTTCTCTTCTAGATTGTGAATGAGGAACATGGCTATGGGTACAAATGAAATCTTTAGACAAATAATAACACTACTAAGAAACTTTACCAGAGGTCATTATTTGAATCGCATATATATTATTTTACATCACAGCTTAACTTCCAGTCATCATCTTCTTCAAAAGGATGCGATGAGCATAAGTGAAACTCTGTATGACTATGACTAAGGCCCAATCTTAAATGTGTATCACAAGCGTTGTGCATCTCTCCTAACACGATTATTTAATGCCAACAGATGCATTACACTGTTGAACCAAAAGTGTGGCTACAGTGTTGTCAACATATCAATCCAAAGTACACTGCTATAGCCTCGACTTTACAATTGCTTCAATCCATCATGTTAGGTCACAGTCACTGCACTATGACTTTAAGACAAGTTGAATGTTATTCTCACAACCTTAAACTTGGAAAATCACTGATACTTACACATATACGTTTAATTACAGATAGCATTCCTACCAGAATAGTTTCTACTGTATACGCCCCTTGATCAATGCATTCTGACATACTCTACTGACGCTTGAGCATAGTCCCTTACTTTCAAGTATTGTCATCTGAAAGCTAAGGATAAAGGCTTGAGGGAGATATTACATATTGAAGCATATTTTTTTCTAGGGAAAAATAACAACACAGAAAATTAAACTTTTGCTTAAAATATGAGGTTCCAAAAGTCCTTTCTTTTCTATACTTCACTCTGTAACATGGCCCTGCTTCACAAGCGAGGCCATTCTTCCTCTTTAATCTCAAATGTACAAACATACACTGCAATTTTATTTTCCAGCCCTTAGTAAAGAAGGATCTGGAAATTAACTGTTTCATGGGAGAAATTTAAGTCAGTGATTAGATAACTATACAGAAGAGATTCCTCCTCTACAAGATGACAAGAGCTTTTGCAACATGCTTTGGAAGCTTGGGATTTTTTTAGTTTTGCACAACAATAATGTATGCAACACATTCTACTGAATAAAAGTGTGCTCTTCTTCACTTACCACTCACTCTTGATATGTTGTCGCTTTATGTTATATCTGAATAAACTTTAATCATTAAACATTATAAAAATTTAAAATATAGATTGCATGCAATTCTAATTGCTTTTATAATTAATTTCTTAACTAGTTTCAGGTTGGGACAGCCAAAGTTTCCATCTTAGCATTACATTTACCTGTACTGCATAACAGAAATTGCAGTGGGCCAGATAAAGAATTGGTTTTAAATACAAAAATACATCAAATTCGATGTCTAAGAAGTTATTGAATTTAATATTATTTTCTTCATAGCACCAGCAGATAGGAAATAAAAAAAGTTAATAAAATTGCATTTTAAACACAGGGATATAAACTGAGAATTTTACAAAGTAATTACACAGCCATGCAGGATTTACAGCACAGAAAATGAAGTGAGAATACAGTTCACTACATATGACATACCATGTTTAACCTTGGTGTCAAAACAGTAAATTGCTGGAAGCTAAAGTTCATGGCCATTTCAGACAGGAATCAGATGACTCTATCTCTCACCCTGTGCTCCCTATGTTCTTTTTTGTATTTTTGCTTACACATCAGTGGCAGACTCCTCTTCTACATCTCTCTTCAGAAAGGGAGTCAGTAAAAATACATAAGGTATGGATTTATACACTAAATTATATCCGCTATTAACATAGCATTTTTACTAAAGCAGAACAATTGTCTCATGCTTACCTTTGATTTGCCTTTACTGTAACAGGCTCTTTTAGTAGCTTCATCACATTGCCACTCCACTGCCTGCAACCAAAAGGAATTTGTTAGAAATACAGGTAACACAAAAATCTTAGATAGCCTCTGAGCCATCTAAGCCCATGTTTTTGTTATGTGTTTCAGAGATACTGATGATTAGCTGTGGATGAGCCTATCTGCCACTTAAGAGTTTTCTCCTTAGAAATGTAGCTTTACTCTTGAAGGTTTCTCATTATTTTAATCCAAAAGGAAGCTGGCCAATATCATAATTAACTGTACCTATCACTACAGCAAAAAAACCCAGTTACACTTGATACTATTCAGCCTTTTTTGTCTTTTTTTATTATAATTTTTTTTTCATGTTTTTTTGAATTTTATGAGGGGGAGCAGATAGAGGAATGCAAAGACTGAACCTCTTTCTCCAGCAGAGCTGGGCTGCATCACCACAGCATCTGAGGTCAGCTCTGCTGAGAAACCTTGCTCAATAGGAAAGCGTGCCCTATTGCACTTCTTGAAGTATTTATCTCAAGCATCATGGAGATTTTAGTCTCTAAAGTATGACTGCAGCACTAATCAGAAGCACTAAAACATCCATTCAGAGAAAGAAGCAATGGGCAGAGACATACAAGACAAGACATACAAGACAACAGTGAAACAGTGCACTGCAAAGCAGAAGCAATTTATCCTCATTTTTTGAGCTGTCTCACTGCTTCAACAGATTTATGCCAGGACTGTAATGCCTAGTCTGCATTACTAGAGTTTCACTGCATGAGTTAATTCCAGTTATTTCCATATTTAACATTCAGCAGCTATGACTTACAAACTTTGCTGTTCAATGGAGCAGGTTGCATGCTTAGTGTTAATGTGCCAATACATGTACATATTTGAATGCCTGTATATGCTGCATAGTCAAAGTGCTTTTTAAATCAGGATGCATTCTTTCACCTCAACAGTGCACATCCATATGCTCTTTAGATAAAAATGCCACAAAGCACTTCACATTTTATCAAGAAGAATTGAGATTTCTGAAGTAACCACTGCTGCCTAATTACTGAAACCACAGCCTATTCATTTTTATTTGCAAGGAAATAATGAAAGACCATTTATTCAGATTTAATTTAGGAAATATTTTGTACCTGTCTTAATGGAGACTGTATTAATAGCAATCAGACTTTCTAATTAATAATAGGGTGAAAACCTAGTTAAACTAAGGGTGGAAATGCCTTTCAGAGGATTTGTGTTTTAACAAGCTCAAGAATGAACATTTTTCACTTCAAGAAAAAAAACCAACTTATGAAAATTAATGTAATTACTTCTCTTCCTCCACCCTATACCTTCCTGTTTACAGCACTTGCTTTTGCAATGCTAAATGACTATGGTATATAGGGGAATATACTGCAAACTTCAGGAAGAATCCACTTGTGAATGACCCTAGAATTTATAACAAACTGTATCTAGCAGCATGAAAGAAATCTCCTAGTGAGTTCGATAAAAAAAGCAGCAATGACCTAACTCTTTTGACTCAGTAATGCAAAAAGCAATTCACATCTGTAAAGGAGATCATAGGACAACCAACTGAATTTCTAATCAACCTGTTAGGACACACCGAACCTCCATGTCATATGGCACTAGATACAAGTGCTGAATACATTATCCCTCAATGATACAAAAAAATTCAAATGCCTGGAGAAATGCAAGAGTTAGTTACCAGGAGGGGTCAGACTAGAAAGAGAGTGAAATATGGGTACTTAAAAGGAAGGTCTGAAGGAAAGTTCTTGGCTAAAACTGAACCGAGAAAAACATGTCAAGCATGAACAGAAGGAAAAAGATTGCATTAAATACAAAATGTTTATCAATAAATCAATTTTCAGCAACAAAATACCCAGCTTTCAATTGTCTCTAAGTCCACAGTAAAAGTAATCTGAAGGAAAAGGATGTGAAATATTAAATCATTATGTAATATTTCTGGATATCATAGTTAACAGCATATACAAGAACAAAACCAGAAGAAACTGCTACAACTAGATATAAATATATTTGCTTGCAAGTTAAGCAAATGGCCAACTCTCTGGGAAAGCCCTATTCATGACAATGCCTGCTAAAAAAGGAGTAGGTACTATGTGAACAAGAAATAAATGCAGACACCCTGGTAACAAAGCAAAGTCCAATCTTTGAAACTAAGTGTACCCATATTCCTATAACCCATGGTTCCACTGCTAGAGGAGATAATAATAGAGGAGGCTACAAATGAAATATAGTACAAAGGCATCCAAAGAGAGCTGAGTAGTTCAATCTGTTGTACGTTGGCCTCTAAGGCTTCCCACATAGCTCAGTAATGCAGGCAAACATTGCTATACAGAGCTTGCTTTCTTTTTACCTTTTAATCTTCAGGAAATTCAGGGGAGTTTCCCCTAAAATGGAAATTTAGATATTTAACACAGTCTACTGCTTCTATACAGGGGGAAGACAGGTAGAAAACTCTTCAAGATAAATGTCATTTCAATGTGAGAAAAGGACAAGAAAAATATGTTCTGAATCTTCAGCATACAAAGACAAAACAAAATGTCCCAACAGAATAATAACAATGTGGGTTTTGCCATTAGGCGATTGCAACTTGAAAATTGTCATTCTGAAAGATGAGATGGATACATATGGATTGTATTATTCTAGACAGTAAATGCAAAACCATGTTTACAGATATTACTGTTATCCAGTAAAATATACTCCCCTTAAACTGACATATTCTCCAGCTTGATACTGATTGATGACGTTTCCATGAAGTTCTGAGGAGGAGTGCAGATATGACATGCAAACCACCTTGGATATTTGATTCAATATGAAGATCTATACAGCTAAGGTTTATCCTATTAGGATATATTTTTCCTATTTTTTCTTAACAAGAACATTTAATTTTCTCATCCAAAATACAACCTGAAGCATTCAGTGTACTATAATTCTACTTAAGCTGGCAACAAAGTTCTCTGAGCCAAATTATAGACACTCAAGTTTGTTCACTCTGGGGAAGGAGCAAACAGGGATTTGAAAGTCAGTGTCAGAGAGAATAAGGACAGGTTATACACAGCTGCTACTACACATCTCTACAAAGAACACAGCTGCATAGGTTAAGGAGAAGGGTTAAAGGTGGAACAGCAGTCTGTTTCCTACAGCAAGCTGAAAATATTTACAATGACATGGCTTTTATAAATCCTGTGATCAATACAGTCTTTCAAGCACCTCTATAAATTTAATGACTTGACTTAGTGTGCTCCTGATTTCCCAATCTCCTTCATAAATACATTCTAAAAATAAATAAACCTTAATTATGTAACATAGTGAAATTTTTAACGCGGTGAAAGTCAATGCAGGCAACTCTGAAGACTGCACTTGAAAGATACAACTTGAACTTAACCCAGTGTACTCTGATGAGGTTTTCACAGTTCCCTTTTGAACACATATTGTTTTCCTTGGTTAAAAAAAATGCATGGACCACAAAGCTCCATACAGATTTGACATAAAATCAGACTGAACAAAACCAAGGCTTTGGTGCACACTTAACTCCAAGCTTGAACTCAAGTTTTAAACTGATGGCAGGCAGCTTCTCGCAAAACCTCAGTTGTAAATAACTGCATAAGTGTTTTAAACATTGATGTTTGTAAAGAACTTCAAATCCCCAGATGAAATCTCTCCTGGAATTTTCAAGGGTAGGAGGAGGAGAGAAATTCCAGCCAGTAAAGAAAAAAAATTCCAACTCGAGAACAAAACTACTATCTTCATAATGAAGAAAAATGTGGATTCAGCACCCATATATGTAAAGTTAAAAATTACATTATTGAAATTAATAATATACTTTGGAAATTAACATCTAACTAAGTAACATCTCTGGATGAACAGTAAGAGCCTTGCTTAGAGGTTAAAATCTTGTATCTTGCAGCAAGTTAAACTAGGTAACTGCAAAGAAATTAACTCCAATGAAAACTGAAAGACAATATCTAATTTAAACTGATTTATCCAAATACCTTTGAAGAACCCGAAAAGAGAAACATGGAAAATGTAGAAACAGTAAATAAAGTTCACAGAAGTTATTGTCAAGGAATTTTCTTACATGCCCAACATGCAGCAACAAAGGAAGTCCCCAGGCAAGACATCTGGAGGTCCCTTCTGAATTACCATATAATTTTCCAGAAAAATTACAAAATATAACAGAAAATAAAATCAGAGCTCTATGTACTTAACTTTAATATGGCCCCTTTCTATAATTCTAACTTTAGGAAACTGGTAAAGGTTGACAGGAAATTTGAGCACAATCAATAAAGGACTGGCGAATTAGAATGATTTAAGTGATTTATGTATTAATTTTACTGACAGGGCAACACAAAGAGTGTTACTTTCACCTACCAGTGAAATCTGCACACATAACTGAGTACAATCAGACCTCCTGGGGGAACTATGCTCCTGTAGCTACACAGATATTCAAAACATATACAGGTAGACAGGTATGCATTCATATATATTTAGACATAAGCTTTGAAATGTAGAAACAGAATGTACTATTACATTTCATAGAGAAAGAAGTTAATTAGTCAAGAACCAAGAAATGAACAGAACAGTATTCCAGACAGATGGTCCAGCACTTCTTAGGCAGATGGCTCTGCTAATTAGATACTGGCAAAAATAACATTAAAGAAGATGGTTTAATTACACAATGCCAAAAACTAACAACTACATGATATTTCCTTTCTTTTTTTTTTTCTTTTTTTCACTATCTGCTTGCTTTCATCTCTTGTATCATGTATTTAAACAATACTCTGGGGACGTGGGGTATAATGGCAATAACCATAATAATATATGTCAACAAACGTGAGCAATATCGCCTTACTGTTCACATCAAGTCCAGCAATGGAATGGCTTCAAAATGTTTTGACTTGCTTGGCGAGGGTGTCTTACAGCCTGCCTAATTACCACTGCATGTTGGATTCCAAAAGCTGAATTTAAAGAGGCCATAAAGAAAGTGTCAGGATTGTAAACCCAAAGAATGTAGCCACGGAGCAGTACACCAGCCAGACATTAGCAGCAAATTAGCAGCCACGGAGTTAGTGGTGGTTTTGATAGTTACCAGAAGTTTTAAGGCATGCTTCGGTATAATGACATCCTTGCTTCCAGCAAATACGGAAAGCCACTTAGGGAAGATCTACTACCTGTCTCTACTTCACAGGAACCATTTTCTTTGTTTTTCACAGAGTCATGACCCCTCATCCTTGCAGCCATTGCTGCTGGAGCTGCCTATCTGGCCAATAGACTCCTGACAAATATCTTAGGAACTATCACTGTCTAAATGAAAAAACTAGAGTAAATTATTAAAAAGGGGCTTCCTTTTAATATAGCTCCCCCTTCTGGATCACAAGAAAAGAAGAAAAGCTGGTTTCTGAGGATTTAAGGCATCCTGGTTAGACTTCCACATGAAGTAATAGGCCAGCAACTCATACAAGAAGGCCAGCACCATATGGACAACTTTACTAATTGGCTGCAGTCACTGCATTATTTTGCCTCCAAGTTTTTTCTTGCCGCATGTAACAGCCAATTTTCCTGGGAATAACATCATGTGTGTTTTCATTTGTTCAGAATCAGCTTTTACTCTTCATCCACAGTTAAAAAATTACAGTTTTGTATAAAGTAAGCACTGTGAAATGTATGGAAATAAACATAAAATCATGCCTGAATTTTCCAGGCTTTGGAATTCAGTTACAACTGAGATCCCCTGATAGATATATAATTCTGTACTCAAACCAAATAATATCTGAAGCTTTATATGGCTTCAAGGAGCTGATGTCAACTTCATTTTATTCCAAATATACTAGCTTGAAGTATATAAAAAAGTGAGAAGTACATACCCCGCCAATTCATGAAGCAGCCAAAGTTTTAATCATCTGATTTACTGATTATGCAAATAAACACTTGTTGAAAATTGTCAGCACTACTGTGATAAAGAAAAAAATTAACCGTATTACAGAAGAATTCAGAGTTCCTAAGATTTTCACAAGCCCTCAGTGTTGGGCCACTCCACTGACTTAAATGACATAGGACTAAGACTGAACTTCACAAATGCCAGCTAACCAACGACTTTTGTCTTCTGAAAGAAGAAACGTCACATAATATCTACTTGCCTTACACTAAACAGACACAGTTCTAGAGAGGAAAATGAAGTTCCAAACCTAGAAGCTAGCAACTCAAAACTTAAGTATGTTTTGAAGTAGGATTTTCAATCTTGCTCCCAGAGAGTTATTAAAAAACCCAAAACTGTTGCACTGTGACTTTCAAAGTTTTTATTGTTCCAATCTGGCATTTTGAGGCTTTTACAGTTTTTATGGACATTTAAAAATTGAATGCAGGATTGTGCTGAAGGGGTAAAATAATAAAATGTTCTTGCACTACCAAACTTGGCAGCCATTCAGCAGGTAGGAATGAGATTTCACAACACATCTTCAATGCACATTCTGAAATTATACTACATACAGTAAATTTAATGTTTTGAATAAATTACACATGAATCCTTTAAGATTTAACACCAGTGTTACCACATTGAGTTTTGAAGTGTTTCCTGGTTTCTTTTGCAAATAAGATTGATTTTAGTAGGCTCCAAGACCTTTTGAAAGTAACGTTTTGATTTATGTTTTTTGGGTTTTTTTTTTCCAATAGTCTTTTAAACTTTCAGGTCTTGATATGTCAGGATTCTCTTTATTCCAATGAAATTCAAGGAATTTCAATATAATTTCATACTTCTCAAGCCTCTAAGGTTAACAATAAAGTAAGTGGTGAGAAGAGGCCTCTGCTACTGGAGTGCCACAAAAATGTTGGTTTGGACCTTGAGCTCAGGGAAGCAGAAGTTCGGTTGTCTTTTCCTGTACACCTGCTCATTGCTAAGAAGTTACATGGAAATATAAAGGAAGAGACAGCAATGGACTGGAGGTGGGCAATCCTGCCCGATGCTCACTTGCTGATCAAGACAGCCATGCTGATGTGGGGTGCCCAGCAATCGTCCCCCCTCAACTTCCAGCCACAGGCAGCCAAAGAAGCCATGGCACTTCAGAGTACTTGGTGCAAATCAAAATCCTTCCTGAAATAATTTCTGAGAGACATGGCCAACATACCATATCTTTCCCCTGGGATGTCAAAGATAGCTGCATTCCAGCTTCCAGGTATGAGCTAAAAAACCTCAGATGAACTGAGAGATTCACTGGAGGATGGAATTTATTAACACCTTCTGAGTCATACTGAATAACTGAGACTACAAAAAAATGCATTTCTGTCTGTTTGCATATAGTTTTGTACATAATGTCACCTTAGGAAGAGAAGAACAATTTCACCACAATTTCCATTTGTCTTTTTTATTTGTTTATTTAAATAGCTTTGCCATTAGGCTTTAGGGATGGCAGGCTTGATTCTGCCAACTTACTACCCATCTACACTTCTAGAGAAAATACCATGCTTTACAAATCTGTTATTTACAATAATAATTTTTTTTAAAGCTAACTTAAAAATGGTGTCTCACAAGACAGCAAAGAGACAGAATCTGTTGAAGTTTAAAATACGGGTTTTTTTTCCATTAATTATGCAAACAAATCAGATAAGAAGATTTTAGACAGATGAAAGTACAGAGGAAGTAGAATGCTATTGACAGAAGAAATGTAAGAGCCACCAATTCATTCAGCTTGTCCAGTGAAAAGCTAGTGAAAAAATACATATTTCAACAGCAAGGAGACACATATTCTACGTCCTACAGCTTAAGTTAATTGCCCAGAAATGAGATTATGAAAATCAAAATCAAATATATTTCTTTCCATTCAAGGAGAACATAAAAATATATAAGACATCTAGAAAGTGGACTCAGCAAAACTGAACACAGTAAAAAAAAAAAAAAAAAGTAAAAATTTCCAAAGAGTTGGCAATACAGCTGATGACAGCACAATTGACAGGTTACAAAGGAAAAGAGGGAATAAGGAAATTTCAATTTATGTTATGTTTACTTTAAAATAATTTGCTTTAATTTGACAAATGCTAAAAAACATGAGATACATAATAGCAAGGATATGGAGAAGAATAAAAAGTAGAGAGGCACATAAGCGGGTGTCATCAACATATAGATAATATCATGAGCTGTGGAATTGGACAAAAAAAAACTAGCAGAAAAATTCTCATTAGACACAAAATGCAAAAGATGCTTATTAAAATCAGAAATCTTGAACCTATAGCTAATAGGAAAATCACTGGAGTGTAGCTGCACTGCTAAATTATACAGAAATCAAGGGTGAGAAAGACAAACAGGAGCCTCAGGACTAAGGAGGGTATCTTTTCAGAAAATGAAAATGTTTTCAAGGGAACATCATGTACTCCAGCCACAATGGAAGGAGCAGTGGGAACCAGGGGGCCTGTAATCCAATACTAAATCACAACTTCATCATGAAGATGTGAGGTAACGGGGAGGCTATGAAAAAGCCTGAATGCAAGCACCCTTCTCTCTTCTTTTGACACAAGCGAACAGTCTGGAGCAATGTCAATGGCACACGGAACTTTGCACCTCTAGGTTATATGTTGAACATCATTCAAGTTATTAATTAGTGGGGGTCAGTGACATCTAGCAACCTCAGCAGCAACAGTAAATAGGTGAGTGAATTATTTCCAGTTTCTAAAAGACAAACACTCAGATCCAAAGTGGCCACTTCTGCAGGGACAATGGAACAGCTGCATAAAGGGAAAACCCCCGTTGCATATAAAGGTATTTACCTCATTCAGCATTGTCAAGGAATCTTAGGAAAGCAGTCACTGAAACAATGATCATATCTCAATAATTCATCTGCAAATTTTCCCTTCTATTTCCCTCCACGCTGACCTTGTCAACGTGTAAGAAACTACTCAACATTTAGATTCAGATCCTTTCAAGTGTTAAGAAAAGTATCTCCTAAATTTCAGTGACACACAGAAATTTTAGTAAATATCTCACACAGGGAGGCCAACTGAAAAATTTATTTCTGACACAGCCGTGTAATATTCTTCTACTCTTGTAGACTCTTTTTCATATGTCTTGATTTAGAAATTTTGATCACTACAGTAGAAGAACAATATTGTACTTTGGTACTTTTTTTCCGATGTCGCTGAAAGCTCAGTGAAAGTAACTATAAAAACATGATAAATAAAACTCATTCAACAGAATGCCCAGTGCAACTGGTAATGAGGCACTACTATACAGCCTTGGGGCTCTTATTTCCTTTTGCAGATATCATCAGCTTTCCCCTTTCAAATTACATCTTATTAACAATTTGTCCCCTGATGGGTATGTTACAGCTCTTAGCTCTTTAACAGTGGATTATATTGGAAGCTGATTTATAATTATAAACAGAAAATTAAAAAAAAAACTATTACTAGGAATTATTTCTTAAAAATTCTGTTGTTCTTTTTCTCCTGAAAATTTTTTGAAGTCAGTGCTACAAAACTGAGAGCTTTTACTATAACAAGACACTCCAAAAATCAAACCAAGTTTTGTCTAAGAAAAACAGAAGAAAGGCAAGAAATTATAAACGTTCTTAATATCCACTACAGAAAAGGGGCAGCCACGCAGTAGTTTAGAATAAGAAATCCCATAGCATATTTCTGAAACACTGAAAAACTTAAGAATTAGACCAAAGTCCACTCATTTTAGCTTTTACTGTGAATTGTGAAAGGGGTTTGAAACTCAGATCAGGCTGTTCTGAGAGCACCTCTACAGAACTGCAAAGTCAAAAAAAAATTCAAATAATCAAAATTAGTTTTCTGTTTTAAGTGCAAGGTATATAAAAATGAATATAGCTTAGTATTCTTGAGGGGGGAAAAAAAGGACAATCTTTATTTCTGCTAAAAAACCGAAGCAAAACCAACTTAACAAACAAAAAACAACAACTGAAATAAAAATGAAAATAAAAATAATTAAACACCCCCACCGCCCTCAAAAAAAAAAAAAAAAAAAAAAACAAAACAAAGACAGCAAAACCAAAAAAAAACCCACAAAAATAAAAAGCAGCTCAAAGCCAAAACAACAAAAACCTTGCTTGCTCTGTATGGCAAGTAAAGCCTGAGTAGAGACATCCTTTTGGCCTGGATGTTCTCTGTGACTGAGAAACTACATAACCCTTATGAGAACCTACATAACCCTTTCCTCAAGTGCAATAGAAATTTCACATCAGCAACATAAGACTAAGATTAAGACTGGATAAAAACAACGCATTCTTTCCTACTCATGTTCCTAGAAATAGCACAATTTTTGGCTACATTAATCCAGACTATCAGTATACTGTGTTAAATGTGGTGCTTTGAATTTGGATATTTTCAATATGAATCTTAACCTCTCAGTTTCTGGAAAAAGCAGAGGGAAGGCAGGGCAGAAATTGGAATGTGTGTACATTTAGAAAGCATGCCAGAATGTAGGCAGTTCGGGTGGCTGCCAGATGCCCACCCAGCTCCTTTCTCATGAATTCATTTTATTGACAATTAAGAATAGAGTCTGATGGTCAGAAACAGACATAGCTAAAACACTTTCCCACCACAACCATGACCAGCTTTTCTCATGAACACATTCATCCCTTCACGCTGGACTCTACCTCCTCCTTACCAGCAACACAGGGGTTTAAGGAATGGGGAGCCATAACCTGTCATTCTGCCCTCACCACAATTTTCCCTGCTCCATAAAATATTCATAGCTAGAGACTTTTTCTTTTAAGCCAAAATTATTTCAAAAATTGCAGTTCTGTTAGAAAACACTTCCCACTAATCCCACAAAATCCATACTACAATGAGATGTGGCAAATAAATTTCAGTGTGAGTTGAGTGCAAGCAAGGACCAGCCACTCCACTGAGAAACAGAAGAAACAAAACACCCTACAAATTTGAATGTCATATAATTCCATATTGAAATTGTTACACAGTTGTGTACATTACAGAAATACATTACATACATTATATATAAAAACTACGTAATTTTAAAACTAAATTATTATACATATGTGTGTGTGTGTGTGTGTGCCCATTCTTGCTTCCATTTTGCACTTTTTTGGTAGTAGTTTGCATGCTGCTGTCTTTGAATTGCCTAAAATCCAATGTGAATATCTTCATTCATGATGCTCTCTGTTTGTCAGAAATCATTTTGAGGGGGAAAAAAGTGTTCTTGCAGACACTTTAGCTTTTAAAAGTATTGACTCTGATGGAAACTTTGCCCCTTCTTTCAGTTTTAATTACTCTTCCAAAAATATATGCCTGTTCCTACTCTTACATAATAGATTGGATCAGAGTGAAAATTAAGAATATCCATTAACACACATCATATTTTCATGACTAATCAATACACCTTTAGTAAAATAATCTGCTTCTTACTCTTCTTGGTACTTCCCAACTTTCTGAAACCTCCACCATTCAGACTGAAATCTTCCTCTGCTAAGAGAGGGAAATATGAGCAAAGTTAAGGTTTTTTTCTGTAAAAATAAGAGTACAGAAAAATAAAATTGTTTAATTGTTTTGTTTGCAAAAAAAAAAAAACCCTGTTCCTTTATTCCACACACACAATCACAAAGTGATTGGGGTGAAAATAAGATAACATAGTAGGTGGCTTTTTGAGAAGTTGTATTCTGTGCACGAATGGGAAAAAACTTTTGATTTTACAAAGTTATTAGGGTAGCACAACAGAATTAAAATTTTGAATGTACGTGAGCTGGATCTTGTATTTTTTTGCTCATTTTTCTGGGACAATTAAATCTCAATAATTTTGTAGAGGTGGCTGATGTCCTCAGGCAAGAAAGCTCAATTGTTCAAAAATAATTCTTCTGTACATTTAAAAAAAAAATGCCCTTGGCAAGAATATTATGCATTCCTTAGAAGGTAAACTGCTAGAACTAGTAACAACAGTAACAGTAAAATCAGTAATAGCAATATTGAAGCATGAGTAAATGATACAAGAAAGAAGATGTACCACAAAATGAGATGGCTGTATGCCTCATTTTAGAACAGCAACTGCCCTCCTCACAGCTGGAACTAAACACAACCCCAATAACAGAATATGAAACACCTAAACTAATAGTACTGCAAAACAAAAGCTATCATACCAGTATGTAAAAAAAAAGAAGACTGAAAGGAAGAGGCTTTCTTTGCTAGTTTTCATTATCTCTTACTCCACTGTCACAAATCCACAGGCAATGAAGTGCTGCATTGGATTAGCAGCAGTTAGGAATTAATGTTTTACTCATACACTAAATTCCTTCCTTCTACACATATCTGTGAGCTCCTCTATAGTGGAACTAACTCACCAAGTTTTTAACTAAATTAGCATATTTTACCTAGCCAATCCATAACCCCTCAAAGGCTTCCTAATATCCACAGGAGCAATTTCTAGTATACAGTAATTGTAGCATAAAAGGCCACAAACTTGCCTCAGTAAATGGAGTAATGCATTTGCAATAGATGTTTTTAATCACAATCTAAATTAAATACAAAATTATGTTTGATGTTGTGCTAGCTGAAAGGTATTTTCTAACACACATTATTTTTCTAGTATAGATGTAGCTTGTCATGTCCTACTGTCAAAAGGATGCCAATTTTCCAAATGTGATAAGTCAAGCAGGAATCTCAATCATTTGGCTCCTGTTCTTGGTTTAATGAAGAGAGATTGGTATCTTAAGAATTCTGGGGGGAGGGGGGGGGTGGTTAAATGCAGATGTGATGCAAAGCAGAGAACAGATAACAATTCTGCTTTGGTAACAGCCTGAACATACTTAAAATGCATGCTTGGAAATCCCTCCCACTTTTGCCACCACAATAACATCTTTTATCAAAGTTTTGTCTATTTTAGGAGGCCAGCTCTCCACAAATGCTAATCTGATTCAATTTCAAACTGCAACATGCACTTGTATAAATCAAAACAATACAGAGCAAACCAAAAATGTCAACAGGTTGGCTTCTTTCTGCACACAAGAGGCAAATGTATTTTGCTACACAGGGAGTACAGAGGGAATTTCTCTTGTATCTTAGCAAAAGAAGTTACACAATTTTTAATTTCTTTTCTCACATTTCAGGTTTCATGCATGGTCCTCAAACCAAACACCACAAGTGAAAGAAGACTGGATGAAGAGAGGGCACTAGCGTGCCCTCTTAGCAGCAGTCACACAGATTAAATATGCTACATTTGGGCAGCGTATCTCATTTCCACACATGAGTATGTGCCCTAGTTGACACCTTAAGTTTTAGCTTTTATGTTTTTCAGATTCTGTGCTGTTTAATGTGTGGTTTTGAGTTCCATATTAAGCGCTAGTAAGCTCTCTTCACAATTCCTTTTCTAGCTTGGGACCAAGGACCGATACAAATTTCAGGCCGAGAGTCTAAACAACAAATTGAAGTGAGAAAAACAAGGAGGATGGAGCTTCATAATCTGAAGCTATAATTGGACAATTATCTCCAATATGCTAATGGACCCAAACTTATAAAAGTGGGGACCTCACAACTTCTCCATTTTGTGACCATTCTGGGGTTCAAGTAGGGTGCAGCCCCAGACAGGCTCTTGCACTGCCCAGGGTGCATCCATTTTAATAAATTATCCTTTTGCTCTGTCTAGTCTCTGTTCCAGGTCAGTCTCTCTAGGTATTATAGTGAGCAGACATAACAAGAATCCTTTGGTTTTTTTCTGAGAAAATTACTGCAGTCTAAACACCTACAAAGGAACAGGGAGAGCACTGAACTGTTGAAGAACTAAATAAAGATATGTAGGAATCTGTTGAGATGACCTCCAGGAAAGCTCCAGAACAGTACCATGCCCAAAAAAGATCATCCAGTGATATCGTAGCAGGTGAGTGAGCAGGAGAAGAAAATGATCTAATGTTGGGCTCTCTACCTACACTAATGTGTGCGAGCAAAGACACCAACAAAATGAAGACAGGTAGAGATTTGATCATCATGTGTTTCACAAAAGAAACTGTGATACTTTTAGAGGGATCCATAGCCCATGCTATACATCATCTTCAAAGTTAATTTCGGAAAGAAAATAAGGATAGAAGCAGAAAGATAAAATGGAAAACCTGGCTACAGTGGCCTGCTAGGAAGAGACTTGGGTACATAGATGGGTATCCTCTCCAAAGCAAAAGGTAGTTTTCCCAAACACATATTGTAAGGAGTGCTATGAGGACAGAGAGTACAGTAAGAATGGCAGACTTCCGCTACCCTCATAAAAACTGGACAGGGATAACAGTATAGCCTGGCAGCAAGAGTAAATTTTTAGACAAAAATCAGGGGTTTTATGAAACAACTTAACATAAGGCTGAAGACTGAAAGAGCAGCTCTTGACTTTGTTCTGAGTAGCATGCAGGAATCGCACTGTAACCATAACCAATATGCACTTGGATAATACAGCATGTTTGCTTCATGGAGGACAACTTCAGGATGAAGCAGTGTGATAAGAAAGAGCTAGGTCAGGCAGCTGAGAGTTAAATTTTTTGCTAGGAGCATTTGAGGATACCTAGCTGGAGACACATAAACAGTACCTTGCAAAAAGGGGGGGAAAAAAAAAAAAAAAAGTGAGCCTCAGGGCAACTTGGAACAGATTAACAAGAAGACAGAAGTAGTTAACAAAAGGAAGTAAGCATCTTCCAAAAAACTAAAGCTGTATCAAAATGAAGAAAACAAAGCACTGTAGATACAAAACGCAAAAATATTGAGTAAGTCCTTCAAACACATTAAGAGCAGGAATCTTGACAATTCAAAGAAGCAATAAAAGATCAAAGAAGTGATTAAGATAAAATCAAACCAAAAAGTCCCCATATTTCTCCCCCTGCCCAAGTTCATCATGGCAGAACTCAAGGAAGTTCTCATCACAGAATACTCAGGGCTGCTTATGAAAAACTCATCTCAAACCACAGTGTTGTTACAATAGGTTATAAAATGCAGATAAAATGAAAAGCAATACATTTTCAGCATGGTTAGTTGTTCAGGAATATTAAAAGGAATTCAGAGAGGAAAGTACTGAACTATTAAACAGTGCATGAACTTCAGCTTACAACTGCTTTGGTACTTGAGGTCTGAAAAACAGGAAATTTAATACATATTTCTAAAACGGGCTCCAAGACAATCTAAGAAACCATCAGTGCTGATGTCTGTATCAAGCAAATCATAAAGAGTGAACAAAGATGCAAGATCTGGTGTGTGAATTCAACCACCCTGACTGCTGGGTGTAAACCGTCCAGTTCAATACCTCCAAATCTAATGGCAGAGCCTGCAGAAGTAAAGCATTACTAAATGCAGGGGAAGATCAGAATTAGGAGATATCTAACTTAATATAACTAAACTAACTACACAAATTCATGGGACCAGATCACCATCTAAGTGTACTGAAGGAGTGGACTGAAGACACTGCAAAATCATTCTCTAGTAAATTTGCAAGGAAACAACCAGCATGGATCTGACAAGGAAAAATCACCCATTACCAACATGATTACTTTCTTTGATGAGGACCGTGCCTGCTGTTTTACCTTACTTTTAGCAATACCTTTGTCAGTGTTTCCTGTAGTATCCTCAGAGCCCAGCCATTGAGATACTGACTGGATTGAGATAACAAAAGTGGAAAACTGAATCATGAGTCTTGAAGGGTTGCATTCAGTAGCTCAGAATCCAACCTGAAGGCTGATATTGGGGCCAATATCATTTAATGGCTTTATTAATAACCCAGTGGGACATAGTACACTCTCAGTAGCTTCATAAAATACAAAATAGTCAGAAAATATGGGAGAGCAAAATGCTGGAGAGCCCGAAATGCTCTGTTTTTTGAGGCACCTCAACAGACCAGGGAAATACACTGACAAGAGCCACTTTAGGCACAATAAACGCCAAGTTCTGTATCTAGAATGGAATAAAATCCTAAGAAAATTACCAGAAAATAGATATGGATATGGACAAAGCATGATCAAAGGATATCCGGAAGATACATTCTGTTTGGATTTGTAATATGCATTGGACAAGTTCTCTTACCAAAGGACCTTTAAGAACAACTTCAAAAAAATCAGGGCCTGAGGGAAGGTTCTTCAATGGATGAAGATGTTAAAAAGTAAGTGGGTAGGTATATGGTCAATTTTCAGGGGGAAGGATATGAGTAGTTGAGATACACAGTAATCTACAGTAGAATTCATAAATATTGAACATATCCTTAAGTGATGCAAAAAAGGGAATGAACAGTTATGTGACAATACTTGCCTAAGACACTAAGTTATTCAGATTGGCAAGGAACTGACTACACAGAGTTCTAGGGAACCCTTATAAATCTGAATGGCCAGTTTTCTATATTGAATTTAATTTGTAGTTCTAATAAAACACAAGGAAAAAATACCTTGAATAAATACATTATTTATTTTCATGTATTCATTGATGAGCTCCGAATTGAACATTAATATCAAAAGTAAGATCATGAGTTACAATAATAAAAAAAGCAAGAATAAATAATAAGAAATACAAAAGAGTAGAGAACATCCTTGAACCATGGTACAAATCCATTTACCTCCTTGTTTTGAACACTTTTTTGCATTTTAGTCTCCCAACATATAATTTCAAATTTGAAAGTGAAACTAGGAAAGATGCATAGAAAGGGGACAAAAGACCTCCAGCTTTTTGTGTTTTCTTTACAGAGCAGGATTAAATAGACTGATTCCTTAGGTTAGGAAAAAAAAGCATCTGAGGAAAGAGATAATAGACTGTTATACAATCATGAGAATGGTGCACAGAAAATATTGTTCACTGATTTTAAACAGTGAATTTAAAGTGCATTCACTGTTCTTTGAATTATAAAGAATATTTAAGGATATAAATCCCAGAAGGTCTTCATTCCCATGATGAGCTGCAGAACTCTCTTCCATAGGGCAACAAAGATAGAAAAAATTAGTTAAATGTCACAGGGTGAAATTGATATGAAAATATCCCTCAGGGAAGTGAAGTCTTGATTAAATCTGCCCTGCTGGCAATACATTATTCTATTTTGTGCTACAAAACCTAATCAAACAGAGAAAATTTCTTTATTACTGTTAAAATATCTGTCACTGAATGGTGCGATTTTATGCCTGTGGTTACTCCACTTTGCAAATCCCCTGTGACTGCTTAAGAGCTGACAGGATAAAAACCCATCCAGGACCCTACCTTCACCTCAGGAAGCTCCTGGATTCCAATGGCTGAGAAAATTTTTGAAGGAACTGTCATTACAAGTCTAGGCTTTTCACAGGTACCTGCTGCAGGCTGGAGACAAGACAGTACAGCAGGTATGGTCTGACCCAGTATTGATACAACCATTTAATAGTAACTCCAAATAGAGACATCACTCGCTATTTAATTTACTTCAAATTAGCAATAAATTTCATCAAAATTATATATTTTGATGCTCTTAAAAGTAATTTCAGCAAAAATGAAAGAAAATAAATCAGTTCTTCATAGCAAGGGGAACTATATGAAATGCTTCTAAAATATAGACCAAGTTTGGGTTTTTTTTCAAAGTAAAATAAAAAATCAAGAACCAAAATCCTATCTTAAGCCTAGACTCCACCCAAAATGCATTCTGGTTTTTTGATAACATCCAGATTCAAGTAGCACACACTGCCTTTTCTTTGCTCATATGTTATTTATTTTACACTGAAAGCATTTTTCCAGTGACTTACGATCAGTTCTGCTCTAGGCAGGTTGCAAGTCAGCACTCATAATCTTGTTACCTGAATCTGTGTTTCTACCTATGTTACCCCCACTTCTGAATATTTCTTGCTACAGAAATTTCCCTTGTGCAAGATTTTGCATGTTCTGCACATATTCTTTTGCAAATTGCTTTCCCTGATTCAAAGCAGAGGGAAGAACGTTTAGAGATTGTTCTGTGTCCTGTCTGATAAATGAATGCCCTGTTTTCCTGTTGCCTGGCTACGCTCTGCGTCCACGATGGTGCCAGTGCAACAAACACATTCTTGCTATCAACACTGGCCTTTTTTAGTTTTCCACTCCTGCTAGAAGTCAGGGAAATGTAATACACATCCACTTCTGACGTTTAGATGTGGTTGGAACTGACTGTTGTTTGCAGCCAAGGGAAGAAGAAAGGCCGAGGGTGAGACACACTGGATGCTGCCCCATAAGGACAATAAGAAAAGATAGGAGTGAAAAAAGAGATTAGACTTTCCCATGGTCTCAGGGACCAGAGATTCATGAAGTCTGGTCTTACTAGCAAAACCTGAGGTAAAGGCAGAGCTGAATGCCTTGGTCTGTTCCATGTCACTTTTCACCAGTTCCCTGTGCCCATTCAGGAGTGGGACCACATTTGCCCCAGTCTCCGTTTTGCTGCTGAGGTGCTTGTAGAATCCCTTGCTGCTCTTATCCTTCCTTCCCAGATTTAACTTAAGGTCATCCTTGGCTCTCCTAAGTCTATCCCCACAAGATCAGACAACTACTCTACACTTCTCCTGGGTCACCAGTCCTGTCTTCCATCTTTTGTAGAATTCATTTTTACATCTTCTGAGTTCAGATATGAGCGGCTTGCTCCTTTCATGGTCTTCCATGCACAACCATTTATACTTGTCATTTTTGGTTGATTCGCTGTAAAAATCCAGGTCCACTACCTTTGGGGATTAACCCAGGACAGGGTTAATTTTTTGCTATAGCTGGGAAGGGGCATGACTAGGACACAGAGGTTATTTTATACCACGTCAGTCATAAACAGGGACAAGGGACAGGAAATCTCTTCCAGGGAGAAGGGAGTCCTCATGGTCACGAAAGTGTGCTGGAGGGAATGTTTTTGGAGGGTTTAGTTGTCTGAGTCAGTTCTTTTCTTATACCTTCTGGCATTACTATTGTTGCTGTTACCATTTGGTTTCTTATCTCATTACTGTTTCCAGTAATATGTTATCTCAACCTGTGATCTTTGCCTTTTGTACTCCTAATTGTCAACTTCATCCTGCCACAGTGGGAAGGGGGAGGAGAAAACCGGGAAGCAAGAGCGGTATATGCTTTGAGGAGTCTCGGTGGGGGCACTGAATTGGTAATTCCTAAACCATGACCTTGGCAGGGAAGGATAAAAAAAAGGCTATTTCAAATTAGTAATGAAGGCTTTGTGTTTCAGTAGTCACTTTCTGGTGCTCAACTACCTTGGCACTCCAATGATTGCATTGAAGTGCCATCCACTTGCCTCCACTTCCATGGCACCAATCCAGGAATCACAACCTTCTGTTGGTTCTGTTTAAGCCTTTGCTGTGCCTTGTCCTCATCCCATGTAATACACAGGTTCACTGCCTCAAGGAACTAGCTAGGGACCTGCCAAACAGAGGCATCATTCTACCTGTAGCAGGGACTTTATTTGTGTGAAATTGAAAGTCAGAGCTTTTACTCTCTCACAACAAATAATGAAATTAACATTTCTATTTCCAAGCACCTTCAAGTAAAAAAGGAAAGGATTTGTTTCAGAGGTACATTTTGAAAACCAAAACATGAGTTATTCTAGAAAAAAAAAATCAAAATGTTTTATTCAAGAAATTTTAAAACATGCTGAAATTTTATGAAATAATTCCAGATTCCTGTACTTTATTACTACAGCTCATTTAAATGCAGAATTCACTTTTTTTCATTATCAAAACTCTCATCTAGCCTAAAAAAATATCACGCTGTAGTCTTCAGCTAGCTTTGAACCTTCCTATAATTGTCTTTTTTAATTATTTCTCACAGGGTTCCAACAGCTTCCTCCCTACCCTGAAGGTCCTGTGACCATCATTTTAAGATGAAATTCACAGCTTTCAGACAGTTCTTTTCATCAATACAAAATGTATGCCCAAGCATTTGCCCATGACAAAATAAAAGGCGAAAAACCAGAGAATGAGCAAACAACAAAAGCCAAAGACCTATTCCAGATTAAAAAAAAAAAGGGAGTAATTACTGGAAAGTGTCCCTTATCAATCTCCAGTAAAGCAGGGAATGATTTATTGTTTTCATGGCTAAGACCCAGAACGGAAACTCTTCTGAAAATATTGAAGATCTGCTGGTCTAAAACCAGACAGACAATTGGGAAACTACAGACAGCTCAGAGTCAGTAAGTAATATCAGGCAAGAAAGGAGACATAGATAAGAGATCCCACAGGAGCCCAGATAATCCACAACTGGAAATTAGCTGGAGAAAAAGAAACAAACAAATAATTACAGAGAAAAACTGAGGTTACAATTAGAATTGACTAATGATTAAATTCCTTTTTACTGTTTGAAGCCTTTAGTCTGCCTTATATGTTTAGAAATAGGGTTGAACAAGCATTTAATTTTGGAGATGCTGTTTCTGAATAGATGCAGCCATCTTGTTAGTCTTTCATTCCCAATAAAGATACATAATACCAAACAGAGGTAGGATTTCTCATTGGTCCAAAGAGCAAACACCAGTGTTTGGTCACTGGGATTCCAAGGAGATATGCTGTAACTGTCGCTGAGGGAGAGCCAAGGGACAGAAACCCTGAAGGAGGCTGAAAGATACATAAATCACAATTTTGTCCCATGCTTATTAGACTGGTTGGAACAAGCTTACTGGTTTTATAACATAGGCAGGTCTTTCCCCTTTTCTTCCTTTATCAACATTACCCCAAATCACATTGTTTGGCATTGTTAAAAATGTCAGTACAAATAGGACAACAAAATTTACCTAAAATTGGACAAATAACTACTTGCCAAGTAAGTATCAAAAAACCCTACTGCATGGCTAAGTATCTCAGCTTGAAAAACTACACTTGATGAGTTTTTCCCATATGAATAAGCATACATGTAAATAAAAAATACTATCTTTCTTACTCTGTTCATCAGTAGCTCAGCACATCTGATACAGTGATGCATTATTGAAATACTCTGTCTCACATGAGTACTCTTTTATACTGCAATAGTTTCAGGCTTCCAGCTGAGATGCTCATGAAGCAGGGCAAAAAGTGATAGAATCTTATAAGTAAAGAAAAAACAATGCTCTGAAAAAGAAGCTCTAAACTGTCATAGCCTTTGGCCTTTCAGGCTGTGCTGTGATTTCTAGAAACAGAACAGTAAAAGAGCAGCTGAAAGGCACAGGAGTTCTGCCATACCACTTTCCAAGATGTCCCTATCCCTACTACCTGCAGCTCAAAAATTCAGATTCTCTTCTTAAATTTAATTTTAAAAGAGTAATTGTTCTTAAGAGCTTTTAGATTCTTCTGAGGTTTTTGTCTGATTGGTTTTCTTCACCAGCATGTGCATTTTACCTACCATTCATAAATAAATCACAGTTCTTTCTCCTTTCTCTTTTCAATAAATAAAAACAAAGAAACTTCTTTTTTAACCTTTTTTACGCTTACTTCCTTTACTTTTTTCACCTTCACTTTTTTTACCTGTCAGGAGAGACAAATCAAAACAGGTGGTTTTACTTGTTCTGGCTTAAGAGGCTGAGTTCATGTCTCCTAATAAGGTATAAATTGAAAGGTGGGTCCCCTCTCTATTCCCAGTTCTCTCCTTCAGCGCTCCCCTTAAGTCCAAAATGTTCTTGCTTTACCCATAAATTCCTGGCTCATCCTCTGTGCCATCACATTTGCATTACAGGAAACTGCTTACATCACTTAAAATGGCCTAAAAACCTTCACTTTTTTCCTTACAGACCAGAAAGGTAAGAGTGATGAGTGGGAAAGGAAGGCAATGTTCAGCCACAAATGGAACATGAGGATATGTGGAATGCTAACATGCCCAATTAAACCAGATCATGTTGCCAATATGAGCAGCTTGACCCCTCAGGGATCTGTCAGAGTAACACTACCATCACTCTCCTCCTCATGAGAAGTTTTATTTCCTAATTCTTTGGAAAATATTTAGTCATCTTTTAAAGGAAGTTCCTAGACCTGAGGAAAATACAAGGCTGAAGCACTCGAAATTAAGAAATAATGTTTGGATTGATGCAGTCTCAACAAAACAGAAAGGAACTCAGCATTAGGAGCACTACTTGTTCACTATCTAACAACAGATTTAGGATTTTTATCTATGAATCTGAAAATGCCAAACAATAAGTCAAAAGAATCCAACAAAAGGCTGTTCTTGATATGCCACTCTGGCAGCAGAACATCCAGGCTTCTTGATCCTACAGCTATAAAGACTCTTTTGACATAAATGTGAATTTTGCCCAAGTCAGGATTACATGCTCAAACCTTCAGTATATCATGAAAGACTGAAGTTTGTGAAAAAGATCAGTACACTTTTTCATCCTCAAGTTAACATTTCATACATTGCAAGTTTTTTGAGTGAAGAGTGAAAGGAGAGAAGGCAGTGGCATGTGGCAGCTCCTGAAAGGCACTCCAGCTGTTGAATAAAAAGTCTAACATTTGAGCACTATCATCACCATTCCTCTAATCTTTGCCATGCACACTGTCAGGCTATTATAGTTTTCAGATAGGAGAACAGAGAAATTGTCTCTGGACTATAATATCTAGGGAGCCATAAATTCCCCATTTATTGAAAAAAAAGGTCTATGGGACATCACATTTTTTGATTCAAACCTTCAGAATTTAAACTTGAAACCAAGCTGTCTGAACACTGTATCATAAAGACCTTGTTATAAGCGGTGCAGCTGATAATTCAGCTTGATGTACCTGTATGCCATCATTCCATTAAATAAATGGTCTAGAACCTGAGCAGGAAGATTTCATTAGCAACCTTGAAACAATAATGGGTGCCCCTCTACAGCCTTCTTGCACACAAGGGAAGTTGGATAACTAACATATAGCAAAAACACTAACAAATAAATCTACAGATTTCTGTGGAAAGGTTGCACCTATAAGTATACACTGCAGGACACCCATACTAATTTTACAATACTTGTTAAGGTTTGGACTCTGCAAAACCTCCGTAATAGTTTCAACTTTGCACACTTTCAAACACTGGAAAGATCTTACTTCAATGTAAGAGAAAAGTTTAGCCCAGGTATAGGTAGACACTAAATATCATTAAATCAGTGAAAGAGGGTTTCTCTAATAAATTTTCTTTTCTAATTTTAAACATTTGAAATGTTTACTACTCAAACAGAAATAATATGCCTTGAACCATGAAAAGAATGCTAGAAATAGATAAATATCATCTATGTTGCTTCACTATTAGGTTTACATGTATATCTGTGTTGAGAAACCCTGCAAGATTACTTTCAGCATCTGATAGCACTTTTTAAAAAAAACAGGTTTTAAATGTCAAGTGTGCATTTTGAGTTAATAAATTCGAATCTAAATCGAGGCATATGTATTATATAGAAGTTTCATATTTTTCCCCTATAATTCTCTGTTTTCCCTACAAGCAAAAAATAGCAAAGGGTCACAGATTTAATGCAGTTTCTGGTATATACTGTATGAACTTCTGACATTATCAACCTTGTTGGTGCAGTCATTACTCTGATTAAGTCTCTTCTCCATACTCATTGTGCTTGCACTTCCACACAAATGCAAATCCTAAGGACACTACGCTGCCTCTCATTAAAAATGCCAGTAAGAGTTTTTAAATGTGCATGTTGGGAAGCTTTGTACAACTTGTTTTTAACATAACTAATTTGGTTAGAAACTACAGTCCAGCTCACTGTACTTTCATAGTAGTTTGACACAGTACTTTCATAGTAGTTTCTGACCACCTAATTTTTAATGCAAACTGTCAGCTCTCCTCTTCCTTAATATGTTTTAAAGCATGTTCCTTTTCCATTTAAAGTACACTTGCTGCTCTGCTCTGCTCCATATTATGACATCTGTTCACAACAACATGGTTCTCAGTTTGTCAAAGAATAAATCTTATGACAGCCTCATCTAGAACCAGTACAGCAAGTAACATTATCATCTTCCCAGTAATATGTTCTCCTTCATCTATTTAAGAGTTAAGCTTCTGAGACCCATGTTTGTTTCCTAAGACCACAAAAAATGTTTTCTGTGCTTGACTGAAGTCCTGACTACGGTCTCAGAATTTTAAATGGCAAAACTAGGTCTAGATAAACAGTTCAGTTTTACAACACAAGAACACATGGAAGCCAAGAATCATTCTGCAGAGAAATTCAAGAAAACAGGGGTTTTTTAAAAGTAATAGTAATTATTATTGTCATCATCATCACTATTATATTTATCACTATTGACTTTGTGAAGTTGAGAAAGCAATATTATTAACACTCCTAGTAAAAGACTAAATTGACTAAAATTGACTATGATATCAAAAAGGCCTATACTAGGAAGAGTGAGAAGCATTCCAGAAAAGGCATTAGAGGATTCATACTTTACACCTGGAAAAAGTAGGAACTTACAACAGACAAAATTTGTAGAGACAGCAAGCATTAAGGCTTGCCACTGACTTTTGTGAGGAGGATGCATCCATCTGAACATGCAATGTTATGCAACTTAAAGGTAATTGCTGTCCATAGGGACTGCTGAAAAACTGTTCATAGGAGTATTGATCCTCAGGTCCTGCAAAATAATGGTAAGAGCCTCTTGAAAGAAGACAAAGTGCTGAAAAATTTCTTGTCATTAGCTAGTTACTAATGAATATCAATACTTAAATAGCTATGCCTATTAAAGGTAGAAACCTACTCGCAGCATTAATCAGTTTATAAATCAATTACTTGTGTGCAATAAGATCCCCATCTGTTCTTCAAAGAAAGAGCAACCTCAGATACGCTTTGTCTACCAACAGGATTACTCATCAGATTTCACATCAGTCAGCTCATTTTTATAAGCTATTTTCAGGTTCTTTGAGTATTACCAAGCATATAATTCAATCTGATAGATTTTTGGTATAGTAATAAGGCACAAGAAGGGAAGAATATATCCTAGATAAGAATCTGTAAGGGTGGCATTTTTGTTTGTTTTCTTTTACAAGAGCTTTGCTGTTGTATCCCTTTTGGGAATGTTCTCCCCCCAAAGCCCCTCCCCCAGAAACTGTAACCTGGCCTGGGTTACCTGCCCCCTTGTCTCCTGACCTATGGCCATCAGCCAGGTAACTTGACCCCGACCCCAAAGGTGATAAAATCCCCTCTCCTCCCATGTGACTCCTCTCTTGCCTCTGGATCTCCTTCATGGAATAAAGGCCTTGGAATACATCCTGAGGTAAGGGGGCCTCTTTTGTAACTCTCTCTACCCTATTTTGTAGTTCCCTTCTTCCAGTACTCCCCCTAAATCTGAGCTGGCAGCTTGTGGGGGGGTGGAGGAACAGGGGAATTTACACTTTGCAGGGAGGTTGCAGTGCATAATGCATACTCAGATGACAAAAGGGACACATTTCTGCTCTCCAAGTCATTTTTTCAAGAAGAAGCCTATGTTACCACTCCAGCTGTCCTCATGTTCATGACAGCAACAACAGCAAAACTTATATAAGAAACCAAACATTCTCCTTGTGAGGACCTTGTTTTCTACTGTCCAGAGGAATTAAACACTCTTCACGGTCTCAAGCATGTTACAGATGTCTCTACTAATCAAGCACGTGACAAATACAAAAAACATCATTCCACTTCTCTAAAAATTGCTGTAGGTACTTGCTATAGTCTATTTACTTTCAAGACAAGAAAATGTAAATTTAGATAACCCTTTTTTGATGTGACTTATACCAAATATGCTCTAACTGCTCTGAAGACTTGCAAAATTTGCTTTTGTGTTCCTCTTCTGAAAACAAAATAGGAGGAAAACCAAACTCCAGTAGGAAAAGGGCCTCAACCAATATTCCTGTGGTTGTTATAACAGTGCATTAACATCTGAATCAGTAACGTCAGTATTTATAAACTTCCACACAGCAATTACACTGTCTGTTCAACAGGCATTTTAAAGCGATGTCTATAGCACAGACAAGTAAAGGATATCTCAACACGCTTCAATTAACACGAACATCTGCTACTCCAGTCCCATGGTATTAGCAAGTCTGGGGCACAGTCTGCACAGAAGTCCATGCTCCTACAGCTAATGTTGCCATCAATCCTCATGCTAGCCAGATTTATGCACCTCCAGCACGCCACACATATGCACAGGCACTCCAGCACTTCCAGCAAGGTCTGCATTGGGCTATAAGGGTAGCAGAGCAGCACTATCCAAATCCACCCACTCATTCATCTATCAATGACTCAAAACGACAGATCTGAAGAGTTTCAGAAATTCAGCTACACCACATGAATGTCAGCAAAAGCACACTAGCCAGCTCTAACAGCACATCATCCAGTCACCCCAGAAGCACGCTACAGACACATTTGAGAAGTCCTGTGGACTTCCTTTCTCTCAAAACCATAAGCCTGTATTACACTGCCTGCATCAAATCTGGACTGGACTTTTCCAACAACAGTAACAGTGATACCTACGGAAAGTGTTGAACCATTCCCAAAAGCTTTTACATGTTTCATTCCAAATTTATTAAAAAAGCTTCTCAAAGCTTGAATCAAATATCTGCAAAGTCAGAAAACCCAAAGAGTCCTCTGAGTCCTACTGTTTAGGAAACTCAAGCTGCAGAAGAGAGAGATCCAAATCCATGCTGTGAATCAGATGACAAATAAAGACATAAGTAAATCTTACACTCAAAAGCAGTATGCTAGCTGTTGGACCGTAGTCCTATTTCATTTTCCAGCTCTCACTTGTCTCTTTGAGATTTTCTACTTCACACAGAAAACCCAGAATATTTATTATGAATATGAAAAACTTCCTCTGAATGAGACAGAAAAGTAGTCAAGCTCTTCTGTTATTCCAATCCATTATATATTTTCATTGGCCATCTCTTAAGAATGGTTGGAAGGAAGTCTTGAGATCATCTAGTCGACCTTCCTTGTTAAAGAAGATTCTCCTAAGGCAGGGGGTACAGGATCACATCCAAGCCAGTTTTTATTACCTCCCTAGAAGACCTCCATCCTGTTCTATCCCAGAATCAAGGGAATTCTTGGGCATGGGATTGACTGATAAGTGCAGTCTTCCAATTAAATTATCTTAATTTTATTCTAGTCACATTTTGTTTTTAGGCTGTGGTGGCCCAAAAATAGGTTTCAATTCAGATAGATTTAACACTTCTAAAAGTGTTAGGATCTGTGTGCCACACCCAGCCCTTAATAAGATGAGCACATCAGCTTATGAGCTGTACTAAGTCCACTATACGTAAGAAAATTAGGGCTTTCCTACAGGAGGAAAAATTTGAGAATCACTTGATCTAGATGCTCTTTGTTTCATTTTTCCCTTTCCTACTTTTGAGACAGAAAATATTTTTATTTAGTTACTCCATTTAACTGTCTGCATCAGTATCATTTAAGAGGACAGACACAGGCAGCAGAGTGGCTGTGTTGGGCTGTGTGATCTCAGATGCACAGTGATCCCAACGTGCTGCCCTGACTGAACACTTAGGAGTTCAAATGACTTCAGATACTCCCTGGGCCTTATTCAAGTCTTAGCAGACCACAGTTTGCTTCTTTCAGCCAAGAAGCTTGAATGACTACACCCAGGATCCACAAAGCCATTTGCAGATCTTCACGGAGATGTGCATCTGGAGAGTCACAATCACCTGTTCAGTAAAAACATTGGCTGAAAATTATGCATAACAGCCTGGTAAACAGCACTGGCCTTCCTCCTTCAGTCTGTTAATCATATATTGGCACTGCCTCCACCTTGCTCCAGAGCTCAGTGCGTCCTCTCTGACATGGTGATCACATGGGGTTTTCTGCTGACTTTTTTTTCTTCTTGGCTGGCTTCCAGAGATACTCTAAATTTGTGACCATTTTGTGACCATTTTAAAAGGACTGCTTTTCATTCAGTGTATTAAGCCAGACCAGATGTTCTTGAAGAAATTACTAGATTTAATCCTCTTCTCTCCTCAAATTTTATCTTTCAGGACTCCATTTTCTGTGCTACACTGACTAAAGTTCTTTCATCTATTTGGCTCTGATTTTCTATACAAACCAGATTCAACCTGTGTTTTAGTTTTTTGGGGATTTTGTTTGGTTTTGGGTTTTGGGGTTTTTTTTGGTTTTTTGTTGGTTTTTTTGTTTTTTTTTTTTTTTTTTAAGTGGTAATCTCCAGTTTCCTGGCACTTTTTCTTCAACTGGGTGTTTAGAATCAGCAGGGAGTTTATGCTGTATGGCTGGTTCTCTCAGCAAGGATTTCATGATCCTTTCTGTTATGTTCTGCATTGTCCATATACCTGCTGTTCTGAAAAAGTCTGGCAAATATTACTTATTCTTCACAGACAGAAACAAGTAACAGCCATATTTTTACCTACTTCTTGCAGTAAACATTGAACTTTCCCTTTTGGAAACTTCATAACTCCATCTGCAAGATGTGTTTGTCCTAGCATGATTTCTCAGGCTCCAAGATATATTTTCTTTCCCAGTTTACACAGGTGATTAGGAGACATAGGCCTTCCATAGCATTATCAGTGAGTTTTGTATGTTGCACCAACTCTAAAACACATTTACAGAGCTTTAGTCTGATTGGATTCATTCACAGGAATATATTTTTACCTGTGCTCCAGCCTGTCCAGCTATTCTTCTCTGCAACTTTCAACTCACAGTGAGAATTTAACTACCAGGAACCAGCGTTTCATCATGCTACCTGTTATTTCATCACAGAAGTTTCAGCAAGTTTGGTGAGGGAAACACAAATGTTTCTTCAATATTCGCCTGGGTAGATATATCATTCTTTATTCCCTCATTTTAAGGTCAACTAATTAAAGTGCAATTGCACAATGAATATCCTCTTAAGTTTTATATGTAATTTTATAGAAATAAGAATGACTGGACTTTTCCTCTACAATTGAAAATTAAAGCACTTCTCCCTTTTGTGTGTTGTAGCTGGGCATGTAGCAGAAAAATCAATGAAACTACATATTTTAGTGGAAATATATACTTGGTTTACACAGCAAGCCTGCATTTGTAGATTATCTGCACAATTTTCCATGCACCAGTTCCCAAGTTCCAAATTTATTTCTCAGCCTCCTTTATGGGATGGCTAGAGTATAATAATATGAATGCAACTTCAAGAGAAAACACAAAAGCAGGTGATTCTTATCTGATTTGTTTCTTTTAAAATAAAATTCTTATTGCTGTTCCCATCCCTCATGGGATTCAAAACCGCACATGAGCTTTGGATTTCCTCATCCCACCTGAGGCTGCTTGGACAGGGATTTCTGTATTCATTCCCAGTCACCTGTCCCTGCTTCTATCACTACACTATTTCTTTATTTTGCTTGAACTTAGTTGGAAACTCACTGTGCTTCCATGGAGGTCTTCCTGAAGCCGTTGCTGTTTTCAGTATGGACTATTTTATGTCCAAAGGAAAAAAAAAATTATTTTACAAAGGATTTTGTCTCCATATACATTAGCATGTGAAATTCTCCACTCAGCTTTAATTTGTCAATGCATATGCAGAGTTTTGTCGAGTACAACTCATTCAGCTTTATTTTCTCATGCTGAATAGCACAACACCACTGACAGATGTGTGAGAAAAGACCGTGGAATCATGCCTAGAGCAGTCTTCATAAATATATGATGGCATATTTTTGATCTTCTATGAACATAAGAATTATTGTTCCCTCAGACCTGTCTTGACATATTGTAAAAGCTTCATTAATAAATCCTAGCCTAATTAAAGTAAGAAAACATGCCACTATGTAAGGTTTTGTGTGTATTTGACAGTATAAAACTTAATTTAGATATTTTCATTGCCCAGGTATTCAGAAAAATGTATTAATAATTCTACAGAGTAACAAAAATAACCATGTACCTAGGAGTCAGAAAGAATTTCACTGAGAAAGGTTTCATCTTATGAATGGAAAGTAAAACATACAAATGTCTGAACATTCATGTAGATGAGCTTTCACAATTCCACCTCCCTCGAAATATCTCTTCTTGCTAGATTTCATAGTTCTTGTAGTAACAAAGTGGGGGAAAAAATTAAAGAACAGTTTGACCTTGCATTATTTCAGGTCCCTGAGGTGAGTGGGAGGAGGCACAGAATCACTCCCAGCATTGCCCAAATAACTAGGCAAAACCTTGGAGCTTATGAGCTATTACCCTTACAAGCAGGATTCCCACAAACAGATACCCTAAAAGAAATGCTATGTACAAATACTGGGCAGCTACTGTATTTTCCACTCAGTCTGGCTTCAGAATGAATTCATTCTGTCATTCATATTTAAATGCAATTAACAGAAACCAATGTCACATACACGTACCAAATGCTGTATTTAATTTAAAATGCTCAATTCAAAGGCTCAGAAAGTCATAAAATATAACAGCATAAGTCTGGTGGGTGTTTTTCCAAAACAATGGAAAATATTCAACTTCATCTTACCTCTAGAAATATTTGCTAATTAATCAAATTATCTCCAAGGTGATTTCAAAATTTTGAAAACTCATGCTCACCTTAGTTTTTATTTAGAAACTAAGGTATTAAGAAACTGAATCACATAGCACATTAAAATGGTCAATGCCACAATGAAGTTGTTATTTAACTAATAATTAACAGAAATTGGGTTTGCTTCTGACGCAGTTACTGGTTTCTCCTAGAAGTGATTTCCATAAGGTTGCTTTATCCTGGGTACTCATATAAATATGAAATTCTGAGATTTTCTCAGGTCTTTCATTTGATTTTTAATAAACCTAACTGAATTTAAAACCTAATCCAAAATACAAACAGTTTTGTGGCTGAGTATTTCTGACTACTAAAATGGTAGCTATACCCTGGGAAAAAGAACTGTAGGTTTTCATCAAGGAAGTTATTTTCAAAATTGAATATAGGTATTTCAAAGTTAACTGTTGGTGTAAATATTAACCTCTACTAAAATTCAATTGTTATTAATTTGTTTGCTTTGAACTATTCAGTTTTCATTACTTATATCAATCTGAATTGTTACAAATATCTCAATATAAATATGAACAGGCCCAAGTAAAGACCCTGTAATTTCTCATTTCCCATAACTTTGTAATGGTCTGTTCTTTTCTTTTGGTATTTTGATTATTTGTTAGGAAAATCAGTATTCCAACCACCATTAAATCTCTGATTTGGAGAAGCAAACAATTTTTTCCCAGGTACTAGAGCAAACAAAATTGAGAAGTTCTGTCTGAAGATAGAATTAAAATCAGGGAAGAAGGAAAAAAAGAGAAAAAAGAATGAACATACAGCATATAAACTAACTTAACTCTGTAATAAATCAGCCCATATTAATTTCAGCATTGCTTAAGAATGCACAATAGTGGTCACAAAGTCTTCAAGTTCATATCACTTGCAGAGTTTAGAAACCATGACAGAAAGAACTTGACACACATTTTACATACAGTTTACTCACAGTGGAAGCCTGTTGCATATGGGTGATGTAAAAAATATATATCTTATTATCAAATTCAATAGAGATGCTTAACTTAAAAAAAATTTAAAAAAAAGGTGGCATTTATTCTTCCCTGTGCACTCAACATTCTCCCTCAGGGGGATCAGAAAGTTCAGAACTCAGGTATCAGTGGATCCCATGCTTGGGTACAGAGCTATTCCCATCCACCAGACAGAGAGCCTAAACACCTAAGCTCAGACTCCAAGTTCCATTTTGAGTACACATAAAAATACTGTGATTTGAAGGCAGGCAAACTTTGAGTAAAATACTGACATCATAAACAGAGATAAAATTTCTCTTAATTGTTTTATCAGTAAGAGTCAGAGGAGTGTTCTGGACTCCGACAGGTAAGATTATGTCCTTTAGAGGACAATTTGTCCTACTGAGCATTTGGAAATTGCTTGTGGTCTGTGGGGGGTCTAGATTTGCCTGCTTTCAAATCAATTCTAAATAGCAGCTAAAACAAAAACAAAAACAAAAAAAAAACAAAAACAAAAAAAAACAAAAAAAAAAAAAAAACAAAACAAAAAAAAATCTCATATATGTGTCTAAATCCAGATATTTCAAAGGACATTTAGCTTTCATATTTAATAAACTGATTGATTCCCATAGTTTGACATGATTTATCACTCCCAGACTTGACAGCAGAAGCTTATATTGAGGTACCATCTGGGATGGGTAAAACAATACATGTCAAAACAGAAGAGAACTTAAAACAGGGTTAGGAAAAGGCAGCAGAAAAATAAGGATAAGGCAAAATGAAGGCAAAAGGTATCCCAAAATATTGGATAAGCCTATCAGAGTAAAACAACTTATTCCTCTATTCTCAAGTCTCAGAACAGGACTAGCTTCCTATGCTATGACTAAGAAGTATCTCTCTAAAACATTTAGGAACAACAATCCATCTCATCAATTGGGCTGAATAATGTTGACCAGGCAAGTAACATACTGGAAGCAACCCTCTCTTTGTGCACTGAACTACTTAGGAGAGTAGGACTCTCCCTTGCACCCATTCCTCCATGGAATCCTCACCAACCAACATTCCTGCAAGTTCCTCAAATCCTTCCTTCTAATTCTACTTAGTAACGCATGTCCATGACTCTCAGCCTCAGTATGGCTGCTTTATTTCCTTAAAAGTTTTAAAATCCTGAATTTTCCTTAAATGTAGTAGCAAAAAACTAGTCTCCTAAACTTAAAAATATTAATACCTCTTCCCTAGGAATGAAGGGTACAGAATCTTTTGCCTTATGGAAACAGTCAATTCTTCCCATAGTTCAGCAGCTGGATGCATCCTTTAAAGTCAAAATCTCCTTAGGGCTGAGGGTCAAGATGTGTATCTTAAATTTTTCAGCACCGTGGCAAGGGAACATGAGGCTGCTCCACCATTTTTCTATACTCAATGTTCAAATGTTTTTTCTATTACTCAATGTTCTTCTTAATTTCATCTTTTTTTTTCTTTTTTTTTTTTTTAATTTCAACAACTGATTGTAAGGGATACTACAAACCAAACAATACCTTTATGCCAGGTATTAATGACCACTAACACGCAGCGGTAAGCTGAACTCATCTCCTCTCTGTAGTATTAGCCAAAAGCATCTATGTCCTATCCCACCTAACCCTGCAGAACTGGTGAATGGATCTCTGCAGTACTGCAAAAGAAAATTCCTCCTGTGGCTGAACAAATGTGCCTTTAAGCCTGCTCTTTGAATACTCATGGCATACAAACTGTGGTTGGAACTCTAATCAGTTGTTACAGGCCAGAACACACAATAAAGTTCCATATCAGGGTCTGTCAGCAAAAATCTATAAACATGTTTGCAGACACTGTTAGATATCATGTCTTCCAGAACATAATCCATTTCTTTTCTAAATTGCTCAGCACTGCAGCATCCAAAGAGCTGGAACTCTCCATCAGCAACTGCTTGTGCCAAATTCTCCACCTGATCAAGACAATGTAAGAATTAAGACAATCTGCTTTCAGTCTCTATATTAGTTTTTCTGCTCTCATTTTCTACAGTTACCTATCATTTCTGAACTTTCTCAGTACAGAGGAAACACTGAAAGAGAGCTTGTGTCCCTTCATAAATATCACCCTGTTGTCACAGGATGCTTCTTGAGTCCAGAATTAGCTGTAGTACTTCTATACAGTCCAGAGATTTGGAAAGCAGAAGCCTGATTTATTTTCAAACAGATTCTACTTGGTGATTACTCTTGTGTAACTGTAATGATTTACTGCTTTAGTGAAAACATGAACGAGCATCACCCTCTGGAAAGACATTTCCACAATTACCTTTTGTGCATGTAATGCAGTGCGCCTGACCACCATGCACAATACCAGGAAAAAAGTATCAGGAAGGGTGAAAATTATTCCACTACAAAATCCAAATCAGCTGTTCCAGGAGTATCAGCTGTAAACTGTACACATACACTTTTTGATATCACCTCTATTTGTCATTAGAACAAACGCCCTCATAATATATGGTCAGGTGATCCAGGCTTCCTCTTGCTCTTAAAAAAAAAAAAAATTAAAAAAGGAAAAAAAAAACAAACCCATGAATGTTTAATATCTAAAGAAGACAGAAGCTTTACTCTAGTGCAAAGAAAAAATTTTAGTACCTATTTTGTTTCTTTACTGCAAAACCAGGACAGAAGATTACTGTAAATATACAAGAAATGCAGCCTAACAAGCAGAGGTAAGGAAAAAAAAATTAAAAAGAGAATAAAAAAGCTTATGTCTTGACTAAATGGACTCATTTGTCTAGGAATACACTTACACAGGTATTTTAGTACTGCCACAAAACAATGACATATAGAGCAAATAAATGAAGAATTACATCTCTGCCTGGTTTTCTTTTTCTACTCTTTTCCTCTATCTCTGAAAATACTAACATATCGAGATAAGCCAAAGCAGCAGCACAGCCCTGCCAACTTGCCAGCACTATTTCTCTTCAGTTAGACGCTTTTTAAATTTACATGACAAATTTCAACTGAAGGGTAGGAAATTACAAATTCTGGAGACTAAAACCTTCTAATTTTGTAGTAGCCAAGTGTAAATGAATAACAAGCAGAAATGAGCAGAAGAGTAACACATTCAGTTGGCTGCCTCACATGCCCTCTATATAGTTTTTAGTGGGGGTCTGCATATGAACTTAAAACATCACACACAGGAAAAAACCCTTCAACAATTAGCTGATATGTGTAATCACATCTCTGCAGATGAAAAATCCCACACATGGAAAGAAAATTCAGAATGCAGAGTGAATCAGTACTTGGCCAAATATATCCTAAATGGTCTTAGAACAGTAGCCATCCTCTGACTAATACATAGGTGAAGCTAAGAGCTCCAGATGTTTCAATAAAAAAATTTTTCAGCAGGAATGAAGCACTGTCTGCTAGTAACTGATTTCTGCACAAATATACTGTAAAGGGAATATGAGGATTTGTGAGATCTAACATGTTTTATCTAGGTTTAGGATCTAACATGCTTTATCTAGCTTTCAGCTGCATGTAAAAGATGGCATTTGCGTACAGATTAGATATGCGAAATTACACACTGATAGCTGAATTCATCCTTTTCTGGCTTTGATAAACTTTTATGTTTGTCAGAAACTATTGTTATGCAAGCAGAAAACAAGATAATGAAAATTCTAATGGGATCACACAAAAAGAACTGAACTACACTAGTCACCAAGTCCATCTATAACCTGCTACAAAGGACTAGCTCTGGCCTCACAAATACTGTTAAATCTTCTCTTTAAATTTCCAATACTCTAATTTATATATTTGTGCACTTACTGTATAAAGAAATCTAAGTCTGCCACCAGAAAGGTATCAACAAGAGGAAGAAGTACCTGACAGCGGTGGCATTGTGATATGTAGGTGTACCGCCCTTTGCCTTTTCTTAATTTTTTATTTTTTAAACTATGCATTCAGCACCAATTTAGACAAAAGGTAACGGCCCAAACACCTCTGCACATTTTGCTCACCCCTAGCACCAAAGCAGATGTCTGCACCAGCTCTATTATTTTTTGGTCACTCTGTGATTTCACCATTTCAGTTCTCTTTGGAAAAGTTTTAAAAGCGCAAGTTGCTCCCTTCACTTCCAGCCTTTTGAGGAACTTGGAACAATATCAAAACACTAACTTATGCACTCTGCTTGTCCATTGTGTGTCCTAGAAATAAATCTGAAAGGCCTAAGAAGAAACAGTATCTTGGTGGCTGATGTTACCTTCACATAAAAAAGGGAGAAAAGTACCTGTAAAAGGGACAAATACTCTCTATTCCCCCCACACTTAAATAGATATCAGGCACAGAAGAAAACAAGAGAGTATTTTTTTGTTTTTCCTCTGCTTAGACACTCAAATAGAATGTTAAATCTCAGTCTTCTCAGCATTTCAATATTGCCAAACTATGATCACTTTCAGTTAAGGACATCCTTACTTGAGGTCCCTTATGCCTTCAAGTGTGATATCAGAGAAAATATTTCTTGCATTTCCTTTTCAGCACAGTTGCTTCACCCCAAAATAAAATGATGATTGATCAAGTTTCCTTCATGTATTTCACAAATCAGGCATCTGTTGCACAGATAGTGACTGTAAGTAACATTCAACACAGAAAATAAATGGATTGAAATATAATGAATAAAAGTTTTAGAAAAATAATTAAGCAGCCTTTTCAGTATTCTATTTATTTAGTGTCTCAAAAAACTTGAGGTTAAAAGATTAAAGATTCATTCTCTTTATCTCTGAATTTGTTGATTATAACTACAAGTGTTTAACATCAGCATAAATCGAAGATTTGATCCTACATAATTATTTACAACTTTTCATTTTCTTCATAGCAAAGGGAATTCAAGAGCATTGACACAAAAATTTACTGTAAAGAGAGTTGGAGTGATTTGTACTACCATATTTTATAGACTTGACCAAGTACCACCCTAACCAAAGACAAACTAAGGTTATGAAGGCTTCTCACAAAAGATATAGTAAGACCTGTTTATACCAATAGCAAACAACTGTTATCTTCCAAATAGAATTACAACCCTGGTGAGGATTTGATTTATTTAAAAAAAATTAAAATTAAATGTTGTTAATAATTATACTCTGTATTAAAAACCAGGAAAATTTTAAAAAGCATTTCAGGTTATATATATGAATTTTTACAAAACCTCAATCATAGAATCAAATGCCCTCTTTGTACCTCCATAGATACACACCAAATATATACTCAAAGAACAGTACAATTTACTTAACTCATTATTTAGCCTCCCATCTAGTTATTAATGTCTCATATCAAAGTGAACTATCATATGCAACACGTATTTCAGACACTCTTCACACATGCAAACAATAGCAAGAATTCTCTTAGGTAAAATTCATTCTCCACAGTAGCTCCTTTTCCAGAAAATTCACAGTTTTGATCTTGCCTTCAATTCCTTGAATGCCTTGTTAACAGAAGTGCTATATATAAACACATACATGCACACACATCTATAAACCAAAATCCTCGAGATTCCAGAATTTGAAGTTGAATAACACACGTAAAAATGAAACTATGATCTTCTTAGCCTGTATAAAGAATTTAATTTGAATCTTGGAGTAAAAATGGGCTAAAATTGCCTTTAAAAATGGACTCTAAGGTGTGTGTTGTTCTAACTGAAAGATGTGCAGGTTCTGAATGAGAATAAAACCTGTGGAGAACTATGTAAATACAGAAGCACATGGAACAGGTTCATATTCAACCTTCTGGGCATCTCAGTTAGCAAATAGACTTCATAGATGGAACATTTACATGAGAAAGGCAAACTCAAGCGTGTGCCCTGTAAATGCCATAACAACCTGAGTTCATAAAGAAGTTCACCTTATGAGAGAAGAAAAGATGCACACTTTCTATAAGGTTTGTGAAACCATTATGCAGGTGCGTTTATTGTTTTTGGCAACTGTAGCATAAAGGTTTTTATAAATCAGCATGTATTAGCTTTTCACTCTTTATAGACACATCAGCAAATTTGTCATGTAGGTAGACACAAATAAATGTTGGAATTTAGAAACTCTCATTTCAAAAAAATTAGAAATGAGAAAAGGTGAGAACAGATACTGTGACAGCCATCCACCATATAATGCCAAAGCCCCACTATTAATGCTGACTTTTCCTAGATGTCATGGCTTCTACAGTACATTTTTGAAAATAAATTTACTCAGTTAAAAACTACTACTTAGATTTCTGCTTGTATATTTTAAGAAATATAACAGAGTTTTTTAGGAAATCTAGCTTTCATCTTGGCCAATGTTTTTATGGATCATTCTACTGTTACTTGAGGTGAGCAATAACAAAGCAAAGCTCACAAAACAAATCCATGCAGAGTCAGGCCTTTTCTGTCTGTGAGCCTACTGTTGCTGCAGAGAGAGAGTGATAAAATATTTGCCCTTCTACAACCCCAATGAGTGCTTCTTCCCTAATCCATAATCATTATGCCAGCATTGTTCCAACAGGCAGCTTTGAACAATTTGACTCTTAGGCTTCTCCGTTGAGAGCTTAAAAGGCTTTCACTTGCTCTATTCTTCTTTATTCTGCTACACAAAGAAAATTGCTGAGACACATCAAATACTGGTTTGCTAAAGATATTATCATATGAAACCTGCTTATTCAAACAACATGCTCTTCCTATAAAGTATAGAGCACAGAACCATGACATGTGGGATGACAACTCTGATGTACCCACAATGGGCGATGATGTCTCAGTGCACAGCCCCAGCTCATGTTTAAACTCACATCCTGTCTGATACACTCCGGAAGACTCTAACCTCACTTTTACAAGGGATTAAATTTCACTAAACTGGTGGAAACAGGACCCTTTTAATACATCTTTTGCATTTCTTTTGCGATAACTTGAATTTCAAATGGATATCTGGTTTTGGTTTGGGTTTTCGTTTTTTTGTTTTTTTCCAAGGAAGATTATCTTGTTCTTACAAACTATTTTCCAGACATACACTTGTAAAAGGCCAGATATACACATATTTTAGCCCAAAGAAATTTTTGAAAAAAATTGAAAACAAGAAGTCATTATTTAATGTATTCCTTTTTAGAAAGCTTTCCTATTACAAAACAGTATCTGGTAATCTTGCAAAGTCTGATAATACTGCAAAAGAACACTTTGTTTATAAAATGTTTATCTTGCCAAAAATACAAAGAAATTTGTAAACAAAATATTTTCAAATATAATTTTGCTATAAATATCAGATTATTACTGTTGCAGTTTATTACATGTAACATCAAGCCTATTGTTTTCCCAGTGGCAGTGTGTGCACAAACTAATAAATTCCAACAGACAGTTAGGCATGACAGATGAGGAAATTAACTTAGACAAAAATAACTGAAGTGCATCAATGGCTAAGATTTAGTTTGAGGCATTCCCTTTGTTTTCCAGAGAGAAAAAGTACAATAAGAAAGATTCAACTGGTGAATCAGTTATTAAAAAAACAAACAACAACAAAAAAAAAGTGTCCATGCAAAGGAAATAAAGTTATTAAAGTTTGATTGAAAACTGTAGAAAAGTAGGATGCAAATTGTTCCAATTTGCTTCTTTGCTGGAAGTATTTGCTGTGAAAGAGAAAAAGTCAGTAATTTTTCACATATACAATAGCAAAACTAGAGCTTGAGCAATTTTCTAAGATAAACAACAGGTATATGGATTGTCTTGTTTCTAGCCTTTTTTTGTCTTGTTATTGAGTTATGCTGAAAGCTTCTCATAGCTAACACTTCACTGTGTGCCTTTTCTTCCAGATGTGAAAACATGGTTTAATAGCTTGTGAAACATCTGCATGTTTTCTGGTTCATGCAGAAAAAAAAAAGAAAAAAAGAAAAATCAAAGCAAGCAACATAAGCAGAAGTATTAAATGAGATTTTTTGACATTATTACTATGACAAAAACTGTGTGAAGAAAAAGAAATGTTAAAAAGAAATGTCTTCTGTCCATTCACAAAATGTTGAAGTACTCAGTCCCTTGGCAAACAATTTCTAACTAGCACACAGAGTATCAATGAGTTATACCAGAGCATGCTTTATCTCTCCCCTGAAATGCCATTAGTCTTTTCTGCAGGATTTCATACAGCTTTTGCTTTGCTTCCCACTTTTGTTCCTGTCTCTTTCAAACATGATACCAGATGACAAGACCTCAATGTGCTGTTTAGTTAGTTTGGAAATCCTAAACAACTCACCCTACAAATTAAAACAAAGGCTTCAGTCACCTCACAGCTGATTTGGAGCTGCCAAAACTGGCATATCCAAGGAAACACATCTTTTGGATAATGGCTGTCCTGAAGCACTCTAACAGAACTATAAGTCCAGGAAAGAAGAGGAAGAGAAGATCAGGGAAGGAAAAATATGAAGGAGTCATGTAGGCTTGAATTTAAGGGGAAGAAAATGAATACTAGGTGTAGGGATAGTAAAGATATGCTGGTGGAAGAAAACAAAAAAAAGGAACACTTTTGATTTAGAAACACAAATTCTCTAAAGATTTGTTGAGGAATGTTAAAAGATACAGTGGCATACCAGTGGTGCTACAACATTGAGGACAAAATAAGAAACTTCACCAAAAATCAACTTGAGAAGACTGTTTAAAGGCATAAGACTGAAACCTAGTAACCTACTATAACATCAACAAGTATGATTTCTGTGCTCAGTTTGTATTTTTTTTCGTATTCAACCAGAAGGGATCTGGTTGAATCAGACAGCACAATTATAAACCTCTGTAACATACAGATTGCTCCCTCATTAGTTAATTCAGACTACATGTCCTAAAAATAAAGTCATGAACTCCAATTTATGAATTAGCAGCATAAACTACAACAGCACCATCAGAGACCTCTGAGTGCAGCCTCTAAACGAGAATCTTTAGGACTTAAATTATTTGTAAGGACATTGAATATGGAACAGAAGATGAAAGTACACAGCCAAAGTTCTGTATATTAAAAGTGCTTGGTGTGTCACAGCTTTAAAAAACAGCAACAAAATTGAATATTTATTAATACTACAATTTTGAATAAATATAAGCCAACATCAGATCTTGTTTCTAGTAGTCTAGGAAAGCATATAAAATCTGAAAGGCTAATTAAAGCATACACAAGATGTTTTACAAATCACAAGGACAGCCTTACCTGAAACATTTTACTTTTCTGTATTGAGCTGTATAGTATTACTTCATGAATGTATAGGGATTGTACTGAATCTAAAGCTAGTTAATTTTAAATTGTATTAATGAAGACTATGAAAATTCACTCTAACAAAATCACAGCAGACTATGGCAGCAGCAGATCTGTATGGCCTGGGACAAAGGCTAATCTGGAATTAAAAGGGATAATATGACTTATATAATAAGGGGCCAGAAAAAGGACAAAAACAGATGTATATTTACGTGCAGCTATGAAGCTTATGAATATCTTGATTATCTGCTTTAAAACATCTGGTTACCTACATCTTGTAGAGGAACTAAGGAAACAGAAATAAAACATACCTGTATTAGAGAGAGGTCCTCAAGCTTCAATCTGAAGAGGTAGTTTCTGGGGTTAAAAAAATAGCAGATAGAAATGAATTGTTACTAATGTTTCAATGAAAAACCTAAATGTTACCACTGTTTAAATAAAAATATAATTAATGACTACAAAGACAGAAAAAAATTAGAAGCGACAGGTATTCAGGACTTCAAATTCTTTCAGAGACTGTCAATATATCCCTTTGGGATAAGGACTAAGCTAATTTCTAAAAAAGACTTGCAGTCTGAAGGACTGGCTGAACATAAATAAAGTAGGTAATTATGCCATATGCATGTAAATCTGCTTCATTGCTCCAAGTCTTCCTTTAGAATCAATGGGAAGAAATACTCAGTGCTTTGGCACTGAGACATCCACTCAGTGCTGGATATCTACATCAGAATACGTGGACAGGCACAATAAAGCTCTCCATTTCTCCCCACAAAGATAGGAACCTCATGCAATTATTTCAGCCACATATCTGTAAAGTTTGAAACACAGGATCCCAGTATGATGGTGAATCTGTACCAGCTCCAGAGTTTTCACAATTTTGAGCTATCTTGCCCTATGTCATCTAATTTCTTCGAAGCCTAAGAATTTTTTCCTACAGACAGCAGGAGCAAAACAACCAACCAGAGTTTTCAAAAGCCTGTGAGTTTATTGCAAAAATATTTCTCACTCTGCCTTTTCTCTACTGCAGCTTGGGAGGAGTCCAGACAAACCACGAGCAAAACATAGTCCTCCTCCACAACTGTTTTCTTCCTTTCTTAGTTCTTATCACACCTCTTTTTCTTCTTTTTATTATTCGTTTTTTCTACTGCATCTTCACAGGAATAATATCCCTTAGACCCCTTCTGCCTAGTGTTTACATTCTTTAAAACAATTCTGATTTTCCAATGCTACTGAAAAGTGATTGTTTTAGAGATGAAAATAAAAAGGATTTTTAAATACTAATATAAATTACTTCAATCTTTATTCATAACAAATATGCAACACCAATTTATAAGGTTTTTTAAAATTCACTTAAAGTAACAAAAAACCCCACCCCAGATGATAAAGAGATGAATACATTTAAACTTGAACTTTAAATATTAGCATTAATGAATTATATGCAATATTACATCCATGTAACTTATAGGCATGTAATCAAAATTAAAATTAGGCCAAATTTTTTGAGATAATAACTCTAATTCTTTCCAAAGATGCATGAGGTATTGTTAATGGGCATAGATAGTCAGAACCTGTAGTTTACATCTCTATTTTTTTTTTTTTTTTTTTTAATGAGACAGCAGGGAAGAGGAGAAGAACAAAACCAAATTGTGTCTAACTCAGAGACACAACCACCACGGCCATCATGGCTATCTTTATTTATGGACTCTCAGAAACAGCTATGTATGAGTATTTATTTATTGACTATGACATATACAGGGTCTGCTTAAATTGTGGCTGTACAGGAACCATGTCACTAGTCTTTCCTAGGAGTACAGCTAGAGTGAATTACACAAAATGCAGGAGGCAGGTTATTAAGGGCAAGAATTCATGTGAAAGTATAAATAAATAGAGAATACTTATTATTATACAACTAAATCAATTAAATAGCTAAAGTACTTGGGTTTGAGTCATGAAGAGACCCGAAGTAGATAAACAAAGAAACAGTATTTTGCAAAGCAATGTGTACACAAAGCTTCACCAACAAGTCACATGCAAGTGGACCTGAAGGACTTTCACCAAAACACCAGAACTTTCTAATGCTTCTACACTCCCTCTGTAAGTACAAAAAATACCTTTACTTCTGCAGAATGTCTTGCCCAGAAGTATTCAGCAGGGAGCATAAATACTTGGTCTGCTCCTCATCTTAGTGCATTTAAATTTCCATCACCCATCACTGTACTTCTTCCACTCTGATATCAAAGAAACCAACTTCACTGCAGTTGCAAAACAACTTTTTTTTTTTTTTTTTTCCCCCAGAGAAACTGAACTGCATCCTCAGCAGGTATAAAATGTTTTCTTAACTCAGTGGTATCAGACTCACTGGAATGGCACATAAGTGCCCCATCTCACTCCACAAATAAATGCTCTGTCTCTGTTGCAGAATATGTGAGCAGACAGTCTTGTCTCACACATTTAGTTTTTGGGTCACTACTTCATACAGATTTCAATTGCTATGTGTGATTCATCTTCAGATATCTGCTGAAAATTTATGCCTGATGAGGCCTTTCTAGGACAGATTATCAAATTAATAATGCCTTTTTATCATCTTCCATTCTGACACCATTTCAGCCTATTAAAAAGTAAACTATTGTCCCAAACTGTAAAGATTCTAAACTAATAAATGCACAAACACAGTGCCAGCCTGAAGAGAAACAGACACTCAACATTTTTGTCTTTTTCTTCCTAGAAAATGAGATTTTTATCCTATTCAGTAGGGCATAACACTTTTACGAATTAATATATTCAGTGTGAAATTAGAAAAATTGACCCTATAAGTGTTAGAGAGACTAAAATGTCTATATTCATGTGAATGATCAAGAGGCAGAGCTAATTAGTGTAAATTTTTCAATTTCCTATGGCTGCCAATAACCAATTAAAATACTTTTAGCTTTATAGAGCCAGCAGAAAGAAAAGTGAACGAGAAAAGCAATGTGCAAGAGACAGTAAAAACACCTTAGCAACATAAACTGGGCAAATGGACAGCACAGATTGACTGTGACTACATAAATAATCCTGGGCTAAGTGTCAAACTACCGCTCCGAGAGCAATCAGAGCTATTGCTACCTAGATGTGCCCACTTCAGTAAAACTTGCAGGACTTCATTTAGCTTTACAAAACCAACAGTTTAGCATTCTAAAGCATGCATCACTAGCATGTGAGAACTTGTTCTAAAAGCACATATATGAGAAAAAAAATCTAAAAGAAAACTAAAGAAAAGAGCATGACAGTAAAAAACCACATAGGAAATATAGTATTAACAAATCTGGCAGTCCAAAGAGAAAGTCATTGCTAATTTCCATGGCATGTGCAGAGCCATTATGCTCCTCACGAGACAGGCAACAGCATTTTTTTAAAGTGTTATTGAGATTATGCCCTGGACTGCCATTTTCAACCTCTGTTCCAGTGCATTTATGCTTTGAAGGCAACAAAGAATCAGAAAGAAAAATGAAATTACATTTCTGAAGCACAGATACAACCTCTTAGCACACAGCCCTGTCTCTTTTTCCAGATATGGTGACAAAAGCAAGACAAATACAACTTTGCACGCTGGAACTAAACTGATTTGACACTGGCAGTAATTGGCAAATTTGTTTCCATTTGGTGCTTAATGGATGAGGAAAGCAAATATGTTACATAAATCTGCAAACAGAAGGACACCTAATGAGAAGAAAACACAACACTGAGCTAAAGCAGCGTCCTCTGCTCCTTCAGTGATCCAGCAGGCAGTAAGCATTCTGCTTTACATTCACAGAGCTGAACAACTCTTCTAGCTCAGCTGTTATAATTAAAACCTGTTAGTCAAGAGCCTGCTCAAACCCAAGGGTAAACATTTCCACTGGTATCAGCGGAAACTGAAGGAAAGCACACAAAAAGCATGCTTCAGTCACCTTCTTCACAACAATGTATTTCAATCTATTGCAGTGAATACGTGCAGTATGACTACAGCTAAAAGTATAAAAACAAATCTTCTGCATGTTCCTGAACAAGTCCAAGTCAAAAAACAATTGAAAGTGCATAAAGATTCAAAAGTATATAATTTTGCCCTTTTCTTTGTGAAACTGCAAGCTATAAAAGCTGAATAAAACAATAATAAATACTCTTGCATTAGACACAGACATGAATTAGAAGAACATTAAGATGGCACACACAGTTCAGGAAAATGCAGATTTAGGATTAAGCTTTCTTAAAAAAGATGGCAAAATATATATTGTAATATCACAGAAAATCTTCATAATCTATTCTAAGCCCCCACATGCATTTGCAATTAAAGCCTGAATCAATAAATAGGGGTTGCAGCAAACTCAGACACTCAAGGTATGACCAGACATGTTGCCAAATCTCCTGGAAATAAACTAACAAAAGATTCCTTCCTATTCACTTCTTTTAAGAAACTAATTCACATGAAAGAAGAAAAATTTTATTTGATTCACTGGAAGAAAAAAATAGTAAGACTGAAAATGTAACCTCTGTAGGAGTCAACTATTAAGCAAAATTTCACAATTCCACAATTAAGATGGTAAAGTTCTGGGTGAAAGGCAATTCTAGTTTTGCAGTATAGTAAAGTCAGCAAGTGGAAATAAAATTAACAAAAAATTGTTAGGGGCAAAAGGAGATAATCAGTATAAATAAAACCATTTATTTGTATTTATTTATAAAATTATTTGGTTAAATCACAAATCTATAGGAAAAATATCTCAAAAAGCCAAGGATGATACACTGGAAATAAAAGAAACCTAATCCAAGTGTTCTAGTTGAACCATTTATGAAAATGGTCAAGTTACAATAACAAAAATCAGAATGGCCAAAAGCTATATATTATCTTCATTTTGCATGAAATGGAAGCCACAGTAAATGAGAATAATAAAATGAGAGGCTTACTGAAAAATGCTAAAGATGTGAAAACAGCATATGCACAGAGATAAATATTTTCTGACTAGCAATTCATATCATCATCCTAAAAGTTATGGAGAAGTGATTGTTGTTTGTTCTTATTGCTCTTTTTAAATAGTTTCTAAAATTACAGATTTTCTCAAGGCATGAAGACTAACCACATTTTATTAACATTCAAAGTGGCAAAGGGAAGACTCACATAATCATAAACTGACCAGTGAGACAACGAGCTTGTCAAACAGAATAGGAAAAACACTATGGGAGTCAATTATGATAGAATCCCAACAAAAATTGAATTAATCCACTCAAGGGTCCTGTGAAATCTGATTTCCTCTTCTGATGCTTTCTTCTCTGGATTCATAAATCTTACTTTGCATCCCTGTGGCTCTTCATACAGCTTCAGCAATGCTGGAGATCATAGAACACAGCACTCCTGCGCGGATGTTCAACAACAGCCAGATGCCACTTCCACATATTTCTTGCCATGGGCTTCTCCAGAAAAAGCTGAAAAGTACCAAGGGCCCCTGCAGCTCTGGAAGTCAGCCTCCTCCTGAAGTCATGCTATGTCATCTCAAACTTCCATTAACATCTTCCTTTGTTGGCCTTGACTTCTCACACACAGCACTCAAGTCCCCTCAGCTGGCAATGACTTCACAACATTTGACACCTGTCAGCTTCTGATGCATGCAGGTCAAGATGTTTCTGAATATTCTGTTTTAGTCCAGATGAGTTTGTGAGGTTATCAAGCTATTTATTTAGTAAGCTGTAGTTGGATACAACTTTATCCTGAATTATCACCTCAACCAAAATGTTAATCCTGTACTTCATAACTGTGGCTAACCAAATCTTTAATACATTTTTTATTGCTGCAACACATACGTAAAAGTACACGCCCCCAGTTTTTATGTTTTGGCAGATATTACATATACTGCAATATTCACTCACATTAGTGAATTAGAGCCATGCAAATTCCATGTGGTCTTGTTACCATTTCATTGTTCAATATATTAATCTTCTGCTTTGTATCAAGATTATTTTAAATTAAATTTAAATGTTGCTGTTACACCTGCTCCAAAAAAATCCCAACAATGGAAATGGGCTTAAGTTCAGAAATTACAGTTCAAACTTTTTTGGTCTCCTACTACAGTAATCAACTTGGGCACACAGAGCTTGCTTGAGTTGTTGGAGGAGGTGGACTGCAAGAAAGGTAAGGAGGAGAAGGTAAAGCATGCAACAACTAGACTACTACCAGCGTTGGTGCAAAGAAGGAGAAAACTGCAGAGTGGAACCAGGCATGAGCAGGAGAGGTATGAAGCTTTAAAAAATGTTCAGGAACCTGTTAGCAAGGTAGGAAAGGCAAGCAGCAGGAGGAAAAAGACCTCTCTCTTTCTGGAGTAGTAAGACGACATTTTCTCACAGATTTAGCATTAAACCATACATTAGATTAGATTAGCCCAGTTCAATCAGTGAAAGGACAGACACTGATTACCCTGAGCCAAGAGTTAAATGAGCAGTGATACCCAGATGGATGTTCAAAGAATAGAGCACCAATTCCCTCTGTCTGTATATTTCTCCCTGCATATGTAGCCCTCAGAGCACCTTATTAACAGGAAGCACTCAGATTCCCCTGCTGGGAGCAGACAACAGCGAGAAGCAAACCTGTAGAGTTATTTATTCCTTTATTAGAGATCCTTAAGCCACTGTTAATGAATCCTTTAATTTGCCTTTCTGTTGTTATGGCAAGTAGTGGTAATAGTTCAAATTAACGTTCCCAAACACACATCTAATTAAGGGAGAAGCCATACAGTTGCAGTCCTTCATCAGTGAGATAAGGAGTGACTGAGGCAATAAGCCACCTCAAAGCAAGTTATAATCCTAAAAAGCAAGTTTAATTAACTTGCAGGAGAACATATAGGAGAAAACCACCATTATTAGGATACTCTATGTTTAAAAAAAAAAAAAAAAAAAAAAAAACAAAAAAAAACTATGTCTAAATGTGTATTAGCCAATTAAAAAGAAAGTTGAATAGCTTTGAGACCTATATCAGTATAGCTGAGCTAGCCCAACTTGAATTAAAAAAAAAAAAAAAAAAAAAAAGTCCGCATTTTAAGAATTAACTCAATCCAGGCTGCTACCAGTTCAAAATTTCAAGCACAAGAGGCTTGGGAAAAGAGGATAACTTCATTTTCCTTTTAAAAATAAACATAATTCTTCTTGAATGGTTTGAAGAAAGAACACCAAGAACAAAAACAAACTAAAAAGTCACAAGAAAAATAAAAAATTGCCCTAAACTACTGGGTTTCAGGCATGTTTTTTGTCAACTCCTGTTTAGCCAAAATGGATGCAACACTTTCAGCAATTTTTTATTTATCAAAACTAAAGCTGTGTTATGTACTTTGTCAGGAGATGAGGAGGAAAAAAAGGCAATGAACAATTTGCCTGGCCAATTCAGACTGTTGTATCCTTCCTCTAATCTGGTCTTCTCCCCCTTCAACTGACCTTTCCAAAGAAACATATGGCAAAGCACTTTCACACAGCAAAGATGACAAGGTTGTTCTTGGAGAAATCCATGAATCTTTATGCCTACTGGCATTTCAAAATACAGAAATCACTATAAAATTTTATTACATGCTAAATCAGTCCACCAAGTAACACACAGAGAAATATTTCATCTGAATATTTCATTAGAATTTATCAGAATAAGATAAACAAGTAGTCTCTCATTTCCTTGAGCTTACTGAGGAGCTAATGCCCTGACAGTAATCCTTTACTGGTGCCACTTAATTATAAAAGTAAATTCTGCCCTGCCATATGGGTTGGCTTTTTTCTAAAAAAACAAATGAATTCCCAAGAAGGTTTCAGATTGCAATGTAACTCATTTATTTTTATCTGTCAGGTCACATACAATATTAAGAACAATGCCTGGGGCAAATTTTAAAGGTACAGTTTCATGGGAGCATGGACTGCATGATTAATGTGAAGGCACATACTAGTGTTGGAGTGGAACCATTCACAGATTACTGCTGATAGTGTAAGGGAACTGAAACAAGGCTACAAGACTCCAGCTTAATCAACTCAGTACCTATAGGTGAACTGGATGTTTTGCAGAACAAACAAAAATGTTATATTATCAACCATTTATAACCTTCTCACAAGGAGTGGAAGACAACCTGCAGAAGCTGACGGTGGGGATAGGGGTACAGATACAATTGTAAACTATCTATTTTTGCACAGCAGTGGAATGCCCAGAGACATCAGAAGATCACCTTTATTTCCCAAACTAGACAAGCAAGACTAATCTTAGGATTAAAATAGGACAAACTTCCCAGTTACTGCCTGCTATTGCAAATACTATAGGAAAAAATCCCTTGCATATTTTTAGAGACCTCTATCTTAAAATTATTTCTGTTCTTATTTTGTTTGCCTCAGTAAAATGTGACAAAACTCATTGTTTCTTGACTAAATTACTCATGGCCAGCTTAAACTCTGGTTTTCTGTCAACACTGCTGTTCCATTTATATTGCTATGTCCTTCTCTAGAGGTACCCGATGATGAATTTATGGGCAGGTGCTGTGCACATGATCAGCCCTTGCAATCCTTCACTACAATTCCAACCCTCTTCTCAGCTGCCTTTTAGCAGTCCTTCTTTACATTTCTAACTAATTTCATTAAACTTTGTTCAAGCATAAACAAACAGAATAGTACACACTAGCACAATTTAAAGTCTCCAAATAATCATGTGCAAAGGGAGCAAAATTTCTCAATCACGCCGGAAGACACCTTTTGGGGCATCAGAGTCAAACATCTTTCCACATAGTTGTATGACATTGGCAACTCCCAACACGAATGCAGTCTGGATCCCAGCTGGGATCTTTTTTACCATTCTCAATAAGATAAATCATAAATATCTTTAGAGTCTGTAGAACTTCATAAATGAAAAAGAGTCACCTACCGTGAATATCAATAATGGAAAAGGGATTTAAAAATTTCCAGTAGTGTCAAACTTTGACAATAATATTTTGTATGATTTATAAGACAAGAAAGAGGAATTTGGGAAGATTTCATTAAATTCATTAAGGTGGAAAAAATCAATTATGAAAATAAGATGAGTCAGAACACAGCTTCTGGCTGTGAAAAATAATTCCTCTGGTCTAGGATAACACCAGCTTAACTAAAGCAGAATCCTGAAGGTGCAAGGATGAGGTGGACTGATCCCGGTTGAATACGAGGTTCTCATCAAAACTGCTCTATCACTCCCCACCTCAATAGGGCAGGAAAAGAAAATACAACAAAAGATTCAGGAGCTGAGATCAAGACAGGGAGAGATCACTCATTGATTACCTTCACAGGCAAAATAGAAACAACTTAAAGAAATTAACTAAATTTATTACCAATCAAGATCAGAGTAGAATAAGAGAAATAAAAGAGATCTTAAAAACATCTTCCCCCAATTCCTCCCTCCTTCCCAGGCTTAACTTTATTCCTGACTCTTTACCTCCCCCATGCCAGTAGTACAAGGGGACAGGGGAATAGAGGTTATGGTCAGTTCACCACATGTCGTTTCTGTCATTACTCCATCTCAGGAAGAGAAGTCCTTCCCCTGTTCCAGTATGGGACTCCCTCCCATGGAAGACAGTCCACCAGGGACTTCTCCAACATGGCTCCTTCCCACAGTCTGCAGTTCTCCACGGACTGCTCCAGAATGGATTCCTTCAACAGGGGGCACAGTCCCTTAGGAAGAGACTGCTGGTTCCCCCACAGGGGGAACAAGTCCTGCCAGCAAACCTGCTCCAGCGTGGGCTCCTCTCTCCACGTTGCCACAGGTCTTGCCAGGGTGAGCTTCCCACCAGGTTGCAGCCTCTCTTGGGTTCAGCCTCTCCCTGCTCCAGTATGGGTCTCCTCCATAGGCTGCAGGTAGATCTCTGCATACCCTTGGATCCCCATGGGCTGCAGGGACACAGCTGCTTCACCATGGTCTGCACCCCAGGCTGCAGGGGAATTTTAGCTCCAGCACCTGGAGCATCTTGTCACCCATCTTCTCCAATGACCTTGGTGTCTGCAAGGCTGTTTCATATTTTTTCACTCCTTTCTTCTGTGGGCATAATTATTTGTGCTCAATAACTTTTCTACCTTCTTAAATATCTTATCATAGAGGCATCACCATTGCTGATGTGCTCAGCCTTGACCTGCAGTACATCTGTCTTGGAGACAGCTGGCATTAGCTCTGCCGGACAGGAGGGAAGCTCCCAGCAGCTTCTCACAGAAGCCACCCCTGTAGCCCTCTTCCATACCAGAGGCTTGCTATGCAAACCCAGTACACCTGTTCTTGTGTGGGTGCTAGACAAGCAAAAAATAATGTGAGTACTTCTCTTGGCGGTCTGTAGAGTAATATAAGTCTATTTGTACCTTTGTTCATGTGCCCTATTTCCCATTTTCTCTACCAGTGACTGGGTAGTAAAGAGAAGTCCATGCTAGGTTACAAATGAACATTTTCACAACTGAATAGGAACTTTTCACTACTCAGATTTCACTGAAATCACATTACAAGTGGTAACTAGTTTTTCAATACTGAAGTGATAGTACACTAGAAGACAATAATAAAAAAATGTAAATATTCTAAGAGAAATAACGACATATCAAAATTTACTTCATCAGGAAGAATGAATTAACAATGCATTCTCTTTGCTGTCTTTACAAGAGTACAGCTTTTCCTTGGGACAGAAAACGAATTCTTCGAACGGCTCTTAGAATGTGTGAATTCAGTGAGGCAAATGCTCAAGAAACTTGTACTAAAATTTTGTCCACAGCCCATAGCACAAGTATGGTAATACTGATGCTCTGTTAAGATGGCTCTCAGTGAAAGGTAATTAAAAACAGTACATTAAGGGGAAAAAAAGCATCAACATGGCCAGTTGAGACTAGGAAAGGCTGCAAAAGCCATTCCTGCAAGTAAGGAGGAAACTTGAAAAGATATTCACAGTGAATGGATTAGGCCCACCTGTAGTGGGGACTACATGCAGAAGGTGTGTAAACAGCAAGATTATCAGTATGATCAACACTGCGGTTTTGGGGCTACAGCTCCCTGACAACTGGTTACTAGTCTCTAAATCTAGGAGAGCCCATGATGTACAATGACTCGTGGGGCACAATGCCTAAAGAACAGAATGGTGTGCAGCAAAAAGGATGTCCTGATATCAGTAATACATACAATTAGGCAAAACTGCTGGCAAGTTTAGTTATTCTAAAGGAACATCTCTACAGACAAAAACAACAACACTGGAAAGGTTAAAATCTGGAATGGAAATGCTGAATAAGGAAAAGAAAAATCAATACCTTCTATGAACAAATAACAGCCAGCTATACTGAACTGTGTAAAACAAAACTGCTGTTGTAATTTTAATATTGCTGAATAGTTTTATTTTTTTAATTTTAGTCAGAACAAGATATATAAAGCTCTGACACATCATAAACTTATGGGAAAAAGAAATTTTTTGATGTATGGGATCTTTTGCAGAAAGCAGAATTACAGCTGTTTTGGGGGTTTTTTTGTGGTCACTTCTTATTCAACAAAATCATCCAAATCTTATCCCATAGTGATTCCAAAGGCTTCATCCAGAGCACCAGTTTAAATGAGCTTATTTTTTGCTCAGACATGGACTCCAAATTAACAGTATGGAGAATAAAATAAGAGAGGAATGGGAAAAGTTGGGTTTGGGTTTCTTTAACAGGTATTGGGATATCTGTACAGAGTGCACTGATCCAACACACATTTCCATGGGTCTGGGGAGAGGCTCAGACAATTTATGGTGAAAATCCTTAAAGAGTAGAATCAGTTGATAAACTCACACCTTGTTTCACTGGGTAGCTTACAGATATGAAAAATCAACATCAAGGCACAGTATACCTCACTTTATGTGGGCCAAAGATATATAAATACATATATACACACAGAAACCTATTTCCACACTCAGAAAGTTTTCCCTGTCAGAAAGTAGATAAGCAACTTCCACTGGTCCATGGAAAAAGTTTCCTTGCAGTGCATTTTACAACTCTGCATTTTGAACCTCATTTTCAGCTAAGAAGCAAACAGGGAAACAGAACTATAGTCCAATACTAAACCTAACAGGTAAGTGAAATGACTAGAACTTTGTTAATTCAAAAGTAAAATAGGTGCTGGTGTCAATAACAAGTTTAGATGTTGGGGGTTTTTTTGGCCAACCAAGATGTTTTACTACACCTCATATGCTAAGAGGTAAAAAAAATAGCACTCAAGGACTGTCACTGTTTCAACGTGTACATCTAAGACAGTGTCACTGTTGTTCACAGCTTGCTGAGTGCTCTCCTACTGTGCAAACAGTGACTATCACCAACTTTAACACTAATTCTGCAGTCTTTAACAGATGCTCCTGGCACTGTAGTAAATAATTATTAGAAACATCCCAACACAAAGAGCCACATCGTGTAGCCAAATTTGGGATCACCCTAAGCTTCACTCAATGGCAACTTTTGTCACATTGCCATACGGCACCTGCTTGTTCTACTGTATGCACACAAAGATTGTGTACTCCAGGACAGGTATCTTAAAAATTAGAATAATGTAATCTATTATAAAACTTGATGCCAGGCAGGCAGTCAATCTTGTAACTCCAGTCAGGAATAAGAGAAATTAACATACAAAACATTCAGATCAGTGGTTCTGGAAGGCAGTGGAGTCACACAAGAGCACACTGATATTGGAATTTAGCTAAATATTGCCTATCAACAAAGAATAAAATCCAATCTGATGCAACACAAAAAAGAAAACAGATTTCTCACCTTGCTCCAGCAATAAGCTCTTTTTGTCCTGGGTCAAACGTTAACTGTGAGAAGTCCACAGCATCTTCTGCTTTGAACACGTGTAGCCAAGGGGCAATTTCTAAAAACAATCAAGAAATACAACTTTTACTATAAATGTTATAGGTGTAGTACATCAGGTAGCTGCCATTAAATCTGCAGATATTTCATGTGGGTCTGCAAGTTTTCTCCTTATGGTCCTCTAAGGAAACATAGGAGACTTCCACCACCATACCATTTAATTTATAATACATATTTTAACCCTGTAAATATATAGGGCAGCCACCTGATACATACTTGAATCAAGCATCCATATTTTGTTCTGAATTGTTTTTCCTCCTTGGGCAAAGCAGAAAACACCACAATACAACTGCAATTCACTGGCACATACCCAAGTAAAGTGAGATTAAATTTCCATGCATCAAAAAGCAGCTGAGGACTAGAGGGCTTTTTTAGTTAGATATTTAGTTATTTATTTTCTTTACAAAAGGATCAGATTAACTGAAAAGCAATGAGGAAAACAAGCAAATTTGACTTTTCATCATTCTCACAATAAAAAGGTTGAGAAACCAGGGTGAAGAAGGAAAAATGCTTGACATTCATTGAACTTTTCTTTCACCTTCCTTTCTCAGACCAATTTAGTGCTACATTAAGCAGGGCAGACAAGCATGAGAGTTGCTGGAAATCAGCAAGGGGCATTACTTGTATTCTGAATATAAACTTGTTCCTAGTTTCAAACTTAGGCACACGTAAATAGTTGCAAATCAAATCATTAAATATTTTCATTACTAATAGTTCTTTTTTTCATTCATATCATTAACTGGACATTCAGCAGTTTGGCTAAATATTGTGAGAAAAGAGCTTTTTTTTTAATTTTTTACTTTTTTAAATAGACGTAGAATATATAAAATTGCTTTAACAACAGATATGGTAGAAAAGTCACTCTAAAAAGAAGTCCAGTTGTACAAAAACCTCATCCTCTAGATATCCGCAATTCTCAGGACATTGACTGAAGCTTTTTTTTTTAATATGGTTACAAAGCAGTGATCTGGAACTTATGTGAAAGGTGAAGAGGGCTATATATGTACAGCACAACGGGCTGTGGGACTATCTATTTGTAGATTACAGGTGTGAAACAGTCACTTGAAAGACCAAAGGCAAGACACGGTCATGACCATTTAGAACATGGAGTCAAAACCAGCCCTCCTGAGGGTGCTGCAAAAGTGTAATTTTTGATACTGGTATCATTATTTGCAGCTCAGGTTAACAACATTCATTCTGAGCTCTCTTCTTTGCTCATGAGCATATTTTTGCTTTTGCAAATGCGTCAGTTGAAATAATCCATGTCTGGTGCCTATTTCAGGATGATTTGTTCCTAATTTAAAGTTTTAGCACAAGAGAGCTATCCATTCCTAAGGAATGGGCCCAGGAGAAAAATGTTATTCTGTGTCAAAATGTGTTCAGCCATTGCAGGCAACAATTAGATGCAGTGTGCAGTAGCTGTATCATCATATACTTTGGAAAAACAGATGGAACTGTGAAGTAGAATCACTTGGGTGTCAGAAAAGTAACTTCTGCATGTTTAATGTCAGCCTGTACGCATCTGGGCAATTTCAGGCTCACAATGCCAGTTTGTACATGCTCTGCAGTATTTGTAGCTAAATTCAGTGTTGGTTTCCATCTGCACTAGATCAGTGCTCAAACCAGGATCCAAACACTGGGGTAGAAAGGGGATGTGGCCACATTTTAGTGATTAGAGATAATGTGATTAGAGATGCCATCAGCCATTACTGCAGATGCTGTGCAAAGAACCCAGCAGGATTCTGAGGAAAACCACTCATACATTACAGGCCTGTATAGCCTTATACATACTTACTTATCTAGTTTTATTTAAATAAATAAATAGATAAATAAATAAATAAATAAATATATATATATTAACAAGGCAAGCTTAAAAGAGGTGTTTCTTAAACTTTTTGTACTTGATTTTGCAGGCTTAACTTTCAATCACGCATTTCATATGAAAGAATCAATGAAAAAGTCCTAAAAAGTTAAGAAATGTGGTAGGGCATGAAGATGAGGAAATACAGAGCGAAATCATGAAGAAACTCACTTACTGGTAAAAGAAATGGAAAAAAAAAAAAAAAAAAAAAAAAAAAACAAGGAGAGAGCGAGAACAAAACAAAAATAAAACCAGACCCACTATGAAAACATCAGTCTCTAAAAAAGAGACAAGGTAAGCAGCTGAGAATGGAATTACCTCAGCTCTATATTGGTATGACAAGTGAGACCCTTGGTCTTATGAAAGAGAAGTGGTTCTCCACAGCATGGGAGGCCAGGGGCAGTTCAGTACACAGAAGTATTGCAGTGACAGAAGGCTACAGGGAAGACTGAGATTCAAAGACTCAATTCTCTTCCACTTGTCCTGCTGTCTCAGCAAGACACAATAAAGCTTCAAGGTACAGCAAGCAGGTGATCGAGACCACTTCCAGGTTTGGAGCAAGGGAGCAGGGGCAGGCAGGGCAAGGCAAGCCCAGGCTAGAGAGCAAGAATGAGGACTTGCTAAGAAATCTCTCTGTAATCTGATTCCCCTCCAAAATAGAAATTATTTTATCCTGTCTTTGTTGCATTCAGCAGTGCTCTTGCTTGAGGGAATAAGGTCAGGAAGAGCAAATGGCTGCTAGAGCTCTTCTTCTTTTTCAGAAAACTCTCTGAAACTGTATCTCTTGTGAACTGCAGTGGCAGCATGTGTCACACAGAAGTAAGTATTTATGAGATAAAGACACAATTTCATGACAGTTTTGTAAGGGAAAAATGAACAAAAAAAAAAAAGGCAATCTAATCCCATGTATGCTGCAAAAGTAAAAGCTTATGTAACTAATTAACAGAATAATTAAATTTCTTTTCACCAAAACAGTGAAATCTAGCTGAAAACCCACAGGTGAAACAAGACTTCTTACTTTGCTATGAATTATCTCCTTAGAGTCAAAAATTCATAATTAGCTACTAAGGGCCTATAAATTATTTTTCTTCCAATTAAAACTATAATGCTAAAGTAATAAGAAGTAATAATTTAAATGTATTAATGTTTTTCATGCAGATGGGACATGACAAGCTTTACGTCATAATGTAGCTGTATATTTTGTGTACTACAACAGAACCATAAATAAATGTATAAGGCAATTAAGCTGTCCTGCAAACACAGAAGCTAATAGTATTGCTTGCTGGTCACAGGTGACAAACAGCAACATCCCTACCCTTTCCAATCCTAACCCTCCCCTTTCCCAGCATTCCACTCCCTTTCCTGTGCTCTCACATCATTTGAATTACAGTAAAACACCAAGCCCTTTATTGACTAATCCCTCTTCTTACTCCTGATATTGAGAATATTTACTGAAACACACCTTCAGTCTGGATTTGGTTTTCCTTTAAAACTAAGCAGGCATGTTTGCCATTCTGCAGACATCAGACTACGACTCAAAGCTGTCCACACAAAACTATCATGGTATACATGCAGTCATGACAGCAGGTGATTGTTAACACACACTGCGTCCTTTTGGTACACTCAAGACATACTTACCCTTAGCAACAACAAACACAAAAAAATTTTATTGCTATTATAGTACTGAAACCTGCAAACCTGCAGGCCTTATAACTCAAAAATATTCTCAAAAAAACCCAAGAAACAAAAAAAAAAACAAAAAACCCAACTTTCTCATGGAACTAAAAGATGGATGTGGAAAAAAAAAAAAAAATCTTTCTAAGAAAGCTACAGCTCTCTTTCAGACACTCGGAATCGGACGCTATGGGTTTTCCGGGGGGAGGTCAGGTTTTGAGAGGGAAGGTTAATAGCTTAGATTTAATATAAAATAAAGTTTGTTGTGGTTCATAAATCTACAGCAAAGCAAACACACCGATTCCACTCAGCTCCTAGGAAAGGTCAAGGAATTCTCTTAAAGAGGTTTAAAGACAAAGGAGGTTAACAATCAAAGCTGGGCAGAAGGACATTAGATACTCATATTTAAAAAAAAAAAAAAAAAAAGGACAGAAACCTGTCTCTGTTTTACTTTAAATCTAGTATCTGCCCAACAGGCCATAACTTGTTTGGCTTACTTTGTCCGAGAATTGCCAAGGGTTGAGATCTACAGTTCTTTGGAAATGGAAGTGTAAAGTTTCCTCTAACCTAAGTTTCATTATTCAGAACTTCAAAGTAGAGCTACAGTAAACAGTCAAGTGAATTGAGAAATTACTTACAAGGAACAGAATGGTATGTTTAGAACCAAATTCAGAAGTGATCTTTAATAATAATAATGCAACTTGGTAAATAACAAAGTCAAAAGACAATAAAGACCTCCTGATTTCATTTAAGAATTAACATAGATATTAGAAGTTTCAATAGTGTTTATGGGTATGTATATGACACCTTGTGCCATGGTGCAATTTTTGAAAATAGTGAGTACAAAGTTAAAATGTGCACAGCAGCACCTCCTTGAAGAAACTTTGTTAGCAAAATAACAACAATAGCATTAATAATAATACCACCACAACAATAACAGCAACAACAACAATAACACCATAGTTAAAACTAGAAGATTTGCAATATTAACAGAAGTCTCTGGGTGGCATCAGTACGACAAACTCACTAATCTCATCAGAAGAAAATTAAAATATATTTCTGCATGCTAAAGCTATTTTATAATTAAATGTCCCTAATCTAAGGATGATACAATAACTCCATCTCCTGAAGCTAATAATTTGAGCCTTAGATCTCTTCCTGTGATACTCAAGTTACACTACTATCCTCTTCAAAGGCAGCAAGACACGTCAGAAGTCTCCCCAGGGATGTGCCACACTGACTCCATTACATCGCCCCTGGTGCCCTGGTGACAGTACCATTAACCCCAGGGGAATCTATTAAGCAAGGTGTCAGTGCTGGCAAGAGGAGATCCACCTGTTCACTCATTCAGCATGTCCTGTCTGGGGATTTATTTGCAACATTTTCACTTGAAGGACACAGCTAGGAGCACTTCTAAATGCTCTGCTGTGACACTTGGGACTCCACAATCTCTAACTATCTTAAAGCTAGAACTGAGAAAAACAAGATTTTCTTCAGTAATTTCTGTGCATCATTGGTATCGATTCAGTGTGACTTCAAGTTCTTATTTTAAAAGTAAACTATATTATAGATATATCTGTGAATAATAGATTCACTCAGAACAACTTCAGGTTAACAAGCATTGCTCTGTGTTGGGAAAATAGGCAAGAAAAATGGCATGACAGAGCCTGTTGCAGAATCTTTTATGATTCACTTTTGTCTATACTTTTTTCTTACACTTCCAATCATCAGTCTTCCTACCTCTTTCACACTGTATTCTCTCCTCACAGAAACTTATTAAACACAACCTTGCTGGCAAGTCATTGACTCATTGCAGATGAAAGGAAAAAAGGCGCCACAGCTCAAGTGAAGAAAGGAAGTACATGCCAACACTATTCCACAGGTTCCAACTAAAAAGAGAATTCCATCAAGAAAGTTCAGCAAAAGAACAGCTGTATTACTTCTGAAAGCAATCACAATTCACACCCTTGCTTACCAGAAAGGGGCTGAGGCCTAGTTTGCTAAAAATATAACTTATTTTTCTAGAACTTATTCAAGGCATGTGTTGCTCAGCAGTTGCACGCAATGACTCCAATGTTTTAAATAATTTTTATCAACAAGTTAAAAAAAAAAAAAAGGAAATACTGTGTAAAGTACAAACATGTAACTGACAATATAAGATATCATATACAGGGTTGTTTTTTTCCTCAGGTGAGTTTCCAGTGAGCTTCAGGTGAGTTCTGCAAATAAACTTCTGGATTGGGCGTCAGAGCTTGTCTGGTTGTCATTGCAATAGAAAGAAACTAATGCTGCACATGAATAAACTATTTTGTGCACTCCTCAGGCTGCAGTACCATGAAGCTCCACCCCAACTCTAGTGGTTCTATTTCTGGTACAGAGTGTTTAAACCCACACAAATGCAATTTATTTTTTATATACTTGTAAAGTCATGCTTTATTTTGACTTACTTTGAACCAAATTCCTGCTTTAACCTTAGCTTACTCCGTTGCAAAACAGGCCAGAGCAGACTTTTCCCAATTGGTTTATTTCTGCTGGATGCATTAACCATGAAATCATTATAAGTGCCATTTCTTTTGAGAAAGAAAATCAAAGGTATGACAAAAGAATCATGAACAAAAAAAAAACCTCATCGAACAACTGTAATTAACACTGCAAATATTTTTCGCTTTCTCTTACAGAAAAGATTCATTATATGGGTTACAATACCCCAGCAAAAACAATATGCTAAACTATATTTAAAATCTAAGCACAAACATCTGCCCTGCTCTTCTTCCATAAGGCCCATGGTAGCAGCCGAGCACTGGGAAGACAGCAGCTCACTGCAAAGCAGAGAAGGTCTGCCCATTACAGTCTGTTTTTCCTTCAAGCCCAGACATATGCTTTCTATATGCAGCATTATGTTGGTAGATGTTCTTCCAGGACCTCATACCTCCTCAGCTTTATGACCCTGACTGCTTATGCTTATTGCAGAGCTGTATCCCCAGGGTGACTGCCATGCCTATGCTGTGGAGCTTCATTCCACAGGTCTGGAGAAGACCCCACAGGGAGATTCTGTGGAGTGCCCCTTGCCTAGGCTGTACATCCAGAGGTGCTGTGGGATGCAAAGCCAGGCACACCTGACACAATTACAGCCCTGGGTCAACAGTCTGGCTATTCACTAACCCTTTCTACACACTCCTACTGCTGTCTTCCTTTAGCATGCATTGCAAGGGCAGACAAAATTATTAATGCATCCTACAACAGCAGAGCTCAAAGGTAGGACCAACACTTCATTTTGGTTCCAGAGATGAAGTTAAGTAGAACGAGAAAGAAAATACCCAAGTAACATAAGTACTAGACACATATATACACCACCAGGATGAATTAGAAGGCACCAGGAAAGGGTTTTTTCTGTAATTTTTCATGCACAAAACGGACGAACTACAGCATTAAGAACCTTAGTCAAATAAAGAAGAAGTAAGCAATTCTCTAACATTTAAGCCTTACAGAAGAAGAAAAGAAACAAATTGAAAAGACAATCCCAGCTCAACGCTCCAGCGAAATTCCTGGTCCACCTGTTACTAGAATGTAGTTGGCATGTCCATGTCCACTTTTTCATAGACAAGGTACAAACATCCATATGTCCATATCCCTAAGGAGGATAGCCATTCCATATCCCTAAGGAGGGACATGGGTGTAAATAGATCTAAAGGTCTGTGCTACCAATCTCTAACAATCTAAATGGAGTACACCAGAAGCAGGCTGAACACAACATATGAGGAGAAGAGCACTTGTTCAACAACAAGAAGACAGCATCACCCAACACCATTTAATGCTTTTCTGTAAAATGAAAGGGTTAGGACAGATGGATCTGTTACAGTACTCAGTATTGCACTTTAATGAAAAAGACATTTCACTTGCAATACAGAATTCATTTATACCAGGCCTGTGTATAGAATTAAGAGTATGTGGATGGACATCACAACTGGGACATGAGAGAATGTATGTTTATATGTTTACTCAAGTCCTTATTTTTTATAAAATTGAAAATTCAAAATATTTCTTATAGAAATTATGAATGTGTTTTAATCTGAGTAATACATTGAAAAATATAGGCATTCTGGTAATTAGCGATTAGACAGTAGGAACTCCACAGTTTCCAAAAAAGGCTGTCTAGGAAGACGTAAGAAAACAAAAAAAAAACACTTCTTCCCTCCACTGAAAAAAAAAAAAAAAAAAAAATTGTCTCGGCAGGGTTGTTTAATGCAATCCAGTCCTCTATAAAGGAAAAGATAAAGTTACAAAGTTGCCCAGAATGATTAAATCAGCAACCACAAAGTAAGAGAGTCCTCTTTTAAGACTTACCACACTATATTTGGTTCTCCTTTGGAAACATAAAAACATGTCAGACCTACATCTGCAGTTTACAGCCCATCTTTGCTTATAGGGAGGGGGGAAGAGAAAAAGGAAAGAAAAAAAAAGAACCAACAAAAAGACAAAGCAACTTCAAACTACAGATCCCTTTCAAGATTCAGTATTCTGGACGTCTCTAGATCCCATAAACAAGCCAGCTGCCTTCCTTCTACTAACCAGTAAAACTCAAAACAGTCCTGAAGCTTGCTTTTCCACACAAAGTGAACTGCAGAAGTCAAGAAATAAATATCTATACCTAGCCTTATCTAGAAGCTCTGCTAGCTTCTTGTGCTCCTCTCCACTTTAAATCATTTGTCATAAAACAAATCCCAAGACCATAAACCTCTTGATATTCTCCAGAAAGTTCACCACCTGTTTACTGCGCATTCATTTTATGGACAGCTATTACAGCTCCAGAACAATTTTGGAGGTAATGAGGTAGGGCTATAAATAATTTATTATTAATGGGGAAAAGAGAAAATGAAGCATACTTCCTACAGTGTATGTTTCTTGACTTTAAATGCATGAAAACTTGTTCTTCTTTCTTAAGCCTTTGGTAAACTTACTTCCTTCTACCCAGCTACTCTCATCTTGCATTGAGTCTCTCAGTAGGCACAAAGTGGCAGCCCCAGCCACCAGACTACTGCCCTCCAGACAGCACAGACACAGTCACTGCAGTTTCCCTGCCCCAGTCCCCTCACCTGCTTTTACAATCCACTCTAACCTTCAAGGTCTAAAATCTAGCTTGGATTCCTGTTTTCTCTGCCCTGCCAGAGCTCCCCCAGCTAGAAGTACATATTGCTGCATTCTTATGTGTGTACATATGTCTGTTACTGGGATAATTAAAGGGAATTTGGGTTCTGACTGTCTGTGCCCTCAGGGAAGAGACAGGAACATCTGCTGCAATGCCTACTTATTTCTTATTTTTCTGAACAAGGGTTTGGAATTGTTTATGCTTCATTGTTCAAACACACATATTGCATACAAATATAAAAAAGTATAAGGGAAAAAAGACTGAACCCCCACCTAGATGAAAGTGGTTTCAGCGCTACCAGCACAGTCAAAACCCAGTAACTTCACACCTCATCCAGCACAGAGCCTTAATGCTCTTCCCAGGGAGAGCAGATACTCTTTATAGTTACCACCTCTAGTCCCTGTGCTGCTGCTGCCAATCTTCCTGAATGTGACAGAGGGACAGACTGACCACGAAAAACATTTGACATTCTCAGTCATGCACTCTTTTCAGAGGCGTTTAATCTTTCGTATTTTAACACTTACATACTGGCTTTGGCAGCCAGCCAAAGAATTCATTTTGAAGGAAATCATGTTGTATAGTTATGGGAAATCATTATTTAGTCTCAAGATGGAGTTTTGTAAAGAAATCTGCTCAATTTTAATACATGTATTGTAGGGGGCAGAAACAGAAAGCAGACTTCCCATAGACAGTTACGCACTGTTATTTTTGTTGAAAATACCTATACTTCAATTTGCAAGACCTTTTTTTTTAGAACTGACCATGCTGCCATGATACATCCTTACTTATGTTGGCATATGAACATAATAAACTTCTTTATTTGCATTGTTTCAGCAAAACAAAATTTATTGATCCTATCAATTTTGCCCAAGACTGTCACTCACAAAATACAGGTTCTGATGGTATTTCAAGACGAAATACAAACCACAACAAAATAAGACATATTGTAAAGATAAAGGGTATAGAGAGCAAAACCTGGCAATAATCTTTGTAAGAGTTTGGAGCCGGGACTTCAGAGGAGTATATTCCCCACCTCCTCCACTCCCCCACCACAAAAACAAAAAGATTCCCCAAAGCAGAAAAAAAAAAAAAAAAAAAGAAAGCAACAAGCAAGAAAAAAAAATAAAGTACCACAACACTACAATCAACACTTCTATTTGTAGAACTTTTGTTCTAAAAGGCATCGCTAAACTCCAGTAGTTGTCACTATTAACAACTACTTTAGTAGATTTACTGTAGAGCTGGTTGTAAAATGGTCAGGTCCTAATTCTCAGAAATGGTAGAAAAGAGCCATAAACTCGTCAAAACCAAATCTGAAGTGAGCACTGGAAATGGAAAAACAAGCGTATGACAAGTCAAATTTTGGTCCAACCTGAATATGACAAATTGTCATGTAACAAGTAAATATCTACCACATTCAGCCACACAAAATCAGCTGCTACCCAGTCTCCTAAAGTCTTGTCAACAGCAGACAAGCACTGCCACAGAAGGAAGACGGGGAAGAAAGCATGTGAAAAATAAAAGCGAACACTTTGAAGAAGCACTGACTGTGGTTCTCTATTTCTACCCAATTTATCTAATAAACAGAAAGTATCTTGGTAAAGTTAGTTAAGAAACTAAGAAGTAAACCAAAACTTTAAAGTAATGTTTTTCCTCCCTACGTCTTAAGATTTTTGAAACTTTGGAGCTTGAAGAAAGGCCAAAGGATGGGCCAGGGTTTCCCCAACCTCTCAGCCACAGGGAGCAGAAGGTGATATTCAGTGACAGGCAGTAAGGGGAGCAGGTGCCATCAAGTGACAACGATACATGCCTCATAAACACTGCACAGGATCTGGAAGGGAAGAGGGCTAGAATGAGTCTCCAGTAACTGTAACTACCAAGTATGAAAACAAAGTTGCCCAGGATCAGATGGCCAGTAACTGCAACTGTTGACATCCTTTGTGAATGTAGTCTAAGTTGCTTAGAATTACGGAATGGTTTGGGTTGGAAAGTATCACTAAGGTCATCAAGCCTAACTGTTAACCCAGCACTGCCAAGTTCACCACTAAACCAACTCCCCAGGTGCCACGTCCCCACGTGTCTTGAATATGGTGACTCCACCACCTCCCTGGGCAGCCTGGCTGAATGCTCAACACCTTCAACGAAAACGTTTTTTCTAATATCCAGTATAAGCCTTCCTTGGCACAACTTGAGGCCGCTTCCTCTTGTCCCACTGCTTGTTACTTGGGAGAAGCAACCAACCCACACACCTTGCTACAGCCTCCTGTCAGGCAGTTTTAGAGCATGATAAGGTCACACCTGAGCCCCCTTTTCTCCAGTCCTTTCTTATGAAAAGAATAGAAATTCTATCTGGCAGGGAAAAAAAAAAAAAGAAATTAAAAAGAAAAAAATCAGAGAAATATTGTGCTCCCTTTTGCTTTAAGCACACACACACAAAAACTGACAGAACTTCATCTGCATATGAGATCTATTTCTTGATTGCTGATCTGTTTCTTCAACATATCCCAGTTTGTATGGTTTACAACCTTTTAGCAAAAATACAGCTCTTTTGAAGAAGAAAAAAAAATAAATAGAACAAAAAATCCAGATTTTAATCCATCTGCCCACTTTGTACAGATAGTAAAATGCAGCAGGAGCTTCTCACTCATTTTGCTGCTTTGTTAACAACCAGAGGACTGCATATGCTCTAAAGAGCCACATTAGGGCAATAAGGAACAAATCAGCCATGGAAAGGCTCATAGGACATGTCTGCACAACTCATTAGCCATTGTAGCCACTGATAATTTTATATTACCAAAATTTATGAAAATTATTAGCATTCTATGAAGGTCCAGCACTTGACTGGGATGCCAAAATAATCGTGAATTGATGCTTGCTTCAAAACATAATCACTTTCAGGGGTTAAAAAAAAAGTAGCTGGCATGCAAGTCCTTTGCTTAGAGAATTCAGCCCCTGTCATTCCTTCATTTTTATGGGAACAGGCACTAATGATAAGGAGTGATTCAGGGAAATATGGGAGGATAGAAACCTTCTATCTCCAAAGATATTTTTTTAATAAACAGTAAAGAGTTGAAGGTTGCTCTTCCCCATCAGAAGCTTAATCTCCTATACAAAAGTAAAAGCAAACCTGATTGAATATAAAAAAAAAATATAGAACTGGTAAAGGAATGATTTTCCTCCTTAAGAGGGGCTGGTTCTTGGCAAGGTAGTGCAAACAATCTCATAGTCCTATCGTCTAGACAAACCAAAGTTACAACATCTAGCAATCAACATTTCTTCACTGATGATACATCTTCATTTAAAGATGGAGAAAACCCAAAAGACGATAGGGAATGGAAAGCAATACACCTTAATCCAACTGCAGATGCTGGCAGATCATCTCTGAAATGTATTTATGAAAAACTGGAAAGAAAGGGAAAAAGCAGTATAAACTAAACAGCTTAGTAGACTGCTATTAGTTTAAAATAAATCTTGCAACAAGATTAGGAGAAAGAGCAGAGTACAAACAAAAAACAAGTTCATATGCCATTTATCCTCCCTCATTCAGCCCACATATTATTTCCTCTTGGCACACGTTAAGTGCATGCACTCTGTAGACAAACCACAGGATAAAATGAGCAGAGCACTGTACTGAATCTATATTACTTAGACAAACACCAAGTAAGGGAATTCTGTGGTGGTCAGACAATAAGGTTAAGAAAATATATTTCTTAGGATTCTCTAACCAAGGAATCAAAAATAACTATGCTATTTTTCTTTTCTGGTTAACCTCAAGTTGAATTGAAGGGTTTAATTTCATTTCTTCTATGAATTGAGACATGCTATTTTTGAGCATGTTTATTCAACAGATAACTTTGTTACAGCACAGTATGTATTTAAATTATCACTAAATATAGATTCTAAAATTATTTAATTTTTTTTTTTTTTTTTTTTTTTTTTTTTTTTTTTTTTTTTTTTGTTGAGACAGCATAACTTTAAATTCTGATTATTTTACTGGAGCCTAGTATAATAAGATTTGCCCCAGAGCTGTTATTCCAATACCAATTAAGTCAAGTTCACAACTGCACTTTACTTCTTTTAGAAAAGCCTATGAAATTCAACTTTATGCAGGTAAACTGCAGGACAGTCAATACTTAAAATTTCACATCTGAAACTGGATTTGGGTCAATTTTTTTTCCAGCTCACTCACATGCTGTTGTGATGTTTCCTTCAGTTCTACCTCATGGACAGGGTCTGTCTACAGAACAGTCTTCAGCTGAGTTTTGAAAGGTCTGGTATTTCAAAGTTCCGCAAATGTGTGTTTCTGGGGAAACAAGCTACCACTGTAACAACTTTTATCCTTTCTGTTGATCTGCTTTCCTTTTTGAGTTTGGGGTTTTGGTTTTCTTTTATAAACTAATAAAAGGTCAGATCCACAGAGAGCTACCTCAAAGGTTCTGTAAAGTAGGTAGACTAAGAAATGCTAGAAATATTTAGAAAAACATTACACCACTCAACTTCTTGAATTTTGATTTGGGTTTTTTCGCTTAAGAATAGTTTGAGCTTTATAAAGCATCATTGTTTCTCCTGGAGCATATATGGTTTTTTATAGCCTTTTCTAACTGTTCAGGTTAAACACTTTACTGTATTTCCTTTACTTTAGTAAGAGAATGTTTTTCTCCAAGTAGCTGATCATCAGTAAACCTTAATACACTTACAGAGCCAACATTTCATATCTGCATGCAAACTTACGTATATCCAAATAAAATAAAATGTAATAGAAATAAAATTTGTAAGACTATCTTTAATGAGTAGCTTATTTAAGCCCTTTGTTTTTTTTTTTTTGTCTTAACTCTTTAGCTACTTCAAGCATAATTTCCTTTTTTTTTTACATTGTAAACATTTGGAAACGTGCGTAAAGATCAAGGATCTCACTTTAAGTCTCTGTGTAATCTGCACCTTCTTTCCTTTCCCCCAGTTCTAAGTTACACTTGATTTATAATTAAGAATTATTTTTATTAAATTATTATTATGTAAGAATTCATCAGTTATACTAACTGGAATTAGTATAGCAGATGAATTCTTAGCATATGCATTTTTTTTTTTTTTTTTTTTTTTTTTTACTTTTTTATTAAGCCTGCATTTCAACAGATTAGCACATTTTTGCACTTCTAGATGCAGACTCCTCCTTAGAGACAGAGAAAGGAACTTCAAAGAGGGACCATGCACCATCAGTCAGTTTCACCACATGAAACACTCAACTTCATATTCCTGGACTGATCCTGTCAATCCCTCCAATACTTAGAGGTCTATTTTATAGAAATCTGTTTTCTGTGATAATTCCTAACAACTTTGAATAATAAGAAAAGGAAATTTTCAGCTTCTAAAGATGACACAAAACACTTTATTCTAGTTTAAGGAAGCTCTATTACAAGAAATTTTAAAGTTGCCAACATTTTCTGATCTATAGCAGACTTTCTTATTTATAGATTCTGTGAGAGTAAAAAGGTGCATTATGCAATATTAATTATGCAGATTAAAAAATTATAATATGGTTATTAAGACTGTGTATGAGAAACATAAAATGAAATCTTTAAGATCAAAAATCCTTTCAAAGTGTGTGCATCTTCTGCTCCTGCATCTTCTTTTCCTCTTCTTCCACCAGCAAACAAAATACTTGAGCAAAAGTTCTCAACTGGTGGGTGAAATTCTTGCTGTTTGCTATCAGAAGATATATCACAGTCTTCAACTAAAACTATTTAGCTGGAAAAATCAGTGCTAGAAATAGTATATGCATCTCTACACAAGGTAGCTTGACAGAATCATCACCTAAGCTAAGTGAGCAATTTTTGATGGGCAGTGGGAAAGAAAGCAAGCTCTTTCAGAAGATATACTCCCCTTCCATATTTCACTCTGACAACTCTTGGGGACTATTTTGTCTTTTTATTAGTTTTTTTGCAGCTGTTCATCCATACGCTACACCAGACTCTCACTCCATTAGTTTTATTTAATAGTTTATACTTCATCTACCATACCTCTCAAAGGAAGACAAATCAAATAAGTACATTGCTACTTTGGCATACCAGAAACTACAAAAAAAAAAAAAAAAAAAAAAGGCTTTGATCAGTCATGAATAAAATAAAAGTGTTGATATCTCTGTAAAGTTAGTACTGAGTTTACAAGCTTTAAAGCACCTAACACTCAATAGCACTCAGCCTTGGTTGATGTTCAGCATCTCACCCCATATTTAGCTCTGGACAGACTAGGGCATTAATGCAGCACTCAAAGGGATTTTAACTGTTACAAATTGATTTCTCAACTCGACCTTGGTCTAGCAGCACTAATGACATCAATAGATACAGAGAGCATTTTCCTATGGGCATTCATGATGTCAGCAAATGTCACAGGAAGAATATGGATGTCAGTAAGATGGTTGGTTGAAATCTGCCAACTCCTATTGTAGGAGTCATCCAGAGAGTGGCTTCTCACACACATCTCTCTTCTTATATTCTGATACCCCAATTAATGTATTCCTAACATACAAATTGAAAGAAAAACCTCTCATGCACTTTCTCCTAGGGTCTCAAAACTTCTGTTTTCCATTTACTGGCAGTCCTGCAACTACAAGTCAAATGCTGTGTGCCTACACAAACTAGGTTACCCAGTTATCACCTGCTGTACACTGCATTCCAATGCAAGTGTTTCTATATGTACTTTCTAATAGTTATTAAGGACTCCCAACAGATTATTGTGTGAAGTATGAACTACAGCTTGTCAGAATATTTTTCAAGAGATGTCAGTTCATAAAGGCTAAGGAATATCATGGATATGTAGCAAACAATGTTATTTTTACCATGAAGATCAAGAGGGAGTCTGGCATTCAAAATCTTACTAGATCTCACATTAAAGATCTGACCATAAATGTTTCTATATATTCCCCACATATATTAACAGTAAAAATTAATTGTTTTGGTTTTTTTTGGTAAACTCTGTGACACTATCTTTGGCTAAATCAAAAGATGCAACTGGAACAATATGGCCTCTATCCCCAAAAAGTCTTAGCACAGTGACAAAGCTATCACTAGAAATTGAATATGACAGAGAATAAGGGAGCTCTAGAAGGCAGTCTAAATTCAAAAAACTCTCCTAAATATCGGCTGAATTAAAAAACATAAAAACATACACATAAAACAACACATTTTTAATCAACTCCTAGAACGTAGCACTGCTAATGTGTCTCAATTATTTTCCTTTACACTTGCATATACAAAATCAAAAGGGACATGCAGTGATCTCTTAGTTTGTGAAATTAAGGAGCTAAGTGCCAGAATTTCAACCATGCTACTTTAATTACTTTCCTTTAGAATATTGTGTATGCATGTTCTGATAAAAATAGCACTTTAAACTAAATTATACACACTACATGACTGCTAAGAAAACCAGGTATTTCATCAGAATAACTCATACTATTTGGCTCATCAATAAGAGAGTCATAAAGGTCCCTCCTTCACAATACACTGGTGGTTTGCTGTTCTGAGTTACAGAGTTCATCCTCCAGTGTATTGAAGAACAGCTGGTACCGTTACTATCATTAAACCATTAAAGTGCCAGAATAAAATACTTTCTATAAAAACACAACGTTATTTTCTCTAAGTTTATGAAAAGAATGGAAACAAATCTTTTTTCAATTAAAATTCAATAAATTCTAATTCATTGGAATAAAAAACTTACACATGTGCTTTCTTAGAGAAACAGGAGGAATGCAGTGTGTAATATAATACATCTTAATCCCTACATCCTCATAACTAGAAACTATTTGGAACTCAATCTACGTTGTGACACTAATGGAAAAATCTCAATTCAAATAAACAAAAAAAGTCAGATAAGTTATTAACTGCCTCAGGTTTTTACAGAAAACATCCTCCAAGTATTCTTTGCTTTGTTCCAACTATTCCTCAACATTCCACTCCAATACTCAAGATGACAACCACATGTATGAAGAGACTGCCCTGGTGAAGAAAGGAACTCGTGGTGCAAAAAGGGCTGCATCAGGCACAAGCAGGGACAGGGAGGAATTTAGAAAGACTATATGGGCATGCAGGGATTACATCAGGTTAAACAAAGTTCAGTGGGAGTTACGATCTGCGTGGAATATGAAAGGACAACAGGAACAGCTTCTCCTGCTCCAATAGTAATGGAAGGTTGAACAGGAATGAAAGGCTGAACAGGGAAAATATCAGCCTGGTGCTGACTTGGGCAGATGACCTAGTGGCAGCAGAGATGGATGATGCTGAGGGACTCAATGTCACCACTAAGGTATCAAAGGCATTTGTTTAGCAGAAGGGTGAGTACAAGAAGTACCATTTAGAGAGTACATTTTAATAGCCCTCAGTCCACCTCAGCCAGCAACAAGTGAAATAACTCCAGAGTTGATCCTGGGACCCATCCTGTTCAACACCTTAATGAAGTAGGGGAAGCAATAGAACACAATCTGTAAAGTTTGCAGAAAACACCAACTTCAGAGAACCAGCTGATGAGCTTGAGGCCAGGGCTGCCACCCAGAGAGGCCCAGCTGGGATGGAGGAAGGGGACAAGAGCAACTTCATGAAATTAAGTGCACACATGTATAATTGTGCACTTGGAAAGATGTAACTTCATGCAACAGTACAGGCTGGTTTTAATCACAAAGGAAAATGAGTCACCCACCTTTAAGTGATACAAATCTTTAAGTGATACAAATCACTGAATTGTGTACAAATGCTGAACTGTATTCAAATGCTGAACACAATTTGAAAGCCTAGTTGTATTTAATTTGCAAGAATACAGCCCAGATTTTTATATAACAGCACTGAATGCACCTTTTTTTCCTATGTCATCCTACATTAAAAGCAGAAGTTTCCATGAAATGATTACACAACAATTAGCCTATTTCTGGAAAAGAGTTTTGGGATTTACATCTTACCTCTGTATGCAATAATTGGGTGCACAGCTCTGTGGCAGTGGGTATCTTCTGTTGTTGTTGATTCCAGTATTCCTAACACCCCAAGTCCTGCCAAGAGCAGTGTGAGGAAGCAGCTTCCTTCCATGGTGGTCATGCTGTCCTCCACAGCAGTCACTTCTTTTAACTGTCTACTCTTCTTGCACTCATGTGGGAAAAGCACCTGGATAATCCAAAGAATTTTTTTTTAACAGAAGCAAACCACAGAAAAAATTCTTTAAGTTTAAAACAAAACAACATTGCTTTCTTTCTGTGTAGCATTTGACTACTCAAAAGTATGCTGTCGGCTGCTCCTTTAGTTATTTCACAAATCAATCATCAGTTACCCAATATAGGAAAATTGATCAATCACACAACGGGATTAAAAAACTGATATTCATCACTCTTTCTCTTTTATTTTGTAAGATGTGGAGAAAAGAATATTCTCCAATAATTTTTATTTTTCCTCTTAGATAGAGCAAATATATTTAAATCTATATTCCTTTTTCACTTGGATCCACTGCTTCTTGCCCTGCTTTCCTCAGAGAAGAAAGAGTGCTTTGACTTCTTGCAAGTACAAGGTAGAAAAGGTAGCTCCCTCATGTGAATGACTACTTTGAGAGAACAAGAGCCCTAGAGCATGTATATTTTGCCTGTCTGTAAAGTCTGTATGGAACAGCACAGAAAGGGATAGGACAAGATTCCTCAATGCTCTGACATACGCTTTTGCTTCACAGCTGTGAGGATCACTGGTTCTGACACTGTCTTTGTCCTCATCCTTTTCCTGACTGATGACAAGGCTGCGAATTGCAGACTCAAATGATGAAGACCCCTTTCTAGTAGAATTTAGATACCAATCAACAATGCAATGGTTTTTGTTCAGAATCACCAAAAAAAGTTGAAATTCAACTCCCTGATTTTTTGAAACATCCAATAACCAGACCATTATATAAGAAATAGAATATGTACAGTGACAATAAAATTTTAGATCCAACCCAGTTCCTTTAGTTTCATCTCTAAAAATGTGCCAAGCAGCAGCAACCTAATCATGCAACCCAAAAGAAGCTTTCAGCTTTAGTGAGTCACAAAGGCTTACGTGCTGATAAAATTCGGATATGAGACATCACTGCCTTTCATGGGGAAAGACTAGAGATTTAAGACAGCTCCATAAAGGTAGGAATGTCACTCTGCTAATTAATGGAGAAATTAATGAAAAGAAAATCAGCAATTTCAACTTCTAATATGTCTGATCTCACTGAATTGTAGCGTGCTGTTTAATAAGGTGGAAACTTTCTATTTGCATAAAATAAACATCCTAAATGCATAAAACAAAGGGCTGTTAATGAAAAGACACTCCACAATAACAGCAGTGTGTTCTACAAGCTACACTCAGATAGCAAACATTAGTCCCTAACTTTACTAGCTGCAGCCTTTATAAGACAAACTGTTCTTCTCTTACCACCTTATTTTGCTGCCTTCAGTCATCTTCCAGCTTAGATGTGGACACTTCTAATCCTCATTAATTTAAACCAAAATAAATAGATCAAAGACATAATACATCTGAGCAGTAAATTTAATAGTCAATTTTAGCTGCTTTGCTAAACTTTCTTAAATTACTGAAAAAAAGAAGGTGAAGCTTTGAGGCAGTTAGATTCATATTCTTACCTTCCTAAGTAGTGTCTTATGATGTCATGTACTAATATGAATCTGGCCCTACAAATTGCTTATGGCTCAAAACAGAGAGTATCTGCTCATACAAATTATTGATACTAATGCATGTAGTACATAAAGCACTTGTACCAATGTTTAATAGTCCATTCTCTGAAAGACTGATGCACTAGTCTTACACAAATTCAAGTAGTTTATGTGGGTTGCAGCGTTTATATTCCTAATTTACAGATCATACAAATACACAACTAACTGCTACTTCTGGTTCATATCTGTGTAAGATTATGCTTGTGCATTTAGGAAGCAAAATTAAAGTCTGATACATTCATGAACGCCTCAAAAATGTTTTTTTCTTGCGCACAGTACAGCAGCAAGTATCCCAAGACCTAGGAATATGGTACTTCCATGCTAAAACAAAAAAAACCCCAAAAAACAAAACAAACAAACAAACAAAAAAAAAAACCCAACCAAAAAAAACCCCAAACAAACCAAAACAAAAAAAACACCAAAATTTTATTTCTTTTAATTTTGAAAGTCACATAAATATGAATATGTGTGTGTGAATATGATGGAAAGGAATCAAACAAGAATAAAATGAAACATTTGTACTGAAATTACAGCTTTCTGTGTCTCTCTCTGGCTGTAAATGAAGCCCATGGTCTTTATGTAACCAGACTTCCCTATCCCAGCCAAATATCAAAAAAAAACAGCTGTACTCAGTAAACACAGCACAAAGACAATCCTGTCTCTCCAGAAAGAAAGAAAAAGACCACTACTCTTCATCCAAATATTAAATATGCACATAGGTATAGAGGCCTTGGTTTCCATTACAAAAAAGATACTTAATTTCATGGGACTAATAGTGGCACTAGTAAGGGCTAAGATGTAAATGTTAAAAGGTACTTCTTGTACCCTGCAGATGTCAAGAGGACTGCTCCCACCTGTCCCCTGTCAACAGAACTCAGTAGCAGAAACAAAGATTCCTTCACAAGACCACCTTTCCTCGGCCTCTAAATCCAAACAGCATCATCTTTCATGACAGTCTACTTACATGCCACAGGTGGTCTCTGACACAGTTGTTTGCATGTTATAGACATGCTGTGGAAGAATTTTGGGGCCAAGGATTTTTTTCCTTACTAGCTGAACTCTTCTTCTCACTACATGCATCTCACATGTCAAAAACTGCGGCAGGAAACACTCTCTCATTTAGAATATCCAAAGATAAGAAGAAAGGAACAACAAAGAAAGGTGTGAATACACTTCTGACCATATATCTCAGAAAAAAAAACCAGTAACAGTCTAAATTTCTCTCGGCCTCAACATCTAGCTGTTTATATGTATTGGACTAATTTATTAATTCAAGTCCATTAATGATTTTGGATGTATTAATTTAAATACATTATTGTAGGGAACTGTGAGGAGAAGCTTACTCGCAACAACTCAGAGAAGAATCTTCAGAGGCCTTAATGGACAAAAGAACTAAATCAAGGTTATAGACAGAAACCTCATCACAAGTTCTCTCTACACCACTTTACCCATGGAAGGAGAAAGGAGTCTGAAGACTGCGACTAATACACTGCTAGAGTAAAACTAAAAAATGTATTTTTAAAAAATCCACAAACAAAACAAGAAAAACCAGCCAAACAAAATTTTCCCCCCAAGAACCAAAAAACCCATACTTCCCCAACCTCTGCAATAAATACAAATAAACCCTCTCCAAAGAAACACACACCTTCACATACACCCACAGCATGAGGCATTGAACAGACACCTTAGAAAAGACTTCAAAATTGACTCCTTCTCCACAGGACTTGTACAGGTTAGATTGCTTCCTTCCATACATCCTTGAGTAAGGACCACTACACAAGCTCCATCACTGCCCAAGACAGCAGCTGTAAGACTGAGCCTGTGAGCTCACTACACAGACCTGAAACACTGCGACAAGTCAGATGGCTTAAAGTGGACAAAGCAATCTTTCCTGAAATCATCCCTTCTCCTTACTGAAAGTGCAGCTTTCGTGCCAAGAAGTGATAACTACCCTGAAGCAATATGACAAGACAAGACAAAGCCAAGAGAACCCTAAACATGAAAAGATTAAGCCGGTTTCCTTGTTTTCTGTATAATTTCCATATGTAAATCTCTCTCAACAATGACAATAATGGCCAGGTCAAAACTCTTCAAAACATATATCCAAATAGTGACACTGACCACCTTTTTAACTATTGCTAAATATATGGGGAGACTGCACATGGACCTGTTATTTGCATAACTTTTCTAGCAGAGACCTTTATTCAGACTTTCAACAAATTATATTTTACAAGTTTGTAAAATAATCTGAAGATGCAAATGAAAAAGAATAAGCAATGCTATAAGATGCAATTTATTTCAATATATTATTTTATTCAATTTATTTCAATATATTGTTTATATTCAGCGTGTCTTTCAATATATTATTTTATTCAATTTATTTCAATATATTATTTTATTCCTGTATGTAAAGGCTCTTGTATGCTTACTCTATGCCTTATTCCCTTTGTTTTTATCCAGCCTGCCTAGGAGAAATATCAAGATGAATGAGGCCTGTTAGGCAAAGGTATTATATTTTACAAATGTAGCCCTTGGTTTCTCCAACAACAGTATTTGATGAAGAAAAACAAAGAGACATTCAAGATTTTCTGTTTCAGCTGAACCAAAAAAAGACACCTATTGCTAAAGAAAAAAAGTGTGCACAGCTAAGCATGCAAGGCAGGTAACTGCTACTGCTAGGTCCAAGCAGATTCATTTAGAGACTATTCCCTCCAGACACTGAAGTCATATATTTAAAGTCAAATAATCAGGATGTCAATGATTCTAGATTAGTTAAAGCACATTGTGTTGGAAGTACAATTTATCTATGAATTTTAAACTACATTTTCCTTTGTTCAATCAAAATAAGCCACTGTATGCAAAAGCTGCCACACTACCTGCAGCTGTTCCAAAGCAAAGATGCTTTCGAATAAAAAAGATAATAGAATCTTTGCTGATTCTATAAATGACAGTTTTAAACTACACTTTTAGTGAAAGATGAAGTGAGCTTATGTCAACATAAGTTTATAAACAGCAGGGTTTGGCACATTTAAAAGTTGCCAATTTCCGGACTGGTTCTGGGTACAGGCATTCATGAGCAGATTTGGGGGTTCTTTACATGCACATCAGTGTTTACCCTTGCAGATGCTATTCATGTAATTTGTTTCAGGAGATTCATTTCACTTTCCCTGGGCACTTTGCTCAGTATCTTTGCAAAACAGTAAGATTTGGAAGCCAAATTGCTCATGTGAAGTAACAACTCCAGATGACCATTCTGCGAGTAGCACAAAGCTGGAAAGAAAAAGTATTTAACTAATGAAACAAACTGCACATTCTATGGGTTCACTGGAACAGAATTATGAGTACAAAGAAGGATGTTGTCCCACATTGCTACCATTTAAAATGGCAATAATTATTTCATCTTCAGTCACAACAATTTTATTAAAATACCTAGCTTGCCTGCTGTATTGCTAGTGGTACCTTTTCTACAATTTATTAAAAGAAGAGAATGCTTGCTGCTGCACGTGACAAGAAGACATTGAAACTGTTGTTTCATCTTCACCAAAAGAAAGGCCACACTGTTGTGTATCACTAGTAAACATGTAAACAAATCATGAAAGAGGGCATCATGAATACCCCTATAATGTAGCTCAATGCTTCTTTCTGTAATTTTTCTTGACTTGTTAAAGCCAAACTCCTCAAACTCATACAAAACATTTGAGAGGAAGATTGTTAGAGAAAGGAATACATAAAAAAGACTCTGTCACCACGCCTACCAAAAAATTTAGATAAATTCTAAGGTAATGTGTATGCTCTCAATTCACCAGTATTGACAAGCCCTGGAGCTAATAAAGCAAAAGGGATGGAGGCCAGAAGCAGGCATCAAAAGGGCTCTTTCAAAAAAAACAAAAAAAAACCCCAACAAAACAAAACCACAAAAAACAACAAAAAATCCCCCACCAAGTAGTTATTTTTACTGTAGCACATCCTGTTTTGTGTCAAATGCACTCTTTATAGTATAATTACTTTGAAATACATTCCTTAGTCAGTGTAACTTTAGAAAAACAATTTGCTTATCAGTCAGATACACAATGAGATTAGAGCAATAGCTCAAAGATCACCTCACTAAACATTGAGATGAGACTGGAGGTTACAGATCTTCTTCAGTGAAATAAACCAGTCGTACACCATCAAGTCTCATCACTGGACCCAGCAATGCAGACTGTTTACTATGCAGCAGAATAGCATATTCTCATTTGTATTTGCATAAAGTGAGAGTCAGTTTCAATTAAAAATATGATTACTGAGTTGCTTCAACTTTTTTTAATACTGTTATTTCTTTCTGCAGTGGCATGAATTTTAAGTTCTGCAAGAGGCTGACAGCCATCAGCTGTCATTGACTAGCACAGTCAAAAATCAGTCCTTGAATTCACAGTGACATTCTGCCAGAAGACAGCTAATATCTGTAGCTAAGGGTGACAACCCATTAAACAAGAATCTGTCATCAAAGCTACTTGTCCAGCACTTCTCATAGAGCTGATATTTGTGATTTCAGCAAAGGAAACACTGCTCTGGTCTGAGGGAAGCCAGGAGTTTGTAATAACACCTCAGAACTCAATTATCACATTGTGGGCTTCTCTGCCTCATCAGTGGGGTACAGAGCCAGAGGACCTCAGCTCCCTGAGCAAGCACAAGCCAGCCCAGCAGGACCACACAGAAGAGAAGCACAGGCAACTTAGGGGGTAAGAATAAAGTCAAATCAGGACAGACTAGGCCCAAGTTCCAATAAAATCACAGCACTTTTTTCAAATCCCTTTTCTTTTCCTAGCTATCCATTAGCTCCTCAGCCTTTTACACCCAAGACACAGATTCCTACTTAAAAGTTTCCTTCCATTCATATCTAGTCCCTTGTTCCAGTCATTGAGAGAGCCTTTCTCCATGCAGTGTTTGGGACATCCACTGAACTCTGATCTTCAGACTGGCTATCAGAAATGAGGCAATAAAAAAGGAAGGATTCTCCACCTCAGACAAACTACAAAACCAGCAAAGTTTTTCTTTAAAAAATAACTTTAATGAAAAATGAAATGGTAATGATTGTTTGCAAATAAAAGTCTGAAAAGTGAAAGAAAAAACAGAAGAGGTTTAAGAAGGGAAAGGCATGAAGTGAAAGAAAATGATCCAGGAAAGGACGGAAGTGTCAGCTAGGGCAGGAAAAGGAAATGGAGAAAGAAGAACTGTAGCAAATAAGGGATCAGCATACATAGCTCTGCATTTCCTCTTTTCTCTCTACACAACACTTGCCTGCTCCTTTTCCAGTTGGTACTATTATTGGCAAACTAAACACATTTTCTTAGGGCCCAACAGACTGTCAACACCACCAACGACATAGAACACAAGCTGTTCTGTAGTAGAAATACCGTGTAAAGTGCTGAGAGAAATAGCAGTTCAGAACAGAGCCCACATAACAGGGCCCTGTTCATTTAAAAAAAAATAGAGTTTCAAAATGGGGTCAGGAAGACCTTCAGAAATCGGGCCCATCGATAACTACAAAATATCTAGAAACTCCCATTTCGTAGTGTGAAATTCAGGAACGTCCTGAGCCTGAAACTGCAACAATATTCTGGAAAAATCCCACTAGCTGCTTGCTGCAGTCTTACCCCCTTCCCTAGCTATGTGCTGTCTGATCCCAACTAAGACCAGACACTGGGCTGGATGCCCCTCTGACCAAGCACAGACATGTTTCCATTTTCTGCTAAGGTCTGAGTCTCATACTAGAAGCTTTTCAGTCACAGAAAAAGTGAATTTTGAAATTTCACCAATGAGAGTTAGGAATATATATGGGACCAGGGTCACAACTACAAGCAAAGCTGTGACTTAATTTGCATTAAAAATGTGCTGAAACTTCACTATATATAAAATACTCCTAAATTACAAAAGCTTGTGTTTTGAAAGCTTAAAAAAAAAAAAAAAAACCACAAAAAAACCCACATTTAAAAACATGGCTTGATTAAACTAAAAGCATAAATTCATGACTGGGAGGAGGTCAATGCCACAGAGCAGCAGATGAAAATGCACTGAGATAGCTGGGAAGAGAGAAGTTGTATCACTTGAGCAGAAGATGAAGAAGATTAAGGTTAGAAATGGATGAAAAATTTTTGTCAAATCTTGAAGATGTATAAAAGTAGTTTCAAGCAAAGGCAAAGTTCATCGAAGCAGGTAAAAAAGAGGCAATAAAGTAATGTAAGCTTAGCTGTTGCATTCTGTGTAAATTGGGAAAAGGCAACACAGAGATTGGAGTCACATGTGTTGAATAATTAAAAAAGAAGATCATCGCATCGCAGATTATTGCTGTAGCCATCTGGACACACTTTTTTATATTTGTAAACTGTACTAAAAAATGTGCCAAAATTTGTGCATGAATGTAAAGAGAAGCCAGAAGGAAGACAGTGATACAGCAATTTCATATAGCTGGGTTTTGGGGTTTTTTTTTAAATTATATTTGATTAAAACAGTTCTCTGTCATTTAGTGTATCACTGTATAAAAGTACTTGATAGTACCTGGTATTTAGCTTTTATAGAAACTTAACATAATACATTTTAAATGTGAATCACCAATCTAAAGGACAAAATTGTTCTGTTAAAACAAAATTATTAGTGGGTATTCTGCACATTAATACAAGGGAAACTTCCAAAATAAAGATTATATAAAAGCAGTTACTACCCTAAAGAACTGCTGGATGAGCTCCAAAGTGTCATGAAATTACTATTGTGACAGTCTGCTTCAGTTAGATAATAAAGGCAACTTATCTTCTTGCAGTGGGTTCATTCCAGAAGCTCTTTGGTACAGTTTTAAAGGGCACTGTGTATTAAATAAACACTTCTCAGCAAATGCAGGGTGGTCACAGCTAAGACAACCAATACTCAGAGGAGGAGAGTACAGCTTTTATGAGAAATCCACTCAGCCCCGTGGCCGTATTTGCAAATGTATTTCAGACTCCCAACTCCTCTCAACTCCCATCTAATTACCAGGTTTTGATTTGTTTCTTTCCATCAATAACCAATATATTCTGCCTTCACAGCAACAGCATAAGTGACAGCAAGGTTTGGCACACTGATATGAAGGACAAGAAGAGGTAAGGCAGCTCAGAGCTCCCATCCTACATCACTGCTACAGAACACTTCTGTTCCCCACATATTCATTTATATGTAACTTTTCTATCAAGGTAAGCATTCAAAACACACACAGATCTCACAAAGTTTCTGGATTCTTTTACCAGTTCTTGATAAGCAAGAGAGTATCCAATGGGATAGGTGGCCTGAACATCCAACAGTTCTATCGCTGATTATACAAATTACAGTCTCCACTGATTATACAGATCAGTACAGATAATATACAATTAGTATCAGATAATGGCAGAATGGTTTTGGTTAAGAGTCCAGGTCCAACCCTGATCATGGTGTCCCATAGGCAAAGAAACCTCCCTCCAAAGCAGATCGCATAAGGGGCAAGTCAAGTAAGCTGCCAACACTTTGTTGCCCTTAAACACTATCACTGCAAAGATTATGACTTATATAATTTATACATCAACAAGATTTTTACCACACACTTACAAAGATTTAACACACACATGAAAGCACTCTTTAATGTTTCCTCTAATCACATGATTAACTCCCATGACTATAACAAAGGGGCTTCCATCAATCCAAGTGACACTCTTCCGTATCACACCTTGCATATATATCTGATTAAAATCAAACTGCAACAATAAAATTGGATAGCTCCCCTCTGTATCTGTTCTGTCTTCTAAAGATGTTCATCAGAAACATAGGGAGCCCTGACAAAGCTATCAGAATCCTGGAATAAGAAGCCAGAAGGAAAACATGTTATTTCTGTTAGATCTTTCTAAAATTTCAGCCGCATTTTTGTTACTCACTAAATTCTAAATTAAGATACAGATATTATAAAGTTTCTGTGAAATATCAAGTTAATAAATCCTTTCCTAAAATAAACAAGGTAAAATCAAAAACAATGGAAGGCACAATGATTTCCAAAGACCATTCTACAGCTAAAATACCCAAACCAGCAGAGTTTGCAAAAACAAAAGGCCAAATCCCTTATTACTACAATGCTTTTACTCAAGACACCATGTATTTGCATACAGAGGTTTTACACATATGAGGAACATCCCTGCACATGCCTGAAGAACCTTGCCAATACAAACGTGCTTATTTTTTATTAGATCCTAAAATAGATCACAACTAAAAAAAAAACTAACAAAAAAAAAAAAAAAAAAAGAATAAAAAAGAAAAGAAAAAAAGAAGAAAAGGAAAAAAAGAAAGAAAAAGTCCACCTAAGGAGAATAAATCCTAGTTTTATTTTCTTCCTCCAGCACAACGGTTAAAAACTTAAGGCCTATTTTTAAACCTGTTTAAAAGTAGTAAAACTTTACACAACAGAAATCATATACTGTCTGGTGTAATGCTCTCAACAAAGCTGTCAAACAACAAATAAGGAGATGTCAAATGGCCTAAAGCTAAATGAGGAATGAATGGCTCTTGACATACTTGTTTCAATAAAGGAAATCCTCTTGTGGGTTTTCTTCAAAGCATACACTGTGCTGCTCTGTGTATTTGTGTCTCAAAAATAATAAAATATATATACTTTTTTTTTTTTCCCAGTCTGAAATATCCTCTTATTCTATTTAGATTACTTTGCTTTCCATGGTTTATCTAATTCTTAATGATGATGCTCTTTTTAATGATTTCCATTTACAAGCTTTCAGGAAAAAAATCTATTCTGTAAAGTTATTTCACAAACTAACAATGTTGTGAAAATTCAATTTCTTTAGTGATATCTATCCCAATGGTTTCTCAGTGGCTGACAGCTTTCATCAGTCAAAGACTAAATTACGTGAAGTGTCACTGATGTCTCCATCATATCCAAAATCACTTTGGTAGCTTTGTAGCCATCATTTTTCATTTATCACTTTGGAAATCTTATAAGCATACAGTATGTATGCACAGATTGTATACACTGAAACATAGCTCTGACTGCTCCTTTTGAGGAATCTACACTTCAGAGACCAAATGTGTCAAGGTCACCTTCAGCTCCTAAATAGAAGCACATAGGATGATTGCGTCTTTGCTAAGAATTTTCTAACAGTAAAGTGATAGATTCAGCTTTATTGGGCTTGTAAGTTTGTATTCAATTTTTCTAGAACTCCCCCAGTTGCATAAAAGGAAACTTCCTCAACATCCCTTTATTTTATGCCAAGGCTGGATGACCTGCAGTCTCCAAGATCCTTAGTGCAGCCCTAGACTACCAAAAATATGTATTATATATATATATATCCCCCAAAACCCATACAGTAGGGCCTGCACCCCTTTTTGTGCTCCCCGTCCATCCACCCTCAGCCATCAAGTCTCTGTAGACCTCAGTTCCTCTATTTCTTGAGGCAACCAAAACATGCTGTCATCAGCAGAAGAGGGTATTCATTTAAACACAAATAAAATACTAAAAAACACTACCTTTTCCTTTCCTGCATTTGCTTTTATTTCTTTTCTTCACCTGACAGTGATACTAAAAATGCTCTTACAATATTAAAATCTCACAGTCTACATCTCTTCTTCTGTAAGCCTTTTGAAGTTATAGTCTTTCTCCTTTATTTACTAAGTCTCTGCATTGATGTCATTTGCCCATTGATACAGAAAGACATATTGTTAAATCTACTTCCAGGATCTTACTTTTCAGCTTCAAAGCTCTAGGAGGAATAGGAAGGAAAATGAACATTAAACAAAACACTAAACAAACAAACAAACAAGAATCCTTGGAAATGGGGTCTATTAATGACACAAGGTAAACACAAGTACAATAAAATATTTTACAAATAAAACCTTCCCTTTGGCTATGGGTGTGGTGTTGAAAAGTCAGAGCCGGAAAGCAGCACTTTATGCACCTGTGGTGTAAATAGTTACAAGTATCACAGGTATGAGAAGGGTCTCCATCATCTGTTGTTGGAGTTCAAAATAAAGAGCCCAGAAGGAAAATGTTGAGGATGAAATGCCTTTCCACTCAGTACTTCGTGTAATAATAAAATGCAGGATTTGATCTAGAGAGAGGCAAAAAGAAAAGAGACTGGACACACAAAAAACCCCACACCAAACAAGGAAACTTGTATATATTGTATGCATCTGGCCAAGTAAAAAATTAGCAATTTCTGGCAGTGTTAGGAAATGTGTAACTTGAGAAGACAGACATGTAGTACCAAAGAGTAATAATAAATTTCCTAGCATGATGTGGTTGCTATGCTCTACCTCAGCATGCTTTACCCCAAAGAGAGGATGGGGCTCTCTCTGAGGCGCACACTTTGGATACAGGAAAAAATTCCCCCCATCCTTTCATACGTGGCCAACTCTTTCTCCTGTTTCATGCCACTTTCACCATGATGCAGATGGGACAGCTGCAGAGTGATCTAGAAGAAATCCTAAATTTCTAATGTCACCATGATGCATTCTGTTTCTTTCGCTACAGCTCTACCAATTTCTACAACTAATAATACAACCGTACACAAACACATCTTTTACAGAAGAAATTCAGGGCAGAGTTCATAGCTCTGCTTTTTTAAAAGACACAGACCTGTATTTATACTGTAATAAACACATCATATAGAAAGATGTTGAAAACAGAAATTGAAACATGTTGCTCTCACTGTGAAAATTATTCGCAAACCTTCAGTGCTCTGTAAACAATAAGTAACTGAAACAGAGGTCATCTCATCAGGTTAACCATAAGCCACGCTGCCAACACAGACAGTCTGCTCCAGCTAGGCTGTGCTAGCTAGTACATGGATTAACAGGGATTTCAATTTCCAGGGCTGTCAATCTTGCATGTTTTCCAGCACTGGATTTCACCACATTTTATAAAGATACAGTCTGAATCCGAGTGAAAACTAGTTCAAACTGCTTCAGTGGTTTTGCCAAAAGGGCTTCCAGAGCAAACAGATTAAATGTATTTTAATGTGCACACTGCAAGTATAAAAATCTCTGAGATATATATATATATATATATATATATATATATAAACCAAACTTGGATTAAAAAAAGTCAGCTTGAAAGGTCTCAAAACAGTACTCTTTTCTACATCACAACAAGAGAAAGCATCCCATGAGACTTTAGACATGTGAGATATACCTGGAATAATTAAAGGTAGCATCTCTATTGTAAGTGTGTAAGGAGTGTGACCTGAGGGAGGGCAGCTGTTCCAGCGGGGAGAGAAGCTGAACCTTACCCCTAACTAGAATTTTAAGCATAAGAAAAAAACAGGGAGATTAAAATTATAAATCAAAGACCATTTAGTTTCACACCAGGTGTTAAAACCCTGCTTCTAGATGTCATTAATCTCAGAGATTTAACTGGCTTTAATGGGAAGAGTCTCATTCTCTGTAGCAAGAAACAGAGTCTTCCATTAGGAACAATGACCTAACCCTAACCCTCATCCATCCCTCCCTGATCTTTCTTCACCTCATATGCAGATTCAAGCAGAGCACAATTCATCACTTCAGTACAAAGCTGTTTGCAGCTCAGTGATCTGCACTTATGTTACACATCAGGCACAAAGTTTCTGAAAGAGAATGAAGCTCCTTTGACTCTGAAATTGCTATTGCTGCTTTGAAGCAATGGAGGTTCCTTGAAACAAAGAACAGCTACTACTACTAATGAGATTTTCATTGTAATGTTTTGTTTGTTAAAATTCCACAGGTCCTGCACAAAGGGAAACCTTCATCACTACACACACAGTGCCACAAGGAAGACACTAAAAGAGCCAGAAGCCCAGGAAGAAGAACTTTTCTTCATAAATGGACGGGGTCAAAGAATTAGTTGGGTGGAGAAATGGCTGACCTAAGCATTACTTTAAATTGGTAATGACTAACATTATATAATTCTTCTTCTTTCCATTTTAACTGCTCTTATTCTACAAATCCCATCCATTTACCTAAAATCACACCCTTGTATCCCCTCTTCCTGCAAGAAAAATACTCTTTCCTCAGGACTATACATCACTATTTGTAATTTTCGTATCATTTTTGTCTTTGAAAGTCTTGCCCATGTTACTTAGAAATTCTCCGTCTTCATTTCAGCTTTAGATTCATTTTTGCTACTGTTTTAACAAAATTCATTTTTGCCAAGAGCAACTAATCTCTCTGACCTAATCAAAAAAACAAAAAACAATTTCCCCTTCGGAACTTTTTTTCAAGTCTCCTTGGAAAACTTCCCAGAGGAAGTACACATACTGGTACAGGAAGTCGGAACACTCACTAATACTTGCATGGATCCATCCATCTCACATCCATAAACCACTGATGGAAACCCAAACACACTGCTGCTTTCATTCCCAGTATCTGCTCCTCTCTAAGCTTCTAAAATTATGTTAATTCTTCAGAATTTTATCCAGTAGTTCCTCAACCTTGTTAACATCTTTTCATTCAATTCCTTATGATCAATGTACCTATTTTCTTCTAATCTTCTCCCATGCCCATCTTCCTTCCAGTAACCTTATCAGTTCCAGCCATTTAAACTGCTATCATTATGAAATGCTGTCACTTTCAGCCTTTCCCCTTTGATCATGATAATATAACTCCAACACTTTGCTTCTCAAGCTAATTTGCAAGCTTACAGAAGTACATCCACATTTATCAGCGTTTTCTCATTCTCTTTGTACTTCCTTTAGGCTTTCCCATTTCATCTTGCTTATCTCTCCCCTTGAAGTCTACTGTCTCAACACCAAAATGGGTGTCACTAGAAATCACAGATTGAGAAAAGGTGTTCTGGTAATTCCTTGCTCCCTGACAGGCACTACAGACTGTACAGGGAACAGGGTAAACAGAAAACTGAGATTTTTGGACTAAGAACTGAACTCTCAAAGAAACAGCTTGAACATATTAAAACAAATTTAATTGCAATTTATCAAGTGCCAAAATAAGATTAAATGCATTTATCTTACAATGAGGGAAAAGGCTCCAAGCTCAGTGGGAGACCTCAAATTACATAACAGTTTAGCATTTCTTAAAATAGTGTTAGCAATAGAGTTCCCTTCTGGGACTGCACCCTGCAACCTTACTGTTTATAAAACAGCACTGAAGAACCACTACAGTGGGGCTGGCTGTTTAGCCCAACTGAAATGACAAAACCAACTCAGACAAAACATCCAGCCTGATCTACTACTCTGTATTCAGAAGCAGCTAAAAGCAGATGTTTGGAGCAGCCACACACAAAATTCTCTTCCACTCTCCCCAAAACACTTCATACTTTCCATAATATGCAGCTCAGTAACTATCTTATGCTGAGGTAGTACCTTTGTTTGTCAACTTTTTTTTTTTCTTCCTCTTTATACCCATGCAACACACACAGCATGCTGTGGAAAGGAATTTCAGAACTGACTTGCATACTATGCAAAAAAAAAAAAACCATAACAAAACACTTCTTTTCCTAGCTTTAAAATTGTACCCTGCCTGTTTCACTTCATCTCTCTTCTAATACAAAATTAGGTGGCACTGAGTATTCATTTCCCATCCACACACCTCATTGCTCCTGTAAAGTTATCAACACCTAGCATTAGCATCTGGCCATTCTTTCTTTTCCAGTCTGGAAACTCGCATCTAGTTAGTTGTCCTTGTATGGATGCTGCTCCATGGATGTCTTCTACATCCTGCTGCTCTTCTTCATTTTTGCAGCCCTCCTCTGAAACTTTTCTGGTTCTACTCTACTTGTTCTGAGATAAGGAGACAGCACACCATCTTGAAGACTCAAACACTTCACAGATTTAGACTTAGAAAGTGGCCTAATATTTTGATTTCTCTCATTTCAGAGCGATTCCTGACATAAATTTGCTTCCTGATTGCTACTAAAGTATAGAGTTGATTTTTTCAATAAATTGCTGTTTATAGTCCCAAGATCTCAAGCTAACTCAAAAATACTTTAACATTACTAATCCTGAATTTCTTCCTTCATTTTAATGGCCACTTGGTTTTACACAGTTCTTTTGCATTTGTTTCAGTCTGCCCCCCTTTTGTTTACCTTCTTTTGTCCTGAAAAAGTTAGTTTCAGAAACAAACCTTGTCACCACACTTTTGTCCCATGTCACTTATGAATATGAAAATACCCCCAGGCACTCACAGAGATATCTATGGAAATCCACAGGTGATTTCCAACACACTTTTCTCCTGAAGTTTCTTCCTTACCATTTAAACAATTATTTACATAGTTGTCAGTCCTCCTCCTCAACTTGTTCCTGTTTAGTCCCTTTTAAAAAGTTTCAAGAGAATTTTGAGTATGAAATAAATTTTCATAACTTAAGTAGAACAATACATCCAGGGATGTCTTTCTCCTGCATGCCAGTGGTCTCTTAAAAACCACAGGCCATTTTTGTGATCAGACTTCAAATCACAAAAATGCCACCTAGATAAGATCTCCAGGAGTCCTCCAGTCGGACAGTCTGGCTAGCCATTAAAAGCCACAGCAGATCAGGTCAGCCGTAGCACTGTCCAACTAAGACTTGAAAGCTCCACTGGGAGAGGTGCCAAACCCACCACAAACCCATGTTTTATTCAGTGCTGCACTAAACTCCTACGGAAAAAGATTTACCTGCAATTCAATTTGCAATCTGTGTATGTTAACCTCCTGCTATTGGTTTGCCACAACTAGGAACATTGGCTCCATCATCTTTGTAAACATCTTTCAAGTAGCTGAAGGCTAATATTAATCAGTTCACCAGGTCTTAAACATCCTCTTAATCAGACTTTTATTCACAGAAATCAATCCTTTCTCAGTATCTTCACTGTAACACTCAATGTGCTTTCTAAAATAGAGATACTAATCTAAGTTTTTTAATTAATCCACTCAGTTTAAACAAGAGGCCCACCAGATTTTAGACTCCCTGAGTCCACATGAATGCTTTCTGAAATATGGTATGAAATTAGACATCTTCAAGCAGTCAACTGGTGAGACAATTAAAAGCAAGGGGGTGCATGCCACAGTCAGTAGCTGGTCTATTTCACTCTACCATTCCTAAAAACACTGGGTAAACTACATCTGAACCTGTTAAATTGAGAACATGATTTTTTTTCCAGAAAGGAAATCTCCTAAAACTCCCATAAGAAGGTTTCCAAAACAGGAACCACCCCACACTTTTCAGTGGTGAGCACATACACACAAGAATTACTGAATTTTCTGCCATGGCTTTATCTCGGATCACTTCTGTCATACTGTCATTATACACAGGCCACACAGAGCCTCCAGCTGGCCTCCTGCACTTGGTGGTGTTGAAAAAAGCATTTATTAACTTTCTGTTTAGCCTGAGAGGGGAATGTTTTGGTCTTACTTCCTTCTTTGAACACAGACACATCTTTTTTTAAGATGTCCTCTTGCTTTTAATAGTCTCCTCTACCTGGTCATTTAGCTATACACACTTCCTTTTCCAAAGACACTTTTAGACTGATGGTAAGCATTTGTGTGGAACCTCCAAAACAGCATCCTGAAATAGTCACCTACAAACATGTTACTCTTACAGTTACCCTTTCAGTGTCACTTTAAACCAACATCCCCATTTTTACATAGTTTCCCTTTTTGAAGTTGAGCTTAATTTAAGAGAGGTAAGAAGAGAGGAAAATTGCAGGTTCTTTTTCTTTCATTCCTCCTATTTCCATTTGTTGAGTTTCCTTAGCTTAGGGAAAAGAGAAAGGCAGAACAACTGTAATGGTCTACAAAGTCACATCACAAGTCTTTTTTCCAGATATCATCTTACAATCTCTCCATGACATCATCATCTACTGACTGAACAAAATACATCTCTTACTCACCTTTTAGTCACCATCCCTCTGTAATCATGTACTGCCTCTGTTCAGCAATTGTGCAGAGCCAAAGTGGGGTCCTGGGTCTACCTTGGAGGTTCCTAGGAGCTAAGGAAACACAGAAGAGAGATAATAGATATTGAGGAGACAGATCATCAGCAATTCTAAGACTTTTATTGCAGACATAAAACCTATCTCTCAAGTCAATAAATTAGAAATGCAAGGCACTTTAGGAGTGTGAGCAAGAACTAAATGGAAAGAGATAGAAAAAAAAATATTCTTTAAAATACCTGGCAGCTTGGGATGAGAATCAGAAGAGGAATACTTGCTGCAGAATTATCAAAATCTGTGAGACATGAATTTAAGAAAAATCCTTCCTATAAAACTTTGCCTTGGTGCCTTAACACCACTAAAATTAAACATGTCTAATACCTGAACTTAAATCTGTCTGTGAGTAAAGTCCATGACAAAATTCAGATGGGTAAAACTACAGTATTCTTCTACCTTTCCATAAAACATAAAGTTCAAAAGAAAAACATATTTACTCTCTAATATCCCAAAACAATACAAAAGGCACCTTCAAGAAAGAGATGCATCATTAAGTACATTTCAAGACATTAACCCATCCTGTAGGAATGACAAATACAATATAAATATTCAAAAATTATCTTGCTTTTTTATTTATTGAAACAAAGAAAGTACTGCTAATCAATCAAGTGTTATCTCTACTTGAAGCAGCAAGAACGGAATCACATAGCAGTTTCCTGCTCTCAACACCTCAAGAAAAAGGCACGTCACAAGAAAAAACAGTAGTACTCTGTCCAATTTAAGCCTTCATTTCCTAGATTGAGAACGTCTACAGAACAGAACAAATACACCAGCAATCAACAGTTCACCCTTGAACCTAAACAGAGACATGAGGCAAAAAAGGAGTCATTGTTCCACTCTGTTTACTCACTTATATGAAATGACTGTACTAGACGACTGGAAGCGTTTGTGATTTCTTTCCAGTACTCTCCTGACCTATAAAAATCTTAGGATATCTGCCAAATGCATAACCATACAAATGTTTGGAAATATCATATGGACAAGAAGAACTCTCCAGGTTGGCCAACAAAGATTCAGATTTAGGTTTTACCACATTAGAATTTCTCAAGAATCCCATTCTCCCTATCATCAAGTACTTCAAATTATAATTTACATATTTTCTCCTAAATTAAGAATTTATATCATACAGGCACGTATACACACCCTCTCTGAAATTCAGTGTTGTCAAACTCTGCTGTAGAGGTTGCCAAAAGCAGACTTAGACGGTGTTCTCCAAGGCATAGGGATCAATCGAAGCTAAAGGATAGAAATTCACTTTCAATTTCATAGTCTGAGATGGTAGGAGAAGCTTTTATTTTCGACAGGACATTGCATCACCTTTTCTTTGCCTCCCACTTTTCAGAAAGGCAAGGACAAATTTAAAACTTGGAAGAGGACCAAATTCTGCTTTTTATACTACTATGTACCAGAGAATACTCAAACACCTCAGCACTCAAACTACCCGTCACCAGTGCATGTTGATGACAAACTACTCTGAGACATTCAGTCTGTCAAGTAATTAATTATAACTGTTACCATGCAGTAAGTTCTACAGACAGCTACAAGCAACCCATCTCCAAGATGCAGTATGCTAGTGATTTATAGATACACTCACTACACCAGAATGAGCAGCTGAATTATTAGACTTTGAAACATTACAAAGAAGGCTGTATACCTCAATTTTCCTAAACAAGCCTAACACTACTAGTGCTTTCTATAAGCACTTGAACCTGCCCACTGTCCCCCCACCACTCACTTCACGATTCTTATTTCTGCATAAACATATCAGAATTTATTCAATCAAAATAAAAGCTTGAGCAAGTTTGCTTTTATTCTAATCTTAATAATTACCTAAACGAAAGTGGAAAGCAGAGTATGAATCCATCTTGTCGATTCAGGGAAAAAACATGCATGCACACAAAAACTAATACACTGAAGTTAGATTTCTACAGATTCACGTCTTGCTTCCCCTTACACTTCTTCATATGGCAGCTCTGCTGCTCCTATGACTTTGATGGCACTCTCATCAAGTACAATACAGTACATGCTGTGGGGAGGATAACACAGAAACTACCCTGAGTATCCACTAATTTAAGCTGAAATTAGGCTAACTCAGTCTACACAGCCCACACAAAACCAGTCTTAACAGAAACTGTAAATAAAGTCACCAAAATTAGACGTCTAACTGCAAAAAACCCAAATCAATTATTTTACTGGAAGGTATGTAATCATGTTTAGTTTCCTTTTGCTTTGGTCTAGCATCAGTTGCTAGAGCAAAAAGGCTGGAGTGGCTTTGCTTCATGCCTCTGCCTCCCACTCTTTCCTTTCAAAATGACATCTGGAACAGATAATCAGTTTCAGTCTGAAAATGTTCAGGAAAAACAAGAGACAAAGTCAGTCTCCAAACAGCTGTTTGTACCGGGTCTCAATGGCATACACAGGTACACAAGAGAGAAATTCAGCCATGGTACATTTTATTTCCCAGAAGCCCGCTAATTTAAAAGAATGGGGCAGCGAGGGGACTTCTGCAAATGGATAAAAATGACAGAGGTGTATACCAGTGGAAGGTTTCGAGCAAACATCACAAGGCTTAGAGCGAAACAGGTGGGAGTGCTGATTCCTGCTGCTGATAGGACACGGTACTAAAGTCATTGGCATGACCAGTCCATTCTACCAGCATGATGGAATCTGGCAGGGACACCACGGAGAGCACACATGCAGGTACCACCTTTGCTGCTGCACGGGTGCAGGCACTGTGCACACATCTCTCTGCTGTATCTGAAAAGATACTTGGCCACACACTGAACTGAGCAAAGAAACAATCACAGCATGTCTAGACACCATGGCTGAGGCTTCCCACTTCTATGCTGGAGCTGCACAGCACTGCTCAGGCAGTGTGCCACATCAGAACCTCACCTCACCCAGTCAGCTGTGAGTCTGCCCAGGCATTCAGGATATTCCCACCATACCTAATGATAACCCCTCCTCACCTCACAAGACAAAAAATGACGCCGAGTGGGATAAGAACATGCCAGCACCCCATCATTTCACCAGCCAGCCTTGGCTTTTACTCCACAAAGTTGACAAACTCAGTTAAGGAAGCCACTCCAAGGGACTGTGGATGATATCAGGGGAGCTCAAGTAGGACACCTGGATACCAGATAGATGGGGCTTTTCCACACTTCAGTGTTCTCACCATCTATGTACAAGAGAACTGAACAAATGTAAGTAAACTTCATGTACTGCTTAAAATAATATTGAACATATTCTTTGCTTTTGTTGATCTCTGTCAAGAGAGAAAATCTTGTTGAAACTGAAAATGTAACAAAACTGAGGAAGGGAGAGGAAAACAGGAGTAAGGACGTAAGAATAAAAAAGATAAAAATATTCTCCTTCCTCTTCCCCTCCTCCAAAACATGCCTGCATTATGCAAATATATCCTACTTTCAGGAATCAATCAAAGATGAAGGGTTACAACTGCAATCCACTACCTTGTGTTCATTCTAAAAATACTAACATTTCTCCTTATGGTATATGCTAACAAATATTACTACTTATCTTTTTCTCTTCATGCTGAAGAGTTCTCGCATAAGGAAAAAGATCACATTAAATCCAGCTTGACCAAAGAACACACATGGAAAGATGGCAATTACTGAGCAGAATCTAGGCATAAGAAACATGAAAGAAAGAGGAATAGCCTTCTTATAAATCTGCATTTTGTTAATATGCTTTCCAAATCACAATATTGGGCAGAATAAAACCAAAAAAAAGAAAAACAAATGTAGGGATTTTTAGGAGGAAAAAGCAGAACAAATGAAAAATCAGTAACATCCTCGGACTCATCCCAGCCATTCTTGAGACCAGAGAGCCAGTCCATTCAAACACGTCCCAAACAGGCAGACACACTGCAGAGCAGAAGATCAACGTACATGGTGTTACACCCACTCCTGCTTTACGTGCAGGGCTGGGAAACATCCAGGTCTTGACACATGTGTCTTCTGGTTCAACTAAGAAATTACATCCAATCAAAACAGGAGAAATACCAGGATTCTCTTAAGTTCTGGCTTTGTTCTTGCCTTGCTTAACACAGGCTCCCAGGCATGAACAACTGTGGACATGTGCACACACACACACACACACACATACACACAGGTGCATGCAAATCACATAAGCAGTAGATCTGACTCATCCTGAGTTTGTCAGGCTGACTCCATAGGCATGGTAAAGTCAAAATAATCTGAACAGACTCATTTAGGCCAAAATAGAAGAAATGCAGACTAGAGTGCCAGGACAGGAAACACATTGCTAGCAGAAAGTATAGAGCAGAATACATGAAGTCACCAGTCAGCCAGAGTTCTCTGGATGAAAATTACAAATCAGAATGATGTAACATTTATCTGGCTTTGCAGGGATTTAACTGATAATAACTCATTTAAAGCCACTGAACTTGTCCTGCTACTTGCTTTAACTCCATTGAGGTCAAAATGACAGGACATGTTAATGTTCATTTAGCCTTTTAACTAACCACCACAGATTTATAGACCAAGAGCAGCAGCACTTAGTTCTTCCAAAAACCCCACCATGATCCCAAAATACTCGTTTTTAAAGTATAATACATTATTAAGACTGCTGACATAACAAACAGCACTACCTTGTTTAAAATGGTAAAGATGAAGAAAAACAGTCATAAAAGAGAAATTATTGTGGTCTTGCGCCACTGAAGTCATGTTTTTCATGAAGACTTCAAAGTGCAGAGAAAACATGGCCTTTATCCAACTTTCTGCAAATTACACAACTGAGTAATTTTATTTAAAATAAATCACTTCTGATATAACTCTGATCTCCTTGAGTTTGACAGCAAAACTCCTGAAAATTTTTATTCTTGAGTGTGACGCCATTTATCCTTGTGCTTCCCTGGTCTTTTACTGAAGTCTATAGCGTTCTGTTGCCACTGGTATTTGTTGCCTACATATCTCCAAACTTTTACAAGGTTTTCTGAACCTGAATTTCATTGGTTTCATGATCCAGGCAGACTTTTCCAGTGCCAGGATACTGACAAGAATAACACTTTTTAGTATCTTTCAGCCAAATGGTGTTAATACTGAGGACACAAGAGTGTCATGACCAGAGAAATCAACTCCATAATGCAAGTCAAAGAAAAGAATTATTGAACACTGTAGCATACGTACACAAGATTTGTTTCTGTGTGTATCTCTACAAGACTTAGATAAAAATAAATGTTTCTAGCATTTTTGGGTGTCCTTAAGATGAAACTCAATAGACATAGTGTGTTAGGTTTGGGGTTTTTTTGTTCATTTTGGTTTAGTTTTGTGTGTGTGTGTGTGCATATGCCTTTTAATATTGCAGAAGGATACCATGCAATGGTCTTCTTAAGAAATCTCCTTTCTTCCCCAATTTGCCACACTGTGCTGCTTCTACCTCTTCTACCATTTTCACCTGTAAGATAATAGTCTCAGCATCATTCCACCCACTCTGACAGGAGCACAACTATTCTTGGAATAAAACATCATTCCTTTTCTGGAATTCTTCCAAGTAATTTCATGTTTTAACTGATTCTCTGATTTAAGTGACATGCTGGTAGCTGATGTATATCTTAAATTTCACTGATCATCATGTTTTCCAAAATCCATGAAAATTTGGAAAAAACAAGCAAAACTGAATACCCTGAAATTTAGTCTGCATGAAACAGTTGTTTCCTTTCTTTCATTAACCAGTATATGGCTCTGGTATTTTAGAAAGGCAGCAAAGTAAGCTAAGAAAGGTAAAATTAAAACTATGGGTATTATGGAAGATCAGTCCTTATCAAATGCATTTTTAAATATGTAACCATAAAAATATTGTTTTCTCTGACCTTTGGCAAAAGCCAACGAATCTTTTCATTTCAGTTTTAAAAAATTCAAATGAAGCTTAGACGACAGACACCTCCTAGGGTAAAAAAAAAAAAGTCCACAAGCCCCAGGGAAGTCCTAGATTTTATTTACTATTTTGAAATACATTTGCTGTACTGCAGGATACCAGCTGATACATTTTCTGTAGCATAATTAATTCAGAGACATCTGCTAGCTAGCTGACCAAGGATGAAGCTTGGGGTTATGAGACTTGTATTATAGTTCTCACTCAGGAACTGATTTTTGGTCTATCTTTGAGAACCTTGATCTGACCCCATTTCACCATTATAAAATGTGAAGATGTCTTTTAATATAACCCACGTTCTTTAAATAAAATGCAAGTTTTTATATATCTCTGGGAACTGCATTGGAAACACTGCAGTTCCAATTAAGACTGAACTCCTGAGGATAGTGACAATTGCAGGAAACCTCTATGGTTGTGTTCTCTCACTCAGAGAGCCCAGCTGCCTTCTGGAGAAAGAGGACTGAACAGATTCGTGTAGGTACTGTAGATGACAAATAATAACAAAAAGGCTAATCCTGCATAATGTTCACTGCCTAACAATGCAAAAAGTATTACACTCACTATTGCTTACAGCATGTACTGCTACAGAGAAAGAAAAAAAAAAAAAGCAGTGGTATGTAGTCTGGGAGAATCCCAGATGATAGTCTGAAGAGAAAAATCCAACTCAGTGCATATAGCCTGAGGTTATTGGAAAAGTGTCTACTAATATGCAGCAGGCTCCCATAATTGTGCAGCTGAAGTAATAATACCCCAACAAAATGCAATTACAATGTACAGCGTTTAAAAACTCTGCCAGCTTTTACACATCGGTTTATTCCAAAAGCTGGCTTATCCACTTTGTTAGTCTAAGTGTTCCAAAATTATTTAAAGAAATCATATCCATTCCATTTTAAATACAGGAGATCATATTAAATCCTAGATAAGTCTATAAATTTTATTTGTTATGTATCAGGGGAAAAAAAATTGACTTGTAATCTGCTTTTCCAAATGAGGGGAGTCTGCTTAAACCATATGGGAAGGGGGCTTGAAGTGAGGAGTGTGTGTGTGTGTGTACACTGATTGGTACAACTCATCAACAAAATTTATACAGTTTAATTTCCCAGCCTAAATGTTCTGAGATCATTGACGATATGAGAGAGAGAAGTAACAAAACAGGTTTTTTTGTCTGTGGTGCTTTCTATTCTGTGTCATTTTTTTTTTTTTTTCTGGCTTTGATTGTTTTCCTTCAGTGATGGATTCTTTCCTTTCTTCCATCTCAGCATGCATAAGAGAAAGACAAAACCTAACATATCCATCACTGGAGCCAGAACACACAGCACAGTCCATCTGGTAGCATAAATCCCAAAGTGATAGATGCTCCCTGCTTCCCCCAGCAAGATTCTTAGCTCTTCTACTCTCTCTTCAGCATGAAGTTGAATGCTGTAGAGTTTAGGGTTCATTTTTTTTAGGCAACTGTAGAGATAGCAAGAATATTGTTGTTGCAACGTGGACATATTCCAAGCCTTTTCTGAAATACTCTTACCCAGGGCCAAAAGTTTTCCCCATCAGCAAGGAAAGCATGCAATGCTTTGGCATTCTTCTAGCAGCCTATCCCTCCCTTTGCCACACAACATGCACACAAACTCCCATCTCCCTGGCTTCTCACTGTGCTGAAGCAATCATAAATGCTTCAGGCTAAGCAAACAGAGAGAGGTAAACACTTCAACCCTGGCCACCATCCCAGGGAGGACACACACAATAATTTCGAAGCTCCTCAACATTTGTTTTTTTCCTTGTGTTCGGTACTATCAAGATTAAGGAAGAGAAGCTTTAATATACAAGTAGGATTCCTATCAAGACTTTGATTACAATGCCTAGTTCATCATAAGCTATCATTGAAAACAAACACCTTCTATGCTCTGCTGGCCACTAGGCTTAAAAAAGCATGCAACAGATGATAGAATTGCCCAGCACTGTGCCCCCAGTGAACTTCCTTTCACAGCTCTCCTTCCTCCTGTATCTCAAATCTACAGAATCCATGCTTATTTTCAATTAACTTATTACATCCACACTAAGTAGAGCATGAAGTACAGAATTCCACATTTACCTCAGGCCGCTGAGAAAGAATACCTGGGTCTGATTTAAGTTCCTGTATTTCAAGAATGTCTGAGATTCCATTTTCATACAAAAACGTACCACAAAAGAGAGCAGGAGATTTTGGCAGCTGGTGCTGGGCTTGACCTGGAGTTTTGGTACTCAAGCTTTGGGAGAGCTTATGCAGGAAAGCATGGAGAGGCACAGGCACATTGTCCTGAGGCACATTTATTAAAATGCAGTCTTAACTTCAGTACCAGGTATTGGCTCCCATTATCTTTGGCAATTCACCAGCAACACTTACAATTTCGATGTTAATTCACAACAGTATGAATCAGTAATACATACACAACTAACTGCAGTAAATTCACCAATTAATGGGAAACTCCTATTAGAAACACCATTAGGAATGTCTAATAATTTGAATTGTGAAACAAAGATTTTGCTTACTAGGACAGAATAGTAGGATGCATGTACTGTTTAAATTTATCGACATGGATTTGTAGGATTCTGTTGTTTCTGATCTCTTGTAATTATATATGAAGAAAGAGGTATTTGATTTAGAACATCTGCATCAGAGCAAGCCACTAAAATTTTCCTAGAACAACTGCAGGAAATAAATAGTACAAACAAGCAGAAGAAACATCAAAGACACACCCAAACTTCATATGGAAATCCTGATTTTAAGACTGGTACTCCCTTCAGAAATACTAACACCACTGCTGGAAAAGCTGCCATATTCCAAAGTTTCCATCATCTTTCAAAGGTAAGATAACTTGAAACAATGCAACAAAGCAAAGAGAAGCTGCACCGCAGATAAATTTGTGAGATAATCACACTTTGTCTAAGATAAGCTTCAATCTCTACTACAGACTAAATATATATAGCTGGTGCCCATGCTGCAATTGTCAGGGCTTTAACTCACCACACAACCTACTCTCTCACTTTCTACCCCAAGGTCTGAATTTCTTCAAAACAAATTAATTTGGCTCTCACATTACTTTGTGCTGGAGGCAGCATTGATACACAGAGATCACAAATGAAAATTAGACCACACAGAAGGGTATAGTATATTTTCCCATGTAAACAGAATGTTAAAATGGGATTTAAACGGCATAATATTAAAGTAATAGGATTTAAAAAAAACACATAACATTTTGAAAAAAATTGTTTTACTTTACTATCATCAGAGATGAGACAAAACTGAACAAAAATGTGTGAGCATGTGGGAGACATTCTGCCATCATGACACCACACAGTCTGTGCTAGCCCAGAGTGAACATCATTTTGCACATCCAGGAAGCTCCTCTGGCTCTCTCCCTCAGAAACTCTGATCAATAGTGAAAGCCCCAGTTAAACAAAATTCTAATTTAACATTTCTTCTTCCTTTTAGCCGCAGGAAAAAGGATTTAATGCAAAGGGAATGCTTACTTACAAATACGCAACCTTCACTTACCAAAAACTTGAGCATCCCTAGAAAGGCACTCAGCAGATACTCTGGTAGAAGCTTCTTTTCTCTGCTCTGTCTTAACCAACTTAAAATTATGCAACTGTTTGAACTGGTCTGAGGACTACATTTTGCTGTTAATAGAAGAGTTTTTCTTTGCCAAAATCAATCTATTAAAAAAAAAAAAAAAAAAAAAAAAAAAAAAGCCAGCAATACCCCTGACTTCACTTCTGTTAATTTCTTCTACCCCCTCTCCTTTCTTGGTGGTGGAAAAGAAACTAAAGCACTCCACTTTCCACTTTGTTACCCTTCACTGCCAGTCAAAATAAAGCTAAAATATGCCTTTTGCTTTTGTTTGCATCCACATATTTCTGTGCAAAGAGTTATTTTCAGATATTTTCCCTAGTAAGATTCCTAGTAAGATCTCTAGTAAGTTATAGTCTTAACTGTTACAGCTGGAGAACCTGGTCTTTGAGAGATCAAATGCACCTCCCCAGTTGCCCAGAATTAGGCTCCAAATTCAGAAAAACATTCTTCTTGATACAATTTTAACCTATGTTACAGTCCCTCCTCATTCCGGGAAAAAAGTCTCTTAAGGTCACAGTTCAGATGCAGCATTTGAAGAAAAATTTCTCTACCCAGAAATAGATCTCCTGCAGTGCTTGGTATGCTACCACTGGGAAGTACCAGGAAAAAAATAGGAAAGGTTTTCCTATTTCCTTGTTGGAACATGCTGTTCCCCAGAACACCTATGGGCCTTGTACCTCATGGCTAAAGTCTCAAAGTTTGTAGAGCAAACAGACAATCAGACAGTCAAAGTGGTTTGGGATGCAGTTCAACCAAGGGCAGTTCTTGAGGCAGAGACAGAACATCAGGGAAAATAAAAGATGAGCACTCTGATTTTACTTTATTTTGCACATCTTGTTATGGCAGGCTGCTGATATGCAGCTGCTAGAATGCAGCTTATAGGCACAAAACACAAAGCAGCCCCTACCCTCCTGTAGCTGTAGTAATTCCTTGTCCTTCTATCCACTGAATGGACACCAGAAAAATATTAAGAATGAAAGACTTCAATAAACACTTCTTGATACAGCTGGTTTAGGTGTACAGGCTGCCTTCCTTTTTTTACAAAATATAAGGATTATCCACTTTTTTTAATCAGGTAGTTGAGAAAACATCTCATTTTCATATAGAGCACTAGTGGGAAAGTACTGCATAGTACAAAATGCCACTTGAGAGGCAGTTATTAAGGCAGAGAAGAGGAGGAAATCATGATTCAGTAACTGAAGAAAAACAAAACTAATACTGAAATGGAAAGGGTAAGACAAGTCATCAAGTGTGATGTTAATAAATTCAGCACCAAGAATCTTGTTCTTGTTGAGACATTCTTACATGTTTAAAACTGCCACAGAAGGCAGTGCTATTTGCCATTTTCTGACAATGTCCCAATTTCTGCATGTCTTGAAATATCTGTAACTCAGAAAAGCCACTAAAGACAATAATTATGGATGGGTAGGGTAGGCTATGTGCAGTATGATTTCGTTTTTTTTTTTTTGTTTTTTTTTTTTTTAATACAGTAGAATTTACTTCAATTTTTAAAAGAAGATATAACACCAGGATTTAAGCATCTTTTGGTTTTTTTCAGGTACTGAGCTTGGCTTGCAGTCTGCAAATTAAAAGCAGTTTTCTAAATAAAAGCTAAAATTAATAAGGAGAAGCTCAAGAAGTTACAGTTATCACAGTATCTTCCCTATATCATATTCACTGACACCTTTAGAAATGTCAATGCTGTTTTTTAACAGCAGTATGGCAAAATTAGCAAAGTTCATTTTCAAGGCAGATTATCAGGACAATGGGATGCAAAGTCAGTAAGAGCTGCTTAAGAGCACCTCTGTTCTGACTCCCCAAACTGCACAGTGGAAATCTTGTGGGGAAACCTATATAAAACCCCAAGTTAGTTGCCCACCTAGCCCTGCTAACTGTGTGCTAATTTCTTCAGGTATTTTTTTCCCATTCTGCATTAGCCTGTTTTCCATCAAGCATATTTTGTTCTTTTACTTGCCTCTGTGTATCAGAGAGTTGAAGGAAGAAAAATATGGAAAAAGAAAAATAACAGAAGTTTACCACCATTTTTTAGGATGTACTCTAAAAAAATTGCCTCAGAAGTACCACCTTCATCTGCAACAGCATAACCAAGGGGAGCAGCTTTCATTTTCTTTCAGTTTGTTTTACAGACATACTGCTTGTGATGCATGATCCATCTTCTTAGGTAAAAAAAGATTGGTTAAGAATACCAGAGATGTTCCCTTGATAGGAACAGGGAGAGTAGCAACCATGGTAAAAATTTCATTCAGCTTACTATGAGCATTCCCACTGGTCTCCACAAAACACCAAATAAACAGGACTGGAAGTGATTCAATTCCAATGTTGGCCTTTGAAAACCTAAAATATTCTCAAAGGACTAATGAGGAGTAGTCCATCTCATAAGAAATACTGACACTGCAGGATGATGCTCACCCTTAAAATACTGGGAGAGCAAGTGAGGAAACTAAATTTTTAATGGATCCAACATTTCCAATAATTTCATACTACAGGAGAAGAGCTTTTCTTTTCAGAAGAGATTCATCTGATCTGCCTTTCTTCCCAGACAGTCCTCTTTTAAATCAACTGTATCACAAAATGGTTCTATTTATATATTACAAAATGCAATAAGGTCCTCTGAAACAAATTAGACTTGAGACATGAAGAAGGGAGAACTGTCACATAAGAACACCTCTGGATGGATTTGACAGCTTGCTCAGTTCAGACAATGTACATCATTTCAACTTGCTTCTCTACCGCTCAAAACAGGTTCCACACTTATAGAAGACAGACTTACATAGATATGGCTAAACTTGTTTGCAAGGCAATAATTATAACTGATCCTCAAGAAAACTGGCCAAGATGCAAAATTCTTTATATTTACTGAATGCTGGATGTCCTTCCGCTTCCACAGAAGAACTTGTACTTCTGCTCAGACACACTGCAGCATTGAATCTGTTTTGATATTAACTGTAGGTATTGACCTACTAGAACTTCAGACATATGGTCAAATTAAGTAGTAAATGGCCCATAATCCAAGGTTTTTCAGCAGTTTATTGCCCTCTTTTAATTATTTAATTTTACAATGTAATTCTCCATTACTTATCTTGGATTATAGTGTTAGATTCTTATTTCAAAGAGCAACAAAAACAAAGAAAAGTTGTTTCATGGAGTTCTCAATCAATTTTCTGAACAGCAAGGTTGGTCAAATTAGACTTCAAACATGTCTGCAACTCATCTGAAATTCTTTTTAAATACATCATCTGCCATATTTTGAAAGAGTTTTCTCCAGCACAAACTCAAAACCTAGTTTAAAATGCTAGTACCTGATCCTGCAGATGACAAGCTTTGAGTTTCCTCAATGATTTTTCATTAAAAGAAACCCCATAAAGTAGTCCTGCAAAACAGCTCTAAGAACTTCTATGTCATGGACTATTAAATTTAACCAAAAAAGTGAAATATGTTTAAAATACAACATAAATCTGACACTTGATGAAAGTCATCCCTTAATCCCATCCAGCATTTATTTTAACTAAACCATTTATTTTTACTAAACTCTCACTGAATTCCTAAAAAAACTAATCACATCTAGTTACAAAAGGAGACAATACTTACTATTATTTCTAAGGATGTCAGCATCCCTTTTTGTTGCACTGTTTTTCCCTCTCCTAAAACATCAATTTTAATACTAAGGAGCAGGTAAGCAAAAGAAAGCACAAGTAAAACCATCACCACCAATCCTAAACATAAGAGACAACCATTTAACTGTACTTTATTGTGTGTGCTTGAATAAATAATTCATATTTAAACAGAAGAAGAAATTTGTAGGTACTAATTCCAACTTCATCGCCCATCACCCTTAAAATTCAAGTATTCTAATGCACATATACACACATTCATATAAAAAATTCAGAACAATAATAGAATCACTTATCATGGTCATCCAAACCATTACAAATCTTTCAATATTTTATCACAAAACAGCAGGGAAAAATCAGCTGCTAGAAAATTGTGTTAACTCTTTCACCCCTAGTCACGAGCATCACATAATAGTTTAGTTGAGAACTCACATCAAGAAACTTTTTTCATTTAAAAATAACATGCTGAAATATACATATTAAAAAAAAAAAAAAAAAGGCAACAGCAGAAATCCCAAGACAATATTTTAAAGAACCCCAGATTTCTAATATCCAGGCATGCACACACTGCAGTGCCTTTTTGGCTTCTAACATTGAAGGTAACTCCAGAGACACTTCTTCGTCCTTGTCTAGGATGCTACCAGGATACTGACATTCAGAATCTGAGATGCATTTAGAGTCAAGGAACAAAGTCACTCCACAGGACAACTGCCTTCATTCCTGTACCAGGCAAATTAAAGTCCCTTACTTGTGAAGAACTGGACACTATGGATCCTACAATTAAAACTGCCATCAATAAAGAGCACAGCTTCAGAGAAAAGTGGAAAAGTATGGAAGTCACAGCCATGATTCAGAACAATCTGGAAGCCAAAGATTACAATGGAGGGACAACAGAACAACAAAATGGGATAGTGTTCAAGGTGTTAACCAGAACAGAGAACAGTTTCATTTAATTGCAAGAAGCAAATACTGCAAAAAGAGGCCACAGAAAGGACCACAACCTCTGTGCCAAGCACTAAAAAAAACCAACAAAAACCCTCTTCCAAAACCAACAAAAAAACAAACAAACAAACAAACAAACAAAAAAACCAAAGAAAAACCCAGCAAAATTAAGCCTGTAAAAATGACAAATGATTAATCACATCACCATCAAGATGTTTAAAGTACTTCACTTGCAAAGTAGCAGTGACAAGTCACAATTGACTGAGATCTGATTACAAAAACACTGGTGCCACCAAATCTCTGAATAAGCAATGGCCTAAAGACAAGGACCACCGTACGTGCTGTGTTTGATCTGTTATTTTCCCAGGTAGTAGTCCTCAGACTGTAAATGCAGTGCAAAAATGCTGTACTGAACACATGGAAAAACCCCAGCAATGACTCTTTTGCACTCTCTTTTACAGAAGGCCTGATCACTAGTTGCAACTTCCTCAGCTTCTAGATACATGATGATGGGACAGAGTCTTCATCTCTGATGTGCCTGAAATGCTTTACTTCCACTTAGAGCCGTTTTAGAAGCTGCTCTTTTGCCAACATGAATGCAAGCTTTTCAATATGCATTTTGAAAAAGAAAAACTCTCCAGCAAAATGGCTGGAAATAGCAACTGCTTGATGGTTTAAAACTTTTTCTAAGCACTGGTCACAGTCATCAATAATCCAGCACTTCACCAGATGAAGCAGGACCAGCAGAAGGGTACTTGAACAAAACACAACTTCACAACTTCTTCCTCTTAAAAAAAGTAAAACTGAAAAAAAAAAAAGGGGGGGGGGGCTGGGGGGGCAGAAATAAAACATTTAGAAAAAAAATTACTGGAGCTTGTCTCCTCCTAAGTATATGAAGAAAAATTTGTGACAGTTTGGTATCTAAAAGTACTCAGAGTGCTTGTCCAAACACTGCCAGTGTCCTCCTCCTCGCTGCCAGACTTCCCATGAACTGAGAGAGCTCTGAGGCCTCAGAAAGGTTAGAGGGAAGAAGGGAACCTAAGGTCAGAAACAAGCTTAAACTGATGCAGCTGTAATAACAAAAGCACACAGGCTTAAAACTCAATAATTTTTTACTTGAAGAAAGCCCATTGGTTTACAAAAGCTTTATTTTCTTCATGCAGATTATATAAACAGAATTTCTTGCTTAGACAATTTTTTTTCGTTTCTTGCATACAACACTAGAAAAGGCTTTTAAAAGCAAAATAAAAAAGGCGCATAAATGTGAATACTCTTTAATCACAAAAGCCTATAGCTGAATCCACACTGAAAACATTGAAAAGTTTACCTAAACGTGCTTTGTGAAACAATTACCATAGTACCTCATTGGAAAATTCCCTAAGAAATAAAACAATTTCCCAGAGGACTATAATTGCTGAAGGGATAATTGTCTAAATGTACTAGAATTCTTTCAAACTTTAAAAATATTTTGTAATTTAGGGTTTTTTTCAAGGAGTAAGGATGTTGCTTTTTCACAATGCAGTTGTGAGTAACCTCTCACCTCAGCAGCCTCTTTTTAAAGCGCCCTCTCCCCTGTCACGTCCACTACCTGTACACAGCAGGTGAGAAAAAAGTGAACATGTGCTTTTCACAAATAGGGCAGTTGCCAAAGCCACTTGATATTTTGATGTGCTGGAGGCTTTTGCAGATTACAGTCATGACAGACATCAGGGTCAGCAACACTGCATGCAGGCAATTCTCTCATGCTGAAATACTCAAAGCAGCTGAAGCCCTTTTATCTAATGTACACACATTTTCCAAAGCCTGATCCTGGATATCCATGCCAAATATGCTGGAGTGGTGAAATGCAAAGTGAAATTATTGCAACATCTTTCACAACTGGGAAATGCAGTTATGGCCTGTTCTTACACATTCAGGTACATGACTGTGAACAAGCGTTTTCCTAGCACATCATTTTCCCAAACCTACTGCCAGTTTTACCACCAACCTATCTTTTCAACCAGACATTGCTGCTAATTTATCGCCAGGCCTTCCTCCCACTCCATCCCTCTTCAGAGAAGCTGCACATCAGCACCAGCAAATCCCTTCTCTGTTCCCTTATCCCTCCCTACTCTAACTTGCTGATGCCTTAAAACACACTTGCAAAAGCACAGTTGTTCACAAGACAGACTTTTTTCACTGTTCCTGGGTACTCCCTTCAACACATCATCCATTGTTTTGTTTTAAGGTGGAAACATTTTGCCTTGTTCCAGGCTTCCTCTATGTTTAACAGAGTAGTTCTCATTACAGCTCTTCATTATTAAACAGCTCACTTTTTTCCTCTGCTTGAGGGCACAAATGTGACAGAGACCAATTCTTATGATAATTACTTTTCCAAAGTAAAATACTAAATAATAAAATATCCATCATAAAAATCTACATACAATATTTATAGTAAGCATGCCCATTCAGAAAATAAATAGTTTCCATGGGTACATGTCAACTCAATTGAGTGTGAGGTGAGAAATCCAGTAAGTGTAAGTGACTCAACGTAAGCAATATATGTCAGAAGGGAAATCACAGGAAAACAGCAGACTGACTTCAGTTACCATCATAAGTGTGGAACCCAGTAAATATTGGCAATCTATTTGATTTTTTTATGTTAAAAGATATGATCTTTAAAGACATACAGTCATATAAGATGAAAAGATTCACTTTTCATGAAAGCAGAACACCATAAATACGCGGTTGGATTGTGGATGAAAAGATACATCATGTAAATAAAACTTAAGTTGCACATGGCAAGAAAACACAGCAATAAAATTACCAGAATAAAAAGAAGCATCATGCTTTACACGCTTGCCAGACCCTACCATCCTAGTAAATTAGTCCAAATCCTTAAAAGAGAAAAAAAACAACAAACGAGAGATTCTTCATATAAAGAATATAATTACTTTTTCCAATTTAAATCCAAAATCCCTTTAAGCAAGAAACAAGACTTATTATTTCCTATTTATTCTGCTGTTATACCACAACGATTAAAGAAAGTCTCAAAAACTATGAAGATGAAGTGGTTTCATATTAATTAAGTTCTCATTAGGGAGAAACAACTTCATCCCATCTCAACGAAGAGCATTCTAAAACATCACAAGAACATCAGAAAGAAAAGCAACTCTGTATTCAGCACTAAGCACTTCAGTCTTTTTTACTGATTTCAAGAAGCTCAGCAAAATATCCTATTTAATGTAGCTAATTTATATTAGAAAAAGAGCTGGTCATCTCATGGAACTGGAGTCACACTGATCAGTATAACAGGCCTTTAGTGCAATTACAAATGACCAATTCTAATTCAGAAATAAGCAATACTTCAGACAGGATGACTTCCTATATACAATAGACATATAACTTTTACAGTTCATAAACTAATATATTATGTGTCTGGGTAGATCACAGAGGATCACTGTTAAGAGAAGTTAAAAAGAAAGGACAGAGAGGCTGAGACCTGGCTGCTGTGGAAGGAATGGCACCAAGCAAGAATGGACAGATGGCAGCTGCTCTGGACGCTCAGGTCCTCAGCTTTAACAATAGAGCAAGGCCAAGCACATCCAAAACAACGTGCAAGGAGAGCCACACAACACAACTCCTCTGTGTACCTTAGAGCAAAGAAGCAAAGAAGTACTACAAGGCCTTGAGATTTATAAGGCTGTCTCCAGGAAGTAATTTTTTACATAAAAACTTGATCTGATATCTCTGTACAACACTACCTTTTTATTTTTTTTTTTTTTGAAAGCAGAAACAAAGGATTTTCATATTTCCCTTCTCTTTATCTTTCTCCTCAAGAACCAAGTAATGTAAAAGTCTAACCAGCTTACCACTTATCTTCACTACCACTTATCTTGTAACTGCTGCTATAGTACTTTTTCCTACATAAAACAATGTCTACTCACTTACTGTATATGTGTTACATATCAAAAACATGTATATACAAAATCTAACATTGACAGCTACACAAAAAAAAAAAAATTTAAATAAAATAAACCATTTTAACTTATCAAAATAAATGTTCTCCTCTGCTATTAAGCAACTCAAAGAAATGTAAATGTTACATATTTATTAGAAGAGTGTGGAGGAGAATACAGCTCACAATATTTCCAGCTTCAATGTAATTTTTCTGCTTAAAAAGCAGCAATTTCATGATGTCTCATGTTTGTGCTTTTAAGCTGAGATAGAGCTGCACAAATTCTCTCTGTATCTTCTAAGACAGTGCAACCATCTACCACGAAAAGTCACAGATGGCTCGCTACTCTAAGTGTACAGCAGGTGAAAACAAATGCCACATCAGGGCTGTTTCTTTGTGCATTAACACAGATTTCAGTGTGATGGCTGCTTTAAAGGTTACAAAGAAGGTATTATTCAGTTATCCCTAACTTGCATTTTCTATGCTTTGAACTTACTCAGCTTCAATAAAAAAGCATTCTGCTCATCACTTATGCATCAGAATTGTTTTTCTCTATAAAGCTGGCATTCTGTCAGCTTAGAGACTGCCTGCTAAAATGCCCATCTTGGCTTGCATTATGAAAAACAGGAACAGGCATGCTTTTATGAGGCGCACAGCCAAAAATGAGTAATACCTAACAATTTATATAATTACAGAAAACACAAATTTGCTGAGATGCATGTAATACGAAAACTAAACTTATTTCTGTTCCCATTTTTAAAAATCTGTCTCACCATAAGTAACTACATACCTACAATATTTGATTTCATGAAACTTGATCAGCATCTAATAGTTTCTATAACAAAGAGCATTCCATAGCTAACTCAGGGCAAGTACAATATCCTCTTAATTACCTACATGCAGGTCTTTTTAAAAAAATATGAATAAAGCATCTGATATTGGGGGTAAAAAGAAGTAAACGTTGTTTAGCATTTATTACCACCATGTAACTGAAAGAGTACCCACAGAAACTTTCCTCTCATTGAGAAGTTCTTTTAAAACACAAGGTTTCATTATTTTCCCCTTAGCATTTAGCACTAAACACCGAGTATTTACTTAATGCTTATAAAATGCAAAGCATTGTCGTGTTACGAACCATAAATATATTCCTTATTAAATATCTGTAACAGTATCAGCCTGTTAATACAACTACCTGCCAGTCGAAACAAACAGCAATTCCAGTTCTTCTAACAGTAATAGGAGACTTGAGAAATGCAAAGAGCTGTGAAATAATACAACCATATTCAGAACATACATTTAAGTCTGCAATACCACCCCATACCAACATAACACCAGTTTCTAGTAAACTGTCCTCCTGTGGTGTGAGTAATACCAGGGAAAGGACCAGCCCTGCAAAAAGGCAACTTCCAAAGCCCACATACAGTCTGTGGGAAAGACAAGATCAGTTATTCCTCTTATAGCAAATCATACCCTATCATTTCCATTTCCACCAATATTGGATATAGTTGCTCACTGACATTTATATCTTGACATCCCAAATAATAACAACCAAAAAAAATTTTTTTTTTTTTTTAGGGGTTAATGGGAGGTGGTGGGGTGGTGTTCTGATTCTTTACATTTGCAAAACAAGAAGGATCTGGCATTTATTACGACCACAGAAATTTCATCTTGGACAACACAAGTTTAAATTCAGATTAAATCTTTTCAAGAGTGCCTTGGGAACTAACTTTTATTTACAATTGAAATTGATCTATGATGCATGTGCAATGACCTTACTGGGTTCTGCATCAATATTATCTAGACTTATTCCAGACTCACACACAAATTATTCCAACTTGACTATCTTATTTCATAGCGTTTTCCCCATATCATGTTTCCCTTTGTTTGTTTTGTTGGGGTTTCTTTTAATTTTCTGGGGGTTTTAAATTATTTTTATTGAGACTAAAGCTCATAAAACCATTCTTTGTTTCATTTTTCTCCAACTTCATACATTGCACAGACCACAGATAGTTTAGGAATCTAAAAGGCTTCCCTTTTTCGCATTAAGTTCTAATTCCTCAGTCATAAAATTTCTGTCATCTTGCATGCCCTGCTCCTCCAACATCTTCAACTTCTAAAACTCCACAGCCAACTCTAGATAGAAGTGACTCACCTTGTCTTCACGTCTCCTGACATCCTGCAGTGCAGCCATTTTACACACCAAGCCTACACACACAATGGGCAGGTTGATACCCTTCTGAGTACACATACAGTGCTTTCTGCCTCCTTTTAGTCTAGAAGGGAGCAGCAAGCTCTTATATATAATGAAATAAAATCCAGTCAGTTCAAGGTGTTCAAAAATTCACTATAAATGTAACATTTACCACTTCAACTTTACATTGAAAAGCAAGGATAAAAATCAAAGGACAAGCGATTACATGGTTCCATTATTTCTTATCTTCCAAAATTCTTTATAAACTCCATGCTTTCATGATAATCAGCTTTACAGCATTATTCCTCTCGAGTCAACTGGTCTGCTGCCATGAAACCACTGCATAATTAGCCTAAAATGTACAAGCTACAAGTCCCTGTAATTGGACTCTACTATTTTATCCCCTCTATATCAGAGCAAACATCTCTCTTTCAAGCAGGTATTTCAGTAAAATACAGATATAAGCAGTATAACCAGTGTATGTGATTGTGGAAGAAGCAAGTGCAACCCAAAAGATGCATGTACAGACCATCAACTGCATTCTTTCGAAGCTGGAAATCAAGAAGCAGGGATGGAAGAAGCAATTACCAGAGAGTAGTAATGAACCATTTTCATTTGTCTCATGATTTCCAGCTGATAAATTTGGGAAAGTGCCAAAGCACTCAGGATGTACTAACACCACCCTGCATTAGGCCTATTCAGCTGCATATTTGCTCCTGACTAAAGCTGGTGTCAAAGATTATCTAAAATACATCTCTAACAATGGAACAAGTTGCTTGTTCATAAAAAACAAGGTTAAAGTCACCATTTCCAAACTCTTTTCTGTACTTGAAAAAAAATATGTAATAGTCACTGTGTGTCAATACTTAAAACCATTACAAGAATCTAAAAGAAATAAGTTCATCAGCCAATTATTAAATATACATAATCAGCTTTTCACTTTTTGCATTTAGGAAGCAGTTACTCATCCCATTTTGTCAGGAAAAAAAAGTATGTAAATAAATCATCACAGGAGGAAAATGATTTAAAAATACAGAAAAACACCACTAAATGGATTTACTCAAAACAGCTTTCACCTACTTAAAATGAATTAGGGAAGTTACAAATACAGGTTTCACTTTTATATTTAGAATAGCCACACCAGCTACTCACAGGAAGTCACAAAGTTTGACACAGTCCATGCTGAGGTGCAATTCCTGGTAGGGTCACAGTTCAAGCAGGGACAATAGAGCACATGCCAACCAACACCTGAACTACTGCCAGTATACTGAAATAGAAGTTCTGACTAAATACCTTACCCAGTTTTAACCAGACTAGAACTCAGAAACCACACTGGTTTTGGAAGTCTAAGCAAACATCATCACTTATTTTTTTTTAAAAGTAGCATTTTAAAACCTTACCCAGTTTTAACTGGGTAAGCTAGTATTTGAAGTTTCAAACCAGATTTTAGTTCTTAACTGGTATGTATATCTGATCTCCAGGCTTCTCTTTTCACACTTCTCAGTATTCTTAAATACAAAAGTTTTTAGAGGTCTTGATAGTTCCAGCAAAAATCCAAACATTCTCAAAAAAACCCCCCTACGCTGGCTTGGCACCAGAGCCAAGCCAATCAATTTCTCCAAAGTACAGAGCACTGGACAATACACTCCAAATGGTTATACTTACAGATAGCCTGTGTCCAGCAGAATAACAGCAAAAGCATTTGCACATCACTGAACTAAGTTAATAGATTTGTTTTGCATTCAGTACACCCAGCTTGCAACTTAGTCAGCAGTACCCTAATCAGAAGGGGGCACATACATGTACAGAAAAAACAAAAGTCCAAAACCAACAAGAAGAAATCAGAGGGAAAGATTAAAAGTGAGATATGGCTTGCTTTTGTTAAAATGCAAGGAAAAAACACAAGTTCATTTCATGGACACTGTTATGTCTGTCTGTATATACCAGATATGGTTTCTCTTATGGGGTCCTCAGCAGCACAAGCTGCAGGATACCTGTGGAGAAAAGGAAGAAAAGCAAATTTTCCAGGTAAGCAGAGAGGCCCTTAACTTAGACAGCAACTACAGCCTGGCACAAATTTCCTTCATTATTTCCTACTAACTGAGAATGAAATATTAAAAGCTTTCTGTGGCATATCCTTTCTTCCAGTCAGTAAAACAGTGAGTAGAAAAATGCCGACCCTCACATAAACTCATTCAAACGAGGCACATGAGGCAGATTTTTGCATTACCTACATTCATTTCATATGCATTGAAACAATCAGCCTTCAAGCACTGAAAAACTGCTCTTTAAAGTGTAGGTCAACAGCATTAATGTGATTTGTTATTGAGAGGAGGGAGGTAAGCAAGGGATAGAAAAGCCTTTTTCCCATTTTGTCAGGAAAAAAAAAATTGATCCCACAGCAAAACATACACCAACTTGGATGGTCTCACAGGAGCAGCTAGGAGGGCATGGCCAAGTGTCAGCTGATCAAGTACAGTTGAAAATCAACTGTGTGATGAACCCAATGGCTCCATAGCAAGCCATTGGTCACAGAAAGGAAATCTTGACTTTCAATTCTGACTCTGACTTGTCAAAGGGCTACACAGAAATAGCTGAAGTGACCAGACCAGCTATTACTAGAATTTTGATATAGCTATAAAAAACTCATTTTAAAGTACTGAACAGAATCCAGTTCAGCAAAATAACTTACTGGCTTTATGAACCTTCTCTTCCTGCACAAACATGTGGCTAGTAATATTAGAACCTTCTGGTGGTATTATTACATGGGGAAAAAAAATTACGTTATGTGTTTAATGGTGGGCAAATAAACACCATGACGTAAAAATATAGATAATATAATAAAATACATAGCCAAATTTTTATCTGATAATAAATATGTTTAATAGGATTATTCCCCAAAATGTAAAGCCAAACATTAGACAAATGGAGATTTAAATCCTTATCAGCTGCAGAGACATATACAAAGATGACAAATCATGGTGTTTACAGGGCAAATATGGACAGGCAGCATGCCATTTTCCATTGTTTGAATTCAAGGCTTTCAGGTTAATAAGTCTCAGTGGTATTGCTGCTATGACTAATCCATCATGTCAATTAGTTCATTCTCATTATTTATTTCAAGAAAGTTCTCACTATCTTCTTTAAAGATGCAAGTTGCAACAAAATGTTTTTAGGGGTTTGTTTTGGGGTTTTTTTTTTGTTTGTTTTACTGGGGGCTTTTCCCTATTCTAGGTGCCAGCTGGCCAGAACTTAGCACAGATGCTGAATGTTTTTTTGTTCCTCAGGAGCGATATGTCCCTTCAGACAATAACCTTGATGTAAAAGCACAGCAATGTAAATATTGGTAAACACTCCTCTTTCTCTACAGGTTTCATTCACAATCCAGCTGCTCATGATGATAAAGTCTGTTCTGTGGGGAGTTCAGAAGAATTTCTACACACGGACCATCAGAATGTGACTTCAAAAAAAAAACAGTTCACAGACATGACCATGTCACTGAATTTCTGAAGTTTTCTTCTTACCTTTAACATCAACATCAGGATGAGAACATTTTTGAGTAGAACTCCTGAACTTTCTTGAACTGATTATAACCTAGAAATTATTTTTTTCAGGTAGACGTAATCTTGTAATAGCCAAAACCCTAAAATTAAAACTATTGCAATGATATCCATTGCAAGAGTTTAAAACATTTGTAGCATGCTGCATTCTAAGTGGCTCCATTCCAAAGGCACAGGCAGATCACCCAGCAGACCAACTGCTATGATGACAGTGGTCTTCTAACTCAAAATCCAACCTCTTTATTTTAAAGAAACATGAGTTTCATTCACATAAGTTTCTTTATAAGATGAAAAGGATTTAAGACTCCATAATGCTAGAAATGGAATATGCAAAAAAAACACTTCCCTCTGCATTATCAGAAAAAATACCTAAAAGCCAGGTAGCAAGCAAAAGAATATATTTAGCAAAGAACTACTAATATCTTTAAAAAAATACAGCCTATACCTTTGTTTCTTTCTCTGTACACACACTTTTCAATTTCTTCCAGTAGCAAAACTACATCACAAAACCATTAACTATTAACCTGAAAACGCAAAAGATGTATCAAGTCATCAAGCCTCACCTTTGATTCTCTGAGAGCCACTGCAATATTTTTCTAATATGGAACATTTCTGATTAGATTGACGCATGCATGTGAACTTCATAAAAGTCTGTGCAAAAGGTAACTACCCTCATAAATGCCAAGAAAATACTGTTTATTTTATAACCTGACTAGATCTCTGTGACAAAACCAGACCTGCTTCTTAATGTAAACAATGGACTTCTTATACCAGCTTATTTTAAACAGAGTTTAAAATGGTAAGTAATTTAAAGTATTTATTTCTAAAAATACTACTTAGCTGTTATTGTAATAAATAAACTTAGATCATTTGTGAAAAAACAAATATTAGAGACTATCCCAGTTTTCCCTCCACACACCAAACTACTGTTTCTTGAGTATAATAATTTGGAAGGGCAGACACCATGTCTTTTTTTTCCCCTGGGTCTTTTACTGAGCAACAAGAAATAGGAAAAAAAAAATAGTAGTTTATAGGGACTGTAGGAAAAATGCAAATGCACTCTAATCTTAAATTCACTGCTTCTACTTTAATCTCAAAGTATTTATTCAGACTCCAATACCCTCTCTCATGGCAACAGTATAGAAAAGACAAGAACGGAAAATGACAAAGGTGACAAAGTGACCTTCCCCCTCCCAGCCTTTGGGTATTTTCTGACTCCACATCCTCAAAGCTGTTTTATGGTATATCCACTTTTTCAATGACCCCAAGAAGCTGGATTGGAAGCTAACAGACCACCAGAATGCTGAAGCACTGTTACATCCTTTCTACTCCAAGATAATCCCAAACTCAGGCTAGAAGCTACAGCATACAAAATTTCAATGGCCAGCAGCTGAGGGAATTCCAAATTCTCTTTGCACAAATGGGTTCCATGCATCAATATTACTGTCCCTAAGTAGCTGGGAAATGCCCAACAGGGTCAGGCCAAAGGTGTGTCTAGTTCAGTGCTGCATGCCCAACAGTAGTTCAAGATGAGTCTCAGGAAGACCACAGGTCTGCCAGTTTCTGTAGCTCTTGAACTAGAGATGCTGGAAGGCAATATTTCTAACACCTCCATACAGAGCTGTGAATTAGACAGACTCCCCTTCTGATCTCATCTGTCACCGTTAGCCTCCACTACCTCACACAGCAGCAAGTGCGAGGAGTTCACTGCTGTCTGGACACCACTGAGTTTCAAGTTTGTCTCTGTTCTTGTATTGCAGGAATTAATAAATGACAGTTCCCTGAATTCCAGACTGTGATTTCCTAAAGCTCAGCTGTCTTCCCCCACACAAAGTCTGTTCCTCTCCATCATGAAGACACCACGGCCTTATTCCTTCCTCTTACTGTATATGTCCATCTCTGAGTGACTATTCATCTCAAACAAAGGTTTGAGAAAAGGGAAAAGGCTCAGTTATTTTCTGCAGTGTAACCCCCTTGAAAAAGTTTCAAAAGGAAAAAAAAAATAATTGAACATCTAGTAAGAAAAAAAGTGCATTTCTCAACCACCTGACTTACACCTGACATGATGGGCAAAAGCTAACATTTGAAACAAAAAGGTCTAAGCTACACTAGCTTGGATACACACATGATAATATCATCCACTAGTATTCAATAACATGAAATATTTTCCTAGATTTAAAAGATTTTTTTATTGAATTAGTTTTCAGAAATACACCCACATTTTCATACACATTCATAATGGCCATCTGATACAGTTAACTAGATGATTACCTATCTTATTCCCATACTTAGAGCAGTTAGTGATAGTTTTCTCTTTCCCAGAACTAAACAGATACAAAGGAACAGGATTCAAACTTAATTTTTAAGACTTCAATGCTTTGCTTAGGTCAGAGCCTATTTTGTCTTTTTTTTCTGGGCATTTGCTCAGAACCATTTCATAATACATTGCAGCACTTCTTTGTGCACACCTCAGTTAATATATGGGAATATTACCACTACAAAGTCATATAATGCTCAAATTCCTCCTCCTTTTTCACAGCAAAGGTGCTAAATAAATGCATTATGCTTCCCTTTCTTTGAATCCCACTTACAACAAATGGTTCTCAAAGAATATTTCCTGTTTTTTTTGTTTCCCCTATCCCAAAACATATTTCACAATCTATTTTATGAACAGAAATATGTATTTCATCATGTACAAAAAAAAACCAACTAAAAGAAGATGAAATTCGGATGCTATTTTTCAGTCCTTTCTCACCATCAACATCATTTTACCAAGTGAACAAATACAGTGACATACAAGACAGAAAAAGAAGTCATCATAGCAGTTTACCACTGATTGGAAAAATATTAATAGCCTCAAGCAAATCAGTCATTAACTCTTACTGATTTGGAGGGTGATACAGCATTAATAATTCAATAAAAAACGCATTGAGTAATAAAAGCTTAGGGTTATTTATTTAACCAATTAGATCATTTTTGGCAGCATCCCTGCTTTTGAATAAACTATGCATGTTCTTCAATTAATCATGAGAATTGAAAACTACAAATCTGCAATCTCTATCTCCCAGTCAAAGAGATACATTGCTTACGAAGCCTGAAAGATTGAGGGAGAAAATAAGAATAATTTACATTCTCTGTGGACAAAGAGAGCTGGCACTGGAAGATGTGCTAATTAGCAAAGCTTGGCTACTGATGCTTAACGATCTGTTCCTCATGCACCACTTTCCCAATCCACCAAGAGACAGGTACAAATTGCACCTATAAAAAGTTATAATCCATTAGCATGCATATGAGGTGCATCTTGTTACCACTAATGTTCAACAGTCCCCTCTAATCTATGAGAGTGGCAGAAAGATGCAAATGTTTAACTAGAACACTATACTGAATTACCATGCACGTCATTTATTAACAGCTTTATTTTATTCAGAAACCTCACTGTGACAAACCATTACCACCCTGGCAGTCTAAAGTCAAGGAGGGCGGGGGGGGGGGGGGGGGGGTGTCAGTGTTTTGAATGCTTCAGTTTTGCTGTTTCTACAGACAATCAGTGCATGTCTCAGTCCATATAAACACTTAATTCTCTACTACAAATTCTAAATTCCTTAAAACACTGTCCAATTCAGAATCCCTGTTTTGAGTCTCTTTCTCACCAAGCCAAACTCTGTGGAGTGCACCCTCAACTGGAGTTACAAGCTGAATGCTCAATTCTCTTTCATATCTTCTAGATATAATATCAGATATATTTTGAGATTCAGATTGGCTCTGCTTATTCAGACAGAAAACCAAAATTAGCCATTACAAATCTAACAATAAGCTTCTATCTGATAACTGAAGTGGCTTTAGCAAATGGATCAAAGAGAAATATAAAAGAGGGCCATCACTTCCACAACTCCTAATGAAGTTGTATTCTTATAATTCTTCTGACATTTAAACTGGGATTTCATACTGAAAAACAGAAGGTGATGTTTATTTACTTTTAATATTAGTCATCCCAAAAGCAATGCTTCACAAGCTGAAAAACAATCTTTATAATTATTATTTTCAAAGGAAAATTTCACCTGCATTAAACAGAATAAGATGTGTCAAACTTGCTTTTGAGAGGAATCAATGAACGCTAACTCAATGTAGATCCTCTATATAGACCCAAAACCCAAGAGTAAACTAAAAGAAAGAAAAAAGAAACCCACAACAAAAACCACCAAAAATATCTACATTCTTCCCCCCCCTCCCCCTCCAATTTTTTTTCAGAGTAAACTAAAATTAGACCACAAAACTATTTCATATTATTTTAATCCAGTAAGATTCCTAATTCTGGTTCAGGAAATGGGGCATTAAGTTCATTTTATCTGTCAATATCTCATTTCTCTGTAGGATTTTGGGGCCTTAACAGGTTTAGGGAAGATTTTTCTTTTGTTCTTTTTAAGTAAATGTTAAGTATGTCACCTTTTAAATCAGCATTTTTAAGAAGGTATGCTTATTTCACATGCATATCTAATCATCTATCCACACATCCTGGTTTACTGAGGGGAAACATCTGAGCAACTAGCATGAACAGGGGACTTGTTCTTCTCTGCAACTAAAACCACCCAAACTTCTAGACATTTACTTCCATATCCAGAGGGAAATGAAATGCTTCCTCAAATTAATGAACACCTCGTTTTTTTTAAAAAATTATCTTCCTATTTAAAATGAATCTGCTTGCTTCATTAACCATACAATCAGTTGAAAATTATTACTTCAGACACCTCAATAGTTGTAAACTTTGGTTGTTTTTTTGGGTTTTTTAATTAATCCCCTGTGCAAGAAGAGGCAAGAAATGCTTCAAATCTCAAATGTATAAAAGAAGGACTTAGTAATTTTTGAAACTGCATAGTAATTCCTAGCATCTCAGAACAAGAGAGCCATACATATTCTACACCCAAAATTTCTCTTCTCTAATAAGGATATCAAAAGATACAGGGGGTAATTGTGAGTTCTGAGCAATGAGTATAAAAAAAATGAGTAGATTCAGTAAAACCAGAGCAGGAGCACAACACACCTGCAATTCCACAATCCTGACATGTCAGCAAAGGCCTGAAATGTAGCAGACATTTATCAGGTCACAGAAATAATATTGCTACTTATTGTTCAAGCATCCAGAAATTATGTTATAGGGTTCCAATACAAAACCCACAACCACAAAAGAAGACAATAATTTTGAACTAAGACAAAAAGCAAAATACCAGAAGCAGAGAGCTGAACAAATAGCACCACGGTGACGATATACTTTTATAGTCTTTCAAGCCACCAAAGCACACAGGTGTCTTAGGAGATATCTTTGGCTCTTTAAACTGTTGTCTTCAACTCTCATGATGAAGTCAATGTGGTGCTGATTCCAGAACTGATATTCAGCATCTGTTCTGCTAAATTAAGATGATTCATTCTGTCCTGTTTCTCAGTGAGGCCCAAACTAAGAGTGCATACCTCCTGTGAACAAATAACTGAAGCTTTCAAGCCACCAACACCATGTGTCAACCTGCAGTTTTTCCCCCTTCTACATCCAAAATACCTCCCTTACCACTCCTGTTTCTTTCCTGTATCTCCTCATCACCCAATACCTTCTATTCTTCAGGGATCCTATGACATGTCATAAGTGGAACGGGCATACAGAGTTTTCTTCCTTCTCTCCTTTAGCCATTAATAGAAGGGAAACATATATATATATATATATATATATATATATATATATAAAAAATAATAATTATTACTTGTAGCAGCCTAGGTTAAATGTGGATGTGATTTGGAGATGTTTCTTTTCCTTATTATCAGAAAAAAGTCATTACTTCAAGCAAGCAGTAACTGTACGCAGGAAATAAACCTTTAACAACAAAATCAGTTTTAGCCAAAGAAACATGGTAATTTGCACCCTAAAATTCTGACAGAATTGGCGCATGAAGTCACTGGTGTGACAGCAAGGAGTTTTACAACCAATCTATCAAGACAAACACAAATATTTAAGTGGGAAAAAATAGTGAGTGGAAAGCAAGAAAAACACCATCTATTCCAAGTCAAGCAGGAGCAAAAAAAGTGAAGGAGCCCAAAATCAGAAGCAGTAAGGCACCCAGGGAGCTACTTTCTTTCAAGATGGAAGGCAGTTAAGAACTAGAAGTGGAATAGGAAACTGAGAGAGGACCAAAAATGCGAATAAACCAAAACCATTCAAATGTGCATATGTATGACACTGAAAGAAAAATACATTCCTTGCCTTAAAGAGAAGGCAAGAAGCTCTTTAGTATGGAGTAGAATTTGCAGATATTTTCTATAAAACCTTGCAGTAATCACATAGCTTTATCTATTAGATGCAAAATCTATTCTGAATGGTATGAACTTTTCTTTCAGATTTCTACTACTGCAAACTGTAAAGCCTCACAACAGGAATTCTGCCTGCAGATCTGCTCTAACAAGTTTTTGCAGTTCTGCACCAAACTCTTCTCAGCAGTTCACAGCACTTGCACAGTAGCTACAGCGTGTCCTGCCCTGCACTCATCACTTAGCATTCCATAGAATCACAATACCTTCCAGCTTGGAAGGGCCCTCAGGATGACCTGGTTCACTGTTCTGCTCAAAGCAGGGACAACAGTGAATTTAGACCAGGCTGCTCAGGGTTTCATCCAGCATCGTCTTGACAGCCTCCAAGTATGGAGAGCTCACACTGTCCCTGAGCAACAGGTTCCAGTCCTTAAATACATTTATAGGGATTTTTTCCCCCACTCAGAACTGCAAGCTCAATCAACTCTGATGCTTCAATTTAGGACTTACCTCTCACTTTTTCTGCATGTATGTCTGCATGTACTAAGCCTCCTCACAACACCTCTTCTGCAGTCTGAACAAGCACAAATGACCCAGTCTCTTCCCTCCCTTCCACGCTCCAGCCCTCTGTCTTACTATCTGTCCATGGATTCACTCAAGCTTATCAGCATTCTTGTACCAGGAGAGCCAAAACGTGACACAGGATTCCACACATGGTCCAATAAGTGTCAAATAATGTGGAATAATCACTTCACCTACTGGCTGTACTCCCATTGATATAACCCAGAACATTGTCAGGGCACACAGCTGGCTTTGTTTAGACTTCTGTCAACCCACCTCCAGATCAATTAACTCTAAGTCATCTTAGTTTCATTATGAGTTTTGTCCTCACAATTATACTGATCTATATAGTCATCCACATACTCCCAGATGCAATTTAATGAAAACTATTTCACATATGAAAAAACAGGTTGGTTAAGAGAACAAAGAACCTATTTAGTTTAGACAGAGTTATTTGAATACAAAAGCTAACCAAAATACAAAGATATAACAAATCAAATAAATCAAAAACTTTACACAAATCAATGGGCAAACTGATTTTTCCAGTGTTACAGTACTAGGATCTTGTTGACCACAAATTTCAGAAATGAAGCCAAGTTACCATATTATCACTTTCTGTGACTGTAGCACCTTGCAGTTCCAGTCAGAGTCAGATTCCTCAGCTGCAGAAGTATTTTCAAATGAATTTTTAAGTAATCATTCACAAGAGTCCGTAAATTTTAAACTTATTCACAAAATTTCTGGTGAGCTATGTATGCATAAATCATTAAGCAGTTCCAATATAGAATTCTCCACTCACATTTGACAAGCTCTGGAGAGCTTTGTTATCCCACTTCACCATGCAGCAATTCCAGTATTCCAAAGAATGTCAAAGCATGAGGACATCTGAACAAGTAATTAACAATTGAACAAACGTGCAAACATATTCTGAAGACTAACAGATAAAAAAATGTGCTGGACTAAATGGTATTGCTTTCAAGACATCCAAGTAATTTCTTAATTCAATTAATTGAATCATTTACATAATCAGCTTATATCAATTTATATAATATTTTTTCTCCGTTTTAGTATCCTGCAAAATTCACTGGAACATAACAAGAATTAATTAATCACATAAACAGACTAAAAGTTACCCATATGAATGCTGGAATAATTCACTATGCTTACAATTTGAGTTACAACATTTTTGATAGGAAGTGCACTAGCTTCCAGTCTCTAGGCTAAATATTTAAACTCACAAAGTTTGAATTTCATACCCCTGAAAAATTAACTTGACAAACACAGCTTTCACAGTAAATTTTCACACTGACCAATAAACTTCAAACAAATCACAATCTTGGTCTCAAAAGCGTTGACATAAAAAAAAAATCAGACTGCAAATACTGTTTTTTAAAAAGTAAGCACTATTTTTCTGTTATTTTTCTTAAACTAGAGTCTAACCATTTAAACATACAGCATTCTTTGAGTACATTAAAACCAAATCATTTTCAGAGGTTTGTATTGCCTGAACTACTACTCCACAATTTCAACATCCATATATCATTTTATATGAAATAAGAACACTAATTCTTACTCCAGGCAATTTTTATGCCCCTGACACCATGATCCAGTGAGGAGAGATAAGAAGAACCTGGCCAGTGGGAAAAGGCAGAAAAGCACTGCAGCTTTGTGCTCACATTCCAAAACTGAGAACACTCCAAAGCAGATCTCAGCTGAGCTTCTGTTCATGTTACTGCAATCTGGATCAATGGACACAGAAAGAGGAAAAGCATCAGAATATTGGGAATATTTCACACTACAGCCATGAGGAAATATTTGCACATCCCTTTGACTAAACTGCAATGAGAATTTTGTATTCAGTTCTGAAATAATTACGTTCTTGTAACAGAGTAACACATCACAATGACAACTGGGATTTGCTTTCAGGCCAAACACATGCAAACAAAAGATTGCATCTACACAAGCATAGCCTGATAGTGACAAGCATTCTTTGAAGTCTTAACCCGGCATTATCTCTGCAAGAAAAAACAGGATCATCTCTTTTAACTGCATTTGTCAAATCTTCCATCTTTTAGAAGGTGTACTTAGAAATTCAAAATCAGCATTTATTGGGGAAACATTCTACTTTTGCGTGCAGCACCTTAAGAAGCTGCTCAGTATCACCATCAAGATAAACGCTGTATAAAAATCTAGCAAAGTTGGTAGAACAAGACTCAAAGCTTCTCCACTTAGGTCCTTGAGATGTTAAATGTTCTAACTGGAGAAGGGACACCTTACATGCACAGATGGAGGGGTCCAGTGCCTCTGGGAGGCCAGCAACCTTCTGCCCTGGGCAAGGCTTGCCAAAAGAAACCCTTGAAATTGGCAGGAACCCTCTGATCCTGCGCTACCACCAGCCAGGGCAGGGCAGGAACCATCACTGGCAAAGCCATGAAATCAGAGAGACCAGGTACTAAGCTGAAAACCAGTCTATTACTGTTCCTGTTCTTCCCTGTTTCTAGAGATGCACAAAAAAAGCCACTAGGGACAGCATCTATTGTGCAGGCCACTACTGCTTGGCAAGCACAACCTGAGAGGACACAGCTTGCAGGCACAACTGCTCCTCCCAGCTGCTTTTACACCAGAAGGGAGTTCCACAAGTAGCCTTTACAGCAGCTTGAAGTGTCCTACAACAGCACAGCAACCACCTCAGCCAGGGCAAGGCAAGGCTGGTACCCCACAGCTGGGAGCAGAAGGTGGTGGAGGACAGGGATGAAGCCCTACCCTGTCAATGACAGGGCCTTGACACCTCTGCCCACACCTGGGGGCAGCTGTCAAGATGTTGTAGCAGCAAGAGCTGAAGGGGCAGCCTCTGAGGAGAGCATCTCATTGGAGCTCCCACACCTGACACAGCAGCAGCGGCCCCAGCGCAGGGCACGGCTGAGCCCCTCAGCCACGGGCAGGGGGGAGAGAGCCCCGGGGAAAGCCTGGGCAAGGGAGGGCAAAACGCTGCCCGGCAGCCAGGGCTGAGCCAGGGGAACCGAGCGAGAGACACGGAGAAGGGACATAAAAGATCCCAGAAGCAGCTAGATGGGCATGGCAGCCAGTCATGGTCAATCCACTGTGGTGAACACCACTAGACCAGCTGAAAGCAATGCTGAAAACACTACACCGCACTCAAATGTTGCTGTTCACCCTTGTGGGTCATCACCCATACACACACAGATGAAGCATCAAATTATCAAACAAGAAGATAATTTCGTGTTTCTGTGTTAAGCCATCAGAGTTTTGGCAAATGGTGTGGCAAATAGTGCTGGCTTATAAAGGAGATATCCAAATTTTACAAATTTGGAGATTAATTAAATTTCCTTGTTTTTATTAGAAATAGTGTGGCTATAAAAGTACAAAAATTAATCAGAGTCAAGGTCTCATGTAACATTTGCAGCTATATCAAATTCATTAGATCTCAAACAAACAATTCCTCTGTTTGCAGCCCACCTTCCACATTTTCCCAAGTATCTCCTGTAGAAAAGTACTTTGTTGATTTATGGGGTTTTCAAAAATAACAATCTAATTTTTTTCCTTTTTCCCCTCCCTTTTTCTTTTTAAGGTCTCATAGCCTACCACTACCAAAATCCATCATCCAGTATCATAAATACCATTAATTTCAAATGAAATAAGGCTTTGATTTCAAGAGAAGATTACTCTCATTGGTATTACAGGTACTTGTGCCCTCTGACAAATCTGCTATCTAAAAAGAATTCCCTGCCAAACTAGTAAACTACTCCTACAATGCTTCCAGAATCCTTCTCAAGTCACCCAGTATGATAGTACTTGGCTGCCAAAAATATTTTGGGAATTGTTTACATGCTGTTGGGCCTCTTTAATGCAGGAACATCTGCTGCCCAGTGCAGGGAGGGAGAAGACTGGAAATGCTGAGACCCACCAAACACTTCTGACACATGATGGTAAGAAAAATTTCTCACACGAGAAAAGCAGTTTGGTTTAGTCTAATGTGTATCCCAGGCCAGGCATTTCCACTACTTTTTAAACTAATTTGACTTTTATTAGCCTGAACCCTAAACATCTGAGCAAACAATAATTTATCCTTTCTACTACCAAGTATTTCAATTAGTTAAAGAGGCTTCACACAGAAATGTATTGAGTAACTGCCAATGCAGTTTGAAGAATGTTTCACTATCATGTACAAACACAATTGTCTCAAAAAATAACTCCATCATCTGCAACAAGTGGGTACTGGCAGGGTCATATTAGAATTTCAACATAAGCCATCAGTACATATTTATTAACTTTACTAGTCCCATAGATAGGATTTTTAAGACATTAATTTAACCTTTTATTTAATATAGTTTTGCTTTAATGTATTTTATATTGCAAATAAAAGAAATATTTTATTGCATATTATTTAAAATTTTACTGAAAACCTGTCAGCACTTGAATTAAAGTTACTTACTTTAGTTACTTAAAGTTACTTAATTAGAAATTCTTCAACTGTTTCTTCAAAGAAATTCCATTTTATTCCATTGGAATAGTGCTAACAGCTAAGTAGTTTCAAAAAGAAGATGTCTAAAAAACTCCTATGTTACTAACATTTTATTAAAATTTAATCTGCGAGGAAGCCAAGAGGGGCAGAAAAACAAGCTCATTTTGTTACAGAGAAAACCGATTCCCTTCACCCCACCTCCCTCCCAAGCTTAGGTCCAAATGACCACATTAGGATTTAAATTCAATTGAGTAAAATAAGAGTTGACCCCAGCCACACAATTATAATATAAGAATATTCACATCTGAATTTTCTCATATGCATTCATGGAGCAATTTATACAAATTAGTTCAGTATCGGCTTCAGTATTTTGGAAGATTAAAAAGGGTTCAACTACTAAAAAAGATGCAGTAGAGGAATGGAAATGCAGTTATTAAACATACTAAACATATATTTCCCTTAGATTTGGCAATTTGTTCGTGAATGCTTTTTGAGACAAATGTATATAAACAAAAAAACATTCACTTGCCTACACATATCAAAACACAAACTGACTTTATAAAACCTATGCTCCTACTATTCTCTAAGTCATAATTTATCATTAATTTTTATTCAGAGTCATTGGTAATTTTAAATACTAAGACAAAAACTCAAATGCTACCCAGTCTTTCATCATGGCCTACATATGAACCACTCTAATTTAACAGATTTTTTACAGAGAAACCAAGTAGGATTTCTTGTAAGAGAGATACTAACATTTGAACCTACTATTCTACTACTCATCCAAATTTTACAAACAGGAAAAAAGCCTTTCAAAACTTAGAGCTTCACTGATAAAAACCTCTATGCTTCAAGGTACTTTAGAAGCAACAGTCTTCTCTATGTCAGAATGCAAAACTTTAAGTACACAAATGCCTTTTAAGAATAATCTCACTCTTATGCGACATTTTCCCCCAGAAATCTTAGGCATTACAGCAAGTCATACAAAGGTAAAACAGCACTGATCACTGATCAACAATCACTGACTGAAAGTACAGAGTTTTGAAACTGAAGCACAGAAATGTTTTTCTCCCCTGTACAAATTTATACCACTCTGTTTTGCACCTCAAACTTTCTTTGATCTTGTGAAAGGTTTTTTCCTAACATTTCACAGATAAACAGAATATCTAATAACAGAGTATTGTTATAAACAAAATATTCTAAGCAGAATATTGTAATAGCTTTACTCTTACAAAACACAACCAAAAGGCCTATAATCTGCACTTTATAGACTACCTCTTTAGAGATTTTGTGTAATCCCCATTATCAACATCTCTCAATCTTTAACAGACAAAGTCTGCATTTCAATTCCATACTTCTTTAAAGCAATATGAGTTGACAATGTTAAACTTAGTAAAGTAAAAATTCTAAGAACACAGGAATTACCTTAAGGAATACATTTGTCTTGTCTTCCAATTGAAAATATCAATAGAGAAAATATGATTTATTCCAGGAAAGCTGATAACACAACTCAGTAAGACAATAAATGAAGATTGCATTCAGTACACTATCTTAATGTCTTTTGGTGCAGACCAGTGTCATGTTTCATAACAAGAATTATAAATTTCAGGTCAGTTTAGCTGTTCACGGTTATATATTTGTGACAGTCATCTAGTTGTGTTTTAACAGAAATCACAAATTCAATATTGTGTCTATTGTTAATATTGTTAGTGTATGCTAAATTTACTTTTAAAGTAAAAAACACTAAATCAGAACTTCTGAAACAGTATTTCCTAGAAAATGTTCATAACAGCAGCAGCTGGGCTGATAATTAAGTGTAATTTTTTTTAAAAAATGCATTTCTATTGCTGTTAGTTATATTTAGGATAAATAAATAAGTCTCTGCATTTCAAGCTATGAAGTTACAATGCCTGTAGTGCAGCTGTCTGCACAGGATCCCTCACTGGCTTGGGCCAGGCATTCTGGCACTGGAGTATTAATATTCAGTTTGGCAAACTAGCATAAGCAGAGACTGTCAAATAGGATAAGTGGGAGGTTGGGGATATAAGGGATATAGAAGATGGCATCTACTTTTAAGAGATGGTTAGTTTAATTATCTATGAAGTTATTGATCCTGAGTTAGGAAGCAGCTGAGCAAATGTTTTAAAGAATACTGTGAGCAGCCAGCTCGTAATTAAAAGAACACTCATGCCCTTAAAGGAAACTGGAAAGCAAAAATACTTTGGCAGTTGGGAAGTGCACTTTAAGTAGAATTGGAACAAAAACTTAAAATATTCATGTCTATGTGTGCCAAGTCTACAGTAGATTTTTTTTCATATAGGAAATTCTACATGACTTTGAATACAAAATTTTAGAAATATTTTCCTAGTTTTCTCACTAAATTTCCTCAAAATGAGTAATGTTGCAAGACATTTTTTACAGATAAGTATTGGCCAAACAACAAGTTCCTGGTCAAATAATTTTCCCATGAACCACAGAGCAGGCACACAGGTATTTTGTGCACCAGAAGGATAATAAATGTTTATGTTCTGTGAAACAGAATACTAGTTTAGACCCCAAAATGTCACCAGCTAGAAATCTGAATGTTTAACCTCATTCTATATAAGAATCGCCTTAATTTTATTTTATTTTGTTTTAAGGTGAGCTCTTTTAATGAGTGACTCAGTTCTAATCAAATTTGTACATTCAACATCTATGACTCCAGGTAAAGTCACTCCAAGTTCCTGTCAACATAATTTTTCCAGTCTCTTTAAGTGAATATACACAATTAACAAGCAGTAAAGAAATCCTTTCAGTTTGAATTATAAACCAAATACTGCTATTCCTCACTCTGTAAATACCCATAAACTGAGCTGTGACTCAAAATTCACAAGGCAAATCTGAGATATAGGGTAAACATAGCTCCTTATCTTCAGCATTCTATAGCCAAAGTCTCACATAGCAAAAGACTGCACACTTATCCTCTTCAAACAGAGGGCAGGGCTTGTTTATACAAGGAAATGCCCACAAAATTCTGTGTCTATGGTTATTGTGGAACTTCTTGTAAAGAGTTATAAAAAAAAAAATGCTCCTTTCTCCTCACTTGCTGCTGCAAACTATTTGCCAGTGGAAACCCTTGGTCAATTTGGTTAGGGCAGCATTTCACCAAAATCTCTTTTCAGAGTTTATCTATGCTGCAGACATACCAATTGAGTTTTATGTTCGTTAACATAGGTATCAATAGCAGGACAGGCATGAATCAGATCACGTCCCAGTGAATCTAAACTAGGGGTGAAGTTCAAGTCACCAATGTTTCCAGCCCATCAGTCCCTGAAATAGATATGGGAAAACCAGCCTGGGAATATGTGCGTGCACATCAGTCACACTTCCCCAATACAGCATGGTCCTGACCACAAATTGGTACCTAGAGAAGTCGGATTTGGCAACTCAGCATGACCCACTTTAATGAACTGGTACTTAAACTGTTACTGAGGACCATCTTTACAACCATTTTCATTTTATGAATGTGTGCCTAAACACTAATTCTCGAATATTATGATTAGTGGGTCCTTTCAAACTCCTAATATTCTGTGATTCTGTAAAAATTAAACACATTAGGCAGAATAATTTATTACACAAAGGAGCTATGCCACGGGTCCTGAGACAGTAGTAATACAACTGAAGCCAAATTCGAATACTTGGCTCCTCTCTCAACATTTATCTTAATTATTTTGCACTTTAGAAAACCTGTGTTCGTATTCCTTCATGCAAAAACCTTCAAGACATACTTTGAAAGCACAGGCATTTTAAGTTAATGATTAATAGTGAGTAATAAATATGAGTGCAGATGAAAACTCCAAGCCTTTATACTAGAAGGGTCATTTGGTTATTTCCAAAATATATATTATATACTGATCTTCTCCTGTTTCATTAAAAAGCTTCATGAAAATCTTGATCCCAACTTTTTCTACTTTTTAGCCCTATAAATTCAGAAAGAATGCACAAGTTGCTACTTCGAAATTAAAATGACATGATGCTCACTTGGGGATATTTTGCACATTTGACAGGTTAAAATATCTTCTTTATGAAATACAAAGAGGAGTAAAGCTTTACAATCCTTCTGGTTCAAGTACACACTTCTAGATGTGCCAGATCCAACGTGTTAATCAGCCATTATCTAATCAAGTATTTATTCATTCATTGCATCAACAAAATTTTACTCCAAAATGCTATTATATTGTCACATGCATATTCCCAAGCTATACTAATTTTTTTAATATTTCACAATTACAAATAGATTTTTCCTTGAAGGTCACAAAATCAGTTTACTTTTTATGCTAAATTGCTATTTTTGACACATGGTGTTAAAAAAGAGTTAATTAAAATGATGGCTATATAAACAGATGTGGGGAGTTGAAAACTTATTTTACCCTATTCTCCCTCAAAAATCACTTTATTTGTTTCAACATGTTTTTGTTTTATTAAAAAAACTGGTGAAGACATATTTGAAAATTTCTATTTGAAAATGTCTAAATAAAGTCCTATTTTGACTATCCATTTGCTTAGATTTTGGGGTTTTGTATGATAACAACATAAAGTTGCAAGTACAAAGAAAAACATTCTAGCAAAAGACAACCAGTATTGGTTCTTGGGAGAGTGAAATGACTGGGTGGTTCACCCAGCATTCTGTAATCAAGACTCGTCCCAGATCAGGTGTTAACAGTTAATTTGGATGTCTTGTTTTGTGAATATAAAAATGCAGCAAGTGCTACTCACATTAGCACGGAAGTGCATGATGCAATTCAGAGTCCAGTTTCACCTCAGACGAGTTTCAAAAAACCCACAAATTGTCTATGAAATTCAGAAACCCACAGTAACGAACTGAATGTTTCCAGCAGAAAACTATTTTCCTTAAAGTCAGCTAGACAAGCAATTCCAGGATGTCCTAAGACAAAATATGCCTTTCTCCTGTCTCTTGTGTGTATTGCATAGGCTGTTTTTGAGCAGCTACACAAGTGCCTTGCTCAGCAATGAGCTTCGTGCTTATCGTACACGAGATTGCACCAAACACAGCGCTCCATAAAACAGCACACAAGAATGTTTTATGCAACACAAAACAGACTGATTTTAATAACAAAGTGATAGGCATCACAATAAAGGAAAAAATCACCTAGGAAGTGCCTGCAGACAGGTCCTTGAACCTCTTTGCCATATACCCTGGAGTTGTTTACCAGTCGGATACAACTTGCAGATGTGGGAAGTCTTCCCACTGGCAGGATAAAGAGGGGTCAGGATCAGGGTAGGAGAACTGTAGCTCCTCTCATTACTCTTCCAGACAGCATTACACCCAGCCAGGCATCAAGGCCACAAACATCAAAGATTCACAACTTGATCACTGTCCACATCAAGAAAAATCTGCAGAAGTTTTTATGAGAAAAGCAGCTGGACTTTCAAGATTTGCTGCTACAATAAACTCTGGTTTATGGTCTGATCTAACTACTACCTGTACATCTTTATTTTCATTGTTTATTTCCAAAAAAAGCTGGTCAATTTAGGAACAACTTTACTTAGGGACCTTAAGAACACTACAAAAGTTCATCTTGGAAAGGCTCGACTACTGAAGTTTATCAATGCAGGAGGGTAGGGTTGAGAAGCACTTCACTTAAATGAAGTCAAATATGCCCATTTGTAAAAAGGGAAAGTGGTAAACAGGTATTTCTGTTATTTTATCAGAAGTTAGCAATCTTGGGTTTGGAATGCTGTTATCAGCTATATAGAAATGCTACTGGTTTTCACATTAATGGATTTCATTTGTCACACACCTTCTATAAAAAAATTCCAGAAACACTTTTTTCACCACCGAGAGTACAAGACAGAATAAAAATTCCTCTGCATTTTCCCCTATAGGCACTTTTCTATTTTTTGGGTTTTAAGCTCTCTTGGATGTTGGTGGTCACAAATATTCCAAATGTCAGAACAAGAAGGTCTGTTAAATTTCAGACCAGTGAACACACAGGCAATCAAAATACAGCTTACTATACAGTACCCTCATTCTGTGCCTAAATTCTTGACATTTCTGGACAAAGCAGTTACTGCCATGCTGTACAGACAGGAAAGTATAGCAAAGCATGCACAAAATGATTACAGGTCAGGTCTACATTAGGAGTACCTTACCAGCATAGAAACTTCTCTCATTTAAGAGGCAACTACACTGGCAAAGATATCACAGAATCACTGAACGGCTGAGGTTGGCAGGGACCTCTAGAGGTCATCTGGTCCAAAGCCCTGTTTAAACTGGGCCATGACAGTAACTCCAAGGATGGAGCACCACAGCTTCACCCAGTATGTTATACGCTGTACTACACTCTGTATCAATACAGAAAAGCTGTAATACAAACAACAGAAAACCAGTTTAGGGTCTATTTTAATGCTCTAAAGGCTGTTCCTAGCAAAAATGTATTGGTAACACAGCATACTTTTCCATCTCTCTGCACAACTAAATCCCTCTTACGCTACACAGAGGTCAAGCAGGCAGATAAAGGTGAGATTAAACATCAATCCGTCCTATCTTTTGTGATGTATCCCATCAAGCAATGACATCAGCAACATGCATACCCAGGCACCAAGCCTGAGCTGCCTTAAAACTCACCAAGTCCATGAGTGGAAGTACCTCATACCATTCCTGCTTATCTGCTCAACACTGGCAACTATCACACTGATTCAGTCTGCAACAGGTGGGAAAGATTCTCCAATAATAAATTTGTGATTACATTAAGACTATTCTAAGACAGGATATTCATCTGAGCAAAGAATGATCCTATCCAGCTCACATAGGATAATATGGACGATCACTTCAATGGACAAGTAGCACCTTGTTATTTTTCATTTGCAGGAATAGCAACTGTCTTTCTGGTGAAGGTTTTCCTGATGTCTATTGCATAAAGCTATTTTTCTAGTACCTGCTGGTCTATCTTTAGTTCGTACAATATGCATTGTGTGGTCCTATAAGACCATTAAGGAATGATAAAGAAATTGGTTGTGTTATGATAATTTGAATGGTACAACTTGGGAGGAAATAAATTAGAAAACTCATATGATGTCATACAAATTAACAGGAATTAATCAAAATTATTAACAAAAGAGAGCATAAAACTTTGCAGCATGAAAAATACTATTTCAAAAGCTCCATTTTATCTCCATGGAAACACACTGGAATAGCTAACTGAAACTATTAAAAGTATTTAAAATACGTGTTCTTAGCAGGAAGTTACATGGACCATGAAGATGATCTGCAACAGACTGAGATTATTTTTCACAAAATAGGAACACCGGGTTCTCACCAACTGATGACACTGGGCTACAGTTCTAAGTATAAGCAGAGGTAGTAAAGACAACTCTTACATTAGAATATGAAAAAGACTTTAAAGGATATTATCTCACCACAAGACTAACTCTCTTAGAGGGCATTTTACTTCTCAATAGATCTACAGAGAAAACTAACAGGAAACCCCAACCAAAATAGCTAGAAGTTCCCATACTTCCAGCAAAGTCATTTTCTCTCATATCAAAGTTTTAATAAACAGTTTTCTTTTATGCTTTCTGACATTTGAGCAAAGAAGTAAATGCACAGACAACAGTTACTGGTAATAATCAATAATTAGTAAGGGTTGGTTGGAAGGCAAGTTGGGGGTTGGGTTTTTCTCCTTTTTCTTAAATAAGGGAGGGGGGGGGAACCCTTCAAAAATCATACTTTGTCATACTTTTAGGCAAAGACATGCAATTTATCTTAGAAGAAATCTAATCCAAGTTGAATTAACAATGAGTTAAAGTAAAAATTTCTTTCAAGTCTTCAACCAAGACTTCAAGGGAAGGGAAAGAGGCTGCAGGAGAAGTGCCTGGGAAGCATGGTTAGTACCTTCCCATCATCAGATCTCCAAAACTGTTTTAAAAAAAACCCCAAGAACCTTCAGGTGCTGAAAACCCCATGGCACAAAAGAGAGACAGTGTCTGCACTGAGAAGGAAGAGCAAGAGTGTCAGCAGCAACAGGACACAGAACACACAGATCTGCACCCATTGTCAAAGATGGTCAATATAAGAGCACCCTTGAAAACAGAATTTCCCTGGAGTTACTCTAGGACAAGACCAGCTTTACTGCAATATTAATTTACTTACAAGAGCAACTTACTGGCCACATCTGGAAAAGACCACATCTGGCAGAATACAGCTACAAAGGTCTTCTTAGAGTTCACCAACATGAACGCAGAAGTTTTTTATTCTCTCCAAGCATCTTTAACTCAGATCCCAAACAGTGGTGCTAAAATTCTGAAGGCCAAATTGAGACTTAATAACCCTACAGTAATAATAATGTTATGGTACATAACCACTATACTTGGCTGCTGTCCATTTACTGATTTATGAGAAAAGATGACTAGTTCAGCCCTCTGGACAAAAAAAAACAACTAAAAAACAAAACAGATACTTCATAGGAAGAAGTGGATTTTCTCTTTCTAAAAGATAAATAAATAACAGGATGAGGAAAATACACAGGATGTGATGCTCCATTAGCAAACATCACATCTGTTACTCATATTTTAATATCTTCCCTGCCACCCTGAAGCATACCATGTGCAATTAAGAGGAAATTGCAATGCAATTTTTTTAATAAATTATCATCAACAGTCATACAGTACTAAGCCAAATGCAAATCACTAAGTCAATTCAGCACCAGTTTAAAAAGTTTCGATTGATCCTCAATTCATTGCTATGCTATTATAACATCTTATTAAATGCACCCACCACTTTAAGTCTCCCTCATTTCATTTGTGATTACAGCAAATATTGATTGAAATGGTGGCCTGGAGACAGCTCCGAAATGTGCAACTGTAGTCCCTGAAGGCAGAGCTTAGTGGCAGTATTCTGCCCTTCAGACAGACTCAGCACAGATATAAAAATTCAATATAATATTTTACAGGTTCAAATGCATACCTGCTTGGATTTTATTCAATTAAGCAGAGAAATTTGTTTTACTTTTTTAACAGAAACCTTAATAAATTTTATCTTTAAACACTGTTTTGGAAACTGCTTCAAAGCAGCTCTGAAACAGTCTGAAAAGGGAATCATGGTCTCAGAGTACAACTAAGAGCACTGTAATTTCTTCTCCCTGTTTTGTCAACGAAAACAACACATACAGATAGCAGAGGGTCTAGCCAGTCTGGCAAAAGCTGTGCTCATCTAAATACAGCAAGAGACTAGACTGTCTCTCTTCTGACATCTTTTCCTGCTGCTGTACGGAAGTGTCCTCCTTCACCCATTCTTCCTTTTACATCAACCCTCCTTCTAAGGGGACGTCTCCAGTATCTCCCTCCAACACCTGCAATGAGCTCTGCTCCCATAAGATGCTGGGACCCAAAGCTTCTTCACATCCTTCTCACCAGGTTAAGGGAAAACCTAGCAGAGTCCCTATGCACAAACTTACAATCCAGACCAGCTCTTAATGGGACAGCTCTAAATTACATATGGTCCACAAAGCTCTTCCTACCACAACAAAGTTGATACACTTAAATTTGATCATGAATTTTCATGTACTTCAGCAAAGAATAAAAATAACATGAAGCTTAATTTTCACACAAATATACTAATCCTGTGAAATATATCCAGAAGATTTAGCTTGTCTAAATACCTGGTGCATACTCCCTGGCTGGTTATTTAGAATTATAGGGATCTAACTATGGGATACAGCCTGGTTTTGTTTAGAGATACCTCTAACCTTTGACAGAGAGTTCAGTCAAACCTTGAACCCATTCCCATTAGATTTTGCAGAGCACAAATGCCACATACGCACACTCCAAACTAACTTATTGCACACATTAATCTATTAAAAATGGACCTCAAATCAGACAGCTGTAGATTGGCATGAGGCACAAATTAATTAATACACAAGTTGTACCTTATTACATGAAAGCACCATCAGTACCACTTGCAATTTTATCGCCATTGGAAGACAATTATCATTTTTTCCAACATTTTTATCTAGTTGTATGTGATCTAATAGAATCTGCCAACACTGTATCTGCACAAGCTGATTAAATAGTACCAACGAATATTCCCAGGCACTGGAATCAAATTAACTTTTTTGCAATTCATCCATTTCCACGCCAGGAACAAAATTTCTTCTGTTTTCATATGTTAATGAAACTAAGGCCAGATCCTGTGTGAGTGCGCGTTTGCTCAGAACAACTGAAATGAGTTTCCATAATGCATCTACAGATCAAGCTTAGCTGCACTGCAAGTTCATATGGCATAGTACATGCAGATTAATAAAAACTAATTAGATTTTTTTGAACTTTATTCTTATCAATATAGCTCAATAAAGTAGCCAAACCTCCAGAAACGCTCACTAGTAAGTGTATTACATTTTTCTACAGACACAGTTGATGCTGAGAACTCAAACAAGGCAAAGCACAGTCATAGCATGATCACTTTTGCCATCTGGTGCAATAGCTGTTGGCCTAAGAGTGAGTAATAGTTATAGCAATCCTGTCAAATTTTAAATAACAAAGTCAAAACTGGAAAGCTGGTATAAACACACACTAACATGAAAACATTCTCTCTGTCTGGCACAGGGATCATTTAGGATCCAGTTCAGGCTGTGGAAATCTGCCAGACCCTGTGGATCCACTTGGAATCCTCATTTCACACAGAAATGGACCTCCTCTACCACCAGCCCTTCTTCCACAGGCTGTTCCCCAGTCTAAGATTCACCACCCTGTAACTATAGCCAGATACTCTTGAAATGAGAAGGACATCAAGCCACTGAAAATTAGTGAACAAGAAATATACAGAGGCTATTTTTCTGTACTAAAACTTTTCCCCTACAATAAAAACACAATGCCCATTAGTATACCATATACATTCTGGATTGTTTCACTTCATTCTATTTCTAGTCTGGTCTCATGGTCTGAACATCCATTAGTAGATAAAGAGCATGCTTTTGTTTAGTTTTATTGGTGAAGAATCCAGTGTGTGTGACTCAAGGTCTGTGATTAAAAATGCAAATTAAAACTGTAGTAAGAGGTTTGCTTCAGCTAAGCAGCCAGGGACTAGAACAGTAATCTAGATGCAAGCCCTCTCAGAAGACTCACATGAAAATGGCTTCCCCAGAGCCAACCACTGGACCTCAAATCTTTGTTCAGGTCAGACTGGTACATAACAAATCCTCTCACCTCACATCCTATTCCACCATGTTTAAAAACATGCACTGTTCTCCTTGATCCCTGCTGCAGCCAGTGGATGAACAAACTGACCCCAGAAGTAGAAAGAAAACACATCCTAAGTGCCCAGCTCCCATGATGGCCCACAGAACATGCAAGCAAAAAGGCCAGGCGTAACTCTAGTGTTGTCTCCTACCTAAGGCCAGGCTGGAGAAGCAAGAGTGGGCATGCTCTTGCCAGCTGTCACACAGACAGTGCGACCCTCCCTACGAACTCACACCAAAACCAAATCTACAGCTGACCATTCAAAACATTTCCAGTGAAATATAAAGGAGAATCCATCAAGCACTGCACTACAGGGCAACCAGACCAGAGCTTTGGGAAATATGAGTAATTACCTTTTCTTATAATTTTTTTACTACATTGTACTTGCAAAATCATAAGGCAACATAAAACTCATGCAAAGGTTTTTTCCTACACCATTCTCTTTTTTGCCATTTGTTTTTACTTCTTCCCATCACATGTCACTTTATCCTTTCCTCTCCTCACTTGTCCCTCCATACCCCTAATGCCCAACTCCTGCCTGCCTGAGCTGTGCACCAGCAGAGCTGCTGGAGCTGGTGGGATGGCCCTGCCAAGTATTAGGGCACGACACCTCACACAATCAGGCTCTGTTTTCACCCACTTGAAATGAAGCCTCCTATGGCAAGTGCAGACTGAACAGTTCAGGGAACTTGCAGACTGAACAGTTCAGGGAAATTGCCTGGGCCAAGGTGATGGAGAATACAGGGTCTTGCTCACACTGTACCATTGTGAAGACTACTCTAGACTATTTTCTGGGAGACACCATTGCCTCTGGCCATAGGGGAAGGGAGGGGCACCAAGCATCTTCCTATTGCTGCTCTGAATTCCACCTAAATTTGATATGTCAACCAAGGAGGCTGAGCTAAACAGAGTGTACTGCTGATGGAGTAGATGGAGCCATTCCTCCTTCACCCTTCTTTGTCCACTCCTTGGAGTTCACTGGGATGCTTTGCAAGCCAGTTCACTCCTCTGAGCAACAGAAAACTGTTCTCATTTTGGGGTGAATCAGATCACCTTCAATAGATAGGACCCAGCACACAGAACAAGGACTACCCTTCTAATAGCAGTAAGCACACAGATAATCTTGTTAGGCAGCATATTGAGCTAAGCTGGAGAACAAAAAGCAAAATCTACTGCCACATAATTATTAGACACCTCCTAGAGCTGAACACCTACAATACTTTCCAACCAAAGTACATTTGTGTAAAGACAAATATTGGCTGATACAATATTTTTACAAGTCTGCCATTTCAATTTCGCTCTGTTCTGGAGCACAGGCCAGAGATCATAATCTTCCACATTAGTCAAAGTGATCTAAGGTTAAAATTCAGCACCTCTGATTGAAGCTGACAGAGAGGTTATAAACCGATACTATACTGCAGTTTTCTAGTAGAGCACACAGAAAATTACTACCATGTACAGTGCTTTATGCTTGGAGTATTAGAAATAACTTTCAAGTGGAAATGAGAACACAGAAAACCTATTGGCACTCTTCACAGAAACTCTGCACCATTTATTAGTCACATATTTTGACATTTTGTATTGAGTATGTGTGTTAAGGGATGGGAGAACAAATCTTATTTACATCCTTTACATACTATTGTAACAGTACACTATTAATAAGAAGCAGGTCAATTCCACTCTGTAGAGGTTTCAGAAGGAAAAAAAAAAAAAAAAAAAAAACAACATCAGGCTCAGGCCAAGCGTCTCAGGCACATAAGTAACTTGTCTAGCCATCTCCGTGATCCTGGCCACATTCCAGTCCTTGCACTACGAACTGAACCCTCATCATATGCTGGTGAAAACAAAAATGTCCAGAGTGATCTTGAGTGGTATCTATCACACTGATTTTCTTTTTCCCCATCAGTATAACACTATTACTCAACAGGGTGGAACAGAGCGTCTTTCAGCCATACTCTGGCTCCTTTGGAAAAGTTGTCATCCACCAGGTGTATGGCCCAGCTCTTGGAGCAAATATAGCCAGTCCAAATTCACTGAGGTCTTTTGTTCCAGCAAACCAACCCTTCCAAGACTCCAAGCTCCAGCTGGTTCACCTATCAAAAAGTGAAAGAGTGCAAGCTTACTACTGCTTCAGAAAATAAGAAGTATAACCATTAAATGACGCATTTTGTCTCTGAAGGTTTCCAGATCGTTTTAGCTGAATTATCCTGGGTCATAAACACAGTATCTTTGGAGAACAGCTGCACATTGTATTTCAGCTAAGGTCTATCCTTCCTCCACTTAGCTCTCTCTTCAGGCTGAAGTCAAATGCTATGAGACAAATATATCTATTATAAATCACATCTTTCAATGGCAACAGTTGGCTAGCTCACTGACATGTGGACGTTGCAGAGCACACTCCCTCAGGCGATAACCGGTGAAGTCAGCCCGTACATCCAGCTGCACTGAGGATGAAAACAAGAAAGGACTGAGAATGGGAGGCAGGGGCTTTCCTGCATTAGCAGAAACTCTCTCTTGAGGCACCTAAGGAGAGAAAGAAGCTGCCTGGGGAAAATGGAAGAAAAGAAGAGGGATAGGAAGCTATGTAGAGGGACCTAAATGGATCAGTTGAGGCAGTATTATTTGAGGGGAAAAAAAAAGCCATAAGCAGAGAACTACATATCCCCACAAGATGGGTTCATTTGAAAATCAGGTTCTTTTGGGTGGTTAAAGAGACCATCAAAGCCTCATAAGGCTCAGGACAAAAAGCAAAAGAGAGAGAGGGAACAGTGTAATCACATCTGCTAGTCCATTAGACCTGAGATAGAAGGAAGGGAAGGAGATGGAAAACAATTTTGATAAGAAATCAGAAGTTAAATAGAAAGAAATGCAAAGGTTGGGTTGTGAAAAAACAACTTAAGGACATTGCATTACTGAAGGGAAAAAAAAAATCATATTATGAAGGGCAATGAATTTAGGATTAGCTGGAACAGAAGGGAAGGAATGACTATGAGGAGATAGGACAGCAACGCTTCAGGAGGCCAGGTCATGACTGAACAGCACAGAGCAGACATGCACAGAAAGCCTGCAGAAGCAAGAGAGGATGGTTAGGGGAGCAGAAACAAAAAGTAAGGACAAGCTGAAGAAACAGTAGAGATATATTTACAGGAATATGTGTTGGTAACAAACAAAACAATCGGTCACCCAGACATCAAGTTCCATACAGAAGCTGCGCTGGAAACCGAAATTTTGGCCTTCTAGTACATAAAGAGGGCTGAAATAAAGACAGCAAGAGACTTCTTACCAAGATCTCCAGAGACAGGGCAGGAAGCGATGGTTTTAAATCAAAAGATTCAGACTGGACATAAGGAACAAATTTGTTGTCATGAGGGCAGTGAAACACTGGAACAGGTTGCCCAGAGAAGTTCTGGGAGCTCCATTGCTGTAAGTTATCCAGGTCAGGCTGGATGGGTTTGAGCTGCCTGGTCTAGTGGAAGATGCTCCTGTCCACAGCGGTGGGATTAGACTAGATGATCTTTAAAGGTTCCTTCTAACTCTACCACTATGACTCTATAATAACATCCAACCTCCACCCCTGTGCCCCCTTATCAAAGAGCCCTGAAATTCAGTAGCTGTGTTCTGGTCTATCCCAAAGCCGATTCACCGAGCATCAAATTACTTTCTTGGAATATCCTCCAATAACTCATGTAAGGGTGGCCTGAATGACAGATTTCATCAAAGATAATGATCCATATCACACACTTTTCACACCAACACAGGATGCCTTTCTCCTGATGTGCACAGCAGACATGCTGAATTAAAAAGGAAGAAAAAAGAGATGTAATAAAGGTGGGATTTATACACTCTATTGCAGAGAAGAGACACAGAAAAGTGAGGGAAAATAACAGTTTCACAAGTATAAGAGTCACCTGTAACACTGGGAAACTGGCCTCTTATGAACATCACCTTTGATCCTAAATCCTACAGTAAACCTAAATATATTATTTAGTTCAATGACATAAGTAGACAACATCAGCTTCAGAACCAAAATAAGATAGGGATGTCAACAGACAAAATTAGGAATAAAAAATATATGGAAAACAATGTAGCCAAGAGGGTTTTGTGGCTTTTTAACATCTCATTTAGATTAGAAGGATTACAAAAAAAAAAAATCAGTCAGGACAACAAAAAAATTACCTGGCACCAAGAAAACATTCCTCTGGCATGAAATATGTATTTATGTTCATTCTGCAGATACTCCAAACTCCTCCTTGAAACATTCTCTAAAGTTATGTATGATTTTCCATCATGATAAGTTCAGTTCCTCTCAGTGTTTTATAAAACAATTCTTATTTACCTACTCTTTCTTTTCACATTTTCACAGCAGTCGCATAATAGTCAGCTACATACATTTTGTCTGATTATATCCCATGCATTTTCTGTCACCTCTATATTGTCCTTTACTCTTTGCAGTACTTAAAATTTAGTACAACACACCAACAACAATAATAATAGTAATAGTATTAATAATATCATCATCTAAGGAAATTTCTACATTTTTAAGCTTCTTGGAAAGCTTAGAGAGAAGACTAAAGGCTGCATAAATGTAAGCTACATGTCATGAAAAGGAATTCAGATTGATTTTTTGATCAAAATCTGCCAGTGACTGGGTGCTTTGGGAAGTGAATACAAATTGGAAATGCCACAGACAGACAGAGCACATCCAGGTCACAGTACAAGGCCCTTTCCAATCCAGCATTAAACCTGGCAAACAGTTTGCCAGAGGTACATGTGAGGACAAGCCGTTGGCAGACAGACAGGAAGGAGCATCCCTCCTATAACTGCCAATTTCTGGTGAAGTCTTCCAAATCAAACTGAGGTGGCAGCCATGCAATTATTAAAAACAGGAGATAAAGAACAGTAATAGAGCCTTGTGTCTGGGAAATGACGTCCTCTGACTTGGTGGCAGAAAAAACAAAATGTACTCTCCCTGAGGCTTCCTCTTCCCCAACCATATTTCATAATCTCCAATAAAAGAGGCATACTAAATTCTGCAAGAGATGGCAACACTCATTACAATTAACCTACAAAACCAAATATCAAATTCTGAAAGATATGATTAATACCTCTTTCACCTACAAGAACTTTTAAAGAAGTTTGAATCAAAAACTTTTAAACTTCAGTCATAAAACAGACACAAAGTCAAGATCACTGAAAACTTGGTCTTGGGACTTCACACACATAGGTTTGAAACAATCAGAAAGATGAGTGAGAGAAAAACAATAGTGAAGAACAAGGTAATCTTCAATTTCTATGTCCTCTAATCCAGCCCCAGATGAAGCTTAAGAACCAAAATCCAAAGCTTATCTTCTTCCTTGATGTGGAGAGGAGGCAAAAGTTATATGTATAACTATCATGGCTAACATCAGACCTTTTCAACTAAGCAGAACAAACCACTAAATCTACAACTCCCCTGAGTTCTTATGCACACAGGAACCAAAGACAAGCGAAGATCCTGCACACACATCAGCTCTATTCCTGCAACCACAACAACAAAAGAGAAACTACAAATAGGTAACCAATTAAAAGAATGGTGACTTAGCAACCTCTCATCTCAAGCAGAGGAAATAAATAACAACATACCTTTCAGAATCCAAAGTTAAAAGTGTTAAAATTGAACCAACACACACACACACACAAAAAAAACCCCCAACCTTTTTGATAATGAAACTTATGGGTAACACCATCTTTGATTGTCAAGAAACTGTTGTGGAGTCAAAAGACACAGTCCAGGCACTGCTGTCACACCTGCCAACCCACCCACACGCTGAAGCGGCCATAGGTTTTGACAGTGCCACCAGAGCTGGAAAGCAGGGGCTGTAAATCACAGCCTTGCACATTTTAAAAAAGAAACTGTTATAAGGTTTGGGAGAAAGTATTAAAAAAAGTGCATTTTAATGGTTTGAAGGCCAAGCCCTTCAAAAAAATTACTACAAATATTGAAATATAGGTCTGGTGCTAAAAAGGAGCAGGTCATACTTTAATCTTTCAACTGGGATCATATTTCCTTGCTACAGAGAACATTGCCAATTAATGAATGATTTTCAGCCCCAGCGAACAGATGTGTAGAAATTACCAGAGCTATCTAGACGAACCCTGAGAAGAGTAAAAAGTAGTTTCTCTCTTGTCTAGTTGTAAAAGCATAGCTAGCCTTGCTAAAAGACAAAGCAGTGGCCAAGGTTTCCGATTATCCAGGGAGCACAGAACCTGCTTGACAGCAAGCAGATCTTATTAATTAACCCTCGTGACTTCATCACACCTTCTTTCAAAAGGATCAGCCTCCAGTTTCTGATACAGATCACTTCCAAGTTTCTGAAACTGGCATAAAGTTAGTGGTGATGATAAAAATAAATTCTGTTTGTAGTCTCAAGAATACCATGACTGCTTTAGAGAGGGGTAATAAAAAAAGTGAGCAAAATGTGACTTTGGCTTCCTTTGCTATTCCAGTTGAACGGTCAAAGGAATTAGGTGGCCTGTCACTAACTCCGTGCCTGCAACTAGTGGTCGTTTCTGATAAATACAGAAAGAGTGCAGCCAAACCACGGACCCAAAATTTTCATGTAAAGCAGAAAATAATATTTGAATGATGGCCCTTGAAGAGCTCAAGCTAACCACAGGTACTTCAAATTCCTGCTTCCACTCCCTGTTACTCAGCCACTACTGCTCTGTCACTTGATGCTTGGACTTAGCTGCATTACGTGCACAAGCTCATCAGCTAGTGCTGGAAGCTGCTTGAGTGTCACAGTTTCACTTCCCAGACTGTTGTTGATGCTCTGTCCTTTTCCAACATCTCTCATGTTCACTCCTGCATTTCTATTGCACACTTATTTATAGCTGGAGAGGCTGGAGGAGGGAGAGGCCATCTATAGGGAGGTTCTCACTTTAGTACTACTGAGGGTTATAGAGGAGGGAACAATGGAGTTGAGGTTTCCAGCCAAAGTTTGGGGGCAGTACTACCCCTTCACTCCACTATGATTAGCAAATAACATACATAACTTCCCACAGGCACCTCCCTTGTTTTCTGGGTGCCTAGCTTGCAAGGTGGAATGGGAATTAAACAGTCACGATACCAATACAAAATCTATGGGTTAGATTTTCTAATTTTAAACTTAGCTACAAATTTTCTAAATTGCGAATTCTTTGCTTTGGTTTTCTTCCATACCCCATTTTTCAAGTGCTGCAGTAACAGAGCAACTGAACACAACAAAAAGCCAAAACCATTAACTGCTGTTTTTAAAAGTTCCCAGCAGCATATGGGTTTGGGCATGTAGGTAGAACAGAAAAAGTGAAGAGCCTTAAAGTTTCTAAGCAGAATCTCAATGCCAACGAAAAAAAAGGCATATGTGAAAAAGAGTACAGTTATGTCATGTATTGCAGAAGAGGTCACACCTCAGGAACTCCAAGCTGCCCAACAAACCCAGGGGAAAAAATAAGACTTGTAGACACAGCAGAATTGTGTTAACTGAAGTCTGACACTGCACTGAACTGAAAAGTCTGTACTGCCTTCAGATGGGAGCTGGCTCCCTGCCAGCCAGCTCAAACCATAAACAGAACAAGCATCCTTCTGCCTTCAGGGGTTGTGTGGGCACATTCAGAACCTGATAATGAGAGGCATGACAGGATACCAAGAAAGAAATCGTACCTCTGTGCTTCTGATCATACAAAGCTGTTTTGTTTTGTTTTTTAACACCAGGATGCATTCAATGCAGCCAAGTCAAACAACACAGAAATGGTATTACCATGTTCTGGAAGTGCCCTTAACTAGCCATCATCTTCAGTATTACAGAAGTAGGAATGAGGAAATCAGATACTTTCCTGCAGTCATTTTTTTTTTTTTTTATTTTTCTGACCAGTTCAGATTCATTTCCAAGAGGAATGAATTACTAATAGAATTAGCTCAAATTGACTCTACAGTCAAATCAGAATAGAACTGAGATGATGGTAAATCCCTCTCCATAATCAGTACCATTTCTTCCTTGGTCAGAGGAAGACATTGCTGGATAATTCATGAGACATCCTCCTGTTCAAAATACCAAATACCCTCTCCCTCAGGTAGATCCAGCAAACAAAGGGCTCTGACTACAAAACACGGCAACTCATCCAGAAGTTACTTGCATAAGGATTACAATGAATGAATCCACAGTAATAATCCAAGGAACAGTAACTCCCAAAAAGACAGTGTAGGAGACACTGCAAATGTCTTCTGCATTTGAAAAAATTGCACTATCTCAGGTAAGTTTTGTTGCATTTAAATAATAAATAAATCAACACATACAGCATTATGGGGTTTAAAATATTCTATGCTTAATCTATGTAATATCAAAACAACCTGAAATATATTTCATGGTTCAAGGATCAGTGATTTAGAGGTAAGCAACAGAGTTCCAGATTTCAGAACCAACAGCATGGAACAAAAGATCAATGCCATCTAGTAAAGAAATTATTAACATATGTGGTACAGCTCTAGCAATATACTGCTAATTGCTAAACTACAGTATTATAATAAAGAACACAGATGGTATTTGATATAAAAATAAATAAATAAGAGCATCATTGATGACTTGTTGCAAAAAAAAAAAAAGCCTACATTAGCTTATAATTTGTTTAGCAACAAATTATGTTCTGCACTTTGAAAACAAAGAATTTATACTCAAAATGTAACTTAATAAGTACACAAACCAATACCAGGACTATATTTGTTAAAAAACAGTCTTCATCTCACAGATTTCACAGATCTGTTCCTGGAAGCTGGGGAATATTTCCATACATGCTAAAAGAGATGACAGCTAAGGCTTGAAGCTGAGCAATACTCTTTTTCTAACCCACTCAGAAACAAAGAACTGCACCCTTCAAAGTTGGTTTGGGGGTTTTGGGTTTGTTGTTTGGTTTTGGGGGTTTTTTTGGGGGGGTGGGGGAGGAGAAGACTTATCTCCATATCTTTGTTTGTATACAGCTAAATATACAGAGCAGACAATAACCCATTGGCCAGGGCAGAAAAAAGACTTCTTCAACTTAATGTTTTATCTGTTTTTATCCTAATGTTTTAACACAAAGAAATCATTATTGCATATTCTTAAAAAAAAAAAACAAAAAACCAAAAACTTTTTAAAATGCCTGACCATGCTGTTTTTATTCTGGAAGCCTCTCTTCCACAATCCAAAGTATCCCAAGGCTGAAAATCTGTTTTCTATAAGGATACTAGTCAAGCTATAATTATGCTTGCAAGCATTAAAAAAAAGTAAGGTTTTAATCTCTACTTTAAGATATAGGAAAGTAGTTAGCTTTGATGCTAACTTCTTTTACTAGTCTCATTCACAGTTTCTAATCTAAACCAGATGATAACAGCCCAATTCTGAATAGCACAAAATAGCTAGGTGTATCATTTCCACCACCTGTTCTTTAGCAAAGCAGAAAAGCCTAATCTATTTTCCCATTTTTATACCACAGTTCATCTTGTTCTGCAGCTCACACACAGTTTACATGACTGAAAACAAAAAGTGCCTAAAGTGCTGCCAGAAAGAAAGTTCTGTGCCAGGAAACTCTCACTGACATCTCCACACGTAAGCCCAAGAGCCAGGCTCTAGCTGCCACTGGAAAAGGGCTCCCAGCTCCTTTGCTACACACAACCCATGGTGGTTGCAACACTGGACTGGTCTGCACAACACTTTGCACAACAAGTGCAGATCACTCTGCATCGCTGGCAGGCCAACCTTCCCTGGACACTCACCCATGCTGTGAGAAGGACCTCCCCACACTTACCACAACATGAAAAGTGTTAAATTTTCTGTACCAGAGTATTGAGATTGCAGAACAATTTTAGTCTCCCTGTTGAGTAATCTTTGGTTTTGAAAATCAGCTTTGATTTTTTTTTTCTGTCAACTGTACCACCAAAAAACCAAACCAAACCAAACAAAAAAAAGAAAAAAAAAAATAGAAAAAATCCAAAAACTGGATACCGTTATTATTAGGAGTTGGACTTGAGGATGCCTGTGGGTCCCTTCCAGCTCAGGACAGTCTCTGATTCTGTGATTACTGGACAGTTTTCAGGCAAAACTAGTGTCAGTAAGTGTGAAGTGAACACTGGTGACAACCCCAGTACTGTATTATATTAAAAAAAAAAAAAAAGAGTACAATTTTCCTAGGTGTATTATTTGGCATAATTGACCCATAGCAAAATAAGTCTTCCCAATTTATTTATTAATACTATTTCACTGTAGTTTTAATTAGAAGTTACTCTATTTCCTCTGGTAGACAAAAAGATCAGTTTTTTTCATATAAAATTGATCATGTTATCTTTTCTCGGGTTTATAAAAAAATATTTGTGTGTGTCTCTGCCATCCAGCTGTTTTCCTGATCCCGAGAATGCAAACAGAGTTTTTTCTCCCAGCCAAAGAGTTTGAAGAAGAACTGGCCATGAGCTCTCTTTTCTTCTTGTGTTTCCTTCATGGTTTATTATTTCTTATCAATACATTCTGTTTCTGACCTGCAGAGCTCTTCACTGCAGGTCAGCTCAAAGCACAAAACCCCAAATCCCAAATGCCCCCACACTCAGGATGGCATGGATATTTGTACTACAATCTACATTAACAGTATTTCTAATACTTTTCCAATAACTATTATCTTTGTTAGAAGGTTAAACTCTATTCTAAACCAACTATAATATGCCACCTCACTGCAGAAGATGGAGGCAAGGAAGAAGAAGGAAGAAACCCAAAAGCCATGTGCTTCCTCCATCTTGTCTTCACCCGTCTGCCATCCTAAAAACCCCATATATCTAAAATTCTCACCCTGTGATAAAACTACACACTATTCTACTACCTAATACACATTCTTGAAGACTCTGCTTCATTCCAGAGCCTAAAAGCCCTTTTTCTATGATAAAGGTTAAAAACACTGCTTGTCAGAGATCTTAAAATCACTTAAACATGCGAAGAAATATTTCTCACAATTCCAGACTCCAACAATCTTTCTATGACATGTGAACTCAGACCATACAAAACTCCTTTCAAAATGTCTTAATTTATTGACCAAATATACACTTTACTTTTAGTGATGAGTAGTAAATACAGATATTTGTACTTAAAATTAACATCTGAGGATGAAAAGCATAAAATAGTCTGTAATGATTTAGGTACATATACACTCTTCAGAGCTATATTGTAAATGTATCTTACACAGTTGGTCTGATCTTATTTAAAGGCAACTCTTATTAACTCATTATTCTTAAAAAGCCCTAACTAGTACCTTACTCCTCAATCAGTCCTTTACAAGTACTTTTTCCAGAAAAAAAATGTTTCTTCCAAGCCCTGGCTTTACCAAAAGCTGACTCATGTATCGACATGAACCTACTGTTTTAAAAATAACACTGTAGTGTGGAATTCAGCAGAGATACATAAAACCTGTTGAGTCTAACCACTTCCACCCCACAGTGCAACATTGTGAACAGCTTCTGCTGCTACACCTAAGTCAGACAATATGCAAAGACAAAAGGGTTTAGAACACTGAAAGTGTTGTGACAAAACACAGAACCTCCTTCTATATGTAGTTCATATTGATTAGTAATTAATTTGCTAATTGGAATTATTTTTAAATATCCAGGCTTGATCTTGATCACACATGATATTTTTTCCCCATGCTCCTACACACTTCAGTTTTCAGCTAGACAATTCTCTACAAAAAAAGAAAAAAAAATGTTATTAATGCTTGATGTCAACAAAGATAGATGAAGAAGAAACTTAGTCAAGAGCACAACATATGATTGTACTTCTTTATTACCAACTTAGAAGACAGGGGGAAAAAAACCCAAATCAATTTTGCTGCAAGGATGAGAAAGGGTGGGACTCCATCAAATGAGATGAGATAAACAAAGAAGGCTGACACTTTAGAGGATTAGTTACAGCCTCACTTCCAAGCCATTGCCATAATGAAGGCATCTAGGAAGAGAGATGTATATGCTTGTTTGCTTTCATTACATCTCTTAAAGGCTGCTTGGCTTTGTTTAGCTTCAGTTATCATGGTCTTTAAACACACAAGCTCCACATCAGAGGGACCTGTAGAACCGTGTAGAGCACATTTCACTTACTGCAGTCTCCCTTTTCTGCCACAGTCCCAGTGGTTTCCTGCAGCTAAGCCACAAGGTCTCACTTGTACGGAGACATCACAGGAGGCACAGCCAGAGCATTGGAGCTGGCACAGGGAAACCTCCCCAGCCCCTTGAGAGCACGGCTGCCCAGAGGCTGCAAAATGAAGAATTTCACTAGACAAACTCAGAGCAGACATAAACCAACAACTCACGAGCAAAGAGCAAACACAGTACCCACAGCCAGTGCCTACCAGCATCTGCATGGATCCAGCCTCAGGTCATTATGGTTCCTGGATATCACCATTTGCCCACTGCCTACAGAAAACACTGGTGTTTGGAGCCCAGCTTTGTCTCACTAAAATCCATCAGCAGAACTGGGCACTGACATCGACAGTTGCAGCAAAGAATACAAAGAGCAGTGAAGTAACAAAGTTTCAATCACTAATAGTGAAAACAAAAAAAGAATAAATGGAAGTCTGAATATTAGAGATAAATTCACAACAAACTATTTGCAGCTGAATAATCCAACACTACCTACAAGGACTAGGGGAGGTGGGAGGGGAAGAAAAAAAAAACACAAAACAAATTTCTTTATTTCTTTTAATTTATAAAGGAAAATAATTCTAAAACTTAAAAATGATTTATGTGCTCTCCTCGTGATGTTCTGTTGGAAGCTCATGCTAAAGACAGGTTTAATATACAGCCACACTCTTTTAATAGCAATGATAGTTTATGTTCCAGGGCAAGAGCCAGTAGCTAATGATCCTCCTGTTATCGATTCCACCTTGATGGGATGAAAACTCATTTTCCTGGTCTTGACACACAAAGCCCCTCTCTTGAATATTACAAATATATACATATAGAATAATTTGAGTAGTGGAAAGCATTTAACCAGATCAGGACCATCAGTATGGCCAGACAGAGGGCCAAACAAAATCCCTTTTTGGCAAAGAAGTTTTGCGACCAGTCCTTGCCTACTTCACTACTACCGTAGCTGCTTAAATTCCTCTGGCAAGAGAAATTCTGCAGGGAAGTATTTGTACATGAGACAGTTCTGTCTTACTGTGGATTTGCTTTTAATAATCAAGTAATTTTCTGAAGCTAAAAAAATAAAAAGGAAACAGGTAGTGCAACACATGTACAGATAAAACATTCGAGTGTTGTGGGGAAAAAAAAAAAAGCACAATGTGATCCCTATGTCAGCCAGGCTTTTTTTCTACCATTTTCTTACCATTAATAGGAATTACCGGTTCAGATGACAAGCCAGAATACATCCAGGAAGTTCAAAACTCATATATTCTGCTCAGTCCAGGACACCAGTGACCAGTTTTTAAACCACAGGTCACAGAAGTTAGGCAGATTAGAAGGTCACAGGAAAAAAAAAATCTGATAGGAAGAATTTTCAGGGACTCAAGACGCATCAGGTGGCAACTTACAGGATGTCCCATCTAAGTAGCTGGCCAAATTATTTGAGACAGCATGAAAAATATTCCTCTGCACCTGATAGCAATGTGGGAACTCTGAACCCATCAAACATTTCTCACTCCCAGTAGCAATGCTGGAACAGGCAAAGATGCCCAGTCTTCTAAAACCATAGTTAGCTTTGTCAAAGAGGTACTTAACAGAAATTTCAGGTGTCCTATTCTCCCACTATACATCAACTTTTGCTTATAACATACTCTGGAGTAACATATATTTACCTAGGAGTCCCATTCTGCATAGCTGTTAGGGAACACAACAATTCATCTCACTTTCCTTTTCATTATTAATTGTTAGACTTCTAGCTCAAGGCTATCTTTATCTTACCCCAGTACCAATCTGATTAACAGATGCAAACCTTTCACCTTCCAATTACACTGTAAATTTTCACTGCTTCATGAAACTGATTAATCCTGTCATATCCTCACCCATAGATAACTTAAAACGCATATTCAGTACAGAACCAATTATCTTTGACCGATAAAGGAGGCATCCTTACTTCTTCTTATTTCCTTTGGGTCATCCTTTTTCTTCCTTTTTTTCTACCTATCAAGTCCTCTTAGGTGAGGTCTTTTCACTGCAAGAACAGTGGAAAGTGAATTGTGAAACAGCACCATCAATCTCATGCTTTTAAGATGCTAGTTTTGGATTAATACTCTACAGGATATGTAGGAGAAGTACTGGAAGTCCTCAAAAGTAAAAAGTTGAGACAGTCTTTAAAAAGTGCTAGAAAAGGCTAAATGAAAACAAATATGGTTTGAACATGGGTGGTTGATGGGAAAATCTGTTCCAGTCCCAAGCAACCTTCACTCAGTGATTCTGTGATGGTCACAACAGCTATGTAGCACCTGCCTGGGGCAGGTGTGGTGAGGAACCATAGTGACAGTGTGTAGGGAGGAAACACAGTCAGTGCCCAGCACTCTTTCCCTGAGTAATTAAATGCTTGTCTAAAACACCACTTTAGACGTAGCAAACTGCCTGGAGAAATTATTTTTGTTCTCTGTTCTGTTAAACTGGATTCCAAAAGAGCTTGAATCATCAGCTTTGAATAAGTAATGCACACTCTATAGTGTACAGGGGTAAGTGGCTACATTTACTTTAAACACAGCTAAAACAAAAACATCCGTGAGTTACTAGGCAAGTAGGATACATTTTCTTTCACTACTGGATATCAAATGTCAGAAAGATCCTATGGAGTAAAAACAACAAAAACAAATTAAAAAAATTCTTCTGATGCTATTAAGAGCATAAAGATCTCAAGTTAGTATCTCCGATACTAAAACATACAAGAGTTAAGCAGGAACACTTTCTGTTAGCCCTTTTTCCCAAAGACCACTTATCTAAAAACAAATTCTCCTTTTTTTTTCCGCTTTTCTTTTTTCCTTTGTAAAATGTGTCTCTGTTTGGAGAAGTGGAAACTTTCAAATGCACAGATGTTTGTGATTGCACGCTAGCAGCCTGCTGGGAACCATTAATGGTGTAGAGAGTAAAGTTATTCAATCATCTATAAGTCACTTTTCAAAAGTGTTGCATTTAGTTGAGGGGGTGATTAATGGTGTCCAGCAATGACACAGATTACCCCCTGCCTCTGAAAGCTCTTTGATTTTAATGCAGTTAAGCTACTGAAGTAAACAAACCAATTTGGGTGTTCAACGAGCTCTTTGTCTCATTAAAAATTATTTGACTAGACTCGTGGTAAAAAGAATATTGCATATGTCCCCAAACTCAATTTGGCATTCTGTAATCATAGCAGCAATTACATTTGCAAAAAAAAGTTTAGAAATTAACAGTGGCAGAAAATGGGCAACCTTTCATTAGGGACTTTCATTAGGGATTTTCGTGTAACGAAATTAATATTTTCTAATCACCACGGTACAGCAAGCAAGCTTCTGTACGTTTCAAAGAGGCCAACAGCAACTACAGTCACTGGGCAAAAGTTTCAGCTAGTTGCAAATTTGCTGTTCAAAAACAGACAGCCCTCTACTCCTCCTAAGTAGGCTTCCTGCAAATTGCAGGACCTTCATCCCTTGAGAACACTTGATGCAGTTTGGTGTCCGGCTGCCGTGGCACTTCATGTCAGGGCAACTTTTCCTTCCCTCCCTTGTACAACCAAAATGATAAATATGGATGTAATAAGTTGAATTATCAAGGCTGAGGCATTTTGTTTCTTATTTTAAATGTCAGGTGCCCTATAATGATTGAAATGCACTGTTCTGGCAGTAAATTTGACTTCACAATACCTATGAGTGTATGGCTACCTTTGTGCTTCGCACACATTCAGTGACAGAGACAACTACCTCAGAAATCACTGGGAGAAGCCAGGCACTTCAGCAAAGCTGGGGCAAAACCTCTGCCTGAGGAGTACCGGAGGGAGTACCCACTGTGGGCACGGCCTGATGATTACTTCAGTTCTTTTTGAGGTGATGCAACAGGACAGTGCCAGTGCTAACACCACCAGCTGTGCGTGAAGCCCCACACCACCCCTGGCCCCTGACAGCTGGGAAGCTGTGAGAGGGCTTCCTGTCCCACATCACACCTTCAGGTGCCATTTTACAGCATGGCTCAAGCACCTTCCCCATGCACCCCACAGCCCTTAACACTTCCACTGCTTAGCAGAAGTGTTATTTTCTGTTATTCACAGAGTAGCAACATCTAAAAATTACAAGACTTTATTAAAAGAGGAGCTGACAGCATTGCCATCCTTGGTTTTAGAAAATGTCACTGGACACATTTCACAACACATCAAAGATTGCTTTCAAACCTTCAAACAGTTATCAGAGTCTCATTTTTCATCACATTCCTCCCAACAAATTGATACCAGCCTTCCGCATCTTATGTCTGAGAACAACGTATTCATTTCCCACGCATCCTGATCAGCCTCTTCACTCTGAACACACTCCAAACCCATCTCCTAACACCCTGCTACTTCCTGACCACTCCTCTAAATCTTTCTTTTATCCTTCTCACATAATTTTTAGTATCTAATCTACACACCGCCACAGCACCACAACCTGATAGAAGCTTGGTAAAACCAACTTAAATTGAACAAAACACAATGGATGGCATGGAGAATTATTTTCCTTTGGCAGTATGACACACTGAGCATTCAAAAAGTATAATAATAACAATGGATTCCAGATCAGGACAAATAATACAGTTCATGTACACATATCTGATGAGCATTTTAAGCTCCCAGTGTCTCGTGGTACAGGACTTCTATGTAGAAGATGTTACTGTCTGGTAAATTTACAGAGGAGGGACAATCTATGAGACAAAAGGCACAAAACCCCACAAAGCTTAGCAAACAGGGTAGTATTTTATTTTCCTAATCAACATATAATTTAAAGGGGAAGGGGGGAAAGAAAGTTCCAGCCATGTCATCCTCAGAAGATATAATCCATATCAAGAGGGCCAAAAACTTGCTCCAACTGATATTATCATACAGCATTAGAACACAGATTTTTGTCACCACTCCCAATTGTCACATGTACTCCAAAACATGGGAGGACTTACACTACCCAGACTTGAACAGTCAGTATTTAACAACTATAACCATCCAGGTTACTTTAAACCTTATTTCTAACATTCTAATATATCCATTTACTAACTCCTCACATGCAAAGATTCTTATAAGGTTCTAATTAAAAATAATTGCATATTACCAGCAAGATATATCTGTGTGTAGCTTTGGTTCCAAATACAAAGTAAAATATAAATGAAATATGTTGACTTGCTAATGTATTAAAAGAGTTTCCATTTTTACAGTATGCTTACTTTTTATCTTTTAAGTTTTGTGTCCTACTTTCTGGCCTATTAAAAGATTCCTTTGCTTTTTAATTTAAATTATCTTCTCTTTACCCTTTCTTCATTTCTTAGTTGACAGGGTATTATTACTCCTCATGGAGAATGCTCTCCGATAAATAAGACTCCTTTAAAGCTGCATTTAATTATTCTCACTAATTTCCTCACCTGAAGCAGCTGCAATGCTATCTATCATATTCTTTCAAAGGAGATTCATACATAAATCAAATCTAAAGAATCAAAACCAGAGCATTGTTACTGTGAAACTGAACTGAGCTATGCAAGGAAGCTACAGATACTGAAATCTAGAAATCTGAAGTCAGCATGAATGGATGTCTGTGTCACTTCCACTACAACTTTCTTATTTGACCTCTGCAAAACATCCCTTACTTTAATGCAAAGGACAAAGCAGAAAAGGCACACAGGGTTTTTTGTCAAGATTTCTTTGTTAAAGCTGTTCTTACTTTATAGCTTCTTATAGCTTCATCTTGAATGATGTTTTCTCAGATAAAAATCTCAAGTCTGTAACCTGTCCACAAAAGTTGAGAAATTTCATTGTTTTCAATTATGTTCTGTAGAAAGTGGGCAAGGATGATCTGACAGAATCAAGATAACAGAAGAGTGTTTAGAAGTCAATAAATGTTGTTAATGATTTCTATGTCTGATAGCAAAAATTGGAATTTTAGCTTCCTAATAGTCAGGAGGCTGCAAAGAACTCAGTAAGGAACCAAATAAAAAATAAAATAAAAAAAAAAAGCCCCCTACTGCTCAGTCAATAACCACTCTGAAATTGTAAAAGCAGAAAGACATACCATTTTCTGAAGACAGTCCAAGTGTTAATCATACAAGGAAATTGCTTAAGGCATAACTTGCTCTTCTATCCCTCATCGTTTTTCTTTTTTAAATAAAAGCTTGTTTTTTTCCCAGCAGTGTTTACATACAGCAAAGGCAGTGAGTTCTTACAACATCTCACATTTCAAATGTTATTCAAGCTGTTTGTCAATCTGTCCTAAAATGTCCTATCATAAAGAAATAGTCACATTTTCTCATTCTCATGCAAGCCTCCAGTTGTCACCTAAACAAGATGGAGAACTTTCTTCCCCACATCTAAAACATCTTTGTCTAAAATTAGTGTAAAAACTAACAACAATATGGGAATAATTTATTTGTGAAGCTTAAATCCTTTTTATAAAAAGAGATGAGCCATCTAAGCCACAGATGTGGTTGTTCAGAGAGATGAATCAAGAATGCTTTGCCCGCACAGGGTGCATTTACTGAGAAGCACAGAAGCTGAGGGGGAATTGGAATCTATGAACAAGCTCAGCCTTCAAGAGTTTTCTTTCCACTAGCCCCCAACCAGGCCAACACAACTGTTGTAGTTGAAATAAGCATGAAAATGGTCATTTTCAGGGAAGTTGCTGTTGCCTTTTTTTTTCCCCTTAAATCTTAGAACATAACCAGAATTTTATAAAAAGAAAGACTGGAGAAAACAAAACTGTTCTGAATTCTTCTATCTTAAATGTGTTTTTCAACTGTTTATGTCCAGGTTAACATTAGAACAGCATGGGATTTTTTTCTTTATCAGAGTATTAGAAGCTCATTAGTGCTCAATTTTTTAAATTATTTTTTAAATAAGTTCACTGAACTTCGATATAATTGACCCATTTATCCATAGAGCACACCTTCCACTGAAGCAGTCTAAACTCCTTTACAAAAGGTTTCACAAGCACGTTGTACAAATTAATTTCTTCCCTAGACAGGAGAAAGGCATTATATGTGCATATTTTTTTTTTAATCTGTTATTTATATACCTTTATAATAGGTATGCTAAGAAAATAAGTACAGCTTCATTAGATCTCATGACACTGCGTTCAGCTTTCCCAAGATTCATCCTGTACTCAATATTTACTTAGAAGGTTCTTTTTTGTGCTTGCATTTGCACACATACATCAATTTCCCTTGGAAAGTAAACCAGACCCACAGAACTCATTTCTGCTTCTAGCTAATGCACTAAGTTTCATTGTGGCTGCTGCCTTTGTAACACCATTCACTTTCATGACTGTAACATTTGCTCCTCCAAGATGCAGATAAGAAGCAGCGGTCCTTGTGACACCACACCACAGTACAGGCCTATAATGCCGGGTTTCTTTTGGTGGGCAAAGCTTGCTTTTCTGATTTTTTTTATTTTTTTTTTTTTTTTTACTTATTGTTCCTACAATAGCAAAGACTTATAATTTAAAAAACAAACATGCTTAGGCCACTGGGTTTATGTTTACTGAGCACTTCCATTTCCATAAAGACATGATGCATTTGCAATCACTTAAAATTACCTTTTTTAAACATTTGATATGTGCAGGGGTTTTCTCTGTCAGCTTTCAAAGCACAAGTACTGCTCAATCTTAGCACTATTTTGAAGCCTGCCACTAATCTACTATGGTAAATAAATGGAATAAGCCTCTGCTGTGAATCTTTGGAGAAATTAAACTTCTGTCTTAACCATTGCACTCATTGTGCCACCTTCAGTACACATGAATGGCTTGCTCTTTAGTCATGAATATTACATCCAAAAAATCTAGCCTCTTCATCCCAGCATTACCTGAACTCTTACAAGTCAAAGTAATGAAAATATCAAACATCATCTGAATTAAGAATAATTTCTTTTAGCACTCAAGAAGCTGTTGGAATACTCATAAGTATTCAATATGATAAGAAATTGCTGATAAAAAACCCTGTGACCACAGCAATAAAGATCTGCAGATGAATCTGAAAATATGAAGCAGGAGTTTCTCACCTTACTTAAAGATCGTGTTAAAAAGTCAGACATCTATTTATAACCTTCAAAATATTAAGTAGTACAGTCTGATTTAAAAATTATGATCACATATAGTTAAAATAAAAAAAAAACCAGGAAACTGTCTTTTTCCTAGGTGTTTGTCCTCTAGGAGAATATTTACATACACACAGAGTTCTGTTGTCTCTCTCCCACACCCTGCCCACACACATACAGACATCCAGAGAGAGAGTGAGAAACATATGCTCTTGTTACCCTATCTGAAAACACACACAATAACTAACACCTGTACTCAGTAATTATGTCATAAGAAAATTCTATCTTATTTCTACAGGTCATTCCAGTGGGTATTGAAGAAACCTGCTGCCCAGTGTCATTAAAAATCCTATGTTCCAGAAACAGAGCAAAGAGGGCAGAATAATGGAAAGAAAAGGTCAGTACAGACTTTCCCCATGTGATACTCATCAGAACCTACTGTAATTTGCATAAGTATTCAGGTAATTAATCAAAACATAATACCCGAGCTCTGTTTCTGCTCAAGCTTTACATTCCCCTAATGCAGGAATAGAACTTTTCTTCAAGCTTATTTAGCCAAACTCTACTGGAATGCTACAAACAAAACAGAATAATGTGAAATAAATAACACTCAAACCTGCCAACTGGCTGTGTGTTTATATACATTATCAGAAAGAAGTCAGGATCTACTAATACTCCCAGCTGAAGTCAGCTGGAATTGTGCCACTGATTTCCATTCATGCAGAACCATGACACTAAACGTCTCTGGCTAAGGCTTTGTTTTAATTCCTGTGAAACACGTTTCACATTTTGATGCCATATAAAGAACAACAGTAATAACAGTAAGGTAGCCTTGCATAAAACCAGAAAATGTTTAAAATTAGTTGAGGCCTACTTGAATAACAGAGGGTGCTAATACAATTTAGTGCTCGTGACCACCTGCAATACTATATCCAGGATACAATGCTAATTTTAGATTTCTGGATTAATGCCCACTGTAGGATATGCTATTTTTACTAAGTTCTGACATGTCTGTCCAATGGCACATCTCCATTTCTGAAGTGGTACTGAAAGGCTACTAAAGCTTCCAGTTACCACTTGGCTCAAAACTGCAAACTGTGAGTCCTTTCACCAAACTGTTCTTCACATTCTGATTGACTTTACACAATAAAACTTACAAATAAAACTCAAACAAATATCTAAAAGCTGTATAACTGAAAAAGGTCCCACTTCCCCTGAACCCTTTCATCAAAACACAAAATAATAGTATTTTATATATATTACTACAATTTTTATGTATATATATTTTTATATATACTACTGCAATTTTCATTTTAATGCACAGTAAAAAAGATACAGAAATAGCCTTCTCCTAGGCAGACTCTCCCAGGTGTCAAAATAGAATCAAAAATGTAACAACAAAAAGAAATGGTGACATATGTGTTACTTTATTTCACATAATAACATGGATTTTGGGGCCACCCTTATCAAGTTTCAATTTAGACCTGTAAGCCATGAAGTACATTGAACAATCCAGATTTACATATGATTTATTTTTTTTACATATGAATACAGAGATTTTTCCCAAGGAGGTATTTTCAACGAGGTTATAGGGTCAGCAAGTGTGGAATGAGCTACAGCAGTTTAAGATTTCTATCTTTCCACTCACAGGTGCTTTTTCCCTCTCCAGCCATTTTTCAACAGGTAGACTGAGAGTGTTCTGGGAGATGTCTTCAATTATGACAGATTTAATACATATTTAATAACAGAGACTTAAATATGGGCATGGTATTTGGCATGCATCCTAAAGCAAACCAAAAGACAAGTCTTCTGCCACTCTCCAGTGAGGACAACACAGTAGTTAGGGAGAAATGTCAGCCAGAAACTGTTACATGAAGCATAAAACCCCCTGAGAATGAGAAGGTCTTTATTTATTAAATCAAATGCAAATCTTTTATTCTAATACTTCTGATCTGTTTTTGTGGATTTTCTCAGGTATGCTTAATTAAACCCACTCATCAACATCAACTTTGTTCAAAAGAGCCATTAATGAATATGGCACAGAAGCAGCTTAGCCCTGGAGGAGTCTCTGACATTTGTTCATAGTGAAGACTGTTCATTAATAGCTTCCCTCATTCTAAGCCTCTAAATGATATTTCTGACACAATGCTACAAGTCACTGTGACTTATTTCTCAAACTAGCAATATCTGCACTGTTAGGTTAATAAAACTACCTTTGAAAGGTTTTAAAGAAGATATTTAATGACACAGGGGAAAAAGGAAAGTCTGGATGTGCTGAGAGTGGAATAAAGAAGCTGTATTGAATTTTTTACTACTATCTCAGAGTACACTTTGTATTACAGATAATTTAAGCAAATATTTTTATGTTCCATATTCACCATAATAAATAGAACTCAGGCAGAAGTCCACCATGACTTTCCAATCTATTTCAACTGTGTTCCCACGCCAAACTAAGCATTAATATTTCATAGGTCTTATGATGATTTTAAGTTCTCAGACAAACTAAATGATTGGCTATTTGACTACTTTGGTAATTTTTTTTTATTTTTTTTTTACCCACAGAAATAAAAGGTGGAGAGTAAAGAGACTGGGTTATGAATTAACCACACTAAACCACAGACCTCTGTTCAAGATATAAAATAAAGTTGTTATCATTTCACACTGAGTGCATACTTTAATTTATGGGATGACTTTGCTGATCTCTTTTGGGTTCCAGAAACCAGGATGCATTTTATAAGTTTGAAAAATTAACTTGTTTATTTCCGTAACACAGGTCATACCATCCACGTTAGACTTCTACTGCAAAGCAGAAAATAATTCACAAAAGAAACACAAAACAGATAAAAAACAAGGTACATGGAAGTTCATACCTGGAGAACAGCTGAAAGCCCTGTAGATCCACAGACCTTCAACATGCAAATGAGAACAGTATCCACCCTCAGAGCTGGTGACATTACTTCAATTAGCCTGACCCAGTTTTTTTTCAACTTGGAATTCAGTTTCTGTAGTTCCTATTATATAGCAACTCCTCCTGCCTGCCAATTATTTACATTAACAGAGCCATCAAGTTTCACACAGTTATGCATGTGAGAAACTCCGTTAAGCATTCATTAGCTAATTGTATACCTCTAAGCACTTAAGCAGTGCAGCTTTGGACACGGTTAGCTGGAACACTGGGTTTTGATCTAGTCCAAAAGGAGTCTGATGCTGTAGCAGTCAGGGTGAGACTAAGAGGGTAACACTGTGCCCCCAGTGGGGTGTCAGGTGTGTAGTGCTGGAGAGAAGGGACAAAGGCTTTCGCAGTTTTGCCGCTGCCCACCTACTACCGCCCACCACACAGTTCTCCTACGGCACACAGGCTCTGGTCTCCTCTGAAGCCTTCTATTCCCACTCACTCCAAAACACCCTATCACACCTGTTATTTCTACTCGCTGTTTCTCTGCTCTTGCCCACCACCTACACCATTATCTTTGCTCCTTGAAAAAACCCCACCCACCTACACAACAGCAGCTGCCCTTCTCTGTCCCTGAGCTTCAGGACACACAGGAGCAGGAAGAAAACTGACAGCTCTATGAGTGCCAGCCAAAGCCCCCTGCTTGCCCAGAGTTCAGTGACAGCAATACACTCAGCCTGGGTGACAGGAATGCAGGTAAGGTGACCTGCACATCTTAGATGTGATAGTGCTAACAGGACATTTGGCAACCTCCTGATGGCAACCTTCAGCTTGCTCACAAGCCTGCTGGGACACCATCTTGGCGGACTCACTGCAGAGTGAAAGCAGAGAAGAGTAATGACACCTAGTTACAAAACTCACAGCAGGTTCTTATCATTGATGGATTAGGCAGAGAGGCAGCAGCTAACTACACCAGCACGGCTAGAGAATCATTTGCTCATTAATACATTTACACATTTAACCCAGAAGCAGAATGCAGGAGTGCCCCAGCCTGCCTTACACTTTAGGCATTGCCCTGCACAGGACAGATCTAGCAGAACAAAGCCAAATTACTAAACAGCAAAACAAGGGATATTCTGATTTGGCTTTGTCTTAAAATGTACATGCAGCAAAAAGGAGCTCAACAGTGCATAAGAGCTCATTTTATTAGCATTGCTAATCTAAAACGTAGATAACAAAGTGTAGAACTTTTATTTCCATTTTTTTTTTAAATGAAGTAGTGCTAAATGTCAGCCCTCAATATTCCACCCCTCTTCATTAACATTAAGTAACCTAACCTTTAATTAAGAGCCCTACAAAAGCAACATATTATTGCACATTATCTGAAATACCATACTAGGACCTATTGATGCCACTTTCAGAACTACAGCTGCAGCTTGAGGCACCAGAACCTGAAGAATTTAGAAATTAAAACATAACAACAGCACTTAAATCTTACAGAACAGACAGTCTTAATCACAGCCTGTAGTAAGAGTGCATGGCAAAATTCACCATCAAATCAGAGGCAAACTATGGAGAAACATTTGCACTGAAAAAGTGTTCATCAGCTTTCAGAAAAGTATATTAAAACCTCAAGTGTCTGTGCATATTAGTGTAGTACAATTAGCCTGTCCATGGTTCTGGTTCATCTAAATCAAAATAACTTCATAATTTACAAAAATTCTTCTGATTCAATTGTATTTTCTGAATCCAATTAAATCACTTCATCACATCTGCCTTTAAAAGATCCCACTAATCATGAAAGATTAATCCAAATTACATTTCTTTTATTAACTTTTTTTTTTTTCAGGAAAGGTTGCTGCATTTATCCCTGCAGTCCAGCTTGCCAGAATAAAGTTAAGAAGTTTATGAATTTTGGATATTACACAATCAATATTTGATACCAATATTTCTTTATTCTTCAAAGAGATGAGCTCTTCAGAGCTCAAAATAGAACTATCAGTATCCTGATTTCTGTTTCAATTCCCTTTGTCTTCAGAACAATCTTGTGCACTGGACTGAAATTGGTAAGTTCTTCCCAAAAGAATGGCCTCTGTCCTTCCACTATTACTTTTCTGCTATTATTTATAGTACAGCAGAAATTTGACTATACAAATGAAGGGATTATTATCTGTTATCTAGTCTGTGCCACTGCTTGTTAAACTGGAATGGATGTAAGAATGTGGTGAATGCACGTGTGGAGAGAGGGGGAAAAAATGCCTACCCCCAAGCAAGCACCCTACAAATATGTGTAAGAACTGTAAGGTGAGGTTAATTTTGACCATTCCTAGAGTAAAACCAGGAAGCATTTCTGTTTGCAATGAGTTCTTTTGGAAAATTACAAGTGTCGCAGATACATTTTTCTATTAACATGAATCTTTTAAACTATAGGTTTTACTGTCAGGAGAGAACATTACTATGAACCAGTCATCTAGCTAGAATAATTTTGGTCACTGAGCCCTACCCAACAATTTCTACACAGAAATTATTGTTCAGATGAGTTTTGTCTAGCATAGCATTCATTTAATTCATATACATTTGTCACACATTTCTAAAGTATCTATCAACACTGTAGTTTCACTACAGAGATGTGGTATACTTCATTCTCCTTTGATGGGTCAGAACCTTAAGCAAATGGAACATGTCACCTACAGGTTACAGGCAGCCACCTGTAGCAAAAATGACAGAGGAAGGCAATTAGCCTGTGCCTCCAGGTTGCTTTATGCCACACTGCATAAGACACCAGAATCATTAAATCATGGAATGATTAGGTTTGGAAGGGACCTTAAAAATCATAGAATCATTAAGATTTACTCAAGCCTTTGACAGAACACCTCCTTGTCTACTAAATTACAGCACTAAGTGCCACATCCAGTCACATCTTGAATGCTTTCAGAAACTGTGACTCCACCACTTCCCTGGATAGTCCATTCCAGCGCTTAACCACCATTTCAGTGAAGAAATTCTTCCTGACGTCCGACCTGAATCTCCCCTGGCCCATCTTGAGGCTATTTGCTCCGGTCCTGTTGTTAGCTGCCTGGGACAAAAGGCCAAGTTTGACCTTGCTACAACCTCCTTTCAGGTAGATCGTCTAGACCCAAACCCCGTGCCATGGCCAGAGAACCTTCCACTAGACCAGGTTACTCAGAGCCTCATCCAGTCTGGCCTAGAACACCTCCAGGGACTGTGAGTTCACAATCTCTCTGGGCAGTCTGTTCCAGTGCCTCACTACCCTCACTCACAGTAGAGAATTTCTTTCTAATAGCTAATCTAAATCTGCTCTCCTTTAGCTTAAGGCCATTCCCCCTTGTCCAGTCACTACATGCCCTTATGAAGAGTGCCTCTTCAGCTTTCTTGAGGGCCCCTTTTAGGTATTGTGAGGTGCCACAAGGTCTCTCCAGAGCCTTCTCTTGTCCAGGCTAACAGCTCCAACTCTCTTAGTCAGTCCTCACAGGAGAGCTGCTCCAGCTCTGCTCTCCTCTGGACTCATTCCAACAGGACTGGAAGCATTAGAAACTTGGCAAGAGTTAGCAGTAAATCTTTCAGGACTTACTGAAGTAGAACTTTGAGTAAGGAAGGTTTAAAGAAAACATTTCAGAGATGATATTTAAATACAAACTACAGAGTCTACAAAATCTTTTCTATAGGATTGCAAGTATGAAAATATTACTGCCAGAAGTATGAGAAGTATCTTACCATTTTGATTCTCCATGTTGACTTGCATCCTTCACTTCCCATTCTGAGCTACAGTGGAATGCACTGCGAGTGATCTTACCAGACAAAACTGATTCCATCCACAGATGCCTTGGGGCAAGGATGCTGTATTTTCATTCATTTTTGAACAGATAGGTATACACCCAGAAAAACTGGACAATAGAAAACTGATGCAACAGCTTCCTCTGTCGACGAGTTCCTGGGACCAACATGTAAATGTTGTCCAGAAAAACTGGATTCATTACCCAGTGTGCAACAAGCCAATAATTGCACACTCAACAGATATTGCTTATTTATTTCAGAGTTGCACAAGCCTGGGTGCTCAGTGATACTACACAAATCAAGCATGCCAACTATCAAGACTTTTTACTATTTATACATTTTAGCCAACAAAGGAATTAGTGTTCTTTGGCTACAAGTTATATAGTTCTCTGATTAATTCGTATTCTATCTTCTATTGGTAAATGGTTCTCTTGCTTCCCATGCTCAGTGTTTCTCTTCTCTTGAGTCACTGGGTTTCTTGGGTCTGTGGTCTGTGAGTTGGTCGCCGCAACCTGCCCCTGCCAGAATTACCTTTTACCCAAAAAGAGCTGATTTCAGCACAGTTGGGTTGGCTTTGTTAGTTTCTTCATTGCCTTGGGAGTTCTTCCAGACGTCTCATGGCCCTTGAATTCTGCATTCTGTGTGTCCACTATCAATGGTACATGCTTCTTCCCAAGCTTTGTCAGCCTCCCCCTAGGTCTGCGATCACTGAAGCATGTCAAGCCCTAAATCTTAACAAGGCAATTCTAACAAGTAATTTGTGCTTCTAACACCTGGACATCACTTAGAGCTTGCTTGTTAGCTGCTCTCTGTTTCATGGATTAGATCTCACTTCTGGTTGATTAGGCTTAAAAGTACACAAAGATGAAACATCAGTGAACATTCTTTCTTAAGAAAATTTTACATATTCCACATGTTGCAACATAAAGACGACAGTTATAAGCCCAAATGCTGTTTAAATGGTGAATCTTGGGAACTACTGTTGCAAAAAGAAGCCAAATGAACCATTTCAGAAGGAGAAACTACTAGTTTATGTACCAGGCTGAAAAGATTAGTTTCTGCTCATCACTTTCTCCCTAATCAGCTGTCTGACAGAGCAATTCCAAACTCCTTTCAGTCACAATATGATACGTAAACCTGAACAATGTAACACTAAGTCTTGTTAACTCAAATCCTTACCACTCAGTTACAAAAGTAAGGCTCCTATGAGCACTCCAGTTCACAAAACCCTAACGTTTTTAGGACAAGTAATACAATTATGGAAGTAAAACCAGATGTTATTATGAAGCCAAAGGTTGTGGGTTTTTCTCTTCTTAATGTTTTGGGATGAAAGGTTTATTTGTGTGATAAAAGACCACACAAATTATATTCATGAAAAGACAGTTTTTTTCGAAGACTGATAATTCCAATTATTAGCTATCTATAGATATGAATACAAACACAGAAACACTATTCTTCAAATGGAGACTGATTTGTAGAAAATAAGTTTTTTATGTGGAAGCAAGAACATCCAGCATGTGCAAAATTTCTTAAAGGGTTTAAAAAAGTTTTAGTCTCCCAAATACTCAAGGAGACAAGGTACTCAGACATCATAAAGCAACACTTTTCACAGTGTAGAATGGCACAAGAGAAGAAAAGCAGCCAACTTGGCAAGAAGCAAACTAGAGCTGCTAGTTAAAACCAGAAATCTCTAGATCCTCAAGTTTTGTCTATAATCAGGTTCTCTAGACCAGATCTACCGCTACAGATACATTTTTGAAGGTGCACACAACTGTGTGCACAGAGCTAGAAACAGGCCTGGCATCAACTGCTCCACTTATTTTGAATGCCATTTTCAAAATTTTCAGTGTTGGCACTGTTAGAAATTTGGGGTGTATAAAAAACATCAAGATTGAAGAAAGTAGCAGGGAAAAAAAAAACCCAATCCTCTTGTTTAAAAGACTTTAAGGGACATGCTAAACAAATACATGCAATTAAAAATCAGGTCTAGTTTATACAGAATTCACAGTAAATCTGAAAGGTAAGTTAACCAATGAATTGCTCCACAAAAACAAATAGAGCTCCCTATATTTCCAGCTGAACAAGTCTTATATTTGCTCTTATTAAAATATTAGTGACATGCCTCCACTGCAAACTAGTTCTTTTTTTAGCCTTCTGGTAAAAAGAAACAATTACAACACAGCAGCTCTACAAGTGAAGCTGAAGGACAAACTTTGTCAACAGTCATACTATAAAAAGACTAATATGTCCTTTTCCCAAGAGGCAGATAGGCATTGCCAGCAATGAGTTCATAGGGGCACTCTAAGAAAAATAACATGTTTGCTCAAGTTCTTTTAAGAGCACTTTATGATTACGGGTTTGAGAGAAAAATATAAATACTCAGGTGAAATATCACAATTAAGTGTTTACCTCTAGTTCAAGATTATTTTTCTTCAAAATTTGATACTGATCTCATTGGCCTTCAGATTAAATAAATTTGCAAAACAATCTCCCCTGACAATTATAGATAAGCGAGCAAAAATGGAATTTTCTAATCAAAGCTACTTGCAAACTTGCTCTAAAAAAGAATACTGGAGGAAAAAATCAAGTTCCTCCACCCAGACCACTAATTTAATTTAAAACAATAGACAACAATGGCAAAAGAACAGCAATTCAGCTCTAGAGCCCAGATCTCTTTTTACTGTTGTTGGTAGTTACACTTTTTTTTTTTTTGAACCAACCATTAAAGGATGATGCCCAGGTTTCACTGGGTTGCTTTCTATAATAAAGATTTAACTAATGCTTAGGTAAAGAGTCTGACAGTATGTATTTAGGAAAGCAATAGAAGATAATCTGGAAAATCCAGCAGCTTTCTTGGATAATTCAAGAAACTCTGTAAACTCTGATCAAAACTTACAACACAATTACATCAGTTAGACAAGTCTCCAGGGCCCAGGGTAGCAGCATTTTTGGACTTCTACCCAAATACACCAAGAGAAGTTTTTCTTCCCACAAACACCAACTTCACATCTTGCGTGTCTCTAGAACTGTACACATGAACTCATGCTCCTGGCACCTCAATGTTGAAGGGTTTTGTGGCTTTCTACTATCAATTCCAACAGCATGTATCAGAATCCATTATCATTTTTCAATAGAGTAAGGTCTGGCAGACAAGCTCTGGAAGACTGAATTTCAGTATTTAACAGGTTATTATCCTGAATTTCCCCACTTCTGACACACTCAAGGGCAGTGCAATGAGGCGTTGCCTCTCAGGTACCTCACTCCTCAGGAGGCGAGGCTGCTGAGAGACAGGCAAAGAGCTGTGCCTCAGTCCATTTGCAGCCTCCACAAGAGAGCTTGCTGCCTGATACAAAGTTGACATGAAAAAAAAAAAAAGCCGTCTGGACACACTCTAAAACTCTGAGGCAAAATCCTCCACAATTCATTGTTATTTGAGGGACCAATCAGAATTTTATTCCGCACACATGCTCCTCCTCTCCCCTCGCTCCTTACCTGACAATAGCCATTGCACACCTGCAGTTACACTGGGACCAGTGCCTATACTTAGGGCCTTACTGGGATTGGTGGCTATGGGTACTTCAAAGGCAAAGTGTTAATATGATCAGTTCCCTAACACTGTTTACACTGTGATTCCACCTGAATAGCTAGAGTGGCACAACTAAAAGTAGGCAATGGACTGACACAGTCACAGAATTTCCAAAGTGGACAACAAACTACAACAGCACTCCCCGACTCTCTGATGGCACAGCATTCTTCATCTATATCTGCCTGCCTTGGGGAATCATGGCATACCATGGTGTTCAGGACACAAAGAGAAGTTGTCAATAGTGGACAGGAATTAAGGGGGTTTTCTGGTTGGTTGGGTTTTTCTGAAGTATTTTATCAAGGAAGAGCAAGGACATGGACTTATGGGGTCAGAAAACAAGCACAACAATCTGCAACAGTAGCAACATCATCTTTAGCAACTTCAGCATCACAGCTACTGGTAAGGATCACAAGAGTCATCAGGCTCTTGGCCTACCCCAGGCTGATACACCTTGAAGAGCACTTTCAGAAAACTATCCAAAGCTGAAATCCCATCTTTTGGCTGAGCTAGGAGTCCCGTTTTGCAGCACTGGGAAATATAACATCTGACACTAGTAACAATTTTGTGTACATACTGTCTCCTAGATATTTCAGTATCATTGCTTAGGTTTAAAAAGCAACAATGAAAAGCACACACTGGAGCATGAGAAGAAGCTAAAATATGGACTACACACACAGAGTTTATATGACAAAAACTAAGAAAAAACCCCATACATCCCTATTGCATGTTTAGAATACGAAAGCAAGACCATGAAGAAAGGAGACCATCAGCAATTGAACTCATGTTAAGTAACACAACAGCCCAATGACTGTGGGTAATTTCAGTCTTCAGCTTTGATTATGATTTAGTAAAGAAACCCGAAAACTCTGCCAGACATTGAGAGACACAAAGCAATACACATGACCTGTCTTCCCATAACTGGCAAGGCCAGGAGTTTTTCAAGTACTTGGTGATTTCACCATCAGACAAGGTCCACAAATGGTTTCATCCCATACATTTTCTCCCACAACAAGGCCATTTCAGCCATGCCCGCAGGGTGGCCTTCATAATTAGAGGGGTTTGCAAATGCAAACATTAGTGGGTTTCCAGTGAAAGCAGCTCACTGAAATGACACAGATGGTGAAAAAACAGGTACAAATAGTGAAAGAAAAAGGCAACAGGAATTTCTGAAGATGAAGAAATGACAAATGCAGAAGAAAACACAGTGAAGGACAACTGCCTAATAACTCTTAGAACTACAAACAAATAATTATTCTCATGCCTTTGTCTGTAGAGATCACCAGTAACAGAAATGACTGATTCAGCAATAAGATTACGGTGGGTCAGAAGAACAGGGCCCAAAATTATTAAAATATTCTCTCCCTAGCTACAGAGGCCTTATCATTAACTTTATATTAAGCATTCCTGATTCCCAGCTAAACTTAAGTCAAAAAAGAAAGCGCATTTCAATAGCATTTTGGGTTTCCAACTAGACTAGCAATTCAGAGAAGGACAACAGCATCAAAGACAGCAACTCAATTTTGAAATTTGGAGAAAGGTGGGGAAAAAGAAGCAAGAAAATCAATACAATTCACAGTACAGCCCATTTTCCCAGCCCACACAATTCACATTATAAGCTAATCCTGCAGCCATCACACACTCCCTAACTGGTTTATCACATGTATTTAGTAATGAACATATCTCAGTATTACAGAGAAAGAGAAAAAGGCAGCATTTCAGTATTTTCAAAGTGATAATTTCTCTGAGCTTCTCCTAAACCAAACAAATACTGCAAAATGTGTGTTGCTATTCATCCAGCAAGGGATTAAAAAATCAGAATATTATATGCCAAAGATTCAGAGCAGTTCAAGCAACATCCCCTAAATGAAACTAATCTCCATTACTAAGGTTGTTAACCATGAAGAAGATTGACCAGTCAGAAATTAAGATCCAACAATTCTAAGGTACACTGGAGCTCAGGGATATATCCTGATTTTAAAAAGAAAAAAATGGAAAAGGAATGAAAAGTTGTATTACCATGCAAGAAATTTCTTAACACAGATAAGCTAATTGTAGATAAGTCTGGAAATGATAATACAGCTAACATGCTACACAGCATTGAAACTTTCTGAACAAGTCATTTAAACTGTTGGCAAAGAAAAGATAATATTTCAAAAGATAAGTTTCAACAGTTGAGTTAAACTCAAGAGTTTCACTGCAAAGGCCTCAGTGCAGACTATGTATCAACCCCAGTTTTCTGCTACTATCACCGACAAACATCAGCTCTTTGTGGGTAGCCTGATTTTCTAATATATACTGGGACATTAGGAAATTTCTTCCAAAATCAATCTCTCCAAACAGAAATGTATTTTATTAATATACTTATGTATGGAGATAAAGAGTTGATACCACGCAGCAGACAATTGCATTGCACCAAAATTCCTCAGGAAAAACACAGATTTGAGAATAGATGCAAGAACAAATCCACTAAATGACAAAAGATTTCATACTTTGGAATATACATTCTAGCAAAAAATCAAGAGGACCCTAATTAGACTGCAGTTTGGGGATTATTAACTTAGTTTACATTTGCCTCCTTCCTGACAAATGTTAAGCAAATGTGCTATAGTTAGATGCAAACTGGCAAATTTCTTAAATAAATCATAGGACATATTTATAAAGAAAACTAAAATTAAAGCTCCAACCTCTTCTCTTTCTTTGGAAACAATTTGCCATTTTAGCAACAACAGATTGACCAGCAAACCACACCTGAAGTGCACAGCCCGGGCTGAGGCATTCCCCAGGTGTCTGTAAGAACTGCAGATAGCAGAGTGCCACCTGCCTTTCACAGGTCACAGCTGCAATGCTGCAGCCTGGAAATTAAATCCAGCCTACTGCCAACACTTGGCAAACATGCCTCAAAAGGGTCAGTTTGAAAAATGTTTATAGTGTTTAACAAAAACAGAACAAAATAAAAAAACAAAAAACTCGGGAACTCGTTCTTCTGAAGCAGTTACAGCTTTGCAAAACACATCAGGAAAGAAACGTATAGGCTGTAACTTAACAGTGTTTACAATCAGAATGCATATACATGCCAGAGAGGATAAAAGGATGACAATAAAGAGAAACAGACTGATTAACAATAATTTGGAGAACTCTGCATTGACAAGAATGCCATTAAACATTTCCATAAAATGCTGTTACAGAAAAGGAGAAGCTTCTCAGTGCTGCTTCCTGTAACTACGTCCATAGCAATAGTACTTCATCTCACGAGCCACAGTAACTTCAGAACACACAATACCAAACATCAAGAGCATATCAAAATTTTACAAACCAGATGTTAAATCTAAAGCCAAATCGTACTTCACTGCTATTCAAAAGTCCATCACCACAACATACTAACCAATTACTAGACACTGCTTTACATGAAGTAGCACGGTATCAGATTTCACACACCCACCTCCCCACTATCAACAGATAATACTGGTAGTACACACCTACTATCAACTGATACTAGTATCAGCAATCCACTTACGTGTCCCACAGCACAGAAATCAGACCCAGCCAATGTTGCTGATAAAGCTGTTGCAGACCAGAGGGCAGAAACGGGTCTCTCTGCTCCTGTTCACCCCAGGAGCTCAGCTGCTCCCTTGGCTGAATTCCTGCATGCAACCTCTAACACAAAAGCCAAAATTTGCAGGAGAATTACATTATATTTCTGCAGTTCATAGACTGTAGTAGTGTACAGTTACTCCCTAAAAAGTAATGAACTTCATTCATTGAAAATCCTGTATTTGTACAAGACTATATCAACAGAAGTCAGAATCCACGTGGTTTCCCTAAGTAGCTGGGGGAAAAGAAAGTGAAAAACAAACGATCACACAACTCTTTCTTCTGAAAACAGCAGCAATATACAGTTACCACCCTCTGCATCTCTGCCCAGCAGGAAATGAGTACAACAAACCTGCTACAACCATGTTTATGGATCATTACAAAGTGCACAGGCACTCCTACTACCTGTAAGTATTTTATGAAAACAGCACTATAGTTAAAGATTAAAAGAAATGAGACTTCAGATATTAATGCCTTTAGCTTTGTCAAACCAAAACAAATCTGTTACAACATCCCAAGGAATAAGCAGTACAACTCAGAAGCCAGTGTTTATACTACGTAGTTCAAAACAACCTCTCGAACAGAGAAGTAAACTGCCACACTCCAGAGCAAAACCTTAGCTCTCAGCAGGACTCCTCACAGCTGTTCAGCATTAAAATTAGAAAATGAGATGAATTCATTAGTAAATGCAATAAAGTTATATTATTGGTACCTGCTGGAGAGGAAGGTGGGAACATAGCACAAAATCCAGAAATCTACCAATGTCTTTCACTATTCTAAGAGAAGTACCCCAGGCCATACTTCAGCCTTTCAAGGCAGTAATACACTTTTGATTGACTATGTGTTATATATATATGACATCAGCAAGTTCAACAATTCTAAGTCAAACTTTACTGAACTGAGTCAGCCTTATATAACAACCAGGAGATGCTCAAACTCCTAGAAATAAGACTTGGGTGTCATTTTCACTATGAAAAAAAAAGAAATCTACTTTACATCACTCTAGCATCACATCAGGCTTTTACACCAAAATTCAAACCAAGAGTGGTTAGTCAGCTTTCAGAAAGTAACACCTGCAGATGCACTACCTTAGGGCTCCCGAAACATGTTATCACTATAACTTTAACAACACGTTTTAGTTCTAGGAAGTCTTCATAGCTATAATCTTGCAAATTTTAACCATCTTCACAAGGCTGTGTGTGCCTGGGATACACAGACCTCTCCTGCCATTAGTCCGGTTTGCTGAAGGAGCAGATGCTGTGACAGCTCCCCCCACTCCAGCTGCCCCCGAGGAATAATCCTGGGCAGATTATCGTTGTGTCAATCTACAATGCATACTCAGCATCTGGAATGATACAACAAACCCTAATAGTTGTCATTTATCTGGTAAGCAATCCTCACAAAACGATAGATGTGTACAACTGACTGAGGTGTTTCCATCTGCATGATTGCGGAATGGAAAACTCTAACTCCCCAATTCAGAAAGTGCCGAAATGCAATCACGCCACAGACCAAAGACAGTCCACTTAAATGAAACAGCGAGAATAAAAACATATCGGGGTTTCAAATCATATTACGCGAACATCCCACTGAAAACCCACGCTTCTCAGACAACTGCCGGTGCCTTTCACGCCACTTCTACTCTCACCAGAAGATGAGCCTGAGAAAACTTCACTAGCTGAAGTGTGACAAAATCCTCCGAAACGCTCCGGAGCCAGCGGCTACCTCTCCGCAGCCGGGGCTCAGCGACAGCAACGCACCTCACTCACTCTCCTGGGCGAGAATGCGCTCCCGCGGGCGCGACCCCGAGGGCAAGAGCGGCACGGGAGTCCCGCTGCGCGGAGCACCCACGGTCCGGGTTCCGGCCCCTCTGGAGATGCGGCTGCCTGTCCGTCTGTTATTTTCTGGTCCCGAGCAAAGCAGCACCGTCTTCGGGGAGAACAGCCGCCCGTTCAGAAAGGCTCAGTGGACTTTTGGGGGTGGGGCCGGGCAATGCCCGAGACGGGCTGTGAGCGCCGGCAGCGCTCCCCAGCACCGGAGCCCGGCGGCAGCGGCGCTCCGCCTCGCTGCCGGCTCCCCCTGCCGGCACCCTGCGCCGCTCCCGCCGGGACCCCAGCCTGCCCGGCCTCCGAGCCCCCCGGGGAGCCCGGCGGACACCGGGGCGCAGCCCAGCGAGGCGGCCCCGGTCACGGACAGGAGGGCCGGGAGCGCGCAATACCCGCGGCGCTCCGAAAGCACCGCCGCCCGCATCCCGAGCCCGGCAAGGAGGGGAGAGGGGCGGCAGGGGTTACCTGGAGGCGCCGTGGGCTGCTCGCCGCGGGCGGGCGGGCAGGCGGGCGGGGGCTCTGAAAGCACCGCCGTGCTGATGATGCCCGCTCCCCGCCTCACGCCGCCATGGCCGCAGCCCCGCCGAGAGCCGCCCGTGCTCCGCTCGCTCCCACCAAGTTTGCGGCGCGGCAGCTGCGCGCCTCGCCCGGCGGCCGGACCCAGCGCCCCACCGCGGGGGCGGAGCAGCCACGGCCGCCCGGCCCCGGCGATGCGGTGCGCGGCTCGGCTCGTCCCGCAGCCGGCGCTGCCCCGGGCTGGGGCGATCTCGCATTACTCCCTGCCCTCCCCCGCGCTCCCCCCTCCGGGCCAGCGGAGAAGTTGCAACTGGTTGAGATATTTGTCCTTGGGGCTTGGGTTTTTTATTTTTATTTCCTTTTATTCCTTAATCACCGCAGCTCACAAAAAAACGTGACCTGAGGCTGCTCCTTTACCATCAGATCTGAGCAGGGGCGCCTCAGCGCCAGTACTACTAAGCACAACAGATCCTGGCGAGCTGCAGCAAGCGGCAGCGGGAGGCGGTGGGACACGGGTCCGCAGGGGCTCCCCGCCGCTGCCCGGGGCTCCGCGGGGCAATGTACCAAAACCGGGGTGCAGCGGATGGGGGAGGCGAAGGAGGGCTGGGTGCCAGGGACTGCCAGGGACGGAAGGGGCACGGGAGCGCCCCGGGAAGCTCCCAAGCTGCGCGCCCGCCGGCTCTCCGCACCCCTCTCACGCCATGCCGCAGCCGGCCAGCCAGCCCCAGTGTCCCGGCCCCGCTACCCGGGGTCCGGCCAGCAACCGCGTAGGCAACAGGAGCCCCGCACCAGCGGCCCCGGCCCCGCTGGCAGCGCGGTGCTGACATTTCTGCCGCCACGTAAGAGCCTCCGGCGAGTCCCTCTCCGCCCCCTCCAGTCCCCTCCCTCCCCCCCCCATGGCACGATCGACGTGTCAGCCCCAAAAGTTCATATCCAGGCCCTGGGAGAGTCCTCTATAAAGGTCCCGGGGCGTGCGTGGGACAGTGAGACGTGGCACTGCGGGGCTGCAGGCGGGGCGCGCAGGCATCTCCCCCAGGTACGTGCGTTCGCATTTTCGCGCTCACCGGGTTTTCGGCACATGCCTTTGTGTTTTGTCAGCTCACCTGTATTAAAGCAGGAAGTTGGTTTGGTTTTTTTCATGTGTGCATTGTAATTAATTCCATCAGAGTTGTTTGGGTTTTTTCCTTTTATGACAGCATTTGCGCATTTCTACTACAAACTGTAGCAGAAACTGACTTTTGTTATTCTCAGCAAGACCTCCATTTAGAAGACTAAAAGCAGTAAGAGTTTATTAAAACAAACAAAACCATGGAATTCATCCATGCTAGAGTAATCCTATAAAATTAGCTAATTAAAACAACTAGCATCAAAACTTATCAGCAAGCCAAATGTTGCAAATCCAAATTGTCTTAAACTTCCAGCTTGAGGGAGAGTTTTACTTAGGCTAGGATAACAAAGAAACGTTTTCAAGTAGAAACATTAACAGAAGTTTGAAATTATCATTCAAATGAAGTCCTGGAATTTGGAACATTCTTTCTGATTACTTGTTGGTATTAAATAAAAAAAAAAAAAAATAAAAATAAAAAAAACAACCCAAATACTAAAGGCCAACATTTTTTTTTTTTCCCATAAAGTCATGTAACCCGGACAGTCAAGGATGTTTCATTATTTATAACAATAGAGTTTGAGAAGCCACTGTTGTAAATTCCTGTAATGCCTGTAATGTCGCTTTCTCATGTAATTTCCTTCTGATCCAGAAAAGACTTGTACAGAAAATGTAAGAATTCATTTTACATCTAAAAGTTGCTGTCAAAGTAAGTGCAGATATAAGAAGATTCACATATCTACACTGTTAACTTCTTTGGGGTGTTATTCAGACATATCTCCTCAGATCAAGTCCTACAGTTTTTATGTACCTCCACCTATTACAATACATTTAGACTTTCTTTTTAAAGAGGAGATACATATTTTTTTCCAACTTCTGTGTAAAAAGTAATAAAACATCTGTACTTTATCTGTGAAAAGTGAGCACTGTGTATCCAAAACTAACTGCCAGCAAAAAAGCCCTATCAAAATTCTAGCCCCTTGAGTGATGTACATTTTAGCCTCTAAAAATTCCACTGCAGTTTGGCTATGAAACAATAGGCATATAAGTAAAAAATAAACAAAACCCCAAAACTCACCACATTTCTATCTTTATATCATACTGTTTTAATAGCATACAGTACAGTCTAAGAAAAAAATCCACTGGAATCATAATGACTGTATATCACCCACAAAGCATTTAAGTCATACACTTTATAGTTCTGTGCCAGCTTCATGGAAGAACAGTCATGATATCAATGCTTAATTTTATTTTAAAAGCTCAAGGGCAAAAATGTCTGGAACTGCCTGTGAGATTAACCATACTTGAAATAAAGGTACAAAATGTAACATTTTTAATGTTATGTGTAACTCTGTGCTATGTCTAAGTTACAGAGCTAAACCAGATGAGTTGAGTGAGTGAGCCCAGCAATTTTAGGTGATGCAATTGCCAGATGTACCCTTGCAAGTAGGTGCTGAGGGTTTTTTGTTTCTTCACAAGTTGCACAGTTGTGTCTCAAAACTAGGCAAAGCCTCAGTGTATTCCTATATCCAAAATAAGTAAGGATATTCTAATATAATCTGGGAATATTATGCTAAGGGCAAGGAAGAAAACAGCAGGAGAAGCTCTGCTATCTGATTTAAGGAAGGGGAAAAAAAAGAGAAACCTCTCAGAAGACCAAGTCCACTGCATCCATCTTTTCTTCCAGTCTGGAGCTCATCCTCCTCTTCTGCCTCGTATTTTCCTGACATTATATTTCTCCATGTTAGTAATTTTTTATCTCTATTTCCAACAAATTAGATCCCAGCATATTAAGGGATGGCAGCATGTGGAAGCAGTAAAGGTACTGCAGTTGGAAGAGGAAAGGCTGCACAGCACCTTCAGGCTCTTGGCCAGTTTGGTGGGAAGCCAGTTTTCAGCTCATTCCTGTGGTGGCAGGATATAAGGAGTGTTAGAAAGCAGGGAAGGGGGTGGATTTCCATCTGTTTAGGTGGGAAAGTCACAGTGAAAGGGAAGGCCTGTCTTCACATTACCCATCAAAAGCACCTTGGATAGTAAGCATCGCTTTCACCATTTAGAAAAACAAAGTCAGATACAGTAAATTGAAAATTTAAGTTGGATTAAAAAGAAAAACAAAGTAGAAAAGGAAGAAGGTGTTAGCTTCAGTAAAACTGAACCTTGAGTTATGCTTCCATCATAGGGAAGGGACTTTGCTTGCTTCGTGATCACAGAGTTCAAAGTCTATTACCACTGCATGTTGCTTTTTCCAGACCATTGAAAACATTAGTCATTTTTGTTTAATTCATGAGAAACAAGCAGAGGAAAACTTTGAAGTCTCACAGTTAATTGCCTACTTTTTTGTTTTTTAACCACATCATTTGAGATGATGTGAGATACTGAGATACTGAGAAGAAACCCTACTGGTAACCAGAGCCTTTCCAGAGCAGACCAGAGGGGAGAATGGTGTATACAAACAAGCACAATTTCCTGAATCAGTGTTTAAGAACAGAGAGTTTGTGCAGACTGGTGTCTTGAATTTGCCTGACTTGCCCAACACTGTTGAAATACCTAATCATCAGATCTATGTTACCATTTCTTTCTTCTTTCCCACTGAGATTCAGGAAAGTATTTGCCCTGCTGCATTTGAGTTGAGCAAGCCCTTAGCTTCCCACCTGCGTTGAGCAACATCGTCTTGCAAGCTGGATCATCACGAGTCTGCCATATTTAAATATCAGGGACTTGTGATGTTGTTATGTGTAAAAATAGGAATGACATCTTCATCCCAGGAAAGCAGAGGACCCAGAGGATTTAAGTCTGCTGTCCTCATCCTCAGATGGGTCTGGTAGGGAAGTACACTTAAAAAGCAGGCCAGGAAAGGCTGTAGCTGTGTATGCCCAGTAGCAGACCCTGCAAGATCATCATTCTAATTGTCTTAGCAAAAGACACCATTGCAGTTCTTCACTTAAGTAATAGGGAAGCAAATGTCAACAGTTAGAAACTTAGTTGTTTTCCATTAAGTTACTGTCTCACATTATGTTCTGTATTTAAAGGTTAAGCTGATTGGTCTCCACAATATTGTATGAATTAGGAAAAGCTAGGTGAAAGTCGAAGACTTGGCCTTTGAGAACTATACATTCTTCTGATGCGTTTATATTTACCAGTTGTTATCAAAAGACAAAAAAGAAATATTTCTCATGGCATTTCTATTATTAAGGCACTTTATAAGCAAAATGGTTTATTTTTGTGGATGCATAAGATATTTTCAACACAGCTGTATAAATGAATGTGAACTCATATTTATAAATCTGTGACCTGATTTTTAGTAGTTGCTTTCCATTAAAGCCTCTGACAGATAAGTATTTAAATAAGTTATTATATGTGTTCTAAATAAGGGCCATCTGACTTAAAGTCCCTAAAAGTAGTTAGATATTTGGTGAAAATGATGAATTCTTGGGTACTGATTCATGTGATCTGAAAATGCCATCCATTTCCTGATTCACCTTCATATCTCCTCCAGGAAAAAATATAATATTTTACAATGAATACAGTCAGTCAAACAATTTTTATGTGTCTTTTTTTCTGTCTTTCAGCCAATTCCCTGAACTGATACTTTCAAAATGAAGAGGGAAGATAGGAGTGGGAATGAAGAATGCCTTGGAGAAATCCAGTCATAAAGTTTGAGGAGTAGAAATAATAGGAAATATTAATAACTCTGGTCTCTTACATAGGTCAGAATTTAGACTGAAATGATATAAAGTTACAAACCTGAGACATAAGGGCTATTAAATTTGAATCAAGAGTCACAGATTTTTAAATTAATGCATGATAAAAATATTTGCTTTTTCCCCCTCTACTTTGGATGGTAATATATTCTGCTGCCTTACACAACTTTCTTATATAGACTAAATTTTCTTTTTTTTTTTTTTTGATATTAGCCCCAAGATACCTCTTCAAACTAAGCCAGGACATAAATTAGCAATCCAGTAGTTGCTCCTCTCTGTCTGCTTGTCCCTAATCATTAATATTGAATTCCTGTGTTCAGCAGTACAAGTGGGATTTGGATAGAGAGCATGCGCACACACCCATACAAACACATCACACACACACATACACACATACATATATATGAATGACTTCATCACTGCCAAGAAGTCTAAAACATAGTATATAGAGCGCATCTAGACTTCAGTTTTGTTCTTGCCTTTTTGGGGATATTTGGCATAACTCCTGCTTTCATAGAATTAGACCTTCATAATTTCTAAAAAGAATTTTAACCAGCTGTGAAGTCCTCACAACTCAGACAACATTTCTGTGGCACTGATCTAGCACTAGGAGCCCTATAACAAGCTTACCAAGTGGTGGTGGAATAGTCTGTGCTATTTAGTTTAATTTCATAGTATATTCTCAAAGTAGGCCAACACCTAAGTCACTTTTAAAAAGTGATTTGTATAAATTAGCATAAACCCCTGTATGAACCTTATTGTTTTGCTTTGAGCATATCTTAAATCCACTATGAAATGAAAAATTGAATAGAAATTAACAAAAATAAAGACTAATTTGTAATAGGTTTTCTTATAAAGAGTTTTACTGTCTTCAATGAGAGTTCATTTACCCCTTTAGTTAGGCACAGACAGCATATTTATGTGACCAAGATCTCACTTGCTCTCTGCCTTTTCACTCTCTGAGGCTGATCATGAACACAATAAGGCAGATGCGCTTGTCAAGAGGGGTTTTGTAGGAAGAGAGTCAGCATCTTAACAAGGTGCATGACATATTGCAAGCGTTTTCCAGCGATAATTCCTGTCAGATCATTTGATAGCAGCAATAAAAAGTTACAAGTCCAGTTCAAGTGGTGTTTTCCACAGTTGCTCCTACTCTGTACTCAGTTGCCTGTTAGGAAGGAGCTAGATGGTGTTTAGACCCAGTCTTTGTAATCTGGAATTGTTGCAGAGCAAAATACTTAACTTGAAAGTGTCTATAGAAGCAGTAGTAGGCAAATACAAAAGAGAAAATAGATTAAAAACTAGTGAGTTTTTGTTACTGATAAATAAAGACAAGTAACTGACACACACATACCCAAACACACACTATGCAAACCCTACTGAATTAGTTACTTTGATGATTTTACTCAGACACTAAAGCACCTTCCTTACAGTCTGGTCTTCTGCTTTGTTGCTATTTTAGCTCAGACCAGACTAGAGCAATGAGAATATGAGGAGGTACCTATGTCTTTCTCAACTTGAAAGGAAGCCCAGTCTGCTCTTCTACAAAGTTTTTGTGCATCGTGGTATCACTTGAGAACTTAGCAAGTGTCATTATTTTTTAATGTGTTTCAAAAGTTCCTTATATGCACTACAAAAAATCTGTTAAGAATCTATGTTGAGCTGAACTCTGTGCTGTCAAACTATAAGCCTTCATTTTGTGCTCTGTCCCACAGTGATCCCCAAACTAAAGAGATCCCACCATTTGCCAAATAGCCATGAGCTTTGCAGGCAAAGTAAAACACATCCATTTATTGCAGGCCAGCTGGATCTAAGACAGACATGCTACTGGCCAGGGATAAGCCCAGCAGTGATAGTGGTAGCACCTCTGGGTGGGTATTTAAGAAAGAAAGAAAGTTATTGCACAAAAACAATTGTGGCCAGAGAAGCTAGGAGTGAGAATACATGAGAGGAACAGCCCTGCAGACACCAAGGCGGGTGAGAAAGGAGAGGGAGGAGGTGCTCCAGGTGCTGGAGCTGAGATTCCCCTGCAGCCAGTGGAGGTCCATGGGGGAGTACAGATCCACCTGCAGCTCACAGAGGTTCATAGGGGAGCAGAGATCCACCTGCAGGCCCTGGGGGCCCATCTCAGAGCAGGGGGATGTCCAAAGGAGGCTGTGACCCCCTAGGAAGCCCATGCTGGAGCAAGCTGGAGCAGGCAGGGCCCATGGAGAAAGAGGGCCCATGCTGGAACAGGTTTTTTGACAGGACTTGTGACCCCGCAGAGGTCACACTGGAGCAGCCTGTTCCTGCAGGGCTGCATGCATGGAAGGGACTCACACTGGAGCAGTTTGTGAAGAGCTGCAGCCTGTGGAAAGGACTCATGTCTGACAAGTCCGTGATGAACCATCTCCCTAGGCTGGAGCAGGGGAGGGACTCCTCTCCCTGAGGAGCAAGTGGCAGGATAAACAATATGTCATGAACTGTATGTCACCCCCTTCCCCATCTTCCTGCACTGCTGAGGCTGCGGGATGAAATCGGGAAAAAAGCCCAGGAAGGAGGGTGTAGTGGGTGGGAGATGTCTTTAAGGTATAAGTTACTTCTTGTTACCCTACTCTTACTTTGCTTGGCAACGGTAAGTAGTAAGCAATAAATATAATAAGCAATAAATAGTGAGTTAGTTAATTTCCCAAAGTTGTGTCATGCATTTCACCTGTGACAGCAATGAGTGCATGATCTCTCCCTGTCCTTATCTCAACCCATGAGGCCTTCATTATATTTTTTTCTCCCCTGCCCACATGAGGAAGGGAGTGAAAGAGTGGCTTTGGTGCGTAACCAGTGTCTAGCTAGGGTCAAATCACCCACTATTATTACTTAATATTTGAATGCTTGACTTACTGCCCTCATCAATAATTAGTATTCTATATAGTAGAAGTTATTAAATATGTAGCCCTCCTATTCCTTTCCATAGCCTGAAAACACGGTAGTTATTAAAATTATTTAAATCAGAAGTGCCATGTTCAAAATATTTTTATTTTTTCCTTTATATTTTGCATAATAAAAACTGTTTTGTTAAAAATATTGCATAATAATTATTTGGTTGGACACACTGAAAACTTGTGAGAGGTTTGGCTTCAGAAGGGAACACCTAGCCTGAGTTTGCTCTAGGAAGCCAGAATTTGACTTTGAAACCTGAAGTTTCATAAATCAGCCTCATTGTAGAACACTGAAGCAGGAGGAGGGATGTGCAGACATGCTATTGAAGAGAAAAACTATTTTTTGCAGTTAGGCCAAGCTCCAATTCAATTACTGGTTTTACTAAGTGGTTTTACTGCTTTTTCAGACTTGAGGGTTCATTAAAGACATAAGTTGAGAGGAAGGAGACTGAAACCCATGTTAGCCTTATAAAGTACTGTCATACTTTAAATAGTACCAGAAGATAACAAATGGAGACCGAGGGCTAATGTCTACACACCTTGAAGTGCCTCCTGTCTCTAGTGGACTTTCTTAATCCAGAACAGAAGCTGAGGGCTGGCAATGGGACTGGTGTGTGCACTGATGCTGTTATGTAAACAAAATAAGGCCGTTCACTGCCTGTTGTTTCATCAACCATATGTTTACAAATAATTCAAAGGCTAAAATTTTAAAAATAGTTGTAGCATGACAAAACTGTTAATGAAATAGTTTGTCAGATTTCAAATGGGTTTGTCAGTGGGGGATAGAGATTCTAATTAAAAAGACAAGAGTGAGTAAAGGAAAAAATACACAGGAGCTACATGGGTAATGCTATCTTCTGTATTGTAATAATCACTTCCTTGTACTATCAAAATGAAGGCATTGATAAGACGACTTAGTTGTAAAATGGAAAAAAGTACCTGAATTCTCCCAAGGAGAAAATAACACTCATCCAACTGCAACTCAAAGCCTCCATGCCTGCCAACATCCTTGACTTTTCACAGAAATAGGCTATTACATCCCAAAGACACAGGAACCTGGACCAGAAGATAAAAACTAATTCAAAAGTCAAGGACTTTGCTGAGAGAAGAAAACAGCTCCCCAAAGCTGTTCATTTTGAGATAAAGTGGATAACTAGCACAAAGGAAGAGATGCGTTCATTCCAAAGTGTGTATGCATGGCACAATAGCAAGCAGTCACTCAACATGGTAGACAATTGGCAGTTTCTATAGCATGATAAGTCATGTAAACAAAAAAAGAAAAAAAAAAATTAATCTGAGACATATTCATTAGCATCAGCTTCTGGGAGAGTTTTACATACTAATTTCTCCATGAGACAAAAGCGAATGCAATGTTACGGCAGCTGCACATGGAAGGAAGAAACTGTGGAAAGATAAGTTTTCCCTAGGCTGTCTCCTATGTCTGAATGGTGACACTCTCAGCTCCTCCTGCTTTCCATATCCTGGAAAAGGTGTGAGCTATATTCCTCCATCCCTCATGATCTTGCTGCTTCCACCATGTCCTCTGGAATCTTTGGAGAAAATAAGCACAGACCAGCTCCCCATGACATATAGTATAATCGATTTTATTGCCTTTTTACTTGTTCAGGTTGTTCAGTAAAGGACCTCAGGTTTTGTCTAGACTATTCGCATTGTTACTTCTTTTGTTTTAGGGAAGGAACTGGAGAGATGTTATAGTATTTGAGGGGAAAAATTATATGAACTGGAAAAATTCTGTATGGTCATACATACTTTCATTCTCCTGCTGTCATCAAAAGCAATGTGAATGGACTGAATACTGCTGTTTTATAATTTTATATCACAATGTTTGAGGAAATTAATTTCCAAACACTTCTACTTGACATTTAGTGGTTGATATTCCCAGGGTCAACAGACATGGACCTGCCATCAAGAATTCCCTACATGTTCCTTACAGCAGCAGGTTGTCAGGCAAAGCCTCCCACTTGGCTGATTAAACAGGATTGTTTTTCACTAGATGCAGTAAGAACACCTGTAAGCATTTTGAAGTTTTGTTCAACAGCAAATACTTGGGAAAGATTTTTTTCTGGCTTGAGTGGGAGGAAGAATGGGTTGTAGCATTTTTGGGTTGATACAACCAAGAGCCTTTTAAGGAAATGAAGTGCCTGCAATTTTTTTGCGCACCAGTGGGATTTGCAATTAGAGGAAAACTAATAGATAGTACAAATAAATACAGCTCAAAGTTGCTGCTGTATTTAGTGGCATCTCGCAGTACACTGCAAGTCTTAAAAGTAACACAGCATGAAAAGTATCCTTTAAACCTGAATCAATTACATTCTGCTTGGAACTCCCTATGAAGAATCACACAAAACAAAATTCAAATGCATATTCTGTATAGCAAATACAACTGAATAATCAGCAGGAAAGTACTTAGAGTGTGCCAAAACACTCCTTGGATTTGTTAGTTGGATTTTCTCATGAAAGAAAACCAAAATTGAGTCTTTTCATTTTAAATGACAGCTTTCCTTTCTGTTCTCAAATTCAGATCACTCATCCAAAATTACAGATAACTAACATATATCCTATGTTGCCTAACTGTTCAACTTCTAGAGGACGGGGGTTTTTTATCTATTTAGGAGCACAACAATACCGGTTACTGCTGATAATGTGTTGTCATCCACAAATACTATACCTGAGGAAACCACAGTCAAATTTATAACTCTGTGTATTTACTGTATTTACTCAGTGGTTAGCACAACAGGACTCTGGTTTCATTTGGATCTACCAACAGCATTAATGTTATAGCAAAAAAATCAATGACAGTCCTTCTGTTTGATAGAATGTTACACACTGTGATTTTCTGTGGGGGCTGCTACAGATAAACTCTACAAATCTGATGGGGAAAAAAAGCCAAAGATGTTCAGATATTATAATCAGATATTGAGGTCTGAAAATCCCTTAACACTGCCAAAACCTAGGAATGGAGTGTCTAACTATATCTGATTAAAATATCCTTAAGGGTATATTTGGTTTCTCAGAAATTAATTACCTAATGTACATCTTTCCTTGGTATTTGTTTTCTGTTTTTTCTTATAACTCCCTCCCTTGTAACTGGAAGTGCTGAAGAACAAGTCTTGCTGATTTTTTAGAAGGGTTTTTTTCCTGGTAACATTATAAATGAAACTGCATTTTACTTAAGCCTGTGGAAAATGTAATTTGTTGTGTCACAGCAATCACTCAGCATGTGTCCAGCTGGGTTTGATGATACCAGACCCCACTTGCTATAAAACCAGTAGCAGTGGCCTCAAGGAAGGAAGAGTAAATGAAGAAAGACTGATATCTTGGGGGCTTAAACTAGTTTGGGTCATCAGGAGCTAAAAGGGAATGTTTTAACTTGCCAATGAATTGCTCTTCCAATGCCAAGGCAAAGGAGTAGAGGCCAAATTAACATCTCATATCTCATTTCAAACACATTCCCCATCTTTTACCAACGTCGTTTTGATTATTTTAGAATAGAGAAGGGGGGGAAATGTTGTGCTATGTATGTATCACTTAAAGCACTTTCTGAAAAGATTAGTAAGAGCATAACAAGAAATACTAGATTTTCAATCAAGTTTTCAATCTAATTTTCAATCTAATTTTTTAGATTTTTGAGCTTGTCATGGGGCAACTTCAGTTCCACCCACTTAAGAGAAAGCAGTACAGCACTTCTGAAAATTCATCAATACCCCACTTGTTTATGTTAGTTCAATTCAAGGTGACCTGATTAGAAAACCTTCATCTTGGAAAAGCACAAGTACAGGCTTGCACCACTGTCTAGAACAAAGCAGAAAAACTTTTATCCCTTCAAATGTTTGTTATTGCGATCTTAACAGTGAAAATACAGTGAAAGCACAACAGATCCAGCACAAACAAGGCTCACTCCACCAGCATCCCACCAATGCTAGACCAGGAGGTCAGACAGTGCCATTGCTCTGGAACAACTTTTTAACCTGATCTCTAAACAACTGATTAACAAGCATACAACAAACTGCAAGTTCTTCAGAAGATAGTAATAAGAGAGAACAACATTAAACAAGAATCATAACTCCCTTCAAATCTCACCCTATGGCATCTCCTGATTTGTCTGATAGATGGGAAAACAGAGTCTCTGAGCTCAGCTCCAGAGTAGAGAACCAAGAACAAAGAAGGAAAGCTGGAATGCTTCACAGAGTTTATTCACCAGCGTAGGCGCTTACTTTTTTTAGACCTGTTTTTATTTAGGACTGGAGGATTGTTTGATACAAAAGAAAAATAATTTAAAGAGGAGCAGAGATTAAAAGCAAGCAGATGGGGAGAAAGCAGAAAGATAAAAAACCTCAAAGGGTAAGGAAAAAAGGAAAAGGTAAAATTATGTTGCCCTTCACTGTGTCAACCAAATAATAAAATGTTTCCTCAGTACTGTGCCTGAAATCCACCCACCCTCTGCCAAACAATATTCACATAGTCCCTCCACCCAGAACACTCAAATTCTTTAGTGTAAGAGATGGAATAGGGCAATGGTCCATCTAGCCTAATTAACCTGTCTCTGATGGTCACCCATATGAGAAGGAGTTCAGCAAGGCAAGCATTCAGCTGCACATCAGTGATTAATGGCTTACAGACATCCAGTAATGCAAGATCTCAGTACATTTACACACTCCTTCACAGGCCTGTGTTTCCAAAATTTCTTCCATCACTGATGCATCTACAGCCTCTTAGGCAGAGGAATGTCACAGCTGAGGTGTGCTTTGAGAGGCTGCACTCCCTTTTGTTTTGAACAGCTTCCCACCTAGTTTACCTCATCATTGTATCATAAGGCAAAGTGATTAGTCATTACCTATTTGCCCTCTCCAGACCACATACGCTTCTCTGAATCTCAATTTTCTGTCTGTCCTGAAACAGGAGAAATCAAAAGTGTAAGCAGCCTTTTAAGCTTAGGCACGCTATGGATTTGCATAGTACCAAACTACATATAGAAGCAATAGGAGGTTATCTTGGTTGCTCTCTTTCCTTTTCTACTAATTCCTAACATTCAGTACATATTTTGACTACCACTGAGAGCTGAGCTGATGTTTTCACAAAAACATTAGTTTGACAAATAAGAAAAGATAGTTTATAATAAAACAAAATAGTTTCACAAAAACTATTTCAGTTCCAATATAGTTTTCCTGAGTGACAACAGCAAGTTCAGAATCCATCACTCTTGTGAATTTAGGATTGCTTCCTTCTCTGTGTGTCCCATTCTGGTTGCATACATGGAATTTCACCTCCCCTCTTATCATCCATTTTCATTCCACATTCTGAGGTCTTTCTGCAGAACTTGTAGTTGCTCTTCATCTTTGCTACCCAAAATAACTCCACATCATCTGCATGTGCTTAAGTATCTCTTGCAGTACATGAAGAATAACATGAATTTTCATCAGATTGTATTAAACAGAAAAGCTAAAATTAGCTTTACAAGCATTTGAGAAAAATGCAACAAAGTGCTATGCCTACAAATGAAAACAGCATTCCACTGATCTTTGGTGGAGATGAAAAAAAACCTACAAAACTTGTCATGATTACCACCTTTACACAGAAAGTTTTGGTTTCCAAACAATTTTCTATAACTTGGATTATTTTTTTGATCAAAAGCATCAGAATGGAAGAACAGAATATTGCCAATTCAGTTCAAAATGACCATTTTGAGCCAGAAGTTTAAGATCTGATGAATACTGACAAGACCTTTTTGAGTTTGATGTTTTGACAAAGAAATACAAGCCAGAAGTACAACTGGTGTTCAAGTATTTTCAACAATGGTCTGCCAGTGAATCTGGTTATTTGTAGAGCTCTGCTGAGGTTATTGAGGAGCTGAGAACTGTACCAGTGAAAACAATTAAGTCTGAATGCACAGTGCCAGACCAGCTCACAGCTTGCAGCTCATTTCAGCTTCTGATTACAGCTATAACTGGCCACAATTTAAAACAAGTGAGGAACACAAAATATAATGTTTTTGGTCAATGTCTGCTAAATATTAAAATTTCAGACACCCTTACCTCATAGATAATAAGCTGGCACTTCTCCATTTTTTTCTTTATTTTAACAATGCAAATAATATGAGTCAGTTGATTTATATAAAAATGCAATTTCCAAAGTCCCCTCTGTACTATCTGAGGTAAATAAGGAAAACTAATTGAGGAGGTCATGATGAAAAAAAACAGTGGGTGAATAAATAACTGGTTTTGTGCAAAAGCTTAATTAAATTCTTTGTATAATAAACCTCTCTGGCTTTTGAACACACTGAAAAAAATTTGGCATAAATCTTTACAAACAAAAGGAGAAACATAAAAAGTTGTAAAAAGTAGAAGAAAAATATTATTGGTGAAAATAAACAGAAAATCAGGATTAATATACCTTCAAGGCACTGGATTATCTTCTGATAATTTCTATTTTCAGGGATTCAGTTAATGAGGATGAAAGTGTGATTGGGTCGTTGTTTCCAGTAGACACAGTGGGTTCACAGCTGTTTGCATTTCCTTCCCCATTATTCAGATATTTAAGAAAAAATCCTATGTTTAACAAGTAGCCAGAGGACAAGGCTGGGCTTTTAAGAGGTGTTGTTCCCTTTTATCAGTTTAATTCATTGTGGCCTCTGTAGAAGAGTTGTGGCTCTTCATACTGTAAAGGCTCCAACAAGTTGTACATCAGTCATGATGTAACAGTCTTCTAACACCACTATTTTAGGCTACAAAAGTTTTTATTAATAAATAGGAGTGCCACAGAAAATACCCACACATATCCAGGTTTCAGTCCTTCAATGTTCAAAGAATTTTTATATCCCATCCTAGAAATATGACACTAAAACCGTGTCTTATCCATCAAATATCTGATCAAAATTAAAATAAATTGAGTAATTCTGAATCAGAGTAAGGCATCAGACTCATATGAAAAGATTATGCTTACAGGCAAGAATCAATATACCACAAACATGCAACGGGCCATTTACAATGAGCCTAACTGTTATCTAAATCATCTAGTTAAAATATTGCTAACATTTATAATAGTAACAATGATGATGATGATGATAATAAAAATCAGAAAATATACAGGAAAACCTAAGTGACTGTACCCTCAGTCCAGGCATTCCCAAAGTGAAGCCAGTGTAGGCGAGCATCAGGCACATATCCACCAGGCAATTTCTACCACCGCTCAAACCAGCTCCTACTAGTGCAGAGCCAGACACATCCCAAGCCCCCACATAGCCCAGCACCCACCAAGCCTGTGACCTTCTGCTATTGATGGTAAAAAATCATACTTACTGCTTAATGACTACAGAAATTCATTAGCCTTTCAAATTAAGTTAGATGGGAAAAAGTCCTAAATATCAGTGAAACCCACACATATAATGCTGGATGCATATGAACATTTCAAAGGGCAAAGAATACATGAAAGGTGTCCTATTTTTAAACTTATCATGGACCTTCAATTTTGTCAAAATTGGAAGAGACTGCAAAAAACCATTAGAACCATCTTATCTTGGAAAATTTGGCTGTAGCTAGCTTCGGTACCTGCTTTTCTTGGTAGATAATGTATCTGTTTCTAAAAGCATCCAGCTAAGGAGACACCACAGCCTTCATGGATTTCTATCCATATTATTGCTAAGATTTTTGTGCTCCTTTACTAGCATGTTCTTTTCCCAGTTGTGATGGGGAGCAGTTTATTTTCTTCATTTTCCAGTTACCCTTAATGCTTATGTAGACAGTAAAAAAACTTCATTTTTTTTCTTTTTGAGGAAAAAATATCTTTATTCCTCCATAATGTCCTCATAGGTCACAATTTCTGCACTTCCAATAGTTCTTGTCCCTTTCTTTCTGATTCTCTCCTGGTTTCATCTCACCTACAAACTCCATTATCATCTTTACCTCAAATATTGCTTCATTCCAGACTTCTCTTCCCCAGAATACTATCTTCATAGGGTAAGATCAAGGCATGCCTTGCTGATATGCCCTTGGCTGTCATCTCAAGTTCAATACATCTGAAACAGAGTGCTGCCTCTCTTCTTCAAGCCATCTCTTTTCTGCTTCTTCTCCAGATTCTGAAAGGACTTTCCTGTCCTGCTAGTTTCAAACACCCATAACTTGGATGCCAGGTTTAATTTAGACTCTGTTATATCCACAGAACCATCTCTATAACTTGGCTTTTTTCATCCACTCATGCTGTTAAAGTTCTCATTAAGGTAACAGGTTACATATTACCTTTACAGCTCACTTACTATAACATCTTGGCCCCAGAAAAGGCATTTTTGTCCTGGGCACATCTATTTGTACACTGTTACCAAAACTGTCTTCAAAACCTACCGGTTTGATTTGCTCATGCAGCTCTTTGCCAGGTCGAAAGTAGCCATCATAACAAACAAAAAAAACCCTGCTTTTTAAAGAAATCAACATCTATTTTCCTTATTTGAATATTTTTTTCTTTTATTATCCAGGAATGAGGTTCAATCTTTAATTAGTCCACCTCTTGCTCGATCTGCTTATTTGTTCAAAAAGCCTATATGGAGCTCCCCATAAATATACATGATTTTAGGCTTTTCACTTCCCTGGTCCCTTCATGCACACATCTTTGCTGTAGTGCCTAATAATCCTCCCCAAAAAACAACTGATAATTACCAATCTGTTATTGTGTCAAAGACAAGCACATTTAATTGACGTTGTCTCCTAATCTCCTGGAACACTGGTTTGTCTTCAGTTTTTTACCCTTTATTTTGGATGGACAATATGCTCTGTTATGTAGTGAGTGCCTGATCTGGGCTTGGGTGTCCTAAGAAAAATAATGATGACAAAATTAGTACTTATATTGTATCACACAGAAATTGAATGATGCAATGCAGCAAATAAATTCCTAAGCTAGGATCTTGCACAAGCATTGTAGTTCACAAAGTTTAGAAAAGCACAAACGTCTGCCAACATTGCAATATATTTATTCTCATTAGAGTTGCAGAGGCAGTAGTCCTGCTAAAACTAGTATAATTATGTATAAACGATGTTGGCAGACTTCAAAAAATGTGTCAGAAGGACCGAACCAGATGTTTCCTGTTCTGCATATCCTCAGTAGGTTTTACACTATTAATTTTCAAATAAAAGTGAAGGACTTTTTAGTGAAGTGTGTTTCTCTTTTTTTCCTGAAAACACCACCTTCTAATATTGAACAGAGATAGTACATAAGTTACCAATTAAGTTTCCAATCACTCAAGCTTTCTAGGCAATTCAACTGATCTGCCTTCTATCAGATGCTATGTATTTCCTTAATCCTTGAAGTTTATTAATATTTTAACTCATTTGTCATTTTATTCCTGTTTCCAAAACTTAAGAGCATAAGTAGCTCCTTCCATAGCTTTCATTCCAGCACACTTGTGAGCGAGATATGTCTCGTACAAGTGATTAAAAAAGCCTGTGCTACTGAATAGAAGCCTATTTCTATTTGCATGGGTTTTGGCTTTTTTATCTTAGTACTCCCAGTCCATGCTCTCCATAAGCTTTCTTTTGAGGAACTGCAGTAGCCTGGATCTAGTGGGCACATATTGCAGGCTCAGGCCTTTGCATCATCTCTCTGTATCTTACTCATGATCTCTGCCATGAAATCCAGCTTTTCTGTTCCCAGTCTCATGTAACTTCCATTACCTATGCTTTTTTTTATTATTCCTCAGACTGTAATACTTACTTCTGTACACTTGCAGATCCCCTTACATATGGTGACATAACTTCATATAGTTATGTAATCCTGAGATCTATTTCTCTAAGGATAGTATTTCCTAGAAGCAAGCATATCCTTTAACGATTAAACTAAACATATTTTGTATATTTTGCATCTCAAAGAGGAATACTAGTAATTAGGAAAAAAAGACAGTCAAAATAAGATGGAGTTAGAAAGCATGGGTTTTCCAGTAAGTGCCATATCTTAAATAAATACACATCTCCAGAAAATTTATACTGGAAGAGCATTAAGAAAGAATCCAGTCGTAAGGAGGGAGGTAAAAGCCTCTCTTATTATACACTGTGGGACATTTTCTTCTGATAGCTAATTTCTGATTAGGTAGTCAGTACCATGGCCTGATTTGCATTGCACTGATTAGGCTTTCTCAGGCAATGAAGACTCAGGGTTGTGCCTGTTTCATTTCAAGCTACATAGAAAATATTCTTCTCTTTTATTTACAGAGGCTGGGATGAATTGCAAGAAATCCATTAGGTACAACTGTCCCAGACACTTAGAAACTATTAGGATAAACACAGTCAAATTCCTTCCTTCTCCTTTTTCTAATACTCTGGTAGGGGATCAGAGGAAACTCATGCATAATGCCTTATTCCTTGTATTTGCAAGCATTCTGACATCAGAGTCTTTCTGCAGAAACAAAACAAAGCAAAACACTTGAGGTATTTTTGATAGTGAATAGGTCTTTAACTGGACTTACAGTTGAGACATTGATCCAAGGACAAATCATGAAGAGAGCATAAACTGACAAGAGATTGTTTCCTGGAAGGAAAACAAAATATAAACAGTTGCCAGACATTGCTTTGGGAAACAAAAACCCCTAACAAGCTCTTTTTTTCATATTTGTGCTTACAATGACTTAGTGATGAATTTTCTGAGAACATCTGGTCCATGAAAATATTTTAAAAAAGACTGAGTGTCTTCCACTGAGTTCCTTGCCTACAGTGTTCATGTATTGTCTCCATCTGGGTTCACGTAGCAGGGATCATGTAGCAGGGATCATCCAATGGTCCCAGTGAGCAGCCCTTTATGTAAGCCAGCAACAGAGGTTTTGTGAGAAAGATGCATCTTTACAAACATTGTCAGCTTAAGCCAAGACAGGAGACATATATAGCTGTTTGACATTCCACAGCTTGATATACCAACCTCTGCCAGCTCTGCAGAGGAGGAAGGGTGAGGTCTGGCTCCAGGCATTGCATGAGTGCAAGCTGACATGTGGTGTAACAGTCTGAAACAGTCTGAAATCTGTCTCTGACAGATTTATCTTGAGGTTACAGATGACTGTCCAGATGGACTGGAAATCTCTCCTCTGGAAGGTATGCAATTGCTATTTGTAGTCCATTTGAACTCCAGTGAGTGACAATTTGCTTCAGTTTCTCATCTGATTCAGCTGTTTATAACAAAACTGAAGTTCAAGATTGTAGTGCTGCCCAGAAATCTATGGCTTTGAGTAAGGAGTTGGACAGACTTAACTGCATTAGCTCCACATGCACAAGTTAATGAACATTTCCTGCAAACATCCTTAGCACTGGGGAGAGTCTGGCGATTACTTTGCTGTGAATCACAGATATCTAACAGGAAAGAAAGAGCTCACAGTATAGAAGCATGCATCTGGAAGGGAGATAAAAAGTTTCCTTAGCATTACAAAAAGAGAAAGAAGGAAACTATCTTGAGACTGAAGTCCAGTTTTCTCAATCCAAAGACAGAAATAAATATTTGTATTTCTATTTTGTAGAAATTAATTGCCATAAGTAGACCTTTCCCCTTGGTTTACAAAACACATTACCTCCCAATCAGGTATCCAATAAAGCAAGGTTATATTATTTCACATGCTATTCATGAAAGACATCCATGAAAAGAATAAAAAAAGCCACAAAAAGAATCTGTAATTGATGAGGATACCCAAACAGATGAATTCCAGGGTGTGGCTAAAGATTATTCTATCTCAAACCTAAAACTAAGGTAAAGATGAAATTTGAAGACACTGTTTGGGAAAAAAAGTGTCACTGTTCTTCCACATATCACCTTGGGCTATCTTGGTTATCTCACAAATTGGCTGCATTTGTAAATGATGGCAGAGATTTTTCTTAGGACTTTGCATTCTATATGCTTAAAAGCTGCTTCTGCCTTCAAAGGTGAAAAACTGCACTGAGTTCTCTTCAGAATTTTTGAAGAACCCTTTATCATCACAATCATTATGGCAAATTATACGGAAAAATAAGGACTAAACTGCCAGTGTTACTCATGGAAATGTAAATACCCTTCAGAAAGTGAAGCCTTGTATTATTTAGCTTGAGACTGAAATCTGTTCACAAAGGCAGATGCTTTGTTCTGTCAGTAAGAAGTATTTACATAATGTTAGTTTTCCAGGCACAGTTGGACTGAAATAGAGGAGTACTTTACTTATTTTAGTCTGGCCTTTGGAGTTATTTGTCCCTGGGAACAGCTGTCATTAGAAAAAGCAGTTTAGTTTTCTTAGCATGTGGAATGATAGTACCTGGTATCATTTTAAAATGACTTCAAGATGTCTTCTCTAAAAATCATCACAAACTTGTCTTGAGGAACTAAATGAGTTGGTAATTGATGGCCCTTTTTCTCTGATCATTGATTTTTCAGTCTTCAGGGTAGTACCAGCTATGGATGGCACCTCTTGCAAAGCTCTGAGATCAATTGGGAGCAATGTAATAGCAGAACAGTGTGTACTCATGTCATGATGATAAAGATGAAGGGTTCTTGGGAGAAGCTGCAGGGTATGTCCTCATGATTCAAGATCTGTGTCTTCTTTGCTTATTGGGTGTTCATCATCTCTGTCCCTAAAAACTTATCTGAGAGTACTTGAAACCTGAGGCCGCAGGAGTATCAAGCCATTTTAGCAGTACAGTGTAGATAAATGGGAAGAAAATTTGCTTCTACACTTTGATAAACTCAACAGTGTATTTACTCTGAGTAGTACTGAAGAGGAAATAATTTGCACCAGCAATAAATTACTATAATAATTTTTAAACTGATGATTTAAGTTTTGGATGATAACATAAAGCCTGTTTCAGTGTTGCAATTCTTATATTGGGAATAAAGAAGTTGTATTAAACACAGGAACTAGATACTCTTAGAAGCTGAGTTGGATGAGGAGCAACCCTCAGTGGTGTTGCTACCAAAATGGTAATTTGAGCTCTGTTCTCAATCAGAAAATATATGCATATATGACCTTCCTTTTTTCTGTTTTCTTTTTTCCCCCCTTTTTTGTTTTTATACCTCTATGCTTTCGCTATGTCAGCAGTGGAAGAACCAAACTCATCCAATTCCCTGCTTTTAGAACCATATCCTTACCGACAGCAATAGACAGATCATGGAAGATCATAGGAAGAGAGAAAAATCTTCAAGTTTTTACTTTTTGCTTTCAGAGAGCAATCTCATTTTGTTGTTAGTGCCTGTATTTACTTCTCCTGGAAGAGAATGACTGACAGATGAAGCAGCTGAGTGTTTTTTCTTAAAACAATGTAGAAAAAAGCTTTGCCTTTCTGGGAGAGGCACAAGTCCCTCATGTTTTGAATCCAACTTTTGAAATCACTGTGATGCCAAATATGCTGGGAAATTAAAAAAATAAAAAATAAAAAATAAAATCAGAATTAAAATTGGCAGATTTTACAAGAAATTAATGCCTGTTGGCTTGGAAAAGACAGGTTGCAGAATGAATGACAGATGAGCAGACATTCAGGGGCAGTATGAGGGAGTTCTGGAGCTGCTGTCATTCTTTCTTTTCTGACCTCACTGGATGAAGAGCTGAAAGAATTACTGATCATAGGATTGGGCTAAATAACAGTAGTACTGTCTGAAGGCTTCGGTGTAGTATACACTGAAGTATGGCATATATAGTATAGAGTGGTTTCTAAACAGATGAGCTCTTATTGAAGAACCAAAGAGTCTGAGACTTGAAGGTTGAAAAAAATCCTTATGAAGAGTAAATGGCATCTGTTCAGAGAGCAGGAGGTTTAAATAGATACTTCTACTGTATCACCGAGCTCAGCAGTGTCAGCTCATTTCCTTGATCCAATTTTTCTTCTGATATTGACTTTTTACAGGTTGCTGGGCTTTGGTTTGGGTTGGCTTTTGATGTTCTTTTTCGGTTTATTTCAATATGACAAGTGCTTGTTGTTCCAAATAAAAAATCTGAAGCACCTTCATTACATAAATCAAAGATTTTTTTTTGTATTTTTTTCAGAATTATATAGAAAGTTTGTAAAGAGTCTGATTTCTGGCATGTATGTCCTAGAGAACATTCCATAGATAAGATATAGGAGAGTTGAATTATATTTCTGATGAGCTCAGATTTCACTACTGGCCTGGATCCAGCCAGGACAGGGTTAGTTTTTTACAGTAGCCAGGAGGGGAGCATGGTCAGACTCTAATGTCATTCAGTACTTTCTCAGGTCACTTGCCAGGAGGAGGAGTAAGGGATTCTCTCTCTTGTTTCTTGGGAGAAAAAGTGTGGTGGGAAAAATGGTACAGTACTCTTTTACGTTCTCTATAAATCATTTTTGTTCTCTTATATCTTCTTTTATTAAAATTGTTGCACTTACTGTTCGTTTTCTTATCCCATTGCTGTTTCCAGTGAATTGTTCTTATCTCAACCCATGATTTTATCTTTTGTGCCTCTAACCCTCAACTCCATCCTCAGAGCAGGAAGGGGGAGAGAAATGGGCAGGGAGCGAGTAAGCAGCATGTTGCTTGGGAGAGTCCCAGTGAGGGCACAGAATCGAGGAGTATCATTCCTACCATGACAACTAGCAGTACTGGAAGGTAACCACAACACACAAGCGATCTGGTACAGCACAGCAGCACAGAGAATGCACTTTCTAGTGATTATGCATACCCTACTTACAAAATTTATATTTCAAATTACACAGAAAGGACAATTAAACACCATCATCAGCTACATGATAGAAGAATCAGGGTCTAAGAAAGGAATAATTCGTAAGAAAGGAAAAGTTGAGCCTGTGACACAAGTCCAAGCCCAATCTTAATGGATAGTCATCCTCTTCCAAAATAACATAGAAGAGGTTCTTCTCTCTCAGCCTCTTATCACCATCACCTACAAAAGTTTTGGCCACTCCTCTATTGGTGGTGTAGGTTGCACAAATAATGGACAGGTTGCCTTGGACAATTTTAACTACTTACATCAGAACTGCACCACATTAGGAAAAAGAAGGCGTTGCAATTATCACAAAAACTGTGTTATACCTGAAAAATATATTTAACTTCCTAATGCCTAGTCCTCCAACTGAAAACAAATGTTTGGTATTAACAGAGCACAAGCTCTACGTTCTTTGTCCCACTCCACCATTTCCATTTGCCTTTGAATGAGGACTGAGTAGCAGACACTCTTGTGCTACCCTATTTCATGCCCAAGCCATAAGACCATGATCTGTAACAAAGCTACATTTGAGTGAGTGGAGGGAATTACTCCCAGAGGGGCAACATTTCTTATTTTTCTATTAGTAAGGAAGTCAAGCACAATATTTAGTTATGGCCAAACTTCTCTGAAATGTAGTCAATGGTCCAGAACATATATCCCAGTCCTCCTCCATCTCTCTTGCCAAAACAAGCAATAGCAGCCATTAGTACACAGACAACAGAGGAATTTCATACTCTATGATTGCCTTATATTAGAAAAGGGATTTTTCATAAGTTCACAAAATTAGCAAAGTTCATGCTTTATTGATGTAAATATCACAAAATCAACTCACACTAAACTACTGAGTTATGCTTCTTGAATTCAAGATTATAGGACTGGTTTATTTTGCTGTAAATGCACTGCATACTTCATTTCTACACAGACAGTGGAACAGGCTTCGTGCTTTTTCTTTACCAAGAGAAAAATACATTTTTCCCAAAATGCAAGGGAAAACACATTTATTCCTTCATGTAAATATTTTTGTCCTTTCACCTGTTCATATACAATGGAATCAGGCCTGATAAATTCATTAAAAAATTATTTCCTTCTTAACAAAGCTCACAAAATCATCATCATCTCACTCCTGGGGAGAAAGTTCCTCTGAGGCAAGTTCTCTTTAAAGGCACTCATACACTCCAGATAGGTGATAATAGCCAAATTCCAGAGGGATCATTACTTCCCCTTCTCTTTCTGCCTCAGCAAGACTGGAGTAGGGATTTTTTGCTGTGCTGGGATAATGAGCCATATCTCTGTCTCAGTCCTGTTCTGACTCTTCCCTGATGCTGATCTTGCCACAGTTGCTTTACAACTCCCATACTTTTTAACAGGACAGGCTGCATATTAATCTGGAGCTCAAACACAAGGGCCCCTTCCAAACCAGTGTTCAAAAGAAATGTTTTATCTCCTTTCACTACAAAGTACAATACCGTGATCCAAGTGGGAAAAGGTGGCATAAGAAGATGATTGATGTATTGCACTTACTTCAAATGCAAATTTAATGTGTTTTTATAAAGGCCAAATCCCACTTTATGTACACACTATTGATTAAGAATTAGCTGACAGAGATCTTTTAACAGAGGTATTGGTACAGAATTGTCCTTCACAGTGGGGATTTTCTATAAAGATTCTTGACTACATTCAAATTTATTCAGCTTCTCCTGACTAGAGAAATAGACAAAAAGTAAGCCATGTACTCATCCAGCTTTTCATGCACTATCCAAAGGTGGCATAGATCACATGATAAAAAAACGTGTGTAGTAGGAACTACAAAGGATCTTACTGAGGTAAAGATCATCATGTGCCCTTTTGTAATTTGAACATTCTACTGCTGATACTCTCAACAGCTGCAGATTGTGAAGCTGTTTCCTGCCGGCCTTTCTGTGGGAGCAAGCTACTTGTCTGCTTCAAGGAGAGAAGTATCTGATTAGATACTTATCTGCATATAGAAATGGCCACTTGCCTGTAATGTAACATATGTCTCAGACACTGCAGGGCAAAAGATATTATAAAGCCAATAATTGTTATGGGACTGCTCAATGGCAAGCTACATTGATTTTACATCATAATATTTCACTGCAGGATGAAACAAACACTGCCCTCTCATGCACCTGAAAATAGTTTCTGCACTGATCTCCTAAAAGCTGCCCATTGCACATCAAACAGCAGAAATGAGCACAGGGTATTTCTGAAACATTACAGCTCACCCACAGCAAATCAGCTGCAGCAATTCTCCAGTAACATGTACAAAAGGAGTTCAAGCTTCCTGACAGGAGGTTACGTTCCTTATCCCATCTCCTATTTCTGTATCTCTTTTATTCATTTCCCAGCAAAATAAAAGAAATTATCAGAAAATATTAATACAAAAGGGCAAATCCATCATTCCACGGTATAAAGAGGAAAAATAAATTTGCCCTTTACATAGTTTAAGTCCAAAAAAGACAGAATGAGATACACTTCAGTGGGCCATTGAATATGATGTTGATGCCAGAGCAAAAAAGGAGACAACACACTTGAGTCTTGAAAAGTAAGAGTTATGGGTTTTTTTAATGGAATATAGTCTTTCCCAAGTCTCATTTTGGACTTTTAGGAGACAACAATTTGGGGAGTGGAGAGCTCATAAACACAGAACTCTGCTAGGCATTTTATTTAGTGTCTTGTGACATACTAATCAAATGGCCAGTGCTACACAGTATAATTTTATACATACTTTATCACGAAAAAAATGAAAGAGCTAACTGAGAAACACCTAATAAGAGACAGAGATTTATAGAAATCTCATAGAGTAGTAGGGAACATTCTTTTCTTGAGAGAATTGACAGGAAAAGACTGCAAAACGACCTTGCTTTACACTATTAAATTTTTACTGAGGGCCTAGACTGCTGTAATAAATTCAGAGGACACAAATACCAGCAAAAGGACAGATGACAACAGATAGGACACATATGTTTGTGTGCTATAGGGCAGGTAGGTGAGGGCATGGTTGCTAGCATGTGGAGGGCATCCCTTTGCTCATATTTCACCTCATCAGGTCAGTGCAGTGTAGGGAGTGCATTGACTGGATGGGAGCTGGCTTGCAGTGCTAGCTGGGAAAGCTACAATCCTCATGTATGGGAACACAAAATGAAGAGGGGGCCATCACACAGAGCAAACAGTCCCACATCAGAACAGGCCTTTCAAACAAGGTGCATTTTCACACGAAATCGTCTGGCTAACAAGAAACATCAGACAGCCCTCGTGGGAGAGCACAAAAGGCCCAGCAGTAACTCCCAGTGTCACACTATGCCAAAAGGACAGATAAAGAGGAAAGCTGTGATCAGTAGTAGCAAGCTGAAATTACACCTGACTGTGACTTCAGTGAAACTAGCAGTAAACTAATTCAGATTACACAACCACTGTCAATATTTGTGTTTTTAAAAGAGCTTTGAGAATTGAAGATGATCAAGAGCCACAAAATCAGTCTGTAGTTTGGGAAAAAAGGGTTTTAAATAATTCAAACGGTCACTTCATCACAGGTGAGAAATGAAAGGCAACATCCATGCAGTACAACTGTCTTTATCATGGAAAAATTAGTGAATACTAATGAGGCCCTGACACTAAAAGGAAAGAAAAAAAGTATACTAGTGTTCACAATCTGATATCAGAAAAAAAAAAACCAGAAAATTAGACACAGCTTTTGCCTAATCTGTCCTCTTTGGAAAACCGTATACTAGTTAAGTGTAAATTTCCTCAGACATGCATTATTCAGATCAAGAGTGATAGTAAGTAACAAAACAGAATGAGGTGCACCATGGGGTCATTTTACAGCATGGGCTTGTGGGGACTGCATTGCACAAAGTGCTCCAGCTCTTGATTGCAGTAAGTCTGATGAAACTGTTGCACAAGATGTACCCCTGATTCTCGTGCAAAAGGTGAGACCAGTGAAATGGATTTATGCAAAAAAATAGTTGCAAAAGCATCTATACCATACACAACACAGACTCACAGATCTGGGTCATGGGGTATACAGGACCCTATATCAGCCAATGTGATCCAGTGCTTCCTTCTGTCACTAAGTTCTATGGATCTATGATAAATACAGCCTAAACAATAGCAAATTGTTTACTGCCACAGTTAAGATCTATGAACCTATTTAGGGTAGGGTAATCACAACTTAAATATTTGAAATGTTACTCAGGTTTAACTCCTTAATCAAGCCTTTTAAGCCAAAACGTAATTGACTTGGGGCTACCAGTGATTAGTTGAGTCAGTTTTGTCAGCATGCAGTGCTCCAGGGCCTTACCCCATAAAACTTATTCAGTTGCTAGTTTATGCTGCTTGTTCCTGTAGTATATATATCATTTGTTCCAGTATTTTTTATATGCTAGGTTGAACTATTAATTTTCCTAATCCAAGTTTCTTGATTTGGTCAAATAACTGTTCACTTATGTTTTCTTCTATGCAGAAATATGATTTCCCCAAAGAGAATCAAAGGATGTTAATGTTTCATACTCCAGTTAAGCAAAGCACCACCTTGATAGTGGTGTTTTATTCTTCTATGTGCCTTTTAGTGTCTCATGTAAAAGATTTTCACTGTATATGGAACACAGAATAAGTCATTTTCCCTTAATGTTCTATGGGAAATTATGTTTCTCTTGAATACTATAAGCAATGTCACTTAGACTTGTACCCAGATTCTTGCACGAAAAAAATGATCTCTGCCTGTTTTAAGATCAATTCACATTAAATCCATACATTAAATCCATACAGTCATTTATCCATCAGCCACTGAATCTTATGTTTAGATTTTTATGGTGTTCTAGGACAGAAACATAATTGTGGCTTCCAAATGCATAAAGCTTTAAGCCTTTGATCTAACAATGACAATCATTCATGCAGTACTACTGAAAGCGATAATATAACTTAGAAGTGTAATGTAATTTAATGAACATGCTTTCACACCAGGAAAACTTTGCTGCTTTCTATCCTCATCACCTGAGTGAAACTGGAGTTGGAAGAAACGGAGAAATTACACAAATTCTTTGTCTGCTGAATTAGGAAAGCACCTGAAAATCTCAATAAAAATTGAAATTACTTAAAGACTCTGCCTATGAACTACAGTAAGAGAATGACCAACAGACACACTATAGGCACTAATTTTAAGAAAGAAAATGTTAAAAAAGGTCACATTAAAGGAGCAGAAAACATGACTTAAGGTCAAAATTAATTTCTGCAAAGAGTCAATTAAAAGCTCTACCTGAATGACCCATCAGGAAGAAATTTATCAGAATTCACATTTACTCTACCTTATATTTTCATCTCAGTGTTCATTTCTGACACATTTTTATTTCAGCAATATTTTAACACCTTTCAGTTGTCTCCCACTAGTGAATAGCACAGCTGGGGTTGGTTACAAGTGCCTTGTCAGACAGGATGATCTAATCGTCTTCAGTTCAAATGCTGTAGTCTATAGTGCCAGGGACTATTCTAAAACCTTGAGGTATCATGGCAGTTTATACCCCAGGGCCTGAAAACTGCCGTGTGTTTTCCAGATGTAAGTGCTGCTGAGCCTGAGGGCTTTCTAAAGGCTATTGCCAAGCCTTCAATAAGTCTCTATTAAATGATCAAGTACAACATACAATGGGCATATTTAAAATTGATTCAAGAGGTCAGAAGTGGTAGGCATTTCCAAAAGAGAACTTCTAAAAAGAGAAGAATTGTTGTGAGGAATCAATGATGAAGACGGAAGTTTAGACAGAAAATTGCATTTATACTAAGCGTTATACTGCCGGGGGCCCAGGGATCTTCTGTCTGGTGGAAGCTGCAGCCATGCTGCAAAAAGGGGACTGAACAGAAAAAGGTCCAGAAAAAACAGTGTGTGCAGAGACTGTGAAATTAGCAAACATGATGCTTATGACTTAGCATGCCCTCTTTCAGAATCTTTGGTATCTAATTTCCTTAAAATAAGAAAGCACCGACTTTTACTGAAGAGTCCTTATTTTTTCAAGAGCTAAGTGCCTTACCATTTCCTATAAAGCACAGGAGGAGGAAACAGCGACTGAAGGAACCACAGCTCCCTGCAAAGCCCAGTTAGGACAGCTGCAATCACTAGAACTCGATAACTAGAGCATTTATGGGACATGTGGCTTTAGAGCTCTACAGAGGATGAAGAGGTAAAGGAACCAGAGTTCCCAACACAGCAAATGATCTCTCCAAATAATGCTGCCTTATTTAAAATAGAGGATACTTTCTCCATCTTCTCCTTTGTCAGCAGCATTTTACATGATGATCCAAGTATGTTTTCTAATGACCTATTGGACTGGGCTCTCTCAACTCTCAGCACAATGTGTCCCCACAGACACTGCTACGTCTTAGAAATCTGTTTAACACGGTTAACATACATATGTGTGGGTGCTCAAATATAAATAAGAACAGGTATATAACCACTTTTGATAATTAATGTAGTGAGATGTAAATGCAAAGGCTTTTTATGGATCTGCATTCTCTCAGTCATGAAATAGAGTTAGAGACACAAAGTATGTCTTTTTAAAATTGTCATATTCTGCAGTCTCTAGGTTGCTGAGGTGTGAGGGTTTTGGGGTGGGTTTTTTTTGGCTTTGGGTTGCAGTCATCGCAAATTATTTTCAAAAAAAAGCTCGGAAATAAGATGAGAAAGAGACTCTCTGAATGAAATATTTCATAACTATCTTTGTCATTTTTACCTACTCTGGGTTTCTAATTTGCTACATCAAACTAAATCATGATGTGTTTCGCTACCAGCAGCACGTAATTAGAGCAGGTTGACATTTGCGAGTCCATTTCACTGGTGTTCACAGATGTGAATGACCAACTGTCTGAAGAGCCATTTTTCTTACATAAGTATTAAATAGATAATTATGTTACTCTGGAGATAACAGTGAGAGGTGCAATATATATTCCTGGACAGGAAAAAGATCTTTCAACCAAAGCTTTCAAGACAATATCCTAAACAACATCAAACAGAATTTAATAATTTAATTCTTTAATTTAGGATTCAACTTTGTGTTCACTGTATGACTGGGAGCTTTGTTAGAATGCTTAATGGAGAAGTAATAACAGGTTAGAGAAGAAACACTCAATAGAAATCAATGCTGAAACAGATGCTCAGAACAACACACAGAGCTCCCCTGAAGAGTAACCACAGATCAGAAGACCAAATCACCTCCTCCCAGTGACAGCTCCATGCTGCTCTTCAGAGTCTCTCTCTCCAGTCTCATTTCCTTGGCTGCCAAAAAGGTTGCTGAAAATCTTCTCTAAATATAGGCTACTAAACATAGTCAAAAAAAACCCCGCAAAACAATTGAGAGATTTGACTTTTAAAATCCAACTTGCTAGAGCAGGCTGTCAGAATTAATGACTGAAAACAGTGAACCAAGTTTCTATGAAGATGATTAGTATGATTCACTGTAGTTTAAAAATCAGACCACATATGACAAAGACATGCATGTACTGTGACCCTGTGCCCCTGTTTACAAGAAATTCCATTTGTTCGTTGTGATGGAATCACTTACAGAGATATTTTTTAAAAGACAGGCAGAATTGAATTGGAAATATTGGTCTCGTTTTCAATTTCAGAGACTTGGAAAACTTTCTGTCAGTTTGAAGGAAGAAAATAGGAAGCACATAATTGTGATGGAGAAAATAACCCAGGAGGATGGCAATAAACTGGTGGAGTTGAATTATGTGGAAGACTAAAAAGTCTTTAAGAGAGTGACCTACCATATCCTGAATAGTCTTTCCATCTGAACATTGTAAGAAAAAACATAAGAATAAATTGTGTAAGGAGGGGTTTTATTCTGTATAATTTTTGTACAAAAAGACAGGATATTTGAGGAGCCCAGAGAAGGTCACTGGGGACTTATAATGAGCCAACATTTTAATTTTTTCGAAGAGGATGGACCAAAGTCTGCAGAAAGAAAATGTCTCATGACAGCATCAGTGCCATTTTTCAACACAGGATGGAAGGTATCAGTGCAGAAAGAAAAAACGAGCTGACCAAAAGCCATTCAGATAGGAATTAATAATGTGGATAGTCAAATGGAAACCTGATGAACAGAGGGCAAACAACAGTGACTGATGGCTAGTAGAGTGATCACAACAGAAAAAATTCAGGGAGATATCATTTGTCATCACATTCATCTTGTTGTAAATGACGAAGAAAAATCAAAGAGCCCCAGAGATGCCAAGAGAAGATCCAGTAGTTTCAAGATAAAAATGGCTCCTCCTCCAAATCCTCCACCTGACAAACACTCATGGATGTAATACTCCCTGAGCACAACAAAGGTTGCTCTGGAGAAGCCTCAGGCAGGTGTCCCTCTCATGTCATTATCCTGGTGTGCATCAATATTAATTCAGCAGAATTCAGATGTTCAGACTGGGTAGGCATGTTAGTAAGAGCTCCATTGTCATGCCAAGGAAATCTCTTTGACGGAAGAGATTCCAGCTACATGAGTTATGAGACTTCAGTTGCTATTTTCATGTCATTTCTATTTGTATTTAGATACAGCTCCTCATTTCTTGTCATTAAGCAGCTTCATTAAGGCTGTTTTCAAAACCAAGTCCTGGCACTGAAAAGTCTTAATTATTCCCATAAACCTTTAGCAGCAAAGATATACTGCTCTTTCAACCTCAACTTTGTCACTTCCCTTCCCTTTCTTTCCCTGAATTGAGGCTGTTGTGTCCTCAGTCTCCAGTGGGGAGACTCTTGGCTTCAGGAGTATCCACGCAGACATTACTGCCCTTCGACTGTATTCTGCTCCATGTTTGTGCTTTCTGCTGGCATCAATCCCTGGTGTGCTCCTCAACAATTCTGAACCAGGAATCTTGATTTTAAATTTGCTCAGACTGATGAGCACAGAGGAACACACTGAGGAAAGCAAAATAAATAGCTGGCATGGGGAGCAGCTTCATATGAAATTGCCTCTTAGTGTCATGTCCAGCTACCTCCAGAGCCTGGTGTGTGTGAGGTACTGCTTCCTCCTTCATTTGTTCCTTTCTTCTGCTGCCAGACTAAGGTTGTGCAAAGAGGAATCATTGAGTACATTTATTTACTGTCTAAATATCGCATCTAATCGCATGCATTAATTTTAGTTTGATTTTTTTCTTTCTACTAAAATTTTCCTGGGGTCAGTTCTTAGGGGCACTGCAGTCTCTGTTTCAACTATGCAGAAAAGTAGACACACAGACACTCCTGGTAAACATCTTCTGACCTGACATAAACAGTTTGCTCTGAAATGAGGTCTCCAATTCATGGGTGAAGACACTTACTCAATTCACTATCTCAATTCCAGAATTAGAAAAGGGGCAGCTGGAGTCTTCTCACTGCAAAAGATTTTTCAGGGGAACAGCCTTCTCTTAGTCAAGAGAAAGGTCTGTGCTGGATTAAAGGAAAATATATTCTCTTAACAATTATGTAATGATAATCAACAACTGTTTTACTAAAAATTGAAACAGTGGAGGACACAAAGAAAGTTCACAGAAAGGCATTATAAAAAGCTAGGGAGAAACAGCTTGAAATACATGTAATGAAAAAAATTGTATAAAATCAAAAGTAGACTATATTAGGGACCTGTTAGTAACAAAGCACCTATAGGACCTAAATTTTAGTAAGCCATAACAAAAGGCACCAGAGAGCACCAAGGGAGACAGAAAAAACAAACTAAAGAGAGCAAGAGCATGATAAATCATTAGCATAAGCTACCTCATACACATTGCATCTTACTTTGTGCTGCTACAGAAATATTCCGTAACTTTAGCACATCTAGAGTATTTCTTTTTTTACAAGATCCCACTAAATCCCATACAAAGTCTACAGAAAGTAGTTAGCAATAACTACACGGAACTAGAAAATGAACATGAAAGATGACATGGGAAGGAACATCACAGAAAGGCTGGCCACTGAGAACATAAGCGTGGAGAAAAAGCACCATCAGAACCATGAAAATTCTAAAAAAGAGTGGTAACATAGCATCTGCAGTGTTATTTAAGATGAGCTAGTGAATAATATATTTCCAAATGTAATGAACACTCCAAATCTAAAATGCAATGGTTAGGTAGATGGTAACTGAAATACTTTCTTTTGTACCTCACAGCCATATAAAGGGATCAATCAAGAAAATTTATTTCTTCTGCAGAAAATGAATAAGCACAGCTTGCTTACTGGACTTTATCAGAGGTAACAAAAACAAAAGCATAGCAACTGAGATGAACATGTTTTCCTTCCTTAAAGGAAGATGCAGGATAGACAGAAATAAAATGGGTCTTTCCTTTTACGTGCATTCCCAGCAATCTCTATACTGAAGGCCAAAGAGAAAAAAAACAAAAACAAAATACTATTAAGCAGGTCTAAAGACAGCAAAGGTTTTAACAAAATAGAAATTGGTCATTTTATCAGTACTATTTGAAAACCAGTGCTTCATAGAACCCAGTAAAAGACAGTCATCTCCACCAAGTAAGGTTTAGCAGGAATGCACAGTAACTGAATCATCTCAATCTTTCCTAGATTTTCATTTTAATAACAGGTATTGAGAAAGAACTAAGTGATCAAAGGTAGGGGGAAAAAAAGTATGTTACAGGAATAGTTCATCCTTTCCCACAGTGATGATCTGATCCTTCACCACAGGTGGGGAGAGAATAGTAGGAAAATGGTACCAAGGCACCTCAATTTCGGAGAAATAAGGGGATCTTAATAAACACATTTTTTTCCTTTTTTTTTTTCATGCTCGAAGAATCTCATTTCAGTTATCTCATTATGACTATTTTTTACTTTAACCTTGTAAAACAGAGAGAACCTGCCACAGCATCAGATTTTATATGGAATTAGATGTCTAAAACACAAGTAAAAGCAAACCCAAACCAACAAGATATAATGAACAATAATTGATGTTCCCTGTTTTAGCTTGTTCTGACTACACGTAGGGCACAAAGCCTTAAAGTAATACGTCTACACAGTAATAAAAAGTATGACTACAACTAATGTAGTAACTGGAAAACCAGCTCTGCACTGTCTGCATTGGGTGGTAGCCATGCAGACACAGCACCAAGGCACGATGCACCTTTGAGTTAAGTATTTACACAGATTTGGAGAGCTTGCAGCTTGCACTGTACTTCATGCCACAGCAGCAGCAGCACAGCTGGAAGCACCTGAGCCAGCAAGCTCACAGCTGGGACATTTTCACACAAATTGCCAACAGACTTCTGGCATTCTGTAGCACTGACATTCACATACAGCTTTAGAATTTGTACTCATTTTTCATGGTTTTGTTTGAATATGAAAAATAAGAGATCTTCTGGCTCATTTCAAGGCAAGATAACTAGAACATTTAAAACTCAAACTTTTTTTAAGAAGAAATATGACAAAGGAGTTAAACAGTGGTTTTATTAGACTAGAAAAAAAAAACCCCAAACAAACCCTAAGTGAGAAAAAACTGTAAATAATTCACGTCTTATTGTTCCTATTCTGTCTTCCTTCTGTGTTTAACTTCTTAAAGTACCATACCCCAGACATCAATCACATAACACATGGGAATTGTGTGCACATGTAAACTATAGACATGGCACAAGGTGTGATAGTAGCTATTTGTATTACTTTGATTAAACAAGTACACATTTCCAGCCATCTGCCATGAGTATTCACAGGAGGAAAAAAAAAAAGACAAAATGGACAGTATTTGAAGGACAGGTCATAGACAAAAGAGAGTAACACTGGGATTCAGTTTATTTTGCAGTTCTAGTGGAAATAAACATTTCTTGAGACATACTTCTGTAGCAATTCTTCGATAGGTATTACTCCTTAATTTTACTAAGCAGAAAGACAAAGTGATTATCTTTCACGTTGTCTACCAAAGAAAACAAAAAAATTGCTGGACAGGAATCAAACAGAAAATGTACTGCATTTTCATGTTTCAACCCAATAAACTTCTTCATACTTGATTGTCATACTTGGGTTTGAGTATCTGCTCTTCTATTTTCTTTTATATTCTAAGATATTTCAAGTGAAAGACACCTTATGTGAAAAACCCTTATGTTTCTATATGCACAGGCAAAAATTAATAACTTCCAGGAGAAATGACTGCCTAATTATTACACAATACAATCCTGGTTCTCAGCCAACCAGGGCCATTTTACACCAGTTGTTCCTGAGACACTACCTTTACAAAAATAGGATATTAAAAAGTGGACAGCATATTTTATATCACGTGTCACAAAAAAATATATCTTGTCAGTGTCTATGCATGCTCCTTTTGATAGCTGATTGTGAAGGATAGTGAACACTTAAAAAGTATTAAAAAATTAAACTATTCTAGAGAAAATAGGAGTCAAAGAAAAGCAGAGAGTAAATAGAGGTTAAAATATGAAAAAGTAGCAATTTAAACTGACTACAATCTCAGTGTTCCAACCTGCTTCCTTATAGCTGCATGAGACCTGTTAGCTATTTTTAAGCCACTTCCTAGGGTGAGAAATTAAACAGGGATATTCAATAGTTCAAGCTTATTTTATATATGAGCAAAAGTAAGTTGAAACTGGATGATAGCTTAGGAGCTGGCACTGAGAACTGAGGTTTTGGCAGCAACAAGAAAAATATGAATCATTCACAGAACATAAAAGAAAAAGAAGAGCAAAGGTCAGAAATACAATGGTGACATGCAAAATTTCAGATGGTCAAGAGAACATTTCAACTGTTTGTCAGTGTTCTTTCATGGCATTTTATTTAACACTGGGAAGATTATTTGCATGTCCTTTCACTCAAAATTTTTTAGAGAAAGAAGATTCTGTAACAGACATATGTAAAAATAATTAAGATATTCACCAACACTAACAAGACAGTCCAGGATATTTATCATTCTGTTATTAAAGAAAACTTCAGATAGCTAAAAAAGATTGCACATAGCAAGTCATGGCTCTAAAGGCAGTGCTATGAAAAAGATGTGGCTTACTCTTGCCTGTCATGAAACACAAGAAAGGCTGGGGACTGCAACAGTCTGTCAGGGTGAGTCAAAAAGAACACACGTCATGCATGAAATGTAAGGGAGTAAAAATATATTAGTACCTCTGGTTTCACCTATATTGTCCAGCTGCTGAGACCACCAACCAAGAAGCAAGGCTTAGCTTTAGCGAGTTCCAGTCAACTTTATCAGTGTAGAAAGACTATTTACAGGCTTCCATGAGTAACAGAACTGCAAAGCAGCTGCAGAGAAGGCCACACTTCCTTGCTGGGTATTACAGAGCATGCAAACACCTATGAATTCTCTGCTAATTTGTGATATAGCAAATCTATTTAACAGAATGCAAGTTTTTTGGTTTGATTTTGATTTTAATGAGTTTTTAAGATTTGTGAAAGACTGCTAATGCAGAAGCCAGGAGGTTGCTGTGGGATAGACATGTCTCTTGTCAACACTTGACCTAGCACTCCTAGTTAGTATTTCAATAAGACCAGCACCTCTCTGTAAACTTCCATTTCTCCCTTTAGATCTATTGACTTGGCTAGAAGTTTGATTTTTCACAGCAACATGTTGCAGTAATCACACTTGGCAATCACAAACATGGATTAGCATAGCCAAGCGTAGGAAGACAGGGTGCAGTTTCCTGTCCAACCTCAGGCAGAAGGGACATTTTGCACAGCTGGCATTGTGCATGTTTGCAAAAGGAACATAAACATGCAAAAGGCCCCTCAGGCTTTACATTTTCACACTTCCCAAAGTTCAGTCTAGTTGAAGTGCTACCTTTTGCCAAACGAAACTGAACGTTATTGTGCAAATACAAACACCACTATGTATTAAGAAACCCACAACATTCAGTCTAGCAGCAAACTAGAAGTTGTGTCAAAAGCTAGATCACTATCTGTTGCTTCAACTGTATTTCCTAGAAGAGTGAAAAAAAAAGTATGATGAAAAATGCTGAACTGTGTGCAGATTTCCTTCTTGATAATCGTTCCCTCTACTCTCTCATCTCAAAGTAATTTCAGCCTTATCAAATCAGAAAGCACCACTGGTAAAAGATCTTCTACACAGCAGATGTAGTTTTTCACAGATGTACAGTGGTCCTGGATTTACTAGCAATATTTGACCAAGGAAAGAAAAAATAACTGTAGTTTTAGTAAGACTGAGGGTGACTTACCCCCTTCCTTGATAGGACAACTGTTGTTTGAGCCTGACATTCTTGCTTTCTGCCTCTGAGCCATAATCAAATTTATTTTCAAAAAATTTAAAAATTTTCATTTGAAATTTATCTGGTATACAGACAACTTTTCCTTTATGAAGAACTCAGTTTTTTGCTATAGTTATTTTTCTACAGATACAAGCATGATGCATGCACAAGTAGCTAGTCAATACTGGATGCTTTAAAGAAAGACATAAAAACTAAAGTTGCTCAATTATTTTTCAACAAAAGATATTCTACCAGAAAATTGGGATTTTTGGTAAAATATCCTCTTGGTTTCAACTGAAAAATTCAGCAATGATTTCACTAATAACAGTAAATACAAAGTGGTGGCTTTATTGAGAGAAATAAAGGTGAGAGAAAGGTAATTCAACAAAAGAAAAACTTCAAACTGTGGCGACACTTTTTCAGAGTACTGATGAAAAGAGGGAGGAAAAACTTTTGAAACTGTCCCAGGAAAAATATTGGGGTATTTCTGGATGAGTCCTTGACAAAACCCATCATGCACTTATGCAGGACTCCTGGTACAAAGCGTTTGTTCAGTAAAAGGACCTAGGTGCTGTATTTGCAGCAAATGAAATTTGCAAAACCCTACACTGAACCCTCTTTCTCAGCCCAGTTGTTCATATATGTTAATGTGCCATAGAGAACAGAAGATTTTTATGCACTGGGAACTAATGCCAGAGGCTGTGTGATTTCACTAACCCACAATCTGAAATGAAAAGCACTTAGTGAATTACTCAGCTCTTTAGAAAGATCAGCTTTGGGTTTTACCAGCTGAGATATTTCACATGTGACAGTCTCTGACTCCGTATCCAGACTAAATCCTTATAAATGACACAGCGAGGAACACATACAATATTTTCCATTAATCTCTTTTCTAAGGGTTTTGGGGTTGTTTCCAGAAATTTTAATATTTTCTTCTGCTTGTTGCTCCATAATCATGCTATCAGGCCATGCTTATCAAGGATATACACTACCAGAATATCCTCTTAAATCAGGGTCACTATATATATATGGGATGTTCTACATAATCATATGGCTCTGGTAAGAAAATCTACCTTATTATCACCCTTTAACACCTTTTCAATTGCATTTTTGCCTGCCAGGTTCTGTTCTACTGCATAACATTGATTTGTCATGCAAGCAGAGTAAGTGGGCAGATGAAACAACTCTCACCAGCAGTGGCATTGTCAGTCACATGTGTAACCAACACTGCCACAAATGTGCTCTTAAAGTGTTCCATAACTGTTATCTTTTCATTTTGCTAGGCTGCTATAACAGACCTTTACAAAGAAGCTTTCCAAAGAAATACCACTGAGGTCTGAAGTGGGTTAAGGATCAGGCTAAATCAAACCTAAGCAATAAATACTCTCTAATTCTGCATTTATTTCACATACGAGAACCAAGGATAATCATAACTTATGGAAAAAGGAATGCCACTTTTGTGTTTGTTTCGTTTTGAAAGCATGTAAAGTTCCATGTGCAAGATACAGTGTGGATGCAACCACGAGGTCGCACATTCTTCTTTTTCCCTGCAAGATAAAGAGAGCAGAGATATAATAAACAGACTCATAGAATAATTGAGGTTGGAAGAAACCTCAGGAGGTCTAGCTTCCTCCACAAATCAAAGGTAACATTGAATTCACATAAGTATCTCAGGGTTTTCAAAACCTCCAGGGCCCCTCTGCACAACCTGTTCCAGTACATGGCAATCCCCACAAAAGAAAACAAAACACAAACCAACTTTATATAGAGCCAGATAGTCCCATTTAATGTAATAAGCACTGTCTCCAGTTCTCTTAGATGAACCTCAGTAAAAAACCCCAAACTTTTAAAATAAATGAAAATTCATTTTTAAAGGAAGAAAAAGTCAAAGAATAAAGTCTTGTTGTTTTCTTGTGTGTTTTGATGAATAATTATCAAAGGCTACACTATATTTTGCATTTATCCTTCAGTTTCAACAACTCCCTAAAGAAGCATGTAACAGCTTTCTTCTCCTTGCTCTCCTCTGATGAGTCTGCTTTCCCGGGAATTTCTTGCTTTATTGTCTAAATTTTCTATGCTATACCTAAGTTCTAAGCATACTTGAAATTAGGCATTCACTAAAGAATAGCCTGACAGGAAGACTTCAAACAGTGAATGGTGCCAGTTCAGCTTTTCACTGTTTCTATTTTCATGAGAATCTTCTGAAAAGCATCTCCAGTCCCTATGCTTCAACTTTCTGTAACAAGGCAACACAGAACACAGAGGACCACAAAACCACTGCTCTATCAGGGAGAGCTGATATGTGCAGTCTCTCTTTGATACCATAACCTGAACTATGAACGGCCCTCTTTTTAGTCCCCATTTGATGAGCAAGCAGTCTTCTGAAGACCTTGCACGTATTTTTATGTAGAAATTTATAATGTACTGAAGTAACAAGTCAGGGAACTGGATTGCTTCTAAGATCCTTTCAAAACAAGAAATGGAGAAGCTCAGTTACCGAGGCTCACTACTGCTCTCACTGCTAGTTATACAGACTACTTAAAAACCCTAAATACTCTTCTCAAATACCAAAGAAAAAAGAAAATCCAACCCTTTTATTATTATTCCATGTTATGTGTGTTCTCTTCCATGTTTGCCTCTCTCAGTGTCCTGATTATCTTCAAACTCATCTTCATTCCCATCTCTTTTTTCAAAAAGAATAGTGTGAAACTTACCTCAGCTTTGGTGTCTGAACTCCTTTTATTTGCCTAAACAGTGTTAAAGGGAAAAAAATTAAAAGATGTTCAATAAGTATTTTCTTTGCTGCCTTTAATACATATAACTTTCCCTTTAATTTTCTTCTAATATTTTTAGTTCGTTGTCTTCCAGAGTATTCACTTTTTCTTTCTCTCAAAGGTGCCTGATCTTTCTGAACGTAATAGAATTTTCCCTTTTACAGTATCCTCTATTGTTTAGAAGTGCCTTTTGATGTCTCAGACCTTTTCACTGTAACTTCACCTTTCATTCTGCTTTTTAGAGCTATTCAACCAACAAATGTCCAAGCCCCTGTTATTACAAGCAAAAAAAAAAAAAAAAAACAAAAAAAAACAAAAAAAAAACCCCAAACCTTTAAAAGCTTCATTTTGTGTGTTTGAACTACACTCATTTTCTCTGGAAAAGCTAAATAAATATTCCAGATAATGAGTCATAGCCTAGACTAGATCTAGCACATCTTTATATATGCATAACATGTTCTTACACAAACACGTAAGTATATGCAGTATCAGACACAGTCCTGTGGTCTTACATCTAGGTGGCAAACAACTGGAAAGGCTGAGGCCAGAATGAAGATAAACTCCAGTTTTCCTGAGATCATAAGCAAAGGCATGCATTTATCTTAATTTCATGGAGCCCTGGCACTACTTTATTGCCCTAGCCATCGCTAGAAATACGTGCATCGAGACAGCAGATTTTCCGTGTGTTTCTGCCATCACTCTCTCTAACTGGCATTAGTCTGTGTATCCATTGCTGAACCAGGACACACACAGAGCAAACTGAGAACTGTAGACTTTGTATCAAAAGAAATATGGCTCCACTATTTATTGTAAGCACCACACACTACAACGTAAGAGCTCGTTAAGGATTAATAAAAAAGAAAATCAATTAGAAACATATTTCTTTGCAGTAAACTTTGGTTTTGACAGTGAGACTATATACTTCACATATTATTTAAGTACTGGTCATTACAGAGAATAACCCTTATTATTTTTACATATATAACCCTTATTATTTTTACATATATTTACAAATTTCTTTTTCGCGCTTGCAGGAAAGGCAAGTGTTCAAAGAACTTTGAAAGGGTTTTATCCAGTGACTATTTTAAAACAAAATACATGAAGAGTCCAGAGATAGAAACTGAGGGTCTTGTGAACGGTGGCTGGAGTCCAAAGATCCACATTGTTCAAGCAACTACCTGAAATACTGCACTATGTCCCCCCATGCCTTCTGGTACAGTCAGAGGAATATTTTAATTTCTTCCTTCTCCAGTGGCCCAGCTCGTCAGAAGTGGGAAATTCTTGCATGCAGTTCAGGTGGCAGCCTAACATCCAGGGCAAGCCCTGATGGTGGAAAAGTGCCCTCAGGATAAAGAAAAAAGCAGAGCCCATGGCCCTTCTTTCCTGGTTAGGTGCTGTAACCAGGTACTTACTGGAAAGCTCCTGCTACCAGTAACTTCTGAGGTGGGGGTTAGGCACTGACACAAACAAGGACAGAGCCTGTCTGAGCAATTGGCAAGCTCAGAGATTACACCAGGATAGACACGGCTCCGTTCAGTGTTCCAGTCCAACCAAGGCAGGGAGGCACTTCTGGCTATGAGAAACTGATTGCTCCCATCAGCAGAACCTCAGAGGCAGTTACCTGAGATAGCTCTGGGATTACTTTACCACAAGCAGAGTTTTTCAGTTTGCAGTGATGAACACCAACATCCCTGGCTTACCTAGATCCTCTTGTAGGTCTTTCCTATTAAAGTGCAAATAACCTCACAGAGCTAGTGTTTTCTTTCATAACACACACAGCATAAACCTAGACACTTAAAAAATTATGAGATATAAAAGAAATAATGCACAGCAAGGAAAATAAAATCCCACAAAGAAAACTCCGCTTTCCATTGTGTCATGGCCCCATTTTTCATAATGAATGTGGTAGTGAAGATTTCAAGGGCACCTAAGCATGCTTTGAAATCAAGGTGAGTTATGTTTTGAATACACTAGTTTTGAATATGTATACCTTTAATATAGAAATGATAACTGCTATTGAGAAGTCCTTCAGCATTACCAATTTTTAACCCTAGTAGTGTAAGTTGGGAGAGATGAGACAAAGCTGGTAGCAAGTAATGACTTTTTCTTGATTATGTTAACGTTTGAGAACAATCACAGTTCCTCCCCAGAAGCCTTAAAGCAAACTATTCTGAATCCATGTCTCTCCCAGTATCCTCCTATGCTTTGTTACTATTGTTTACCCTTTCTTTCTCCAAGCTTTATTCCAGAAACATCAAATGTACAAACTGTACTTTTAGAAGGATAAAGGCATCTGGAATATGCTCTATACACAGTGAATTTATTTATCCAGCCACGCTCTGGTCATAGTCACATCTAGCAGGTGTGAAGCCTGTAGCAACTACATTGTTTTGTACAGTTCCATTTACAAAAGAAAGTTCATCGTGATTTCCCAGTCTAGCATAGGACAGCAACATGCCTGGTTACCAGCATATATATGAAACCACCTACATTTGAGGGTCAAATCAAGTGCCATCTTTCACATCACCTGTGGAAGAATGGTTAGAGAATAAGGGACATGTGAATCTACATCAGTTTGCAAGTGTAGAGTTAGCAAAGTTTAAGACTCAGCTAAGCTGACAAGGTCACCATGCCCTTGTAAGAGAGCGTTATAACAACAATGGAGTTTTGTAGCTGATAAAGGGGGAAAAGAATGTTAGCACTGATCCACAAGTGTAAGAAACTAAGAGGAGTTAACATTTCTGTGAGACGCAAATGATTAGCTTGCTTTTGCACTACGTATGAGCTTCATTATAAATTTTATAAAAGACATAACTAACGGAATAAAGTTGAGACTTACTGATCTCTCATATTGAGAGCGGTCTGTCTCCTGCTGACCCCAACAATCACCCATCTCACTTAACAGCTCAACAAAACCAGTCTCTGAAGGGTCATCTTAAAAGCCTGAAAAGCTGGATTGTCACCCAGGCTGTTTTTACTGCACCTCTCAAAACCCAATGAGCAGATCTAGCCCTACATCACACTCTCTGCTGTGGGGAATTCATCTGGGTTCCTTACAGCACCAAGCAGAGAGAGAGACACACATACACATATTCAAGGACTATGTTGTCAGAGGCCAGAGCAGAAGGGTACTCAGGAAGCACAAGAACAACTACAATAGTGAAGCACTGGTCTGCTGAGCCTGGATCCTCTCCTCTTAAAGTGGCCAGCTGAACATACCTGGAGAGTGCTATAAAGAAAGGTCTATGTATACCTATATAGTAGCCAGACATGTGTCTTCTGAATCTGCATCCAGAACAGATTTTCTTGTAGTCACCAATTCAGTTATTCTTTTTTAATTCATGGAGTTGCTTTAGAAACCCATGCTTTTAGCTCTCTCAAGATTGCACTGGGAATGAATTCACAACATAACGGTACATTGTGTTAAAAAGTACTTAATTTATTTTTAAATCAAATAGTTCCATTGACTGACCTGAGCCCCTGTATTTTGAGAAACAGTGATTAAATTATTTCACACTCCCATTTTTCATGCCAGTCCTGATTTTATGGTTCTCTGTGATACTCTGCCCTTTTCCAAGCAGGAAGGTGTGAAGTCTTACCTTGTTCAGAACATATTCCCTGCTGCTGACTGACCTCATTGCAATTAATCTAGATGAGTTTTGAAAAGAGCAGTGTAAATGTAATTAAAACTAAACATGAATAATATTCACACCCCAAATTTTGAATTATAATCCCCTCCAACAGAGCCTTGAATAGCTAAAGTTGAGACTCAGCCTTGCACACTAACAAACAGCTGGGCTGTCTGCAAGAATTTCTGGCAATCTTGCCAAGGTGGACAGAAGCAGCTCCAATTCAAAAAGTGCTGATTATATACACCCCAGCACAGCACTTTCAGACAGAGCTTCCTTTAGACAAAGCAGAATGCAGATTGCCAAAAAAAGCTGGGTAGGCAGACTGTGCAGTGCACAAAGGAGACTATGGCAGAAAGGATCCCTGATGTGAAGTGGGAAACAATGCATGTGGGAAGGCTCGCCCACATGGATACACAGCCAGTGTTCCTTTGGAAAGGCAGGGAGCTGGACTGCGTGCAGCCCTCAAGATCTGACTTCAAGGACACAACTGTAGAGCTAGGACCTGCAGAAAATAACAACAACCTGCCAGATGTTTTAACAAGAGCATTTTTTTTTTGTTGTTTTGGGGCTTTTTTCCCCTAAATTAGAATTCTAGAAAAATCTCTGGGGTTTATTTGGCATTTATTGTTTTTCTGTAGTTTGTCCTAAGAAATAACAATAATTCACTGTTTTCATGAGAACGCGATTGCTTTTATAACCCGAAGAAAATAAGGTTAATGTTTGTCAAAGGCTGAAAATTCTTTAATAGGAAACAATAAAATTATATCATTATATATTGTTACTAAGTTTCTCTATATTTTAATGAAGTGTTACTTCAAAATACATTATCAATAAAAATTAGGAAGGAAAGGCTTTTTTTTTTGAAAGCCCAAACCCATGGTCTTTATTTAACATGGTTTTGTTATGATTGATTTCTATTTCTCCTTTTAAAACTTTAACAAAGAAAAACCAACAAATAAAAAAAAACCTACAGAGGCCTCAGCAAATATCTAGTTTTGACTAAGTAAGTAAGTACATTGAAGCTAAGGGAATCACCTGCATGCAAGATTTAGCTACTTATGGAAGTGGTGCCGAAGCTGATTTGTCAAAACTTGGAAGAATGAGAGAACATGAGCAACAGGACTACAAACCAGATGTTCACCAGGGAAATACACATATGAAATGTTGTTTTAAAGGAAGAAAAATTTAGAATATATTTTCCACCATGAAAAAAAGTTTAAAAAAAGTATTGAAATAGAAGTACTGACAGAGCACCAGGATTTCCTGACTGTGAGAAAGTGAGAACATTCAACTGATGCCCAGAGAATGCTTTGAGACTTCACAGTTCAGTGTCATTAATCACTCCCAAAGCAACAGGACACAAAACATCTAATGATCTCCCAGTAAGTGATATGGCAACATGGGATATAATCACTAAAATACTTAAGTTGCCCCAGCAAAATACTTGTTAGCAGTTCAAAATGGAATAGCTCAAGATCTTGTAGCTGACTAAAGCTTTCAACTAATAGCATTTAACATTTACTCTCAAGTCTGGAATATATTGGGTTCTCTTCAAATTTCATTGAAAATGCCAGCTTTAGACAGTGCTGTCTTTTTATGGAAACAACCACAAAACTGGAGCAAACATACTACTCACATGCATTTGGAATGTTTTTCTATTATTATCCTGGAGTTTTTTTAAAGACTAGACTAAGCCATTCTGTAGCTGGAGGCCAAACTCTCACCCTTGATTGAACAGCTTACTTGAATTCCCAGCCTATACCAAATTCTCCAAATTGTCAATAAATGAGTCAATAGAATTCCAGACAGGAATCTCCTTTCTGAAGAAATTTTCAAAGAATTTTTGGTCTAAGTGTCTCTTCCAACTCCAATCTCTTTCCTAAGGAGCAAATACAATAAAGACTGATGAGCCAGTTTATTCCTCATGGCCTTCTGTGAAGGTGGGCCTCGATGCTCATCAGGCCGGCATCAGTAGAACTTCAAAACATGCAAAATTTTGCCTTCATATTTTATGTTTACTGGTGTTCATTCATAGAACAGGTAGTTGGGTGGAATCTGTACCTGGTCCATGACACAAACAGAAGTTGTTTTACATATGTCATCTAGATTTGAGATCAACATTTCATGTCATAGTTGAAAATGTCAAGCATAGCTGTCTAAACTCAGATAGCTGGGAAGTAAAGGTGGCATTCATCAGCTTTTAAAAAAACAAAGGAATTGCAACATGTATAAAAAAGCTCACACACAAACCAAACAACAACAAAATGTGATTAAAAAATGCAAGAACCAACTACCTACAGGAGTGAAATAACTCTCTTTCTGCAGATGTGCTGTCTAATGCTGGGATCTATGAGAAAATCCCAGTGGCCACATAGAGATGAAAAAGCAGAAACATCAAAAGTACATTAGCCCATCATGAAGCAAAACCATTCCCAGTGCAGACTTTCTTGTGGCCCACAACCCACTCCCTCCTCTGTTATCTACACTGGTACTACTGTTACTGTTGTAACATTTTGTCTGAGGAAAGTCAAGTTATAAACCTATTAAATCTGATGCCACACTGACCACTTTTCTGAGAACAGGAGAAGGCTGCTCTAAACTCTTCTATCCAGGGATGAATAAAGACCAACTTTATAGCACTGGCAATTTAGAATATTAGACCTGTCAAAGAGCATCACATAGGATGAGTGGATTAAGGCTGCAAGAACTACAAGCTTTCTACTTTTTCCAGGTTCCTTTGCTCTGAAATGACATCCTATTTTTCTTTGTAGAAAATGGGGAGAATAAATACATGAACTGGAATGGCCTGCAACAGTATCAGCAGCTTTGCCTTAATGCTGATGTGTCCAGTTTGAAGGATTCTGGTCCATTTTCTCAACGCCAGCAGAAAGAGTGAGAGCCTTTCCTCCAAGGAGACAGAATTCAGGAACAATACATTACTCTCCTCTTCCAAGCTGAATTGCACACAACAAACCCCAACATAATATAGCCATAAAGTGTTTGGCAAGGAAATAGTGCCTCAAAAGTACAAAAGTCAAAGCAAAAATATCAAGGAAGAAGGGAACTGACTTCCAGAAGGTATAAGAAAGGGCTTGTAACTCAGTGCAGTGTCTTTGATGCAATGGCACTCAGAACAGATTATACTGGATGCAACATTTTTCAGAGTTATGATTTGAAAAACCTCACCTGCCAGCACTTGGAGGTAAAGTTAAATTTCCTTTTCCTAGTGATTGAGCTATTAATGATGTAGCTCAGAACATCTCTAAGGCTTTGGACCAAGGCACACTTTAAGAATAAAAAGTCTTCATCCAGGCACCCGTTCAGAGGCTAGTGACAGATGGCTCCTCTGCAGAGAGAGCGCAGTTTTAAAGTATGATGTTCCACCTAGACAGTGGGTATATCATCCAATTTTGAAAACTGCCCTCTCTCTGCTTAAGAATGTTTATCTTCTACTCCTCAAACAGGCTGAGTTAGAAAAAAAGCATTCCATTGGGAAAGACCTCTAAGATAATATCTCAGAGAGTATAGGCAAATTTATGAATTTTTTCATTAATTTAAGCTATTTTATATGCTATACGGCCTAATGCTTACTTTTAAGCTTGGTCTACAGGTGAAGACTAAAATAAAATAGTCTTTGACTTGTCAAACCAAACTCTTTCAAAAATAATCCTGATATGAAATAAGTTTATTAAATTATTTAACAAATATAATTACATATAATGTTTTTCATAGAAGATATGCGGAGAAGTCATTAGCTGGCTAGAAAGACCAAAAGCTAGCCATTTTTCCAAAGTCTATTTCTAGACATTAAAACCGGTCTTACAATTCTTGTCAGTAGCCATTTCTAAATACTTTGGGAAAAAGAATCCTTTCAGCAAACACGTCAGAGGTTTCCAGAACAGAATTTTATGTGATTCCATTATAATGCTTTTTAAAAGTACAAATCATTACAATGATTTCCCTTATAATGTTTGTTGTTAGTTGAAAAGGCAAGAAATTGTACAAAATGCTCCCTCCCTGGGCTACGAAAGGAGAACATACTCATTAATTTCATTGCTGACAAAGTTATGATGGTTGCCACTCTTACTTCAGAATGGCCCCCTACTTCAGCTGTGCCACTGCCAATAAGTCACTGATATAAAGACAGACACCTGTCAGAACTTGCTTCCTGAGACAGAGGTAAAGCCATTTCTCTTCTTGTGTCTCTGTGCCGAGCGGCCTCGGAGGTACAAGGACAGAACAATGGAACATCCTAGAATTACATTTTTGAGGATATTTATCAGTGAGAGTAAATGAAGGCACTGGGGCAACTGTTGCTATTCTCTGCTCTTAATGCCAATCTTAAAACTTATCATAAATTGAACAAACAAGCTTGGGATAACAGGCTCTAATTTTAAATTTGCAACTGTTTTGCTGGGAACTCAAATCTCTCAGTACTCCGGCTTTCTTTTCTGTAGAATCTATCTGGTAGCACATGCCTAATTCTCTGGGTTCTCAGGGTGGTGAAAGAAGGTCTGATTTGAAACTTAACCTTAAACAAGCTGCAAACCATTTACTAAAATTCTCAATTTTCTTGAAGGAAGTATCTAAATGCAAACTAATGCTGTGTGCAGGAGATCTGCATAAACACTAGGACAAGGAATAAACTTTAATGGAGCCCAGCTACCTAACTTTTACCAGTTTCTGTCACAGAACATTAAAACTGTTTTCTTTTTGCAATCCCTTGTTTCCCCACTCTTAGTGAGATCTGCTAAGTTATCTTGAGGATTGGAGCAGATATAACCCAGATTCTTTCTGTTACTTGATTTTATAGAAACCATTACGTGATTTGTGCTGTGCAGGGATCAAGCAAAGCAAGCAAGCAAACAAACAAGATGGTTGTGTGACAACTTATGTGTTTACAAAACATAACCTCTCACTGCTGAAGTTGCAGAAGAGAGACTGTTAAGGTAACTTCAGTCACAATATCTTTTTCTAGCAATATCTTTTTTGTTTATTAACAGTAAGCAATGGAAAACAGTGCATCCAATAAATTGCAACACAGAATTCGTTTGGTGTCTGGTTTAGCTAAAAAGTTTAGAAGTGAAGCCTTCTGACCAACCACTGAAATGTAATAATCAAAGGTATAACCTATCTAAAATTTGTGAAAATGCAAAAAAAAACCCAAATCCAACACCCAAAAAACCTCAAAAAAAACCCCAAAACAAAAACTAACAAAACAAACCAAACAAAACAAAAAAAAACTCCAAACAAAAACCCCAAACCAACTCTGCCCTTTAACATCTTTTATGTGGAAATGAAGATTTTTTTTCTCTGACTGGAAATGGAGTTATCATAAATCATAAATGGAGTCTTTTTCCCACTGTTCTGAACAACAGGACATTACAATCTTCAAAGCTATGTTTTTAATGAACTTACACAAAGATGGAAATAAATCTGAAGGGATTCTTTTGTTACAGCTGTTGCAGAAAAATGTGGTATGATGTTCAGAGGAGAACAATCACTATTAAAGCTCAGAAGAATTATTCATAAATTTCCAGTGAGTGAATGAATTTCCAGTCAGTTCCTGCCCAGAATAAGGGGATTATTTTCCTTCTTCATATTAAAGAGGAAAAACTGCTCACTGGAGCTGAAGATTTGGGAAGCGCAGGGGAGGAAAATTACCCAAGTAAAGTTTCATAAAATGTCTTTTGAGGAAAATGATCACAGTAACTAAATCTCATAATTCTTACCAAATATATTCTGCTTCGCATGAATTAAATATCCACTTTAATACACAAGTGTTTCCCTGCATTAAAGGTTTTCCCTGAATGGTGTTTTGCTGTTACTGTGGAATGATCAGCAAGCTTTTTTTCTGTGTAAGTGTTCTGTGCAACTGAATTGGCTATAAGTATTGTCTCCACATTCATTCACATTGTTGTGAAGGAATCATTGTTTCAGAAAGGAGGGAGGCAAAAGTAATACAGGCTCTCCAGGTGATCTTATGGTCTAGCAGCTGGAACCAAGCAGGAGATGAGAAGACAACTAAAACTGCCCAAAACACCTAAGTCTAGGCACATGATAGGATCCCCACACAGCACACTGGAATTACATTGCACTCACAGTCATCAAGAACCATGATAAAACACAGAATGATCCTGAAAACATCTCTTATTCCTGTTCCCTAAAATCTGACATTAGTCTAGTCAATAATATGGTCAATGTACAGTCTTAGTAAAGAGAGCTTGTGGGTCATGACACTTGTTTGACATTATCTGATCATTGGTTCCCCCAAAGCAATAATGGACTCGTTGCCCTTCAACTTACTGAAATGCACCACTTTTTTTTGTTTTTCTCTCACTACCATGATGTGTTTTGCCTTCAATTTCAGTGCCTGACTGAAATCATCTCCATTATTAAGGCAGGTAGGAGCCAGTGAGGTGCACAGCCCTGACCACAGAAATTTGCACATTGATCTAATACTTCCCAAAGCTCCTCAGAGCCTACAAAATATCCTGCCTCCTGGCCAATACATAAACTATGTTTATCAAAGCTTCTCCCATCATACCCTCAAGGCTCTCTGTGATGGACAGAGAAGTTCAGAAAAAGCTGTACTTACTGTAGAGCAGAACTAAATAAAAATTAGTGCCTTGCTCAGCAGCAGCAGGAGCTAAAGAACAACTCTGTCCGCATCCAGAAAGTTCCATGGGAAAGCTGACATGAAAGGACACACATTACTGTGTGTATAGTCCTTGTATTTAAGCAAGTAATTAAGCTTACTTGCATCTAATATTTCCTTGGTTCTCTACACACTCATAAGTTTTCCAGCTGTTGCAGAAGGATCTCATGATGATGAGCAACTGGGCAATAAAAGAGCAGCTGAAATTCAGTGTCAATAAATATATGTAATGGGTAAGCTTGCTTGCACACGCAGTAACAAATGACCTTGCTATTCTCAAAGAGGAGGCCTTATATTGCCTGCAGATAGCTCTTTGGAAACAAATGGCAAAATGCTCACTGGTGACCAGAAAGACAACAGAACATTAGGAAATAAGTAGAGCACAGAACAGAGACCTTTATGCCATAGTATACATCAGTGATGTGCTCAAATCCTGAATTATCTGTGCCACTGCATTCAACAAATAGATTATTACTAAAAAAGAAATGAAAATGATAACAACACCCTTGTATAAAGAAAAAAAAAAACAAACCAAACAAAAAAAAAAACAAACAAAAAAACCCCACACAAAAAAAGAGCATAATTAGATGCTGCAGAGAGGAGAAGGAATGATAAAAGGGATGCAAGAGAAATCTATGAAATGAAGAGCAGCATGCAGTGGATGAATGGGGAGTCGCTATTCACTGATGGTAATTGAAGTGCTGTGTCACCTGACAAAAAATGTCAGTCATTGAGCTCAAACCAAATATGGCTAAGTATTCCTTTCACAAAGCATAATAGAACAACCTGGTTGCATTAGGATTTTGTAGAATATAAAAAATTATTTAAAAAACAAGGATTTGGCAAACCAATGGAAGAAAATTTAATCTTGAACAGTGAAACAAAGTTATATGAACACTGGCTCAAGAAATCCTTACAGCAGTTTGAGGGAAACTATAAAGTGGAATTACTGTGAAGGAGTAGTCAAATCTACTGCAAACAAGTTAGCTTTGTAAATTCTCTGGAATCCAACAGGATTATATCTAGAAGCACTTGATACTCTGAATTTGAAACTGAAGTGCAGAGCTGTTTTTATAATTAAAATTACATTATTTTTGCTCCACAGCTGAAATAAACAGCAGGGGATCTGAAAAACCTCATCAGAACAACTCACACAGAGCAAAGGTGAGACAATTTGAAGGGGAATCAGGAGGAAATTCTGGGGTATTATAAAACCCTTTCACAATATACTTCATAGAAATTTTGCATAGGACACAGTTTCAGTAGAAATTACTCACAGCACAGTAGCCAGGGCATTATTTTGAAAATCAAGAAAACTTCATCTTCCCCTTTTTAACTCTGCTGCTGACATACTGCAAAACTCCCTTGCAACATTTGTGCTTTAATTATCTCACCTACAAAACAGAAAGAAAATATTTTACAATAAAAAAGGGACCTTATTGAGATCTATGAATTAAATACTTTTTTACTGATCATCAGCCTATAAAATGAACCTGACAGAGCAGTCCTATTTTGAGACAACGATGGACTAATTTCAGCTGGCAGAAGTTAGAATTATTAGAACAACTCCAAAAGGTAGTTTTACAGAAAGCCACTGTGTTTTCCTGATGACTTTCGCAAAATTTCTAGAAGATTATTCTCTGAGCATTTAATGACGTTTAGCTCAATTCACCTCTTTTCTTTCTGAAAATGGGAAGATGATAGAGGAAGGAGACTGGTCTCTCTCTGGTTAGATTTGCATCTCCTTTACATCAGATGTCTTATTGGCCATGTTTTCTTAGGATGATGGCAACTTGCTTGAAGTATTTTTCCAGTATTAGGTATTTTAATGCTACATAAGCAATATCTCATTTATTCAAGTAAGGCCTTGAGAATGTGTGCCAAGATTTAACTTCCTAATAAAAATAATAGGGTTTTGTCCCTCATCAAGCAACTAGTCAATTCAAGGAAAATTTTATTAGCTACTAAATGAAGTACTTTAGGTCAATATGTATGCAACAATATACTTTTGATAAGGTTTTTTCCTAGTTTAGGAAAAAAATAGTCTGCTTTTCTATCAACAGAGGTCTTATTAACACTCGACAGTTCTAATTTTGGTTGAATAATGTGTCACTGCTGGTGGAGAACAGGGTTGCCTTCCTGATACTGGGTTGACATTTGTGCTGATTTTAGCTGGAAAAAAAAAAAAAGTTAAAATTCTTCTTAACAGCTAATATGGGGCTACATTTGGGACTTGTACTGGAAACAGGTTTGATAACTCAGGAATGTTTTAGTTATTGCTGATCAGTTTTTACACAGCTTTTTCTGCTCCTCTCCTCAGCCCTCCAGTGAGGAGGCTGAGGGTGCACAAGGAGCTGAGAGGGGACATAGCCAGGACAGCTGACCCCAACTGATCCAAGGGACATTACATACCATATGGCATCTTGTTCAGTACATAAGTCTGTAGGAAGAAGAAGGTAAATAGAGCAACAACAGTTTCTTCCCAAGTCACTGCTACAAGTGATGGAGCCCTGCTTTCCTGGGAAAGCCTGAACACCTGCCTGCCTGTGGGAAGAGGTGAATGGGCTCTTTGTCTTGCATTGCTTGCACACTTACCTGTTAAACTGTCTTTACCTCAGCCCAAGGGTTTTCTCACTTTTACCCTTCTAAATCTCTCACCCATTCCCTCTGGGAGTGGACATAGGGAGTGAAGGAACAGCTGCGTGGGGTTCAGTTGTCAGAAATTAAACCCCAACGACATTACACCAAGTCCCTCTATATTTTCCTAGTTATCTATTCCCCATATACATAAATTAGAGTTAATACTGTCTTTATATATTCCTGTATAGTATGACTTATCTTTCTAAGAGATAACTCATTCTTTTCCCATACTTTAACAAACTTAACCAGCTAGATCACACAGCCTTACTTTGTTGGGACCTGTTGTGGGCTGTTTTCAGTTGAGTATATTTGATTCTGAATCATGTATTTACCCACAGATCAGATGTGATGTGTGTACTTTTACCCTGCAGAACTCTGGGAGAATCATGTTACAATGAAACAAACAGGTTACAAAATCCAGATTACAGTCACATACCACCTTGAGGCTCATTGCTCAAACCTTCATAAAAATATAAAACCAGGAAGAGATATGTATTTTGAAAAAATGCAGCATACCCAGAACTTTTTTGTTTATGTATCCTTAGATATAAGGATAGAACAAAATATATCAAAGTCCTGATATACATACTTATCAAGATGACTACTTTTTAGATATAGAAATTTACCGGTATGAAATAGTCAACTTGCCATAGTTCAGATATGATTAAAACAAGTGTGTTTATATTTCTTAAGCTGTCTCTTGTTCCATTTGTCTCACAAACAGAAAATATAAAGTGTTAATATGTTTTGTCAGGACAATACCTGTGTGGTAGAGAATTTATATTTATGTTTATATTTATATGTTAAAGAATGCAGCATGCTTTCATTGGCAAATGAAAATACAGAGTCAATTTGAGCAGTAAATTCAAATTAATGACAGATCTCAGAAACTGTATATGTGAAATAAACACTCCAGATTGCCCTCAAAAAGAAACAAATTTACCTTACAAGGAATGATAGGTTGAGTGCCAAAGACTGAATTAAGGTTTTTTTCACTGTGGTTGCTACTGTATGAGATGCTCTGGTAAGAGTTCAGCTCCACATGACAAGAGCTCATTTGAAACTGGCAGTTGTGTCATGAAGAGCACTAAGAAGGAGGAAAAAGTGAAAGGAAGGGAGCTAATTCTAAAGCGAAATAACAACCATCATCCCCTGATATCCATACTGGCAGTGCATAGGCTCAGTTGCCTGAATCTAAGCTAGACCTTCAAATCAAAACACATTTACCTTAAGATTTCATTGATACTGAAAATGCAGCAGTAGTTTTAAGAAAAATATTGCTTGCTATGTCCACTTCAGTTCTCAATGTGGAGCTTTTTTCAATAATACTGAAAACACACAGTGCTATACGTCAGCTTGGTATGACTTTACTAAGCTAACTCAAATATAAAGACAATAAAAGGCCAACACTGATTTTTTGATCTGTTTTTAAAAATTTTAGATTATAAACATATGAATTGGTACATATATCCTCTCCCAGGTCAAATGTCAAGAAGCAAAAACACATTTCAAGAAAGAGATTATGAATACTTAAAGCAAACTTAAGAGGTCTGCTTTTAAATTCTTAACTTTTACTTTTATTTTTTGAGGTCCTTAATTTAAACACCTTTTTCTTTTTAAACACCAGCTGGCCACAGTTACCTCTTATTTCTGCTCCAAGAAATTTTAGGCAATTTACATATAATTTTCAATTATACTCTCTAATGCTTTTTGAGGATGATCTTTTAGAACTCGTCTTGAGAAGCATGACCAAACTTCATATTATTCTAAAAGCCTAAGTTAAATGTTAATTAGAAAAATTAATTAATTATAGATTTCAACCATATTTGTATAGAATACTTAATGTCGTGTTCTTTTTCTCTCCTAGTAGTTCTACAGATTATTGTTACAAACGTGCTGTTCAGAAAAAAGGGCATGAAAACCTGAAGTGGAAATAGCTGACCCTGCAATGAAGACAGCTTACTGATGTACCAGTTTGGGCAAGAACAAACAGGCGGTGCCTGGCAAGTGACAGTGCAGGTAACAAATGCATACCCCATAAAAGTCAATTAATTTAAATACTTTGAAAATGTTAACACATTAGCAAGAGTAGTAAAGGTGTGTGCTGACTTTGGCTGAGGTAGAGTTACTTTTCTTCACAGTAGCTGGTAGGGGGCTGTGATTTGGATTTTTGCTGTACACAGGGTTGAAAACAGGGTGCTGTTTTTGTTATTGCTGAGCAGGGCTTGCTCAGAGCCACGGCCTTTGCTGCTTCTCACACTGCCATGATGGTGAGGAAGCTGGGGGTGCTTGGGAGGTGACACAGGCAGGACAGGTGACCCCAACTGAATAAAGGGATATTCCAGATCATCTGACATCATGCTCAGTATATAAAGGTGACATTAAAAAAATAAATAAATAAATTTAGAGGTAAATGTGCAATAGCCAACAGAAATCTACCACAGCCCTGTCAAGGGAAGTTGCTATATGGTTCAAAAGGGACAGTGAGAAGGTTTTGTTGAAAAGTTAGCCCTTCCTATCAAGTTGGGAGAAAGTTCACATCTACAAATCAGGGTGTTTTGGGCCTAATTCAGAAGGTGCATGCACTACCTGGAAGGAGCACCAGTACTGCAGTTAAAACCAACAGTGAAGCCCATCTGATTTAATTTCACTAGCTCACATACGAACAGCTTCAGCAGGAGATGCATAGTTACCACTGGTGTAAGGACTGCAATAACTGCAGTGATGGGACTTAAAAGGGAAGTGAACACTTGCTGGAGGCTGGTCAGCAGAGACCCATTTTGGTCATGACAAAAACATTTGTGTCAGCCACATCATGCCTCTGCCAGCAGCCAGGTACCTGTGGGCATCCTCTAACCAGCTGCAGGCAGTCAGGCGTATTTGCATGAGCAGTTTGAACAAGAGGTGGGAGATAACCTAGTTTAGTTTGCTTGAAGAAAGTGGTTGTCAGGAAAGGGAAGGAAAACCAGTGTCAGATAACAAAAACTACATTTTTCTACAAACAACTCTTATTCCTTCTCTCCTAAGCAAACCAAAGAAACTGGCAGAGGCCACCACAGCCAGTGAATTCCACTGCCAGTCTCCTAAGGGCAGCGTAAGCCCACCAAAGGAAAACACTGTACTTCAATTAGAAAGGGTGAAAATAGCCCTTTGTATTTATTGAGAGCTCACTGATAAAAGAAAAAAGTAAACCCAAACCAACTGTGACTCAACTTATCTACAAGATTTATTCCAAGCAGTGGTTCATAGGCACATCATGCTTGTCTTGCCATCACTTGAAAACCAGTTCAGTTATCTAAATAACAACTATTATTTCTCCTAAGTCTTGCTTAGGAGACTGCAAGGGACAGGAGGGAGGGACAGGAAAAGAGATACCTAAAGAAAGTCACTGTAGGTTTTCGCAGACAAAGCTTAATGAAGGACATTAATAATAAAGTGTGGGGGCTTGTGTTCTTGGGGTTTTTTTTGGGTTTTTTTGGGGTTTTTTTGGTTTTTTTGTTGTTGTTCATCACACAGAGTAAAAGAATTAGACCTTTTTAATACACAGCTCTAAGATTAAGACAAACTGAACATCCAGGTAAGCTTGAGTCATCAACCATATGTGCCAATGGGTTTATCCATCAAAAGATACTAAGCTCAGGAGAGTGATCAACAACCTTGAGAGCAGTGCTCTTCTTTTATCACACCTAAAGGCTGGATATAAGGTTGGCATTAGTCTTAAAAAGCTCAGCAACAATATACCAATGGGAAAGCAAAAATCCTACAGCCAAGAGCAGAAAACCCTGAGCCTGAGCACCCGCTGGCTAAGGAAGTGCTCTGACAAAAAGTAAAGCTCACAAGTTGAAGCTGAGTTAGCAACAAGCCCTTGTGCTGAAGAGGGCCAAAATAAGGCTACATTAGCAACTAAATGGCAAGAGAAGGGATTATTCCCTTCTAGTCAACACCCCTGAGACTGCACCAGGATTCACATGTCCAGTTTTGGCATCTTCAGGACAAGAAAGCCATTGACATACTGAAGCCAGCCTGATAGATGGTCACTAAGATGAGTGGGCAGCTGGAACATGTGGCACCCGAGAAGAGACAGAGACAAGTCATCAAGCATTAATAAACTAACTGTGAAGTTAGTTACACACTGGCACAGTTGCTCAGAGATGCTGTGAAATATCCATTCCTAGAGATACTGAAACCTCAGCTAGACAAAGCTATTAAAAGTAACCTTACCACCTTAGTTTTTCCTTCTTTGAGGACTGGTCTCTCAAAGAGGATCTTCATAGGTCCTTTCCAACCAATATCATTGTGTGATAATAACAGCAATTTCTTAACATCCTCCTTTCAAATTCTCTAGAATATACCATACTTTTCAAATAAATGCTTTTTCTACTTCTGTTTACTTTCTTTGCTTAAAATAACCCCAAAACCCAACCAACCACCACCACCACCAAAACATTAAAAAAAACCAAAACCCCATAAAATCTCTCCCACATTCTCATTTTTTCTTTTGCTTTTATTACACGAAATGCCAGAGCACTTCCTTGTATCAGAGAAGTTCTTTGCAATCTTCTTGGCTGTGCACCCTGGCATGCCAGCTAACAGCACATCTCTGACATCTAAGGAATCCATTAGCATCTAGCCAGCTCAATAGGATTACATTACTTAAGAGCAAAGACTAAACTGTAAAGGTGACTTAGCCTGTTAGAAGCTGTTCTTCTATGGCTTAGAAGCTATTTTAAGAAGGACAGGCAATTGTTCCTTAAGTAACTTCATTGATGATTATGAGAATTATGGTTGATGTATAGTGTTTCCCTTGCTAGCTTAGAATATAATTCTTCAACAAACTGAAAGTGGAATTCCTGTTTAAAACTTCATCTTTCTTTCATCTTTATCTACTGTGCACTTTGCAACATTGAACAAGATGTTTAATTAGACCAGCGCACAATCAATACAAATATTTCCCTGTACAAAAATATCTGCAATCATAGAGGAAGTTGAATGATATTCTGTATTACAAACTACTCTCAGTTATATCACTACATTCATTTCCCCAGGACAAATGTTTTTTCTATTAGTAATTTTGTGTTTTTAGAGTTTTTTCTGGTTTGCTTTGGGTTTCCCTCTTTATCATGCATTTCAAGTTCTTCTGGGCTTCCGTTAAAATCAATATATTGAGACCAGGATTTATTTTCTGCAAAATTATGATGATAATTCAATATTATATTAGAAAAACAGATATTAGAAAAAAATGGGATAAACAGTTCCAACTGCTAGTAGAGTTGTATTTTCTGTAATATATTTTAGGTGTTTTTTATTTCTATTTCATTCAGAAATTTAAGAAGCAAGATAAAAATCTCATGAAAGTTAGGAATGCATTAGGCGGTCAGAGAAAAACTAAAACATGTAGTGTAACCAGTAGACAGGAGAGCAATTAAGAACACCAAAAGCAATGTTCCTGAGCTCAGACTTGTACCTAAAACTATGCATTGCATAATGTTTGCAGATTTTCTTTTTCTATTATGCATTGTCTATATAGCAGAGTACACACAAATCATTACAACACACATATGGTTCATAAGTGCATAAGGTACATACAGAAAAATATTTCAGGGTTATTCAAGTAACTTTAACTAAACTAAATCTATTCCAGCCCAGTAAAGCAGTTCAACTGACAAGTACAAATTAATTTATTTATATCATGTTTCTTGGGTCAACAGAGAAATTGACACTAATCACCAACTTGCTGCTCCAGCTATTTCACTAATAGTCATAAGATGGCAATACTTTTAACAGAATAAAATCCTGATGTGAACAAACTGTCCATCAATATTTAATTAAAATATAATGAGGAACAGGAAATTCCGTTCTAGTGCTGTTTAAGGTTGAATAGCACCGTTTAAATGTTGTGTTGTGTGTCACATCTCCTTATTGACAAGGAAGTGTACATGACACCTGAGAACAGAGTTACTGAGGTGACACCATGCATTTCAATATTCAATTCATCATTTTATGCATGTTGAAGAAAGAATCATTTTACCCTTTGCATTTCTGCACAGATTAACTATCAACACAAGGGTCTCACCAAAAGCCTGAAAAAGTCTGTGAAAAATCTTTCCTTTAATGTCTATGGCTTTTAATCATCTTATGTATTAATGCTTTAAAACAGAAAGTTTTTTTTTAACATTTCTTCTCAAACCACGTATGCTCTTTGCATATTTTTCAAGCAAGTTACAAGTTTGTTTGTTTCACTTTAAAAAAACCACAAAAATTTGGCAGGGAAATGGAGAGAATCAAGTGCAAGGCCCTCTGGTTTTAATTCATACAGCTTCTTAATATCAAAAAGCTGCTAAAATCAATGTCATCATAGAGAAATGAACTTAATTTTATATGTTACTTGGGCCAATTATTTATGGAGTTTTAATGGGAAAATTCACAGGTTTGGGACCAAAATTCATCACAGAGCAAAAATCTGTTTTCATACCTTGCAGGCTTTATACCTCTAAATTAAGTTATCTGTGCCAATACCAATTTTCCCAAGGTTCCTCTCACTCACACCCAAACAGAAGTTACAAGTGTAAGGTAGGGCTTTGTTTACATTCTTCTGTAATACCATAAAGCTTGAACCCAGCTACAAAAACATGAAGCAATGCTAATATTATTTTGTTAGCCTAAATAGTCATCAGGCATGAGTGTACTGATAAAATATATCGTAAATCAGTTACCAAAAGAGTGACTAGGACTAAGAAGTTCTTTATTTATAAATTGCTTCAAATAGTACCTAGCTTAGAACCTAAGCCTATATAAAAATGCAGTCCCCTTTTTTAATTTTCTTTTATTTTTTTTACAGAAAAGCAAAAACTTCAAGTCACTCCTGCATTACAAGAATTCACCTCAAAAGTGAGTATGGTCACATTCAAGTTAACCCTGCATAAGCCAGCTCAGTTCCAGACAGTGTGGGAAAATGGACCATAAAGTCAAGGATGGAGAGCTGGATGTTGATTCTGGCAGTGCAGGGCTGCAAGGGGGTGACTCAGCAGCAAGCAACAAAATCCAGCTCAGAGCCAGAGACACAACACTCACCTGTGGGATTCGGTGATTTACCTGACTCAACGGGTGAATCCACAAGCACTAGCCTGCACAGAATTTATACACACCTCAGTTCAGTTAGACCTAAACTGTAAATCTAAATGATTTCCTTGACAAACCCTGACAATAATAACAAGGAACTGTTTCATTTCACCCAGAGCAATCAGTAAACAAAATCAGACTCAGCTCTGAGGGCGCTGGATCCACCAGGTTGGTGCCACTGCCTCTAATCACAGGATTCCAAATGAGGAATGGGACTGCTGTTTCCTAGTCTCCACTAAGTACAGAGTGCCTTCATGTACCTCATAACCTTGGACTCCTTACTTTAGCTGAGCTCCAAAATATACTCTTGGATCTTCAACAGATGCACTTAAAGCACAGATTTTAGCTCATTTAACTAAGGGAAATTGCTGAAACCACCAACTACTGCATTCTAATATAACTGCAGATCACTTCAGGCAGTCATTCCATACCCCAGGTGCTTGAGCTAATCACTGAGTAAGAGGATAGAGGAATACAATCTCTCATTTCGGGTTTTGCTATCTAGAAGGCTCGCAGGCTTTCCATTTATTTTTTTTTTTCTATTTCAGATAGAATTTGAAATAGTTCTGGTTGAACAAAATTATATTTCTAGAAAATAATTATTAATATAAATAAAAGTACTGTTCCAGAGACACGAAAAATACCCTGCTTCTGGCCTAGATAATTCAGACAGTAAGAATTTAAAAGCGGTAATTTCATTATATCATAGCATGTTTTCTTCTTCTTGGGGTCAGTTGAGCCCAGACATCTCAACAAAAACATTTCTTCTTAAGCTTAAACCACAATGATACTATCTGTTGTTTCTCAACCAAAGAAGTGCTGAAAATCTACCAGCAAAGTAACTTTAAAAAATATAAATTATGAATGCTTATTTAACTTATGGAGACTAAGGAAATTTTATGCAAGTTCATTTCTTCTGAGAGACTATTTAGGTATGCTTCTGACTTCCTAGGCTTAGCAAACACCATTTCAAAAGCAGTGAGGATTACTGCAAGACATCTCCTTCCTTTACAGAGGGTATTTTTTTCCTTTTTTTATTGCCACTTACAGAAAGCCAATACAACATGTCACAACACTACAATGACAAGAGATCCATAACACTCCTTCCAACGTTATGTGCTTCATTAATCTGCCCCTAAAACAGGATCCATTGGATGCATCTCATAGTTAGATAAATGTACTATCTGTTTTATATGCAACTCTAGAAATACACGATCATCTTTCCTGGTTTTTATCTCTCAGCTTTCATTTTGGTCATGTCTACTGTCAGTGCCCTTCCCTCCCTGAAGCTCCATTCTGCAGCCCAGTAAATGGCCTGCTTGCTGCTGGGCACTCAGTTCACATCTTGAAAATTCTCCTGTTGGCTGAGCAAAGACTAGAGAAAGAGGAGGCAAAGTAACACATACAGCAGTCCCCAGTGTGGATACACAGACCAGAGTCCTGTTCCTAATGCTTTTCTTGGTGGCTACAGCTGAACAGTGGCAGCTGTTCAGAATTCAAGGAAATGTTTCTTTCCCCTATCACTCGACAGGGAAGAGAATGGGTGAGAACCCACAACACACTGGATCAGGGTTATTGCTTGTTCATTCTGTGCATTCTCTGTTTGGTTTTTCTCCTTAGTGGTTTCTTCCACAGAAAAGTGCATACAGCTCACGGCCTTCTTTCTGTGTTTTACATTCCACATTCTCAGCAAATTTTAAGACTGATGTACACTCTGATTATACTTTGAAACTCAAAGTTCAAGCCCCAAAAGAATAACATGGGTAAAGAGCATTTCAATAGTCAGTATAAGCTTGGATATACACATTATGTTTCACTTTCCCATCTTTTTCTATTTCTACTCCTCTCCTCCAACCCTGAATTGCTTACATGAGCAAAGAGAGCTCAAACATAATTTCTCTCAAATCTCCAAAGCACTATGCATTCTCAAAACTTTTAGAGTCTGAATAACAGCTATGATTTCATAATTTTTAGTGTTCTACATTTGAATTTCACCCAAAAGTGGAAGCAAAAATTATTATTGTTTTCATATACATCTTTGATAAATATCAGCAATGTGCTACACAGGGACACAGTGATAGGTATTGTCCACATCAGTTCTTAAAGACTCACATGCGAACACGTTCTGGCAACAGCACTGTTTCACTAGCCTGCCTAACACCCATCACTGCTCTTTGGAACAAAAAATTCATCTGTATGCATTTTCATGTACATAAAACCTTCATCTCATTACAATGTCGAGGTAACTGTATAAATGAACAGGCACATACCCATCAGACATAGTAGAGTTCTGCAAAATGCAGATTCATACTACACAAAACATCAGGACTCAGGTTGGCTTCACAGTCTTAAAAACTGATGACAGAAAAATAAATAATTTGGATACATTTTGGTGGTAGCCACGAAACTAATTCAAACAAAAAATGATAAAATTTTTCATGTCTGCCCCACAACATGCAGACAGCCAATGCACTGTCTGAGCAAAGCAACACTATGATTGACATTCAGCAGCAAATTTATCAGGAAGAAGAATGATTTTAAAGCTTTATATAAAACTAACTGAATTCAATAATATTCAGGAACCTGTAGATTATACAGGGTTTGGATTATAACTTTAGTTCTTCTGGATGCCTGGATGCACCGATTCACAGAGAAATTTATTCTTACTGTGAAATGAGTATAGGAAGAAATAATGTAACCTTTTAACTTGATCTGTACAAGTAAATGAATAAATAATTCAACTGGTTTACATTACATGTAAAACCACCCCATGTCATAATTTCTATTGTTTCTGTGATAAAATCCTTTCTTACCTAGAGATACTATGCCCCCATGGGAAATTATGAAGTCATATTTAGCATGCCTGAAATTTCCCTTTTGACAGAAACATAGGAACTTATAGAGACAGAGGGCTATTCTCTGTAACAAATACATATGGCAGCTTGCAGACCTTCAAGCCACGAAGTATAGAGCTAATCAGAAGTTTTAAGGCTTTTAAGACTGAAAATAGAAGGCAAACAATCAAAGGAGAAACACAAAATCTAACTTCCAGACAGTGTATTGCTTTTTCTGACACTTGCCCTACATTAATGGTAGAGTAAATACAAATTAAACTAAAAATACCATAATATGAAAATAAATTGTTAATGCCATTGGAAGTTTGAATTAGAAGTTTTATTTACTGAACAAGGCTTCATCAATTATAACACTGCTAATTTTAATCCAATTCATATCTTCAATCTGCTCTTTAGCATCAAGCTATACATTATTGTTCTTGTCTTCTCACTCTCACTGTTACTGTCTCATCCTCTACCAGTTCTTTTTTCTTGCTCATTTTGGCAGCATGCTCTACTGTTCCTAATTTAGCCCTCTATTAACCCCACCTTTATCCATGTGTCTGTGCCTCTGCTTTCTTTCACCATTAGGCAGAGCTTTTATACTTTCAAAATCTGTTTCTCTGCTTCTTATTAGTTATCAGCTGAGTAATCTAAAATGTAGTACAGTCAAGTCACTCAACCAAATTTGTTTTTAAGCCTCCTTATCTGTGTTCAGTCATCATCTATTTCACATTTTTTGTGATTACTGACTGTATGCGTTTTCCTGCTATTTTCCATAAATTGCGAGAGTAATGTCCCAGCATGGCTCTTCATTTACTTTGCTGCCTGCCGTTTCTGCAGTTGCTTTCCCTGCTCCCCACTCATCACATCCTAAGGGACTCAAACTAAAGTTCTGCTTTCTGCCTGCCAGCAGTAGTTTCTGCCAGACCATTATCTCTACAAAAAGTCATCCACGGGCACAGAACATGATTTTCTTTCCCTGCTGCAATCCTTCTTCATCAAGATCTATCCTGTCCTCTGTGTAGCAGAGCTTGCCAGCCTGACAAAAGCAGAGCACATTTGTGAATAACTTCCCAAGAGGAGGAAACCCTTGGGATTTGGTGTCCCATAGAGGACCCCTCCCAGAGAGCACAACAGCCTTATAGAACCAGCCTGGAGCACACACACTTCACATTGACATCAGCACCATCAACACCCCTGTGCCTGGCCACAGCTCCCCACACCCCCTCAATGCAAGGACAAAAGGTTTTTTCTGAAAGCCTTAGGTCACATTTAAGATGGACCATTCAAGTCCCCTGCTGTACTTGCCCACCCACACTGCTATACCCAAAACAGGAGAGGAACAGAGGGACAGCCCCTGCACTAGTCACACAGGGACTCAGTAGAGAAGATTGATTCTCACTGCTGATGTAAATTTCTGGAGTAAAAGAAGTTTGGCATTGACAGTAAACATGTTTCTTTCGGTAGAAGGAAAACGGTATTTAACTAATCCTTTTTTCCTGCCTTGCTGTCCTGGTGGGGCAGCTCAACTTCCACCTATCAACATTATTGCCAAGGCAGGAGCAGACTGTCCAGCCCTTACCACCTCATTAATCATCTCTGCACACTTTGGACCAGATCTGCAGGCTATATCTGATGCAAAACACCTGAACTTAAGGAAAATCATGACAGCAACAGGCATGCCAGGATCCTGTATGACCCTGGTATCTCAAAGACAGTAAGGAACTTGCTGTTCTTTTCAGACTTTCAGGCTGATCTAGCAGTAAAAACTAGCACTTGGCACTGTCCCCTCCATAGCTGAAGTCCTCTCAGTTCTCACTCCTCAGTCTTCTTTGCCCTCTGCCTGTTAGTGTTCTCTTTTTGTCCAATTTTGTAGTATGTCATCTCACAGACAAGGTTAACTACTTACTCTTCATGATAACACCAGATTTGAAGGTTCTTTCAAAAAAAATATTTTTAAATCCCTTGTTATAACTAAATTATTCCTTTCCCTTTGCCCCCTTCCAATTATTTTCTGAAGCATCCTTTATACAGATTTTTCTCCTATTTCCATATCTTAGTCTCTCTTGGTTCATATTCTTTATTTTACTTCTTCCAGGAGACACATTAAAAAAATGAAAATAGAGCAATAACCATATGCTTCCTTTCTGATCTGTAACCATATTTACCTTAGCAATACCCCGTTATAATGAATGACTCTCAGCATTAAGAACCAGTCAGTGTAAAGCCAGCCTAGTTTGGCCCTAAAATGGACTGATAGATGGCAAAGAACAGTTGGAGGACTAACATTTGCAGAGGGAACAGCTGTTTTTGAAAGAACGTGTTTCTCCAAGACTTAATTTACTCCACGTAAAGTTTCACTGAATAGGACAAAAAATGCTCAACACACGCAAAGTACCTGGTTATGCAAGAAGGCAAAAGACTTTCTTAGCCCAAAGATTGTTCAAAGTATTAGCCAATAAATACTTACAGACTTGTACCCACTGACATTTCCAAAGTATTTTAGTCTTTTGTGTTATTTTAAGTGCACCTTACTGTGGCCATTGAAGATGATGAAAAACTCATTTTGAAAAAAAAACATAGAATAACTAGCATGATGTAAGACAGTCAAAGCAACATCTTGTAACGTACAACATACACAAAGAAGGTTTTTTTCTGTTGTTATTATTCTTGCTGTCTTTGAGAAAATAAAACCACCTTGAGAGCCATAATATAAGAAAAAAGATTTCTTTTAAATTTATTTTGTTATTTTATTTGACCACTCAGAATAGAAATTAATTCTTATTTTGTTGCCACTTCTTGTTATACCACTTAGAAAATGCTTCAAAGGTTGCTTCAGAAATAGTTGCTACCCCCAAACTATCAGGCATTTTTACTTTGAAGTGAAAGCGTTGTGATTATACACACAAAATGCTTTGTGCTAATTTTGCTTACTAGCGTACAAATACAATGATTTTGTCTCTCAAATAAGTCACTTTGCTCTATATTCTTCATCATTTAACTAAACAATCCTATATCACAGTGATGAAAAAGAGTGTTTCATCGTCAAAGAAAATCCAGAGAACAGTGTCTGTTTAAGCAAATTCACAGGTTTCACTGTAAAAGAAAATTGTCACCAACATTTGTCTTCTGCACTTAATTTTCATCAACCACAGTTCAACATACAGCTCTGAAAAATATGCAAAAACAGACTGAGAAAAATCATTAATCTACTCTTCAAGCAATAATTCTAACACATTTTCATGTGTTGCTTCTTGGCTTTATGATCATCCCAGACTGATATTTATGGTCAACAGATTATTACCTTTGACACAGAACAGATAAACCCAGGGAATTTAATTGTTGTTTCACACACCATCACTTCAAATCTACAATCTAGTTTTTGCCTTACACATGAGCTCACAACACTACAAGAACTTAAGGAATGCCCCAACAGTTCAGAACAATGGTTCATCAAGCCCAGCATTGCCTCTGCAACAAAGCAGTAAGAGATGCTTTTTTCACAACCTATTCCCTCCTCCAGCCTCCAAACTCCAAGAATTAGAAATGTTAGGAGGTTAGGACTAACCTTCCCTGTGCTGTTATCCGTCTATGGAGCTGCTGCTCGTAATCCAAGCAACTTTCTTCAACCTGCCGATATTATCAATCTCCACTGTTTCCTCTACTAGTAAATGCCAAAAGTTTGCAACCTTCAGTGCAAAATACTTTCTTTTGAGATACTGAAATTTATCTACTGCTATTTTATTGGACTATTAGTGTCTTCAGTTCTTGCCATTTGAAGTTGATGAGAAACACTTCCAAAAACTCTTATGAGTTGCGTTTGTGACGGTGTATTTTTAGGGTGACCTCACACCTCAACCTTTGCTTCAAACTGAAGAAACCTGGTTCTTTGTAAGTCCCTCCTCAGTCTGTTCCTACTTCATCATTTTAGTTGCCCTTCCCTCTGTTCTTTTTGAATGGTACTTTATCTTCCTTTGGGTCAGGAGGTCAAAACTGCACACAGTACTCAAGATGCAAATGCATGAAGATCTTACACAACAGCAAAATAATGTAGTCCATTCTATCTTTAAAATAAAATCCTTCTTGATGATGGCCAAGATTTTTAGAAATCTGGTTTTGGCCTCTGCTTCAAAATGAGCTTATGGATTTCAGAGAACTGTGAAAGCAGTCATAACAACTCCAAGTGCTCCTTCCTGAACTGCAACTGCCAGTTATGAATACATTATATATTTTGTTCAGAGCATCCCAACCTCATCAGGAAAGCTTTAGTAATAAGCCCCTGCCTTTCCAAATCTGCTCTGTCACTGAAATCTTGGGCTGTGAAGAGTTAAAGCATACTTGTTTATTTGAGCTTAGCTTCTATTTAAAAACAGGCTTGTAGTACCCCAGCCTTCTCATCCTCACAGTCTAGGAAATCTTTCTGCAGAAAGATCTTTCTGTCTCACCTCTTTCTAACCTGGCTACTTGAAGAAGCAAATCTCATTCAATTACACTATGTCTGCATGTGAGAATTTGCCATTCCATTCCCCCATTATCTTTAAATCTACTAGTCAATTTCAAACACATTAAACAGGAGGATAAAAATCTCCAATGCCATTATATCCTTAAGTTTCATGGAACTAGAAAACTGGAAAGAAAAAGAGGCCTCCACTAAAGGACAAGCTAAAACATGCAGTGATCCATAGAAAAACATCTGCACAGAAAGAGGTTTCCAGGATCTCAATTGCACAAGAAGTTTCATTTGGTGTTGGTACTCCAGTAGACATCAGAGGATGTAATCATAAGACACAAGTCCTTCAGAGACCAATCTTCATTAATTCTAACACTCAAAGAAGTAGATATTGATTCACCTCGGGTAATGACTCATAGGAAGCCACTTAAATTGCTTCATGGCAGGAGAGAAGCCTAGACCAGATGCAGCCTTAGCTGGAGTTGCCAACATCCCCTCTGCTCTAGTTTGAAGATGCTCTAGGACAAAATTTTCTAGTTAATAGGAGGACTAGTGCCCCACAGACCAGTACAGCAGAAAAAAACAAAGAAAAGCATAAAAAAAAATTTCTATTTACTTCACCAAAATACACACTTGTCAAACACAATTACATCAATTTGCAGAACAGTCATGGGCAGTCCCTTTTGGAAGACAGGACTAAGCATAGGAAGAAAGAGGAGCATTTTCCCATGTTTCCCACTTAGCAGCCTTGCATTGGGAACATGGCTGTTCCCAATGGTCAGAGCTTGGCTCCAGTAACAACATAAGCTTGCCAATGGCTGAGGAAGCAGCCCTTAGCTCATGGTGAGTGATGTGGCTGTGCTGAAGACCCTTAGGAAATGCAGCACCCCTCCCTTCCCACTCTGTTCCAGTCTCAGCAGGGATTGAATGTCCAGGTGTTAGAAAGATAAATAACATGTCAATAGAATTCCCTTGTTAAGGTCTAGGGTTTGACATGCTTCAGTGATCTCAGAAGCTCACTGAGATCAGGGGGAGGCTGGCAAAGCTTGGGAAAAAGCATGTACCATTGATAGTGGACACAGAATGCAGAATTTACAGGCCACAAGGTCATTTGGCAGAACTCCCAAGGCAATGAAGAAACTAACAAAGCCAACTCAGCAACTGTGCTGAAATCAGCTCTGTTTGGGTAAAAGGTAATTCTGGCAGGGGCAGATTGCGGCGACCAACTCACAGACCACAGACCCAAGAAACCCAGTGACTCAAGAGAAGAGAAACACTGAGCATACACATGGTAGTTAACTAGCATAAGAAGCAAGGTAATAATTTAGCCAACAGAAGATAGAATACTAATTAATAAGAAAATTAGCTTTGGTGTTAAAGTCAAATACAGCTCTAAAAATAATGCTGCTCATTTGCACATTTTGATAGGCTGAGACAACATGAATAACAGCTGTCACAACTTTTCTTTGAGAAGAGCAATTCCTTGCAATTGGTTGCAAGTATAAAAGGTTTGTTATAAGTATAAAGATTTTTGTTTGTTTGTTTTGGTATGGGTTTTTTGGGGATTTTTGTTACTGTTGATGTTTTTGTTTGCTTTGTGTTGATATCTTTGTTCTTCTCTGTCTGATCAAAACACATTGTTTCTAAACACCTTACACACCATCAAGTGCAATAATCTTCTAGTCTCAACCAAAATCAGATATTTTTGTCAGTGAAGGAACTCATTTTCCTGTACAGTTACTATCAAAACATTTCTTTGTTACTTCAACTTATATTTTCAAATTCTTATTACACCCTTGATAATTTCAATAAGACTCTTAAATTAGATCTTTATATATGTAGGCAACAGCCACATGTGAGGAGAGGTGACTGGCACCAAATGATGTAATGCAAGTTGAAAAAGAAGTTATCAAACTATAACAGCTTTCCTCTTCTTTTTGGCAAACCAACAACCAGGATGATCTGTGGTAGTGATATCGTACTAATGTTGCACCAACATGATCTGATATCTCAAGCAAAGCAATAAATCAACATTTACCTTCTGCCTTCAAGAAAATTAACTAGAATACAATAGAATCCATAATTATAATTTTCAGTACTACATAAATCCCTGATGGAGAACAGCATGAACCTTGAGTGCATGTGTGCCCTACAACAAGAGAGTTGTTGCACATAACAGAACAAGTTACATTTTATTATCCATCATGCCTTAGAAAGAATCTTTTACATTCAAAAACACAGAAAAGGAAGGAACTGCTATTTTGGCTTCAGAAAAAAAGCAGTACAGAATGCATAGTCTGTCCCAGAGAAGGGAGAGCGATTAATTAGTTATTTTTAAAACAGGCAATTTTCATCAAACAGTTCAGACACGTGTCACAAAAAAAACCCAAACCAAAAAAAATCCAAAAAGCCTCAAATCATTACATAATTAACAGAGCAACAGTATTCCATTGCGGTGGCAATAGTCTAGGCAGCAACAGGAATGGGAAGAGAAAGGGACCTGGAAAGTGAAAGGTTAAGATTAAATTAGATTTGTACAACAGCAGCCTAAATCAACTCAGGGTGTCATTCAGTTGTAGAGAGTCTGAAACAGCAGAGGAAAAAAAGATAAATGTGGCTCCTGTCAGCTTTAATGGCCTGTTAACAATATGGGGTTTGTGAATTTGGCCTCTTTATTGCTGATGATTTTAGCAGTAGCATTCTACCAGTGAGCTCACTACACAGTCCAAAGTTAACTCCCTCTAACACACTTCTCTGAGAGGAAAGATCCAGCAGAAACACAAACAGCTGCCAATGTCTTCAGCTACCCTTAACCTAATATTTTTTTATGGTGCAGTCAAAAGTTTCAAGACCTAGTGGAATCACACAAAAAAGTAGAACTGAATTCCCCAGCAGACATGCTGATTATGTTTTGCTAAAGACTATAATGTGAACATACAAAGCTGTTGTAAAAATCTCAGCGTTGAAGAGCCCAAGGATATTTGCTGTACAGCACAACCGGTGCCCTCAGCAGAGAGGAATTAACCACAGCTGAGAATATTGCTGTGACCCACACAGTTGGTAAATCCCTAATCATAAAGGATGCACAGCAAGACATTGAGAATCAATGAGGCAGCACAGGAAAACATTTGCAGTTGGATTTTATAGATGCACTTTGTCTCCTTTTCCCTAAAAAAACAAGACAATTATTCTGCTCCCAGAATTTAAAATTAGACTTTAACAATATTTTACTAGTAATTAGTGCTAGTGAAAATGTGACATTTTTACTTCTGTTTAAAACATCTTTCATGTTAATAATCTCCAGATTTTTACAGCCTTCACTTTTTTAAATTGCTGATATTGTGTTAGGAGGAACCAGGCTAAAGAGGAACCAGGCTACCTGGATCTTTACTGACAGAAGTTGCACAAATCTAAAGTCCTGAAAGTGCAGTCCTTGCTCATGCATTTGAACATTCATTAAAAGCAACAACTCTATTAAAATTTATCACAATCCTTGAGTGAATTCACCAAAGACAGAAGAGCAGCTCAGGGACACAGAGGGTATGTTCTACAGTAAAGAGATTACAAAAAGCTATCAGCATACTTAGGAATAACCCTGGTACTGAAAAAACTTTCCCTGCAGTCATGTCAGCTTAATTCTCCCCTGGAGACACCTGAGGATAAGAAACACACAAAGAATAACACAGGCAGGCTCCTGACCCTATACTACACTTGCTACAGCCTTATATAGAATATAATAATAGAATGTAAGTTATTTTGAAGTAAAAAAACATATGAATTGGAGGAAGCCAGAAAATCTGGTCTTATTGTCCTGATACTTGCCAAAATCCCACTTCTGGATGTCAGCTCAAAAGGTTGTTATCCTGTAAGCCTATTCCAGAACTGTAAATAAAAATGATTTTAAACCATGGATCTAAACATAGATTAATATCTTTGCTCTCTAATGGTAAACTGAAAATAGAACAGTTTTTCTCAGCTTAGAGAAGAGAGAGAACTTAGACCATGTTAGAAAGCAATAAAATAAAAGATTTTTCTTATTTTGTTTTAGGGAAGACTCTCATGGGGAAGAGATAGAAATAGTGTTACTGAGGCTTGTGACTTTTGTGTAGGTTTATATCATATCTGAAAGCTCTCTGCATTTCATCCCAACCTACCTTTATTTTTCCACTTCCTAAAACATCATCGGATTTTGGCTTTATTCTGTTACAGAACGTGTCTTTGGAAAGAGATAAGCTGCAAGTGACAAATCAAAGAAGAAAAAAGAAAAGCAGAAAGTTTTTGCAGAAAGAAAATCTTTCCTAAGACAACAGGAGCAACCTGATGAGGACACATCTGTGAGATCATGAAGAGATACTTTTTTGTCTAGTCACATAAAATAGCATTATAGTAAGTCACAAAAATTGTAAGAGCAATTGTATCAGAGTTAAAAATCAGAGCATGATTGTGATTCCCCAGCCACAGCAAACAGAAAAGAATTAAAGAATATAAACTTTTAAGTTTACTACATGGCCTTACTGCTTTTGTGAAATTCCAGGAAATTCTTTTAAAAAAAAAAAAAAAGTAGGCTTTTGGCAAGTATGCCTCAAGCAGTATCTTCCCCCAATGACCTTTACAGCAGTAGTTTTTAGGCTGGAGACTTCATTTTAAGTTTCAATAAGAATAATCAAGGGGACCTTTATCAATTTCAAGTTTAAATGGAGGTCTCTAAAAGAGAAAATCTTACATTATACAAAAAGCTGATCAATGCGGACCCTTAATATTCTCATGCACTGCAGTACCAGTTGAATTTACTATTCTGTTTTAGTTGATGACAACAGAAGCACTATTTTCTTTGTCTTCCCTTGTTATATGGATTGTTATGAATACACTCAGCTCATAACTGTTGTTTAAAATGCTCACTACATACCTATTTAGCTGTGGCTGTGCATTGGTTACCCACACAGCAACACAGCTTGCAAAATCTTTGCATTAGGAGCACAAGAGGTATAATTTGTATATGCACTTTCCTGCCTTGAGAAACAAATAACCTTCACCCAACTACCTTTCTTTTACCTAAGAGTATTTGGTTTCAGCTCCTGAAGAGTATCTTTTTGTTTGCCACCCTGACATACAAGCTGACTAATGAACGCCTGCATGCCAATTAACCAACAAAAACACAGCAAGTTCTCCTTAATCTGCAAGATTACCACAAATGTATGTAAATCTTTCCTTCATGAATCCTAATTTGTACTTTTTAATTTTCTTAGACCTTACATGTCATCACATAAAAATTGCACTTCCCCAAAATACGACTCACTTTCTAATTCAGCAGATAAATGAACTACCCACAAGGCCAAACTGATGGAGTCAAATGGAAAAAACAAACAAACAAAACATCCCAACAAAAAAACACTACAAACTCTGCATGCATATGTACATACTTACTTTCCACACATTTTCAGACTTACCTTTCATAAGTCTCTAGGAACTAGTCATTCAACCATTTTCTCAAAGCCTGACAAAAGCACAATAGCTTTACTCTCTCAGAATAGCTCAGCTGAGAAGGAAAGAGTGTCTTTCAAAGCCTGCTTGGTTTTGATGCACACTTCATGGAGCTACAAAAGAACCATAAAAGAAAGATAATCTGTAAGGAACTTGTTTTAAACAATTCTGCATTTTTCAATATGAGGTAGGAAAGAAAGTTTTTAAGGGGGGGGTGGGGGGTAAATATTTTCATGCTTATCCACCAAGTCTACCAGTAAGAGGGGGAAAAAAAAAAAAAAAAAAAAAGAGAGGAAAGACATATCCACATCCAACTAAAAGTTACAGACCTGTCTTATTCTATGAAGTAGACTTGATAGAAGAATGAGAAGAGAGAAGGAGAGAATGAAGGGGACTTTTTTTTAGTTTTATGAAGAAAAATTAATGCAATATCTTATCAGCATATACAGTTCTGGGTATTTGTTTATATAGAAGTTGTACAGCAGAAGTGATATGTTTCTAATAATGACTTTCAGTTTTACTAACTGGTCAAATTACATTCAAGTACAACACAGATGGGCAGTATTATTTTCACTCTATCCAAACACAGCTGTAAAGACTTTTTTCTAGCCAAGGTACTTTGATATCTACAATAAATTTATTCATAAAGACCTTTTCAGAATATTCTGCAATAAAGAATGGTTTCCAGCCTTTTTTAATCCATGACACCTGTGCTTCAAACCATACATGACATCTTATGAATTAATCACTATTCATACAAAGTTCCAGTTATGATTCACAACTTTAAGAAATGGGAAAGTCAGTGTAGACATTTTGGGTTTAGCTTTTGTTGGCAGAAGTTTTTGAAGAAAAATAGAGCTACTTTGCAAGATTACGAGGTTTAGTCATTTTTATCCATTTCCTGGAGCCTATTTGTCTCACTGTGAGAAGAATTTAGACCATTTTAAATATTAGATTTACAGGCATAAGTGAGAAAGAAAATAATGGTGTTTGATTTATGAAACAGGAAGAACAGACATCTTTGTCATTACAAGGGAGCATTGTTGAAAATAAACCAATGTAAAATCTTTCTACAGAGAGAATACAGAACAAATCTCTGGAAAATATAATTTAGATGTGGTTAAAGTGAGTCCCCATGAATAGGTTGGCCATTTAGTTGAGTTCATATTTTGAAATAAACTGCAAAGCATTTTCCTGCTCTAAATGCTTTCAGAAACTACCAAAATCACCAGCTCCCCAAAAGAGCTGTTTGAAACATGACTTTCATTTTGTTCCTCCTATCTTTGCTTTACACCTTCTTTCCCTGCCTGTTGAACAGATTCCCATGCAGCTGAGCATCCATTTTCCCAAGGATTTTCTCCTGGCAGCATTCAGCAGCTTCAGTTTTACTGTTTCAGAACATGAAAGCAAATGGATGCTCAGCCTCCCCTAGGGCCAGAGGGAGAAAGTGGGGCATCTCCTCAGCTATTCCAGAAACTCATGGATGCTTTTTCAGTTCAGTCTAGGATTTGGCTTACCTTTCTCATGAAAGGTGCAAGATGCTGCCTTGTGCTAAGTAGCTAGGGGAAGGGCTACTCTTGAAGAAATATAAAATAAGTAGCTGGTCTGGCTGTACCCAGGGTGATAGGAAGTCCTGGCCACCAACATGGCACTTTTCAAATTTCTCTCTCTGGTACAGGGCTGCAAATGCAAGTTTCTTGATGCAGTGTTTCTAGAGCTACTGTAGTTAGGGGGTTTTTGTAGTGTAGTTATGTTTTTGCTGCGCTATATAAAAAGCCATCTGGGAACCATCTAATTTTTCTGACTACACTTGTCAGTAGAAGTAAAAAGGACCCTGCTTTACATGAAAACAAATCTGGGGTACGCCTGCGCAAGTGGTAAAGTATGGAATAGCTCAGGAACCTTAAAAAGCATCTGGAAAACAATTCTTAGAAAACAGAAGTGAAAACTGCATATGGTGTTAATTCTAACAACCCGATACTTGAAGGGGAAAAACCATTTGCAAGGCCCAAAGATAAACATTCATGCAAGTAAACAATGTATAAGTGAAACAGAAAAACTGATTATACAGAATCACAGAACTTCTAGGTTGGAAGAAACCTTCAAGATCATCAAGTCCAACCCATGCTCTAACACCTCAACTAGACCATGGCAGCAAGTGCCACATCCAGTCTTTTTTTAAACACATTCAGGGATGGTGACCCCACCACCTCCCCAGGCAGGCCATTCCAGTACTTTATCACTCTTTCCATAAAAAACTTTTTCCTAATATTTCCAACCTATATTTCCCTTGGCACAGCTTGAAACTTCGTCCTCTCGTTCTGTCCGTTGTTGCCTGGAGAAAGAGACCAACCCCCACCTGACTACAATCAACCCTCAGTGAGTTGTAGAGAGTGGAAAGGTCACCTCTGAGTCTCCTTTTCTGCAGGCTAAACACCCCCAGCTCCCTCAGTCATTCCTCACAGGGTTTGTGTTCCCACCCCCTCTCCAGCCTCGTTGCCTCCTCTGGTCACACTCCAGTGTCTCAACATCCTTCCCAAACTGAGGGGCCAGAACTGGACACAGCACTCAAGGTGTGGCCTCACCAGTGCCCAGAGACAGAATGACCTCCCTGCTCCTGCTGGCCACACCATTCCTGATACAGTCCAGGATGCTGTTGGCCTTCTTGCCCACCAGGGCACAGAGCTGGCTCATGTTCAGCTGGCTGTCACCAGCACCCCCAGGTCCCTTTCTGCCTGGGCACTGTCCAGCCACACTGACCTCAGTCTGTAACACTGCAGTGGGTTGTTGTAGCCAAAATGCAGAACCCGGTTCTTGGGCTTATTAAACCTCATCCTACTGGACTCTGCCCATCCAGCCAGCCATTCCAGGTCTCTCTGCAGAGCCCTCCTACCTTCCAACAGATCAACACACGCTCCCAGCTTGGTGTCATCTGCGAGTTTACTAATGAAAGACTCAATACCCTCATCCATGTCATCAATAAAAATATTGAACAGGACTGGCCCCAGCACAGAACCCTGAGGGACACCACTGGTGACTGGCCCCCAGCTGGATGCAGCACTGCTCACCACCACTCTCTGGCCTGGCCATCCAGCCAGTTCCTAACCCAACACAGAGTGTTCCTGTCCAAGCCACGGACTGCCAGCTTTGCCAGGAGTGTGCTGAGTGAGACAGTGTCAAAGGCCTTGCTGGAGTCCAAATACACAACATCCACAGCCTCTCCTTCATCCACCAGGTGGGTCATCTGGTCATAAAAGGAGATCAGGTTAGTCAAACATGACCTATCCCCCCTAAACCCATGTTGGCTGTGCCTGATACCCTGGCCATCCTGTAAATTTTGTGCGATGACATGCAGTATAAACTGTTCCATTATCTTATCAGGTACTGAGGTCAGGCTGACTGGTCTGTAATTACCAGGATCCTCCTTCCCACCCTTTTTGCGAATGGCTGTCACATTGACTACTTCCAGTCATCTAGAACCTTGCCAGTGAGCCAGGACTGTTGGTAAATGATGGAGAGTGGCTTTGCAAGCTCATCTACCAGCTCTCTCATCACCCTGGGATGGATCCCATCTGGTACCATAGATTTGTGAACATTCAAGCAGCTCAGCAGTTCTCTGACTGCCTCTTCCTGGATACCTGGGGGACCATTCTGTTTCCTGACACCATCAACCAACCCACGAGGACAGTTGTCTTGAAGGCAAGTTGTCTTCCCACTAAAGACTGAGGCAAAGTAGACATTAAGCACTTCTGCCTTCTCCTCATCTGCAGATACTAAGTTCCCTTCCTCGTCCAATAAAGAACAAAGGTTGGTCTTACCCTTCTCCTTTTACCATTAATATATTTGTAAAAAATATTTTTTATTATCCTTTACAGAACTCGCCATTCTAAGTTCAAACTGTGCTTTGGCCTCCCTAACTTTTTTCCTACATGCTCTAGCAGCCCCCTTAAATACTTCCTGAGAAACCTGGCCCTCCTTCCAAAGATGATACATCCTCTTTTTATACCTAAATTCCTTCAAAACCTTGTTACCCATCCAGGCTGGACATTTACCCCATCAACTTATCTTTCGGCACACAGGGACAGTCTGTTCTGGTGCCCTCAAGATCTGTTTTGAGGCATGCCCACCTTTCCTGAACTCCTCTGTTTTTAAGGGCTGCTTCCCAAGGATCAATAAGTCTCCTAAATAGGCCAAAGGCTGCTGTCCACAAGTTCAATTCAAGAGCCTTACTGGTGCTCCTTTTGATTTCACCAAATATTGTGAAATCTATTATTTCATGATCTCTCTGCCCCAAGCAACCTTCAATCACCACATCTCCTACCAGCCCCTCTCTATTTGCAAACAGCAGATCTAACATAACCCCTCCCCTGGCGGGTTCACCCACCAGCTGTGACAAAATGTTGTCCTCCATACACTCTAAAAATCTCCTGGACTGCCTCTTATCTGCTGTATTAAGTTCCCAGCTGTCTGGTAGGTTGAAGTCACCCACAAGAACAAGGGCTGATGATCCTAAAACATTACCTAGCTGCTTATAGAATAAGCTGTCCACCTCTTCTTCCTGGTTGGGTGGACAATAGCAGACTCCCAGTAGGATGTCAGCCTTGTTGGCCTTCCCCTTAATCCTTACCCATAGACATTCAACTCCATCTTCCTTAGTTTCAATCCCTACAGCATCAAAACTCTCCTTGATATAAAGGGCCATCCCTCCACCACTTCTTCCTATCCTGTCTCTTCTGAAGAGCCTGTACCCATCCAGTGCAGTGCTCCAGCCATGTGAGTCATCCCACCATATTTCTGTGATAGCAACTACATCATAGCTCTGCAGTGGCACCATGCCCTCCAGCTCCTCTTGTTTGTTACATGCTGCATGCATTGTTACACATGCACCTCAGCTGGGCTGTTGATTTCACCCCTAACTCAGGCTTACCACCATTGGGCCTGCTTCCAGAAAACTCAGCTGCATCCTGTTCTCCCTTCAAACCTAGTTTAAAGCCCTCTCAAATGAGTTCTGCCAATTCATGAGCTAAAAGCCTTCTCTCTTAACTGAGAGATGCAAGCTATCTTGTTCCAGCAAAGCAGGTGCTGTAAAAGTTTCCCCATGATCAAAGTATCCAAAATTTTGCTGATGACACCAACCCTTAAACCACTTACTCTTCTCCAGGCTGCACACTGCTTTTTCCTGGTACCATATCATATAAACGTGTAATATCAAGCTCCATTTAAAAAGCATTTTAATTAATTAATTTAGCAGACACACAGAGGGGGGGTGGATGATACTTTGTGGGTTTTTTGTTTGGTGGTGGTATTTTCATTGTTGGGGAGTGTAGTTTAAGAGCAGAGAAATTTAAACTCATGGATTGGGGTTCTGACAGATGAATTTTGACAAACCTAGCAGTTATAATCTATCACCATTCCTAACTCCCCAAGTCATTCTTCTATATAGAAGTTAGCACACTGTAACAGACGGAAATGCATGACTCAATTATTCCAGTTCACAGTGCAGAATATCAGCTTAGAGCACTAATGAAGGTGTGTTTTTTGCTAAGACATCAGACCATGATCTGAACTTAAAAATGCTGTGTACACGTTTCACCAAGTTTGAAGAGGCGATGGCAAGCTCTGGGTTGGCAAACTAACTGCAACAGCATCTTTATCCACTCAGCAAAGGAGAGCATGACTCCTCAGCCAGATGGGAACACTTCTGAGATTATATGGCAACACTTGCATTCTCCACAGACCATATCTTCTGTTCATCCCTTTATTTCAGCTGGCTCACTGGACTGGTTTGTATCTTCTGCAAAAGGCTAAGCACAAGTCAGATCTCCCAAGGCTTTCAGTAGTTGATATAAATAAAATATATATATATTAAATATATATATAATATATATATAAATTAACCAGTTAGAAGTTCAAAATTAGATTTTTCTGAGAAAGAAACCTGAAAATTACTTACTGCTTAAATTTCTATATCCTGTTTCCTACTGTAACATTTAGAGTCTCTACATTTTTGCTAATTTCCACGTGCATGTTATGATTGAAGGAAGGATATTTCGAGCCTAATCTAACACTTTCTGATCAATTTCTCCCCAGTTTCCTATAAATGTCCCCAGAAAAACTATAAAGAAAATGAGAAGCTAACAGAGAGAGATAAATTCTGCTCGCTTTCAAATTCAGTCACTAAATAGCAAATTCTGTTTAAAAAAAACTGAGGAAATTTAGAAAATAAATTTGATATGTATTTTTCATATCTATACTTACGCATGAAATTATGTTTAAAAGCAGAGTTACTGAAATGTGTTAACTTTGTCAAAAATCAAAACTTATTTTCACCTGAAAATATCCATTGAGTTAAAAAATAAATTAGTTGGAAAATTCAAATTAAAATGTAAAAGGTGCTAGCAAGCTCCATGGCAATTCGTTCTTCCTCAATATAACTTGTCGGATATAGATAAAAAGCAGTTTTAACCAATTTTCTGTAAGAGGAAGAAAAATAAGTTTAAAACCTCATGTGACTAGAATTTGTTTAGTGTTCAAATAAGGAATATCATTCTGCTGTCAGTCCTGCTCATCCTAGCTAATCTCCTTAGTTTTTATTATGCTGAACTGTCAAAATCTGTAAGTAGTGTCCTAAATGGCTGCTACTAGTGCATTCAATAAAATAACAGTTCACTTATAATGCACAAAATCTTATAATTAGTCATGTTAATAGCACACAAAAATCACTGATAAAGTACACTATGTAGGTTTATATAAGCTATGTATTCAATTCATTGAATTTACCAGGCAAAACCTAGGTAAAGATTTTTCCCTATTCTCCCCAGAAACAGAAGATGTGAAAACCACAACTTTAAGAAGGTAAACTACTCTGCGTTGATACAGATATGAAGAAAAGTGAAAAAAGTAGTGATGAAATAGACATATATTTGAAGTAAAACACATTTTGTGTTTGGAATCAAAGTAGAATTCAACATGCCTTGTAATTACCTTCTTTTGCTGTATCTTTCATGGCCTGAACATTCAATTAAAAAAGGAAGGGGTGAAATCTTTAGAGTGGGTTTAGTTGCACCAGTATCTCACAGCTGCAGAGTATCTTTCCGGTTTTCCTTTGTTTCCCTTCTTCTCTTGCACACACAACTTGGTTGCCCAGTGCTACTGAAAGCTGAAAGGTCTGCATCTGTTCCCAGATCAAAACCTGTTTGTCATTAAATCATAGCTTTAAACGAAAAAAGACAAAGACACTAAAAGGGAGGAGAGAGCCATAACTGGGAATATCCACCATTTCCTCTGCCTTCCTGTCTCTAATGTCACCAGAAAATAGTAGCTTCCCTGAAGTGTATTTACAAGTCTGAAAAGGAAGAGCAGTAAAGTTCAAGGAGACATCTGGAAAGAAATCAAATAACAACCACTAAGAAGAATAAAATATGTTTTTCTATGCACTGAACAAAAGCACAGCTAATGCTTAAGATACAGTAATAAAAACTCATCTTAGGTGCTCATGAATGGAAGAAGCTGGTTTTGCACCCAAGCTTACTCACTTGGATCAAAGAATCCTCCTGTTTCCAGCTCAGACCTTTCCTCAGCCCTTCCTTGGAAGTCTGCTAGCACAGACCCATAGATACCTTCAATTTCTCAAGATGGATTCCAGATCTGGCTAACCTAGCTCAGTTTGTGATGTCCTTGTGTGCCCCATTGCCTTCCTTTTCAGTCTTCTTCAAATAAGATTAAGAATTTCAGGGAAACACACAGGTGCAGGTGGTGGACTGTTTCCCACAGCTCCCAATCCTATCCACTCTGTCATTTTTCATCTATAAATCTGATCAGAAGTGTACTTCCCCTACAAGAGGAGCACAGCCAGAGGAAAGGGAATGCACACAGACTGCACAGAAGAGCATCCAGCAGGAATGGTCTGCCATCAGGTGAGGCATGTTTTGCTTTTGCACCCTAAACTTGCAGATATCTGTCCTGGTTCCCCAGCTGTCCTGTACTCATCCTTGAGGTTAAAGGTTTAGCACCTCATTTTCACTGATCCCCTCATTATGCATTGCTCATAGTTGTTTTAATCTGTGGGTATTGTTCAGACTAGGTTTATTTTTCTCTTCCAGTATTTCACTATTTGTGTATGTGTCATCTAATGTAAGGGTTGCAGTGGTAATTGCTACCCTTCTGTGGAAATGCTCAGTAATCACTGCGTAAACCTTGCATAACATCCAGAAAGCAGCTTAGACTTGGCTCCAAGCAGCCTTAATTTACATATCCAAGTGTTTTTTTGCAAAGCTAAACTAAACGTGTGTTTATCAGAGAAGCCATACACTCAAAACTACCATGGCCACTTTTCCACATAAAGGTTGTCTGTAGAAGGGAGCTGGAATTTACTACCAGGACATCAGTCTACTGTCAAACAGAAGCCCTTCTGCCCAGAGAACACACAATAATCTTATTCCCAAACCAAACCTAAAATCAGCCTTGGGCAAGATACTGTCCACATTGCATAACCTGTTACATTCACCAAGACAAAAAAAGAAAACAAAATGTCCAAACAAAACCCAAAACCCAACACAAAAAGAAATCCAGAAGAAAAAAATACCCAACAGTTTTTTCCCCTAGGGCGACTCAGGTCTTGGGTCCATCTATCATCTCAGTAGGTGTTTTGGTGATTACAGCTATAATGCACAGCAAAAAAGAGGTCAAACAACAGGCAGAAAAAAATTGCTGATAGCATACAAATGTAAATTACTTAATTCAATTAATCACTTAAAAAATTATGATGATCTAAGTCATGTGAACAGAACAAGCAGTATTAAGGATCAAAATCTGCACCACAATTATACAGTACCTCATCATACCAATATATCCAGAAGAACCATTTACAAAGAGGATTTAATCAATAGTTGACAATAATAATGCCCAGTAGATTGAATAATGTGAATATAGCAATATATGCAAACACATGTCTTTGTTTTTTGGAGAAATAACCTTCAGGAAAAAAATTTAGTAAGAAAATGACAATAAATGAGCTGTAGTTCCCTCCAGGCAGAAAAAAAAAAAACCAAAAAAAAACCCTAAACAAAAAAAAAGTGATAAGTGCAGTACAACAGTGGAATCTTAATTAAAAAGTTCAAAGGTAAATATTAGCCGGATAACGCTTAAAAATATATACATATAATTAAATAAGTAGAGAATGTGAGGTGTGACAAGGAAGGAAAAAACCCATGAAGGGCATCAGTGAGAACAGGAGAATTGAAAGAAAGTGCACTATGCTCTGTAAAATTGAGATGAAAAAAGATGATTTAAAGATCCCTTGTTTTCTACTACTGTCTGAACATAGGCTGAAGAAATACTTTCTGAAGTAACTGTGTAACATAACTTTAAAAAAATAATAAAGTTATTCACAGTGGAAAAAAATTGAAGAACACATTTCAGAAAGGTGTTGGTACTAAAACGCTTAATAACAAATCTACTTACTGCAGTTTCGTATTTCTGGAGGTAAATAAAATAAATGTAGGTACATAAAATGGGACTAAGGCAAAACTGAAAGTAACTAGACTGCAGAATTGTGCCTTCTCTGGTTTCCACTCAGTTGACACCTAATCTCCAAGGCATCCAAACACTACGTGCACTTCAGTCTCTGATCTCAAGTCCAGGAAGAGTAACTGCATGTCCAGAAGTGTCCCAGGTCGGCACAGCAGCCTTTCCCGGACCAGCTCTCTTGGTACATCACTCATGCCACAGCTTGAACGAGATTCAGAAAGTGGGAGTTCTACACCACTGCAGTTTGCTAAGCAATAGGGTGATTACGGTCTCCAAGCACGTTAAAACAGCCACAGCTCTGGGAATGCAACTCTAGTTCTCTGCCTGGCTCAAGGATTTTTGTATTGAATTTTTTGTTAAGTAGGCTTCACAGAAAATACAGAAACTGACATGGAAGCGAGGACAGAAAGACATGCATTCTCAGCTGAACTCCAAGTATGGAATTCATCTCCTAATGCAAGTGTCAGGATTTCCTCTGTAGTCAACAAGGAGCTAAGCAGCACAGCCAGAGGGTTCCAGACAGCAACTCACTCATCCCACAGCAGACAAGTCAGTCAAACGAATCACCTAGCTCACTCCATCTGTCTGTGGCAGAGTTTCAACACCAGCCTAGAATTAACACACATTTGCTGGCACCTTAAGTCCTACCTTTACCAGGAAATCTGCTGTAGATTAATTGCCCCTCCATTCACTAACTCGCTCACATCCAGAAAAGATGAGAAAAACCTTCCTTGTTGTACACTGGTAGAGATGCCACTGGAGGGAAGAAGTTTCTCATCCAAGACTTGTGTGGCAACAAGCACACATCAATATCAGACAAGAAAAAAGCTATGATCTCTTTAAACGAGCAATATAGAAGCACCCAAAGTTTTCCCTATTCTGAAAAAGTGTCCCCATTTCTTTATTAAGAAAAGATACATCCATTGTTCAAGTCATTTCAGGGATGAAGACAAAACTGAAATCCTCGGCATCCTGTTATTGAGTTCACTGATAAAACGGCGAAGAAGTGCACTGTACTTGTCCAGCATGAACAGATGTGGATGTTATGTGGTTAAAAGTGGCAGCTGTACCTGAATCAGCTCTCACTTTCATCTGAAAAAATAAAATCCTGATATGACCAAATCTAGTTCTGAAGGAAGGTTAACTAAGAGTACAGATAGTACTACCGAGCAAAAACAATTCTGGGAGTAGCTGTTTCACAAACTTCTACATAGTTTTCTCACAAAAAAAAAAAAGCATAAAGTGGTTCCATGACTATTTCTAAAGTAAGCAAGATGACAACACAGGGGTTTAGTTGGTCCCATGTGTGTACAGGACTCTCACAGTTCAGAGAGAAATGCTGACTTTTTGGAGGAGCTGTACAAGTTATTTTGAATGAAGATGATAGAACTGAGTGATAGGGCTTTTATCTATTTATCTATTTTTATGTCTTGATATAGTAAATGTATTGTATATGTATGTATTTTAACAATATTTACCTTTTTTCTGTAAAAAATAAAAACAATTCTTCTGGAAAGTCCTGAACCTGTCAACAATAAATGCCATTAGAAGTTTCAGAATGAGACAGTCATGTACATGTTATTGGTTAATAGCAACAATTTGCTGGATGCATTATGGAAGAAACATATTGTCTGGAAAACTGTAAGAGTAATCCAGATTGGTAGACATGAATGATCTGTCATCAACCAGCTGTAGAAAGAGGTTGCAGGAAAGGTGAAGGGAAGGAGATAATTACTGGAAGGATGAGAAGCAAGAGAGTCCACTGCAACCACAAGCTGGCATTTAAAAACTGCTGACTGAGAAGACAATGCCTTATAGAAAGAGTTGGCAGACCATTAGCAAAAGTCCACAACCTTTTATAGAACAGTTTGACAAGATGCTGGAGGAAAGGAAACAGACAGGAACTGACACAGAATTTATGGTGTAAGGCTGCAAGAGTTAAGAGGTGCCAAGGAACAATCTGTCCAAGGTTAGCTGGCAAGAGAGCACGATACCCACCTAGAGAGCTTCAGCATGCTCCAATACTAGCATAAAATAATTTTGTCCACAAATAGTTACTACTTCTGGAGATTCCCAGAACCTTACCTGTACCTGTTAACATAGGCAAAGGTAAAAGAACATTCTACCAGGCAATCAGCATTCTACAGAAAGTGAGAAAGCCCAATGCAGAATCATCATGGCACAGAACGGCAGTCTATTTTGCAAGTCAGATGGGAAGCTCCTGTTTGACCCTTTTCGATTAATGGACAAAGTCGTCAACCTTCTTACAGACATCGTTACCTTTTCAACTTTATGCATTGCCCTCAAATCCTAGTGAAAACCAAAAACAGGACAGACAGCAAATGAAAAGTCTTCCTTGGACTTTCTCAACCCAACTTTGTTATAGAAATGAAGTGATCCATATCTTTATACCAGAATATTTTAGATTAAAAAAAGAAATTAAAAATCTAGGTCTTTATCCTGATACTACAAACACAGAATACAATACGTGTAAGACATTTGCTGCCATGCAACAAAAGAGGGTGATTTGAGGCAGGGGCTACCAAGACTTAAAGGGATGTCATTAAAGGCCATCATCAAAACAGAAGAGTGTCTTGTTCAGCATGACAAATCAGACTCCAATCTTGTCACCTATAAACAATATAGCTTTCATAGCTTTCTAGTACATGTCTTTTGGTGATTTCTGCCATTCCATATGCAGAACATTAATGTACATACAATAAGTTCCTTTCTCCTCATTGCAAATGTTCAGTCTCTGTCCTGGTCTAGAGGTAGCAAATTCCTTCAGCACCCAGAGAGAAAAACAGAGAAAGAAGAGTCCTACAGGAGAAATAAGGAGTTATTTGATAGAATAAAAACAAACACCCAAACCCAACCCTACCAGCAGTCAGCATTAGTCACAGAATGCACTACTTGACATTATAAAATCAGTTACTGGACTGCAATTCTGAAACACAGACTGAGTTAAACATATTACTATTATTAAAATATAGCACAGATTGTTATGCAATGTTATTCCTTAGTAGCACGCTCTTATTATCTAAGAATATGTCCCACTACACAGTTTTGCACAAGCATGTGATGAAGAATTCTCCCACATATCCATTTACTGGGGGGCAGGATGAACTTGTAGAGGAATGTTAACTTTGATTTTTATAGGTATAAAATCACAATCTAAATCTAGCTTTTACAAGTATTAATAAACTTTATCACTACACAGAACAGTAGTACAAAAATGATGAACCAGTATCTTTATAATTTGAAACACTTCATTGTGAACCATAATTACTGATCAGCTTCATGAACAATGCAATGTCACATTCAGTGGCCCTCACAGACTGGATAATAGATGTTCATATTTCCATGTTGGGCTAAAATAAATAAAAAATGTCCCTTGACAACACAATAGAAGCTGATTCTATCTAACAGTCTTAAGCTATTAATTTCTTGGAAATGCCAAGGAGGCCTGCCTAGTACATCAAAATAGCTTGCAAAGCTCTACCATGTGCTCCCAAAGTTAATAAATTGAAGTTTGGCCTCTTATTTTCAAATTCTGTATAGCACTAGAAGGAACTTACTTTTCCTAATTTGGGCAAATCTCCTTTTAGAAAGTTCAAAGAAACAGAGACACCTTTGGCATAATGAATCCATAAATAAGTCAAGACATGAACTGTAAAGATTTTTATTTTTTTAAGGATGGAAAGACATTTAACAAATGTCTTGTTAAATGTGCTCTTGTAACATAATGGATATCTTAAAAATGAAGATATTCCTATCTGATCAAGTAATAACAGTTCCACAATCTTTGTTTGCTGTGTTTAAAGCCATTTTTTTCTGAGCAGACTTAATGGCTGGACAGCTTTATCCATACTATGCAATTTCTAAAGTAAACAGTTTTATTTCATGCCAGGAATGAGCACATTAAGAACAGAAGTCACAAAGGTTTATGAATAAAATCAACCATGAGTGAAGAGATGTAAAGACAATTATCTTTCTGCTTTGCAGCTTAACCTTTAAAGCAAATGTCCCATCATTGAAAAAAAAAAAAAAATCCAGACCACTTTTGGGAAACAAGAAATTACCTCCATATATATAATGATATCAAGCTGAGCAAGGAAGCCTGCATCAATGTGAAAAATAGGGACTTATGGTGCAAAGCAACAATTTCCAACAATTACAGAGATGCAGGTTCCACATCCAGTGTCATGAATGCTGTCAGCAGCCAAGTGACTCCCTTGCCAGAGCTCCAGAAGACAGCCTTAGACAGAGTTGCATGAACACAGTCCCCAGAAAGCTGCTCTAAAGGACTGAACAGGACGCCAGACTCCTGAAGCATGGGGCCCCTGAGCAGCTGCATTGCAGAGGGGTGCCCAGTCTAGGACCATCAGGAAGGACTATTAAGTTATTTCTGCTGAGCACCTAATGCCCATTGGGTTGGGCCTTGGGAAGGCAGCAAAGGTTGGCTGCAGGCAACTAAAAAGTCCCCATGATCTCACCCAAAATGAGCAGGGATTAGTTTGGGTGCAGAGGGTACTAAAGAGGGCTGATAGGCTGCCAGCTGCCCCCTGTACTGTAGCCATGGACTGCTGCAGGACCTGTGGGTCACACAGGAGTGGTGGGAGGGCTGCACAGCTGATCCGTGAGCCAGGAGGATAACAGCACAAGCAGGGTCTGCCCTCACTCTGGCACAGATCCACGGTGGACAGGCAGAGCAAGGTGGGTGAGAACTGCACAATTCCCCAGCAGAACAGCAGTCACCAGACAAGGGCAAGGCAGCAAATCAGATCTGGTGTCAAGATGGGAAATCCAAGTGACAAATGAGGAATAGCAGAAGACAGAATTCTGCACAGATGCACAACACAGCTCACGCACAGAGCAACATTGGTCAGGGCCATTGGTGCCCTCAAGGACCTGGCACATGCCAGGTGTACAGGGTAGCAAATGCAACCTGAAACTCTCAGCATTCCACACAAAAATAATGTTTCTGGGTTGCAGCTCAGTCCTTTTTTGCTTGGCTGTAAGAGAGTGACCGCAATACTTGGAGACACCCTACCTTCAGCTTCTTAACTCTTAATTTATAAGTCCTGCTATTTATCTTCTTATATAACTATTGTTCCACCAGTGCATGTGGCACAGATATGCAGTCTGGACTGAGCTCTTGGAGAACTGAGGAAAAACAACGAAACTGAATTGGTTCTCAAAATGAACCAGAGACATGTTTAGACTACAAACTATGCAGTGCTAAGATAGTATCTTAATTGACACACATGCTTTTGCTATGGAAAAATGCACAGTGAATTTACAGAAATAAAAACAGAAACACAAAGCATCATTTCCATGACAGTCATAGATCAAAAAAAAAAAGAAAAATAAACAAATTAATTACACTGTTAGGCAAAACAGCCACCATGCACATTGAAAAGATTTCAAAAAGGTTGGCATGTCTTGCCCCCATTAAGCCACTGATAAATAATCATTCAATATATTCAAGAGTCCTAGATTTTATTTACATGACAGAGTTTACAGATGACTTGCATAAAATAAATACGTCTATTCACTCTTCCCTCTGCCCTTCTTCCCTCTGACCCAGAAAGTTATAAGGATATGAATGTCTGTTCAAAGGCAGAATGAGCTTCTGTGGTTTCTGAATACTCAAGCAGTAAATAATCACATCATGCTGAAGAGCACAGAATGGTGAGTAATTGTTAGAATAATGGTGGATACCTCTGAAATGAGGAAAATTTGTACTGTAAGAACAGGTTTTAAGCTGATACATGTTTACTTAGCCAATCTTCTACCCAAGCCAAACTTCACTTAAATGTTTTATGCGTGCCCTGTCAAAAGTCCACTTAAGTCTTTTAAACATGTATTATAACATTTAAATGCCATAAATTCTAATGCTCTTGTGCACCCAAATATTCACCTTTTTTAAAAGAAGTTTAGCCTAAAAAAATAAATTCTGTAATCCTTTGTATGATTGATTGACAGTTAATTATGAGAGGAATTCATTTGAATGTCTAGAAGATTAAAGCCTGTGAAAAAGTAATCCAAGAGATGACGAGGATTCATACAAAATAACACAAAATTAGTTGCCTTTTCCTGACAATTCAATGTTTTACAGGAGAGACAGGCATCCCATATGCCAGTTTTTTCCTTCTTTGTTTTAATTTTCCTTATGGAGTTTTGCTATTTGAGTCACACAAGAGTAGACCAGATTTTTAAGTGATAACTGAAGATGCATTGGCCTAGTTCTTATGCAACAATGTCAGTCACATAGAAGATATTTTAGAATGAATCATAAATAATTCAGGATTGATCAAACCTGATAATTGTGATAATCTGAACTGTAGGAAAGTTCATGCAGTCATGTTGGGCCACAGTTCTCTGCTGAATCTAAAATTAAGATACCGAGTTCCAGAGGAAAGGTGGAATGGGGAAAAATATTGTTACCATGTTTTCAAGTGAACAGCATGCTCTACTGGCCAGCTCAACATAGTAAAGGCAGAGCCCTGACTGCTCTATTCCCTGTGTCCTAACTGTTGGAAAGGCTGTAATTAAGTCTAAGCTCTGAGAGAGTGAAATGAAGGTCCATCCTCCTTTCCCTGTGGGTACCCACAAGGAGAAGCTCTGTTTAAGCCTCACATACCATGACAAAAATATGGGGTAAAAAAAAAAAAAAATGCTCTTCCCTACAGCCACATCAAAACAAACATGGCAGAAGTAGGGAGTTGGTTTGTATCTCTATACATAATCAACCTGTAGAATTAAGGTGTTTCCAAAATCAAATACTTCATGCAGCAGCAACTTGTCTTTGTCAAAATTAAGTGTTGCAGAGAACAGGCAGATTTGCATTAAAATATCTGGAAAATATTTTATTATTAGCCTATAGCGCAAGGAAGGCTGAAAGGGGGCTAATGGGACCCTTTCACTGCCTCCTGCTCAAGAGGCTCAAGACCTGAAAAGGTCCCACATAAGAGGTTTGTGGGAACCAAAGCAAATCTGTCAAGGTCACAGGTATAAACATTTCACAGGTCTCTGCACTTTTCTTGTGAGCTTCGCTCTCCTGTCCCTGCTCAGATCTCAACTCCTCTGTAGATTCAGACTATCTCTTCTAGGATATATGGGTCACCCCAGCAGAAGCCTCTATGTTACATAACCTGACATTGCCTTCAGCAGCCAGAGGAGTGTCATACGAGAGGCAGATGGACAAACTGGCTGATTTTTGCACAGTGTTGCCAGAAGAATACAAAGCAGCAAATACAACCTACAGCTTGCAGTTTGTATTCACAAAATCTACAGCCTTATTTTTCACCAGAAAAATTAGATTAGCTTCCATAGAACCACAGAAAAAGAACTTCAGTAAATAGTCCATTCCTCTGCAGTTACAGAAAAAAAAAAAAAAAAAAAAAAAAAAAAATCCCCAAACAAACCAACAAGAAAAAAAATCAGAAGATAATTTGACCAGCCTGTTTTCAAAGAATCACAGTGAAAGGTAGCTCCAGAGACCCACTAGACAATCTTTTCCATGGCTTCAGTGCCCTTGTCATTAAAAAAAAAAAAATTACTAACATTTAATCTGAATTTTCCTGACTGAAATTTAGGCACATTTGTACATTTTCCAGACACAGTAAACAGTTTATTCCCTTTTTCATTATTAATATTCCCCATTTCATTATTAATTCATTCATTAACAAAAAAAAAAAGAGTTACAGCATGAGTTCATTACTCAAGACAGGAAGTAACTGACATATGGTACCAGTAAGGAGAAATTTTTAGTAAAACAAAGAAAAAAAGATATTATCCATGATAATCACTCAGTTTTAGAAGAGGCTATATTAGTGGCATAGAAATTCTGCATTAAAGAGAGATGAAATAGCTAAGCTAAATTAAATATCCTCCGGCTGTTCAGTGTGGACAAATTTCATGTAAAATTACTTAAAAACCAGGCTGAAGTACAACAACTAAATCACTATCTCTAGGAGCATGGAAAAACAAAATATCTAGGAAAAAAACCATAGCATGTACTCTTACAAGGGATGCAAGGAAGGACTTGGGGAATTTCTGATTAAGATAAATTCCTAGGGAAGCGTTAGAATAAAAAACTTAAGTGCAAAGATAGCACAAAAAATAAATCATAGCTAGAACAGGTTCTTTCTATGAATAAGTCACATGAAATCAAAGTAATGTGCATCTTTAGCAGAATTTTATGCCCTGTGAATAGCAGAAAGGCAATGGAATTTATAAATGATAAAGATTTTGGTAGGATCTCATGTTGAATTTTCACAAGGATATGAGGCAACCAAGACCAAAATCTGTAAAGGATGTGAAACTGATAGTCACAGTTCTGCTACGTGGTTAACAAGACTCCACATTAGTCTGTTCAGTATGGTTGGAGACTTTCATTAATCATCTAAATAATGCAAGAGAAAGTCCATTGTTACTAAATTCAAAGATGTCAGCAAGCTGGGTTGGAGGAACGAATGTATTTCGAAGGATCTTAAGATATGCCTGTTCAGCAGTGATTAATATCCAGTGGTACAGTGCAACTCCTGGGATAGCAAACCTCAGTATAAGCACCCTTACTGTGCTAATCTTAGAAATATTTAGTGTTAAAGAGTGTCAAGTGGAAACTGAAATATTCAAAGTCATGTTTGTTTCATACAAACTGCACTGGCAGGGGGAAAGTACAACAATACAAAAACACCCAAGATTTATGTTGCATTTCAGGCTCCTTCCAAAGTTACTGGGTAAAGCTCTCATGCACTGATGTAATATACCAGTCCAATCAACAAAATCGAGGCTAAAACAGAAACACAAGGTCACACCAAGCACTTAGAATTGGATTTAAGTCAGGCTAGGGATACAACTCATTGTCATTCACCTTTAGAAGTGTGCTGAACACAAAATTACATCTGAGATAGCTGCCTAGGGCACCTTTATAGTCAATAAGCAGACATAGGCACATCAGTAGAGTTTATCTCATCCTAGGATACACTCCTGACCATGAGTCATACCCTAATGCTGGGCTCTTCTCTCCATGAATCATAAGGGAGACTGCACAACTAGAGCTACCCAGGCACCAGGGTATTGTTGAAGTATTGTTTTGCCCTCAGTATTTAGGCAGAAGCTCTGAATCACCTGTGTTGTCATAAGAACATCAGTCACAGTGCTGACACAGTTCTGGGTTGTGGGTTGTTTTTTTTTTTTTTAAATCTAGGTTACTGCAAAATAAATGAAGACCTCAGGCTGCTGTTTTCAGTCTGGGTTTCTGTTGCCAGTTAGGCGGAAGCTGGTAGAAGAAGGTCATGCAGAGTCGTAAATGTGCCTTAATAACTCTGAGCTCATTCTTTCCCAAAGTACACAGCTTACATCCTGGCTTCTAAGATTCCTGTGGTTTCTGCAATTACATTGATTTCTATGCTACTTTGGGAAGAAATTCCCTGTTTGATCCCCTTCTGCCACAGTTCATTTGTCTATCAGATGGTTTGGGAGAGGGCAACAGTCTCATGGCTCTTCATAATTTGGTTAGGACTGCTCAAACTCTCCTATCAAGAGTAAGTCTTGCCTTTGATTTCAGTAGCACTGAAATTTCACTCACAGGTTTTAGGCATGGATGAACATCAAGTGTGATGTTCTGCATCAGAAAGAGAACTCAAAAAAAGGGAATCTTCTTCCCAAGTTCCTAACACACCTTTTCAGTAGAGACAAACTGCTGGATGATTATTGTCACAAATTTATAAAAATTTCTATTTAACCATTAAAATGGATAATAAAATCATTCAACAGCACCAGAGGGTGATCAGAATAAGACAGCTGCCACCTGTTCTTCCGAAATGTATCTTCTCATGCTATGCCTGTTTTCTACTGCTACCCACTTCCAAATACTGCTCAACACTCTGTACCCAGAGGTAAACTGAGCTAGTTCTTCCAGGTGGGAGCTTTGGGGAATGTCAGTGGTTGCTTTTAACCAATACTTCTGATTTATAGATAAGACGAGACAACACCCTGTATTTCAGGGGTAGTTTATATATATATCCCATTAATTCCACACAAAAGCTATTTCCAATTCTCATTGACTTCAAGACTTCAAAAATCCACAACAGTGATTCTAGAGACAAAATATACCACATCATCTTTTCTCCTATTTTATTCACGTGCTGAAGAACTGAGAACAACTGGCAGTAAATGTAACACATAAAACATTACCCTTTGATATAAAAGCATTATTGAAACCTGTGTGAAATACAGAGTTACAAATGAAGCAACACAATTTTTTGCCTGATTTTAAAGGTAAACTGAGTGACTTTGTAAAGTATGAACTTGACCTTTCAGACCATAGATACAACAGCATAGTAAGTTACAGGACAGCAAGCAGAGTACAGAACACTAGCCCTTGAAATATCCAGGAGTAGGTTTCTGAGAATGAGAAGATGGGGCTGTGCAATACTGAGGCCACAGCTCCAGCTCTGACTACTGTGTATACCTTCTTTGGCAGTAGAGGTTTTGACCTTCATGGGAGACTTTACTTTTAGATGACTTCTCTTTGATTTAATTTTTCCCCTCCTTTTTCTAACAATATGTATACTATTTATCAACATTTCAACCCTAGATTTATTTCTTTTCCTCACAGTGGCCCATTAATCTCAGAGGCATGAATTTCTGAAAATCTGATAAAACCCCCATATCAATACTTTCTGTGCTTAGGGAAAGAAAAATCTAGTCATGTCACCAGATACTGCTAATGTGCTATGGCAGCAGAATACATGAAAAAGGCATGATTTTGAGTGCCTGGAGAAAACAGTCCCAAAGGACAAATAAATTGTTTATTCTACTCTTTTCTGAAGATAAGTAGAGATACATGATTGCAACTTATGATCCCTGGAAAGTATAGGTACTGGGCTGCTAATTTCCCAAGGCATTATCACTCATGTCCTTGGCACAGCGGCAGAAATAAAGAGCTCTGCTGTGGGTTAAATATTGGGGGTTTAGTGTCATGCTGTTAATACAGTCCAAACAGCCCCTGAAGCACAACATATACCCACATGAAGAATTGGTTTATTTTTAAATTCTCACCAATATTGTACTGCTTTCTTGCCTTGGATTAATTATCACACCTAGTTTTCAAAGAACACACTAGAGGAACTTGAAGTAATCCTGAAATTGCTCCCCACACAAAACTCAGTCTTCTCAAAGAGTGTCTAAGAAAGATTCCAAGACTCCCAGGAAAATGCAGGTCACATGACCGTTCTCCAGATACTAGTCAGACAGAAGAGAAAAGAAAAAATTTGCCCATGTATGCAGTCAAAAACAATTTACCATCAACTGTCCCCTCTTTCAAAGCACAAAATGGAAACTAAAAATAGGTTTCTGGACCTAATGACCAAATGTTACTCCATACTTGCCCAATTGTTTTTCATTTAGCATTCCATACATGCCGTAATACAAAACAGCCACCTGAAGTAACTAGACCTTTTGATATCTACCATGGAGTTTATTGTTTTCCTAAAGGGTGATATGCTTTAAGAATGAGTAGGTAAAACAAAAGTAGAAGTAAATGCAGATAAATATTGGAAGGATTAATAACATACCAGTATCACCTAACCATCACATACCCTTTCAATTATAATTGTATAGCTTTAATTTGAATCCACTTTTGTACATATCCAGGCATAAATATTTTCTCTCTTTTCAGTACACCTCATTGTGTTGGCAGAACTCAATTCAAGTAACTAAACTTATCCATAAAGTTATCCATAATGGTAATACACAATTAGTGATCAAGAAATAGGATAAAATAGTATTATTTGCCTCTGAAGCTGAGATCCCTTACAGCTATCCTTCCAATGTTCACATTCACTGATTTTCTTCATAATGAAATGAAGAGAATACCAGAAGAGAGAAAATCACAGGTATTTCACAGAGATTGCACCTCTGATATTGTTCCAATTTCCCTTTGAAATACAGACATTTGTATCTCCACAGTAAAGTAACTCCATGTTGCGAATTGGAAAGAATCATTCTTCTGTAACTTTAAAGGTCCAGATGGACCTTTAAAAGCCATATTACTTCATGGAATTCCTAAACTGGCCAATATTTTCTACTTTCCTCACAGTTTAGTGAAACAGTGTAATATAAAGTAAACAAAATTAAGTCTTTTGGTAAAAATGCTTGAGGGAAATTTTTAAGAAAGAAAAACAAGTTAAATAATAATGAGATGCTACAACTTAAGTGCAATCACAGCTTGAATACCCCTGACACATACCTAACACCGATTTTGTTTAAATCTTAAATGCTTAGAAACTTTTAAGAAAGTATTTCATCCTTTTTCTCAAAAACAAAATGAGGGTAGCTCATTAGTTTATTTAAACCTCAAGCACTTTTTATATTAGATACTGGAATAATAAACTTCATCTACAAATACTGGAGGAATACAGATCTGGATTCAGCCACAATTCTGGATGGATCAGCTTAAACATGACAATGTCACACAACCAGGTTCAATAACCTGATTCAAAAACTGGGCTGTGATTGATTATGGTTGGGCTTTAGTCTAGAGCCTGTAAGAAGGAGCCTTTGACTCAGTAGTCAAAATTAAGTAGAATCTGTATTCCTAACTCACTGGTCATCTTCAACTTCCAGGGAAAAATAAATAAAAACAAAACCAAGCAAATAGACAAATAAAAGTTCTCTTATATTCTTTAGGGAAAAAGGCCTGCAGGGAACAAACAAAGAAAAAATATTATTAGGATAAAACTTACAAAATGAAGTTTGAATCTTTTATTATTTAAGTTGAAGAATTGCTAGCAAATACATATAACATAGTAACTGCAGTTGTTCAGGTCAGTTAAAAAATGCAAATCTCTTTCAACAGCAGTCAGACACATTGTGTGAAGCACTCAGTTTCAGGAGCACTTCTCTGAACACATTTTGCAGAGGAAAAGGAAAGTAGAAATTTCCAGACATTGCCAACAAAATTACTGACATTTCCTTTCTTTCCTTTAAGCTTTCACTGCCTTGGGTTTTTAGCTTCTCATCTCTTACTGGTAATACTTCGACACACTGCTAGCGAAATAATTCAAACCTAAGCTTGAAGAAAACTTAAAGTCTATTTCAGGAGTACATGAATAAATATGCTGATTAAAGAAAGATAAATTCTATCATTTCCTTTATTATTATGGATTTCTGCAACAAAAAGAAAAAAGAAAGGAGCAATCAGGGACTGATTTTAAAATACAGCACCCTCTGACATATGACTAAGCATCTCTTTTCTGCTGCTCAAATCTTGGGTACAGGAAGAAACTCATGGAAAAATTGCGTGTGATCTTTCAAGCTCAGTGCTGCCAGCAGCACTTTTTTCCTGCTCTTATCAAAACTCACTGTTAAACTAGTGTCCTAGTTCTGGCAGGTTTAATTCTTGCAGTAGGCAGGAGGGGCCATGGCCAGGACCATCACATTATTTCATAGTACATCATGTCATTGCCTAGGGTATGGGGAAGAGAGCCTCTTCAGGGGAGAAGTGGTTCCTTCTGGTCAAGTAAGCGTGATGGAGGGAGAATCGAGGTAAAATCCTGTCCTGAGCATTTTGAATGTGACTCACCCACCTAAGCTTTTTTTATTCATATTTTTGCCTTAGTGTTTGTCTTCATATCTCATTGCTATTTCCAGTAAATTGTTGTTATCTCAACCCATGACCTTGGCCTTTCGTGCCTCCAATTCTCCTCTCCATCCCACCTCGGGAGTGAGTGATGGTGGGAGCACTAAATTAGAGAATGCCATTCCTAAACCACAACAGTTAGTCACATAAGCAATGCAATTAACACGACCTGTGTGAAGTGACATGTGTTTCAAGACGGAGCCTGCCTGCCCCAGCACATGGCTTCAGCATCAGGGACAGCATGCTTTGTGCTGCAAAGCTCCCTCTTCCCTTTTGAAAGGCAGCACGATGAGAAACATAGTCAAGATTTGTGAAGTGAAATGAGTCAGGCAGTGCCTGCTGCTTTCTGCCTCTGTTACAGTGAGATAAAGGTCAGTAATATTAAGGTTTAACTTACACCATAAGCCGGCTCAAACATATCCTATTGTTTTTTCTTTTCTTGTTTATAATATCATCCTTCTTGTTAGAGCAGAAATTCTTATGTCACTGCTGATATGAAAACAAACAGGAAACCAACTCCCAGAAAAGTCTGGAAGAATGAAAAAGCCCACAGATAGTTTTTTAATGTCATCTTACCTCAAAAAAAGTTAGCCCTGGATCTCAGGAAAATATTAGAGAAAAAAGACTAAACACAGCATAAATTATTGTCAAAAATATTGTCCAAAAAGTTGATAAAATATATTGAACTACTAATTAAATGAAACACCAATCTTTTCAAAGCTTTTTCATGCTTTTATGTAACACTTTTAATAATGTCAGTGCACCCAACTTCTGCAGAAGTGACCAAAGAAATGACATTTGATGTACATCTGTATACAGCTAACAACTTAAATGAGAAAATGCTTGTTCACGTCCACCTCAGAAAACTGAATGAAGGAACTTCCTCTGGGCGTGATCAGTGATTCCTCATTGATAAACCAGGGGTTCCAGGTCACCAATAAATGCTATGTCTATGCGAATATTGGCTTCCACAAGATGAGGCTGAGGTACCTTCTTTAGTACTCTAAAAACACTCAGAAAATAAATCTTTGAGTAAGTCTTGTTCATCCAACAAAACTATACAAACTAACAATTCCTGTGCATGCTTGGAGAGAAGTCTAAAGATCAAGGAACTTGACTAGAGTCTTGAGGGTAGGACCAGGATAGACTATCTGCATAAAGGTGACAGCAGTACTGCAAGTAACTGGAACTATGTAGGATGTGCAAATTTCCTGTTTTCAGTGGAGGATTTCTCCTTCAAACAAGACCAAAAATAAAAAGGAAAATAAAAGAGAGAGAGTGAGAAAGGGGGAAAAATTCATCATGATAGTGAAACTCCAGGATAGTCTAGAGCTGGGTGAAGGCTGAAAACACATTTCAATAAACAGCATCACACCAACCACAGGCAACAATGTAAATATTGCCAAGGAGAATCTATATCAAAGGACAGGGGACAGTGTGAAACAGAACAGGAGAACCAGCTACTCAGATGACAGACTGGAGCAGAGGTGCTATCTTCCCTGATGGTCTGAAATCCCATATTGCAGAACAGAAAAACAATGTCACCTCAGCAAGGACCAGTGAAAGACAGACCAGGAGCGGGTTCAGTCAGTGTTGGTGGAACTGCTTTGGTCAGGGTTGCTCTTGGCAACAGAAACACAAAGAACAGGATTTGCCCCAGGTATGAAAATCTTTGCCTGGCAGCCTAAAGCCACAGAAGTGGGGCAGTACAAGCCAGTCTGAATCCTACAATTTCCTGTGGATCCCAGAGAGGCTGAAAGGTCCTTGTGTCACCGTACAGTTTTAGAAGTCTATCTTTAGTGACACCAAACTACTTACTAAATATGCTTTAATCACCTTTATTCTAGAATTGAGATCCTAGATATGAAATGTAGATCGAGCAAGTGGGACAGTACCCTTTGCTGGCTGCTCTGTTCTTACTGCTTACAATTCTTCCAGACAGACACCATCTGCAAAGAAGCCAAATATTTTTGACATTGATACAACATTTTTTGGGTCATACATAAGAGATGTTCCCACGACTGCGATTTACCCTTTGTCTCCACAACCTATTCAGCTTTTCATAAGAATCACACATGCTATGTTAATAAAATTTGGAAGTTTCATACTCCACATTTTTTCCTAAATTATTTTCCCACTTCTCACATCCCTGCTTTGGTCAGTCTGGGAAATTCACACAATCATAGCCACTGAATGAAGAACACTGTTGGAGTGCAATGTGGACAGAAAGCCACAATAGAAAGAACTTTCCAGTCTTGCTCAGTAACCTACAACAGTATCCTCTGACTTAACAAACTGGGGTGGGGGGGAAGAGTTAGTGAAGATCCAAACAACACACAAAATTATAATGGTTTTGAGATCATTCTGTGATGCCAAAGCAGAGCACAGCATGGATGCTCTTACTCTGTGGACACAAACCAGCTTAAGAGCATTTCAGCAATTAAACTGAAAATATTTTCAAACCACTGCCAGTAGAATGACTCCTTATGTACCTTAAGTCAAATGAGAGTTAAGTTCCAAGAGGTGCCAATTAGAAATTATGTTGACAACAATAAGTGCTGGTTATAAATAGTTAAAAATAGTTAAAAATAGTTAAAAATAACTATTACTCTGGTAATAGTTCCCCACCACACTGGACCCATACAACAAACCCTGTCATGAAAGTGCAAAGACCTTTTGAACAAGTGATAGTTTTCAAGTTAGTAGGCATAGTCAGACCATGGTTTAAATAATGACTTAGTTTCTCACAGAAAAAGGCACCGTACAAATTTATTTCTTTAAGAATAGTAGACATAAAGAGCTCTCAAGTAGAAGGAAATTATGTTGGTTTTTTTCTGAAACCGCTTTAATAAAAACAAAGACATTAAAGTTTTATACTGAACATTCTAAAATGCTGAAGTATTAATTCAGGATAATAACTCCTATAAGCATTACCAAATTATGCATTTTAAATTACAATTTTCAAAAAATGGCAGTGGGTATATTGCAAAACTGGAAATAAATTTCACAAAACCTATTCCAAGTATTTTCTATGCAATGATTTGTGTGAATTATTTAACATTTTCATTAACATTGTCTGGAAATGTACAGTTTTATCTGACTCATATCTTGAGATGCTTGAAATGTTTAAAGACCTAATTCTGCAAGTTTTCCTGCATAGGCAGGCCACTAAATGCATACATACACATTTCTAGAACTCAGGATATTCAGTACTTAAAATACAAACTAGTGCTGAATGTTAACACCATTTGAATTGTATTATATTTACATTGTTTCCTTCAAAACTCTATACATTTATTCTTCAATACTACATTAAAGAAAATCACAAACTCAAAACTTTTGCCTGGTTTTCATGATTTTTCAGAAGTGTATAAAGTTTAAACTTAGAAAAGGAGACAATTCTATCAAAGGAAGATTTTACTTTAAAAATTCAAATTCAAAACAACAGAAAAGAATAGCATTGTTTAGTGCAGCATCTGTTTCAAAAGAGATATAGCAGACCAAAAAATTAAATCAAAAGCATTCAAACACCAATTAACATTTGACTTGAACTTCAAGTCAAGTAGAGATTTAAACTATATCTTATCAGGACCATCCAGACTATCTCTAATACATAAGCGAGTGAGACACAGACAGATGATAACAGCTATTGAAAATTAAAGCTGCTTAATTGTTTGTGTCACAGGAAAGGAAGCTGATGGGTAAAATTTCCACAGGAATTTTCAGCCTAAATATGCAGACGGTGAAGTAGGTACCTCAGTGAACAATACTAGGTGCTAAAAATATCTTCAATAGATTCTTTTTTATTGGTGACCTTTGCTGACATCTAAACCTCTACACACATATCCCTCTATCAGTTAAAATTCAGATCAGTTAGCAGCTAGTAATGAGTGCTGCTGATTATTCTCATAAATGCCTTCAGTTTGCTACTCTTTAAACCTGTACTCTGACTGGGGAAATAAACAAAACTCAGGTTTTCCTGTCCCAAAAGAAACTACTCATAAACCCAGTACATCCATTTCTCTTTTTCCAACATTAAATTTGGCAATTGCTGTCACTTCTCCTTTTCAGCAGCTCCCAAATATATGGAATGAATTGAGCCTAATTAACACATGTGAATAAACCCCAAATATGGGATGTTATTGCATAGATTAAAATATGCATACCATCTTTCTTCATAGGGTTACAAAAATTTCCAACAGCCAAAAACCAGTTAAAAAGAGGGAGAGTAAGAAGTGCACAGCTTTGCTACAACTCAGCAGACATAAACAACGCAAAGTATTTTGTATGGATTTCCCAAAGGATATATCAAGAACTATCTTCAGCATGCTGAAGATTATGAGTAAGGCTTAATTTGGGGTATTAATAGCTAGCCTGACAATTTCATCTCTACAAATGTTATTACTATTACAGGAAAAAAATTCTATATCCATTTTTCCAGAGGCATTAGCCTAGATCTTCAAGTGGTAAGAGACGTTTCTTGGAATTTAAGTTCATTTGCACAGAACATATTTTGGAAAAAAAAAAGAAAATTCAGAAGAAGAAATAAGACAGTACACTGTTTTCCAGCTTTTTATGAGATAAAAGAAATGCAGATTTTTTAAGCTTTGCCTTTACTTTTGCACCATGTGTTACAGGTACCTGCAATTATGTGGGGGCACATTCAGCATAAACAAATATTTAACTTCATAATATGCTTATCTACACAGGATGTCTAAATGAGGAATCTTGTACTCACAGTACATCATTACACAAAATCCCATCTGAAATAATTTTGCCCACAAAGCTGTAGCTGTAGAAATTGAGAATATTCATATTTCTACATGAAATTCCACGTCAATGCCAACAGTTTTATACTCATTAGTGATTGCTTTTTACATGATTTTATATCTTGTGGTAATCCAGGTAAAAGTCATAATCTCAAGGCATCAATGCTTGATTTCATGAAGATATGGGACAGAGATATAAATCCGTAGAAAAACGTGAAACCACAATATAAAGTTACATGACTTCCATAGAAAATACCTGTGATCCATTAGTGTTACAAAGAAAACAAAAGAAATTAAGTTCAAAGGACTTACCAACAAAATTGTCAAAGATGTTACAATGCATTCACTCAGTGAATTAGTACAGGCTTATACCACAGAAAATCCCCACACCTTAGTTGGTAAGAAACTCACTCACCAAAATCAGGTGCACCAACATCCTTGATTAGCATAACATTGAGAAAAAAATTACAGAAATCATACTGAAGCTATTTTCTTTAATTATTAGATCAATAAAATCAATGCCTATCATCTCTTTCAAGGTTGATTACTATGATGAAAACAATCCTTTAATATTTATATGTAAACATGATTTTAAAATAATGCCTAAATAAGAGAAACTACGTTACTATTCTCACATGGTAATTCTACATAAAAACTCAAGTTAAAATATGAATAGAATTCTGTCATTTACATTTTGTATTCAAAAGAACGGCAATATTTATTCTTAGCTAGAAGTCACTAAAAATGCAATCATTCCAAGACTTAACACTATGAGAATTGTTCAACTAGCAGAACAAAACAGCAGCAGGAGTCATGTTACTACCTGAAGTACAACAGTCTGAGAAAAACAGAGCTGAGAAAAACAGTCAATGTAAACATATGTCTCAGCTATTATTCACTCGTATATAATTCCAACAATGCACCATTTTCTGTGCAAGACATTGTAGAATAAGTACAAAAGTAATTTTCTTGCTAATAATGCAAGAAATAAGCCACAAATCTGGTTTTGTTCACTAGCTATGCAAATTTGCCTTTTGTAACTGCACAGAATGCCAGAAAATGATGGAGAAAGAAAGGAAAATAACTGATGCCAACCACACAGTACATAACAGAGCACATGGAAGAAATTCATTTTGTCTAACTGCAGGATGGCAGCATTGTGATTGACACCATTTAGTTGGTTGCTTAGCACTCAAGTCAGCATACTGAAATTGCAGTGAGAAAACAAGACTAGGCATTCTACCATATGACCACAGTGATTCTACTTCTGTTGCATTTCCTCATCAGAGAGAAGATGTAATTCCAGGGTTAGACCTTTCTATAAGTATGTTAGTATGAATAAATTTGTATCTTTGACTCAAATCAATAAAACCTTCCAACTGTTTCCATGGTTCTGGAAGAACAAAAGCTTCTAAAACTTTGTGGATTATTCTTTGAAACATAAGGATGGGATTCAAGCCTACAGGTCTGGAGGGTTTTTGTTGGTTTGTCGGGGGTTTTTCTTAATGGTTAACAAAACTACAAGAAGAGAAGAGACTAAATCAGCGGTAAACACTAATAAATTCTAGAAAATTTGAATTGAAAGAACCACAATCCAGGTTAATCCAAGATAGAAAAAGACCACTTGTCAATTCATCAGCTGCGAAGAATCAGATGTCACAAGAACCCAAGTTCTTTACCATAGATGAAGCTCTAAGACACATCCTGAGAAGGGGCTATGTCAGAAATAGAAAGAAACAATAATAAAAGAAAACATTTGAGATGAAGGTAACTCCATCATCTTCCAACAGGAAAAAAAAGCCCCAAGTCAGAGGTGATGGAAGAAGAAATTGGTTTGAGGCTTAGATGCTTAAGGTAGATGCCTACCATTTCCAAGACAAAAGCAACTTTCTTCCTATCAAGCACAAGTAACAGTAAAGAAAAGCTCTTTTCAATGTGACAGAACCTACTGCAAAACCACATTCTGACCTCCAAGAACAGGAATGTTTTACAGTAGAACTTCCAATGTCTACAAAGGAAGTCTACCATGTCTTCATTGTTCTTTCCATCTTGGGCCCACCATGAACTCCATCCCAAACTCAGAAAGAAGCCCATATAGAAACTGGATATCCAAAATACTATCTTTGACACAGTCACAGCCCACTGAGAGATGCAATTCTCTGTGTTATGATCCCAGCCTGGTGTTGTGGTCACAAAAAAAAGGTTCTCTTGGAAGATTCTGTTGCTTGAGTTTCGCAGACTTCCCTGAAGTCAATCTTGGCCAGGAAATGTGTCTTTCTGAAATATGCAGTAAAGTTATGCTTCTTAAAGGGCATCAGGTCAGCTGAGTAGATGGGCATAAAGGCAAGGACTACCTGCCTCAAACTTATTTTTTTAAAGTAGATTTTCATCCAGACGTCGCAAAAGCAAAAGTGGATGATGCATATAACAGCAAATAGAGGGGTAGACAAAGCTAAGTGACCCCTTTGGTGCTGCAGGTATAACATGAGTTCCATCACAAAGCAAGACCACTGTTTCAAGTTCAGTTGGAGTTTCATGTAAGTAGCCCTTCCTTCAGAATCTCTCTCAAGTTCCAGTCTCAAAAAGCTCTAGGTGAGCTACACTTAGCCTCTATCAGTGCTGTCTTAAGATGGCTCTTGACAGGAATCAATCTATTGTAGGTTAAAATCAGACAAGCCTATACCTGCCAAACTTTCATAAAGATGGAAAGGTTCATATTAACGTCAGTGTTTCTATTCAAATCTTTACTTTCTCATCATTTCCTGGGTTTAGGGAACCTGTTACAGCTCCTGAGGAAACTGAATGTGTAGTAACATCCTCTCTGACAACTTCACAAGGACACACTTTCCCCACACATTCTTAGTTCAAAGCATACCAAGGGTTCCCACCATCTCTGACTCAAGTGGATGCAGTGGTCACCATACAGATTTAATTCAATACAAATCTTATGGCAGCTTTAATTTTGTAGTCTGGTCAGTAGTGGAAAAACTAAAGTAAAGCTGCACTACAATAAACCAATTCTATCTCTACCGCAAATTACAGTCACTAGACATTTTTCTCAATGTAAATCATAAAAATTTTATGACATTTTGATGATGCAAGACACTGATTAGGAATAAAAAAACTTACCAGAGTCCTAAAAAGCTAAAATCTTTGTAAATGATAGAAAAACCAAACTTACATTAATTTAAGCTTTATAACTCAGTTTTATGATTTCCAAATTAAATTATTTACTAACCTTAAAATGACATTGATTTTTCAGCCTTTCTTTCAAACTTTTTTCAAACTTTCCAACCACAATGAATGGGTCTATTGAAGGAACGGAGAAAGCATCCCAGACACTCATCCAGGAAGATCACCGATGGAGAAACTACCAGTCTGGAATGGGGACTGAAAGGAGGAAACATACTTCTCTCACTCTTATAGAAATACAAAAGCAACACATGAGAAAAAAAAACGTAATCAGTGCCCTATCAGAAAGCATCAGAGGTCCATATCTTCCCTCTCCCTGCTCCTGCAACTGTGAATGAATGCATTTAAGAAAAGACAAAATTGCAAAACACTTCTCCTGAGCACTATCCAAAAGTTGTAGCCCTAGGATTTTTTCCAGACCCTGTCAAGGTATATACATATTATATTGTTCAAATTCCTTGACCCAGTACATATTTCATGAAATAAATTACTTATCAGCAATTGGAATTCTTCACAACATTTACATATACAAGCTCCATTTATGAGCAAACTGCAGTTACTAGGATGTAGTTTCCATCTTTCTTCCAGTGACTGTCCACATCCATGTCCACACAAATGATACTTTGAAAGAGCTCCAGGCTCAGCTATCAGGACCTTGATGTCCTTCATTGAGACAGTAACTGAAGGATCATCTCACCAAGCTGTAGCCATAGTGAATATCTCTGCATAAATGCAAATCATAAAAGACTGGGATTCAGCTCCAGAGTGGGACTAAGTAAATGCTATGATAGAAGACTTTTTTCAATGAAGTCCCAGACACAGCTTGAGCTCCAATGCAGCATTTTGTCATGGTACAAAATGCTTTGTCTCTGTGAAAAATGATTTTCCTTTGGATCTGTAGATATTATACAAACAAAACTTCCCAAGTCCAGGAGTGAGCTCCCTAAACATAACCAGAAAAAGCTCTCTTAAAACCAAAGTTGTAAGGTGTGACTTCATTCTCACAGAAATTAAATTTAGCCATGAATATTGTCTTTAGGTGGCAGCAGGCAAAGGAGAAGCAAAGACACAGACTTGGTGTCAGAAATACATCTGAGACTACTCTTGACAACATCTGATGCAAGAATCTGAAAGTCTTACCACTTCTTTGATTTATCAGATGGCTTCCCTGTCCCAGGCTGCTCATTTCAGATGCCCATTTCTAAAGGATTCCTGCATCTGAAGAAAAGCAGTAATCCTGTACCTGTTTCTTTGCATTGAACATAACAGTACTGTCACCATAAAACATGACAACCTCAGAAGTAGTTCCAAAATATTCTACAGGCTCTGAAATTGCATATTCATGTTGGGTTTTCATTCCCCTCAGAACCAGTGTCATCCTTCTGGCTGCTAAAACAGAGCACAAAAACAGAAGGTCTGTGGGGGTCTGGCACATCAAACCAGGACTGTGGGAGATTCTGAAAAGGGCACTGGTGCTTACTGATGCTGGTTTGAGCTATTCAAAAATCCAGAGTGCAGCAGTGTGAGAACTGATGTGTTTATGACAGAGATGATGCCTGTCCAAAGAATGAGTGGTTCTAAGCTAAATTCATCAAACAATCTGAAGGAATAGTAATCCTGACACATCATAAAAGTACACCCTATCTTGAAACATAGTGGGGATAGAGCAGTGACTAAATTATAAACCACCTTGCAGAATTAGTTTAAGGAAACTTAAATATTCAAAAACCATGCAGACGTGGCTCTCGGGGATATGTTAAGTGTTGAACACGACAGTGCTGGGTTAGCCATTGGACACAATGAATTCAGAGTTCACTAACACTAACACTCAGAAACAGAACAGTGATTCTTGTCATTTAGATTGTACACACAGGATGCTCTACAATTGGAAAGAGATGTTTCCTATGCCCTCCAAAGCTACCTTTCCCGCATTCTTCACACAATAAGAGATTGACTACAAATAATACATCAAAGTCCAGACATATCTAGTGCAGTGCAAGTACCTAGGAAGATAGTCTTCTTTTTTCCTGGCTTAAGTTAAAACAGTCTAGCATACTTTGCATTAATCCTTTTCACCGAGACCTGATGTTCTGTTAGGAGAAGACAAAGAAAGCCCATTACAATCCCCAACACACTTGCTGTACTGCATCAAGGATTAAACCACTTGATAAATGCTTATTTAATTAATATATTAAAATCTGTCAATACCTGTTGAACCTCAAAGATTAACTTTCTACCACAGGAGGTATAACATTTGCATGAGGCTTACACTTCATTTTAGTTGGCAAGGGCATTCTTTGCAAGTTCACGAAGTACTTGTCCTGTCACATGAAGGTACCAAAAAAATTACATTTTGGGCCATGACCCACAGACTTAGCTATCATCTGCCTGCAGTGATGATGGTAGTCCGCAGTGTTGAGAACTTAGAGATTTTAAAGAAGCATTTTCTCTCAAAACAGTGGTAGTGCTATAAACAAAATTCGCCTAAGTGCATGTAGGGAGGAAGAAAATTTTGGTTCATCTTTTAGCAATGGCAGAGCTATCAAATAAGTTATATCTGTATGTACTACAGAACGAAAATAACTCACTAACAAGCCCCTTCACAATTATGACCAATCACCAAGATGTCAAACAAAAGGATGGAAAACTTTATTGAATCAGATGCTTGTCAGTCTTCTGACAAATGTGTCAGCTGTGGGCATTTTAGTCAGCAATTTCAATATCAACCAAAAGGTCTTTTGTACACAGCACATGAAGACAGCCTTCAATTGGCACAGAAAATAATAAATCCCAGGCTTTTGAACCTTTAATTCTCACTATTTTTTGGACATGTTGGAAGAGATAAATGGGAGCTTTACTGATCTCCTTGCTCACAGCGATCCAGAATGTAATTTTATTCAAAATTTTTATAAATTGCATGCCTCATTTAAAAATCTGGAATCAAATGTTGCCTTCCAATGTAGGTCATCAGCACAATTCTCAGAACAACTTCAAGACAGCAGGCTGTATGCACGGCATAACAATGCTCACAAATAACTACCCAATGGCAAAGACATGCACACTGCATCAAAACCCAGTTTGAGAGATGGGTTGGAAATGTTCAGACCCAGAATGCTTTGAAGCAGGACGCTTCATAAATGCACTGCTTTGGGCAAGGCACATGTTTAAGCTGTATTTCTGTGGGTAAAACCCTGTCAATCACAGTCTCCTTTAAAAAAGAAAAAAAAAAAAACCCCACTACAACAAACCCCCACAAGCCACCTTTTCTCTCCAAAGAACCACAAGGGATGGAGTCAGAGGAGGGACAAATTCAAAACAAATGAACAGTCTGCTTATCAGCAGTAATTCTGCCAGTTTATTGAAATTATGCCAAGTTTACTCCAGATTCACATTGCAGCTCTGATGAAAATCTGGATGTACAGAAATCAGCCAAGGAAAAGACGATTTAGAAATCTTATTTTCAAAAGTAAATTTTTGCACTTTTGATAACCCTGATTCCTGACATTTATGTTTCCAGAGAACTAAAAAGGTGAAGAAAAATGGACCATTTCAAATATATATGTCAATCATGATTATCCAGAAGTACTCTTTGACTGACAGGCCAGTTTGCTGCTGTTTCATTACTCAACACAAACTACTACTTCATACAGTCAGTATTTTAAAGGGAGAGCAAATAAATCCCTTGGGAGCACTAGAATAATGCTGGCAGTTCTTTGCAAGACTTATTGCAAAACAAAAGCTTCAAAAAAAAAAAAAAAAAAATCTGGGCTGACAGAGATGACATATTGCTCAGGTTTATTTCCAGATGGCCCAGAAAGGATCAACTTGCAAGTCCAAGAGACTTGGTTCAGAAGCTCCTGCTGTCACTTCTGTCAAACAGTGCCCTTGTGATAAATTGTCTTAAAAGTTTGACAGAGCCTGAATTTCTTACATTGCAGAGGAACTCTGTATTACATTATCTTTTCCCTGAATCTCTTAGAAATACTGAATGTACATTTAAGATGATTGAAAAAAGAAATAGAACCTGAGTTTTTAAAAGTATATATCTACTAAAAAAAAAAACCCAAAACACATAGTTACTGTAAAAGCCTATTGTCAAATTTGAATCCTGTAATTCAATTTGTTCACATGACACAGCATACTGGAGTAGTACTATTGAATCAGTAACCTAACTACACCTTTTTTTTTTTACAGAATTTGGTGTCTCAAATTGCTTTTCTTCTTGTTTTAGAAAATAAATTTTGCAGCTTATATACAGTGAACTGATAGCTGTTATAAAATGTCAGTAGGACAGAAACATATTGATTTGCTTTCAGTACACTGAAGCTGAGACAGGAATGCACAGATGCTTGCTGTAATTCTTGCTATGAAAACTACTTTCCTTGTTCCACCTATTGTAATTAGAATAAATAGCATATAAATAGAATTCAATGACATTGGGAAAGACTTACAAGCAAAGTTGCTTTCCTCTTAACACAGATGAAAAATTCAAGAAATAAAAAGCAAAACATAAATATTAAGACATAAAAGCCTTTAAAAAAATCCCAACAAACTGTCCTAAAAAATAAAAATAGTATTTCAAATTACTCTCATGTCCCTTTTCCCTTTCACAACAGACCTTCAAGAAAGGAAGGTTTTCACACACCAAAACTAAGTCAATATTAAATTTGTAAGTAATAGAAGACTCCCAAGATTAAGAAGCCCCAACTACAGCTTAGAATTATCATTCTTTAATTATTATGAAAGAGAAAAGCTGAACACCAGAGAAGAAAAAAAAAAAAAAAACCAAACTGTGATGGGAGGAGGGAACTTATTTAGGCTGCTCATCAATCTACAAACACTAATTGATGAAAGCGGGTGTTCTGATAGCCAAGCATTTCAATGCATGCTTCTAAACAGCCATTCACTCTATAGTTACTTATGAACTTCATCAGAGATTGACTTCAAATGCCATGTTAAATGCTGTATTTCAAATGCAAAACCAGAAACGTAAACAGCAGCCCAATAAAGATGCCTATTTATATGAACTCATTGCAGCCATGATTACTTCCAAAAAATCTGCACATTCAGATGCATGAGGAATAATTTAACTTGGGGAATAAATGACTAAAAAACACATTTTAAAAAACCCAAATAACAATTAAAAAACTACCTGAGGATTGGATTTTTCAGCTACCTATTTTGAAAAGAGACTACAGGAGTGACCTCAAACACTTAAGTCTAAATAAAAAGAGACCCTGAAAGAAGAGTGGAGAAAGACTCAGAGTAAAGAGGCAATATAACATTTCTTGACCAAACAGGAATCACAGGAAACACATTAGTTAAAAATGTGGGAGAGATGAAAGAAAGAGAGTCCACTGAAAGTCTGGAAATACCACTCTAACTGTGGGAAACGATACCTGTTTAACAGACAGGTCAGACAATTTTACTTCTCACAAAGTCATTCAAATATTTCTGTCTATGAGTAAATACAAATATGAAATATCTGAGCTGACCTTTTTTCTGCACTGCAACTTGTCACATCTGCCAGTTGAATGTGAATATAATGTACGTGGTAATATGAATTATTTCTTTGAATAGTTTACTATCATTTTCATTTGGATGACTGATGCCATTGACACTTCATTAGTGCCAATAATTCTCTTTCTCCAAACCTAAGGGTTTGGTCACAATTTGTACTCTGTGTTGTGAAACACAAAAGGTAGAAACACTGTCTACATCTGTTCTGCAGAGAGATGCCATGGAATATCTCACTGTGGTTTGTGCCATAACTCAGCAGGTGGGGAGTTTACTGTTTTGGAATAGTTATCCATATACCCACATCACCTAGAGTTGTCACCTGACCTTTTTTTGACTTTTTCCTTCAAAGCAGCAAGGAAGCCCTAGAACATTTCTGAACCGCTTAACAGTTAAAGTTCTTAACATCCTGTCAGTGAGCGCAATAAAATATACATACAAAATGTCATTCTTTTCCTTTGTGCATCTTCAGTTTCTCTGATACACACTTAGAGCATGATAAAAAGCATGCTCTTCACATTAACGCACCCAAAAGTACTCCCAAGAACAATCGGTGCTATCACAGCTGTGCAGTGTATCATTTGATGGGTTACTGCAGAATCACCTGTTTTGTGATGAAGAATTAGGTGATATCACCCATTTATCTGGAAGTTTTCAGTATAGTTTCCATTTGAAGTTTCTTTTAGACATGATTTTGATGATTTCAGCCTGGGAAGAGGCTAATACAGAGAAACTAACCGTGATAATACAAGAAATGGAGAGTACAAGTTTGAACAAAATAAACCACTTTTAACAAGTGGAAAGCTTCAAGAAGTAATACCACATTTGAAGAAGAAGTAGCGTCAATCCAAGAAGAGACCTGTCATGTCACCCTACACAATCCAGCTCTTACAACAAGAAGTATGAAGCCCAAAGGTGGTAGTGCAATGCAGCAGAAGCAGCCCTACCAAGGAGTGTGGCATGCTGGAGGCTCAGAAACCAGAGGCGATCGTACAGATTGAAATGCAATGACTTTGCACTCCCTCATGCCAACCATAAACAGCCCCACTGCAGGAATTTGGTATTGCCATCAATTATTTGATGGCTATTCTTCACAACTAAAAATAATTAATCATACCATGACCAACCCCCACCACCACCACCCTCTGACAGGCATGATAGAAATGGGACAAAATGAAAACTGTCTCAGACAGGGAAGGCCTTATGGTGGGAAATAAACAGCAACAAGTCAGAAAACACAGTGAAACGTGTGTTTGCAGTTTTGGTGATCTCTGAAGTTTAACAGCAGAAGCCTGTTAAAATCCCAAAATTTTAGACTTTTATGCCATACAAGAAAATAAAGATACACATAAGGAAGTCTTATGGTTTTGCTAAGGTGTGACTGAGAATATGAAGTGCAATTTCCAGATTATGTCATATATTGCAGTTAAAAAGAAACTTCTCACATACTTACAGATTTTATTCAGAAATATTTTTAGTAAACAGTAAATTTCTATCAGAGATTTGACTGAAATTTCTGTAGATAGAGGGAGTCTTTGAAGCCACTCTACATTACTGTGAGATAGATAATCAGATAAAATTATGATTATGTACTCTTTATTTTGCAGTAATATGTCCAATATGACTTATTTAAAGAAGGCAAATGACATCATCAAATGCAAAAATTTTATTAAATACAAATCAAAATATTAAATAAATACAATGTTCAAGAACACAAGTCAGGATTTAAAAATTAATAAAAACAGAGGAGATGGAGATGTGAAGATCTGTCCTGATTACATACTATCTATCTTCAACATGCATTTAGACAGGAAAGGCTTTTGCTTAGGCAGGAAAACAGTATTTCAACATAGGCTGCCAAGATGCCTCCTCTATTTGTCTCTTCATGAAAAGACTACCCCTTACCTTCCCATTTGGATTTGTCTCCTATTCTTTGGACACTAGTCCTTAAAACTAGGCTGCTTGTCTTAATGGTTATGCAGGTCAGGGATTTTCTGTCAATATTCTGATAAGAAGTCCACTTGCACTAGTCATGCACACATATTTATCCTTAGATTGCAACCAGCATTGGTTTCTGATGAGTAGAAGTGAACTTGCAGAATGAAGATCTTAGGAACTAGAGGACCTATTGATTTTTTTGCCCACCTAATTTAAAAGACAGCATGTAAAAAAACAAAGATTTGAGCTTATTGTTCTCCTGCTTTCAGATATGAAATGAAGAAAGGCCACGAGCACATGCAAGAAAAGATGTGCTTTTTGGACAAATATGATACCAGTAATGTCAAAGCTGATGAATATCTATGTTTAAAGGACTGTCTGGCAGGCATGAGAACATTCGCTGCAATTAAATTAAATGGATGAGAAAGCTATGTATTTGAAAAGGCTTTTATAACACATAGAACAAGTAATAAACAAGCTGCGGTAAGACCAAAACCCAGACTTATTTCTCCTATTAAAACCCCCCCGAAAACTCAAAAAAACCCTTCCAGACCCTCAGAAAAGTAATAGAAGGAATTGGAAAGAGAGTATCAATTTTCTTATTTTAAGTTTTACCTAATGTGCTTTTCATAAGACAAAAAAGAAGCTACACTAATTATCATGTTGAAGACTATTATTCTAAAAATAGAGTGATCTCATTCCCTAAAAACTTACACCAAACTAAGGAGCAGCACAGAACTTACCCAACAGAGTTTGAAGACTGAATGGACATATATATCTGTGTTTGCATACATATATATATATATATTTACACGTCATTTTAATGTCCACCTGTTCGGAAGAAGGTTAAGGGCACAAAGTTATGATTATTCAAAGTCTATCCTCTGATAGGTTTCACCATTACAGCTTGTAAGCAGTAGAGGACTAAATACTGATGAGGCAGAAGATGAGAAAATATCTGTCAGGCGTTGTTTTACACAAAAGTTGTATTTTATTACAATTTCTACATACACCCTAGTCTCTAGATGCTTGTAAGTGTTCTGCTGTCATTGTTATCCTTTTTTCAGATACAATGTGCATCTGCTAAAAGAAGATCAATGCTTCACACATAAAATCCAGCTTATATTTAGTTTTCTGTTGATTTATAATATTAGGTCTTCAGCCACAAGTTAGATGCAACTATCCTTGTAAATACTTACACTGTGAGATGGAGGGTGCCCACACTGAGCTTAATGCTCAGATCTATGAAGGGATTAACCAGAGAGGTGCTGGGGCCCTGTGACCCCAGAAATGCAATAGACACAGATCACAACAAAATCTCAGAGGGAGAACAAACATCCCCAATAGTGAAATTCAGAGAAGTGCTAGCACCCTGGGCTAAGCAGCCAAATCAAGGCTACAAGGAAATACAATGCTTCTACTTTGAACTCCTATCTGAAAAATTTTATCCTGGATGTACTCTGAAAATTGAAGGGGGGCGTGGGGAATCAAAAAACTACCTAGCAACTTTGTCAGCGAAGATAATTTTTTTATCTGAATCACATTCAGAGCACCTATATTTTAGTGTATCTCTATCCATTTTGTCCCTCGCAAAGGTAACTCATTCATTATGCACGCACAGAAAGATGAGCATGGGATCCTTCCCACAGGTATTCCCAGGGAAAAGATCTTCAGCAATGCTTACATATAGATACAGTCCCGGTGTGGACATATTTACAAAGAAAAACAAACTTTTGGATTTTCTCCAAAACTGGGAAGAAGAGAACAGTATGTTTAGTATTGATCATCTTTTTTTAACGGAAAAGAGACTTCCTGAAAAAAATTAAGACTGAATAGACAAAAGACTAAATTGTGTGTGTTCATTTACAAATGTACACATATGTATACGTGTGAATATGTACATGCACATATTCATGTATGTCATGTTTCCTTATATGCTAGGGGAAAATAAATGCAGCAAAAAGTATTAACCTCAGTATTAACAATACTCAGAACCAACTTCTCTCTATGCCTACAGCAGACAGTAAAATAAGCAACCACAGCAAGGAACAGTCAGTCTGAGTATCAGAAAAAAAAAAGAATATTCAGGCTTGAAAATCTGTGGTAGAATCACTAGTATTGGAGACAACCTAGAACAGAGCAGCTGATCATCTGTTAGCTTAAAACATACAGCTGAAGCCCACCTAGAGGGGGGAAAGTCTATTATGGAAGGAGGGTGAATTATTTGGCCTTCTAAGATGTGTTCTAGCCCCATCTTCTTACTGATGAAGGAAACACAATGCTGAATGAGAGCCTTGCTATAAGAAATATTAGGAACACTTTGTTTCTGTGACTGATTCCTGACTCAGTAGGGTACATTTTCATGCAGTGGTAGACTTCAGAGGTGAGGTTGTATGTATGAAAAATGTTGGTTTTGCTCATCTGGAGACCTCTTCTTGACAAGTCATCAAACATACACAAAACTTGCAGCAGGACCTGGAAAAACCTAGTCATAAACACAAATGTGTGTCCACAAACAGTGGCCAAGTCTTCCTATGACTGCTTGGAATTCTGGCATAGCATGTAATGTAATTCCCTTGTCTCCACAACTCAAGAAGTTAAAAAAACCCCAAAAGATCCATCGACTAAGCCACAGAATCCTCCCTAATGCCGCCATACAAGAGCTACCAAATAAGTGTACATTTTGAAGTGTACCCCAGGGAAAGCCTCCTGGATGATGTAAGCATTGACAGACCTAGTCTAGTCACATTCATTATACTCAGTTTTTCTGCCCCACTAAGGGAAATTTATTTGTCCCTGAAATCACTATTTGGAGGAAATCAACATTGCATACATTATAAGTGCTTTCAACTAGGCACAAAGGATAAAGTGTTCCAAGATTATAAGATGTAGGTTTTTTTAAAGAAATGATGATATTCTTCACATTGTAGAGTAAAAAAGTACAATACATTTTTGCAAAAATATACCCCTTTTATTACCTGGAGATTCGACTGCCCTAAACACACTTGATCTAAACTTCTCTTTTTTGCTGAAGCCTGACAGACATCAAGAGATATTCACGGACAATTTGAAACACCTCCACAAAGAAAGTTATTTTATAAAATGTTTCTGCTTTAGCTGGAAGAAGAGATGCCCATCTTAGTCTAAAACAGATTGTGTCACTTTTCTCTGTGCACTGATGAGGAAGTTTTGCTGAATTCCAACCTCAGGACAGGTCTTTCGTGCAGGAGCAAAATGACACGCCTAACTCAGGGCCATGAAAATGAGTGCAATGTTTAATCTGTTTGAGCTTACTCCTGCATGGATAAGGGACTGATTATGCTGATTAACATAAAGTGCCCTTAGATACAGATTTTACAGCAAGCCTTATTTGAAGACAATTCACTTTATTCCCATTGGACAAATCAAGATGTTATATTTTAATGGGGAAATTCATTGAAGAATTTGTTTTCACTCTTTTTTGTTCAGTTTTCATACATCATATCTTGTAGAAACTCCTTCTCAGCCCCAATGGATAAGTGGCTATCCATTTTTCCACAGCTAACTTGTTTTCACAACCTAGCTGTTGTCCCTTTCCTACAGTTGTATTTGTGGGAACTAGTAAAATCTAGTTCTCAATGGTCAGTTACGCTTACTGCTTTTCTAACTAATCTAGGAAAGTGGGAATTAGATTTCCTTATGTCTAATATAGCTTGACTTTTGTATGGGAAGAGTTTTCAGGTTCTTAACTTTTTAGATTTTTTAAAAATATTTAGAAGTAAAATGAAGGAAAGATATGATTAAATAATGAATCAACAACATTTTTAAGGTGTCTAAAGCTTTCTCTTACTCCAGTCTTATGCACAGGATAAGAAAACTTTAAATTAATTCAGCTCCTTGCCTCCATGTAGTATCCAAGGCAAGAATAAATATCTATAAGGATAAGTACTACCACACCCAGCTCAAGTCCATTTTATATTTTTACCCAGTCATAACTTATACTTTATAATGAAACGCTGTACAACAGTAACGATGCATGTTCAAATAGGAGTTTGAGAAGTGGCAAGCAAAATTGCCTGTGACCTGCTGCAGGGTTAGAACAAAATCTAATTAATTGCTTATTAAAACTTATTAAAACTGTTCATGGTGGTTATGCATAAACAACCAGGATTTGCATATACATTCACTCTTCAGGTTTAATTTAGGCCCAACAATGACACTCACTGGAATACACAAAAATATAAAAACTATATAATGCTAGATAGCAAATAATGTAAGTATAGTACATTTCTTGATTCACTTACTGGTAAAATAATCAAAAAGAAACAAAAGCCTGTCAGAATATTTGCAACTTGCTAATTTAGACACAGGTTTTATTGGCCATTGGCCACAGCAGTAGAAGCCATCCATAATTAATAATGCCTAAAACATACTGAGAAAAATGAAATTAATTATTAAAGTTTCCCTAATAGTTTAACATTGTTTCATCCAAAGTCCAAAAAGGTGTGAACAGCACTTTAAAAAGAAAGACAGAGTAGATCAGCATTTGATCTGCAAAAGTAAAATAACTAGGGAACTGAGTAAAAAAGTAGGGAAAAATATAGAAAGAAAAACTATGAAGCAGCTCAAACTTAACAAGAAAATCTTGAAGTTAGTCTGCCTAATAAAGACAAGATGATGCAGCATTTTTATACCAGTTTGTAGTTTTTTTCAAGTTTAAATATTAACAAAGTAGAGTAATACAATTTTTTCAAGTTTAAATATTAACAAAGTAGAGTAATACAATGTTCATAGCAATCATCAACAGCTTCTTCATTTGGTAGGAAAGAATATACATAATGTAAGAATAAACCATTGAACCTTTCTAGTTCCAAACCTTATTCTATCTTATAGGCAGTCAAAATAAAAAAGGCAGTTACATGAGCACTTATAATTTACACTGGTCAATGCATTGTAATTTTACATTCTGGATCCATGTAATTTGTAAGGAGTCATAAAATATAATCTCATTCTCTGTGGCAGTGTGACTAGGATTAATGACAAAGGAGTTTTGCATGTTTAAGTGTTAATTATTTCTAATTACTAATCGATTAATGCATTTCTATTTTGTTTTACAAAAGGAAAGCCATAAAATATTTTTTTTATCAAATCAATATTCTATAAACTTTTTAATGCTTACATATAAAAAGTGTTTGTGCCCATTTTTCTTATAAATATCTTTTTCCAGAAAGAGCCCTAGTGCACCTAATAATACCATTCTGGAGAAGAATGTAAGGTTATAAATGAGGCACCATGCCCTACTACTCAGACGGTAGCACCACATAATGGTTGCTTAGAATCTTAGTAATACTCTGCAAATCACAGCTTCTAACAACTGTCAGCAACTGGCAGGCACTGTCAAAAAAAAAAAAAAAAAAAAATCAGTACAAATTGACAGCTATCAGAGCAGCAGCTGTGCAGTTCAAAATCTCTGATTTCCTACAGCTATATTTTGGGTGGAGAAGGCTGTTGAGAATGAAGTAACATGAAAAGCTTCTAACTCTCTCCAAGCACTAAGCAGACAACCCGGTTTCCTTTGAATGCTCTGCAGCACAGTTCACCCAATACCAGCCAAAGCTGGAGCACTGCTATCATCAATGATGCCAGTGTCTCTGTTTAGGCATGCCAGAGCAGAGACATTCTGAAATTCTCTTGCACAGGATAACCACAATCCACACAAATAAACTGCCTCGTTGTGCTTGTAAGAGCACCTGTACTGTTTTCTGTTAGTTTGTCCCTCAATGTGTCTTAATATCAATGAATAAATAGAAAATTTAGCAATGTACTAGAATAACCTGGAGTTTGATGGAAAAACAAGATTCAACAACCTATAAGAGCCTCCAGAACCACTATCTTTTATAATAGCTTGCAATTTCCAATACCTGAACATTCACTGAGGGGGTTACTTATTTTGCTCACAGTAATCATACAATTAATGAGTATTGCCTTGCATTCTAATATTAAAATGAAAACTTTTTGCCTTTCTTATGTTCTAATGTCAAAGCTTGGCACAGCAGAATTTCCTAGTGGTGGAGTCATTCTCGATCACAGCCCCACTGCCACAGATATAATTCACAAGCAATTTCCATTCCTCTTCCTGTTTTGCCCACTTCAGCTCAGCAGCATGGCAAGCACCTTAATATTTTCTGATGAGTATAGCTTTCTTATGGAAAAAAAAAAAAAGTGCAATTTGCATTATGTAAGGGCTGTGAAATTCTTTTACTGACCACATTTATCCTTCCCTATGAGACTTTAAGACAGTTTGGAACAGCAGCACCATCATGAAACACATGCCTTAAATTGACATGGCTGAGACACAAAAAGTTTCAAAACTCATTTACATGTACTAAACTGGTGCATGCCTACAAACAACACTTGACAGGCTTGGCAGAGCTGATTAAACTTTGCCTGTGCTATGGCTCTCCCCAGACTCTGTTATCCCTGTGAGTGATGCAGGCTATTGTATAAAATCGAAGGGCTACAAAGATGGCACACAAAGGATCTCAAAGCAAGCAACTGACTTGCTTTTAAAGTAGGCCGCACTATTTTGTTGAAAGAGAAAGCCCTTACAAACCAATCTTTTTCCTTCTGCACGGGAAATAGACATGATGGTTTTTACCTTAACCGTGTCAGACACAGAAGCTACAGATATTATAGAATTATTAATTTCTTATTTAGGTTTCATTGATAGGCCCAAGAAAATTCAAAACATAGGAGAAATATTTTATGTAGATAGAGATTCAATTGCCAGTATGTCCTGGTTGGGATTTTCTTTACAATGGAGCACTCAGCTTCTGTACCTTCTCTAAGACCATGATTTGGATAAACAGCAGAGTTTCAGTGATTATTCAGCCAAATGAAAAGGTTACTCATGGCTTCTTAGAATAAAACAAAGTGCAGAGAGCCCTCTAGCCTCTCTATTTTTTGCATGTATGGACACAGGTATATTCTGGTTCCAGCACATCCATTTAACAACGTGAATTATGTTGTGTAACACACTTCAGTGTACAGATCATTCCAACCTTATTAGGGGGAAAAATAGTTTTTAAAAAGAGACATTCTGCATCAGACACCAGATAAAACAGCCATCTAAATCAGGTTAGGGCATACCAGTGGAAGAGGCACAGTCTGTTTTCATCTGCTGCATTACACAGGTCATAGGGCCTGGCTGTGACATATCTTTTGAACAGTAAGTCTCAGCTTAAAGGCTCTATATATGACTTTGACACAGAAGGAGTGGTGGGGAGAAAAATTTAAAAATTGCAAAAATATTAAAAAGGGATTTGGCAAGGGACCAGGGGAGCAGAAGGTAAAACAGGCAAAAGGTAAGAAGGTTATACATCAGGAAAGACATAGGTGGATGAGGAAGGAGCATTAGTCAAAACAAAGACTGAGAGCAGGTGAAGGATACAGATGGCATCTCATCCTTGAGACAGTGCAAGAACATCAACATGTTGAAGGAGTTCTCAGTGGTTCAAGAAAGTCATGCTCTGTGTTAGGTACTTCAATGGTGAGCTGGCATATTCCTTGGCTAGACCATTATGGCTGTTCCAAGGAGCCCCCAGTGTCTGAGCAGTTATTCTGGATTAATTTTCTCTGAAAGATATCCAGTTCATGTGCATCATGACCACCCTGAAAACTAAGATCACTGTGAATGGAGACAGTCAGGAAGGCTGCTTCAGAAATGTGTTTTCCTGCTTGATAACTGAATGCTAATGGACACACAGCCTCAGAGAGCTTAAAATACTGACATTTAAACACAGAGGAAAACCAATATAAATGTTTGGTGGGGCACATATTGATGCATTCCCTAAACAATTAACCCTAATTTAATAATTTCATGGAAATAAGTCTTTTAATTGTAAAAGAAAGTACTATAGTCTTCAAATCTTGGGTGGATACAGGAAGATCTCTCTTCATACATCAATTAATTGGACTCAACCACAACAGCCCTAAATTATGTAAATATAGGTATTGTCTCAGGGAACATTTGAAGCATATTTGAAAGGTCTAAATTACTATAGTAGTGAGGCTGAAAATCACTCAAGCATGTGTGATTTCTGCACTCACTGAGCTGAGATCATGCTATTGCTAAAGTAGAACTATAAATACATGTTGGACGTTGGCACCAAGCCACTCAATCTGAAAAATCCTTAAGTGCAAATAAATATGAGAAATACAGGAAATTATTCCTTCAAGCGTTTAAGGCTTTATGATAACATGTAGGCAGTGATTCATTTTTCAACAATTTCCAAATCTGAATACCTTGTCCTCAACATATCCTCAGATACTTGCAAAGCCCAAACCAGTGAACTCCAATTGCAAAATTTGAACATGATCATAGCTAGGGCCTGGAGTGAAGGTCTGGCACAAATCCCACACTCCTGACCTATTTCAGAACATCACTTTGCCTGTCTGAGTTTGTTTACCTGGATTCAAAACACCAATTAAGAGAATTAGATAATAGCATATTAAGAACTATTAAACTTCAGCTTTTATATTGTGTTTGCAAGAAAAGGATGAAGATTGATAGTCAGGGTATTTGTATTAGAGAGCAACAATTACAGTGAACTCTCGTGATCTCACGTAGCAGTAAACAATACACCTAAATGAAGAAATCCTGGAGGTAAAGTAATACTGTCATAGCAACTGAGTGCCAGAAAAACTGACCTAACTTTTGCAGCACCAGCTGCCCAGATGAAGAAAAACTTCAAGATACACCAGGCATATGTCTCCCATGCCCCTGAACAGCCAGAGATGTGCAAACATGAATAAATACAGCAGCACTTTTCACAATAGCCAAATGCTGTTAAACATTTCTGCTGCATAAAGTACAATGAGCTGAATATAACACAAACCATTTTAATTTTGACTCTAGCCAGTGAGCTTCAGAGCACACACTGTGCGCTAACTACGATTCCTAATGCTTTGCAGCTGGCAGTGAAATGATCATTTGCAATAGCCACAATTACAGGACTACTCATTCATTAGGCACAGTCATTGTCAGACAGTTATGAGGAAGCCCTTCTCTTAGCAGCAGCAGGGATTTTTAGAAGTCTGGAGAGCTGACAACCCTCATCTTTCCATAGATTGTTCAGGAGCTCCACAAAATCTGGAGCTCATGAGTCCAAAAACAAGCCTCTGAGGAAGCCACCTGGAGATCCTCTAATTTATTTCCTTTCCCAGAGAAACACTCCTGTATATAGAATTCCCATGGAGCCGTATCTTGTTCCTCAGCCACCACATCACACCAATGAATGTGAGTTCAGGACAATAAAGATATAAGAGGAAAAAAACCAACCTGTCTCTCTGGAGATGATTTAATTATTTTTTTTCTTGGAAGGCAAAACCCAAGTTTTAAACCCTCATTAGACAAAAAAAAAAAAAACTTGAGTCTGAGCTTTTCATGTTCTGGAATAGAGATTTGCATTCTTGATTAGAATAATGTTATGGTTATCACCTCTCATCTCTAGTAGTGCACATCAGTCCTGATTTTTCTCCTGAAACCTTTGCACAAAGCCAGCTATTAAATGTATGCATGCAACATTCACTTTCACGACACTGACATATATAACAGATACAAAAGCACATTAAAACTGCTTCTTTAAAAACTGATTTTCCTTCCCAGCATAATACCAAAACCACTGCTTTTTTCTTCAGTTACTATTAGTTTCTTTCACTTTGTTGAACTCTGCCACATGTGGAAAGATAAATTATATATTGATTTTTTCCTCTGTTTAATAGCCTCATGAACAAAAAGGCAGTGGTGTTGAAAATGGTGCTTCTGGGAGAGAAGGGACATCACCCACAAGCATTTTGAATCACAGCTCTCTTTTGGGTGTTTTTTCTGAAGGTAACAGACTTATCACCACAGAAGCACACTTCCAGAAAGTGCATTCTGCTGATTGCTCCTCAAATTGGAGCAAAGGAGAGACATATGCATCCATCAGTATAGCTCTTCTGCCAACAGTACAGCAAAACTAATGGTCCTTTTCTCCCTCTGTCCCACTCCCTTTGCTCCTTCATACATTTTATGACAGCACACCACTCTCAGTGTTGTTGCTTTGTGGCAAAAAGATACCATATCTGGTATCTTTTATGTGCCTATAAAAACTATCCACCTAGTAGAGCTGCCCCAAGAAATGCATCACTGGCAATTTCAGCCTTAGGTGAGCAATCACTTCACCATAATTCACTGTGCCTTGCACAATTATAAGTACAATAGGTTACTTCTCTATTGAACATTACAAATCCTTCAGCTACTAATGGCAGAGTTTTCAGCATGCAGCAGTCAAACAATATTTCATTTCTCTCCTCTTCAAGCACATTTTGTGATGGTGAGTTAATTTAGCTATGTTAACTAACACCATGAGAATGGTTCCCTCAAGGTGTTTTGGTATTTCTTATTTGAAGTTCCCAGCCAGAATAGGGATCAATGATGCTGAAGCGTGTGTGAAAAAAACAAATATTGCTTATTAAGACATGCTATCACAAAAGACCTGCCACAGAGTTGTAGGCTCTACTTCAAAAACATATTAACAATGTCAATCATCATTTGGTCCACAAACGAAATAATAACACATATTCCAGCAGGAGCACTCCATTTCTTATCAACATTTAAACACCAGTTTTGTCCTTCTTGTTGAAACATAAAAAATTCCAAATGTTTCACAAAGCATTATTTCAGCTATCTGGATTTCTGATCAGAAACTAGCAGCAAAACAATAACCTTAGTAGAAATGGTAAAAAAATTTGCTAAAACAAATATACTCAGTTTTTTTCTGAAAAGAGCAGAGAACATCAGAATTTTATCATACTGAAAACATTCCACATATTGTGTTTGAACATTTTTTCAAGTAAAATGTGTGGCTACATAAAAGAAATAATTTCTGTCCAAAACAAAAATCTTCCCACCCAAATACAAAAATTAACTGCCACCCCCTCAAAAAGAAACCAGAAAACCTTCCCAGAGGCAGAAGCAAAATTAGGTTACGTTAATGCGTTTTTCCATCTCTACTTAGGGCTTGGGCTTTTTTTTTTTTTTTTTTTTTTATGTTTTGAACATCTTAATTTTTCAAAATACTTTATTTGGGAAAATTCTAATAAAAATCGCATAAGAAAAATTAACAGCAAGATTCAAAGTTATAGCTGAGGAAGACAAGCATTCCCATTAGTTCCATCATTAATAGGAGGTACGTGGATTCTTTTCTTTACCCTCTGAAAAGAACATCTGCTACATCTCTCATTCCTCCAGGAGATGGGCTTAGTCTTTCCCACCCATATGTGGTGGCTGTTTAAGCGGCCAGTAAAAGTGACCTCCAGCAGCATCTGAGATACTGCATTTCTGGTGCAATGCATTGCTGGTATAATGCAGAGAGCCTTACACACAGGATGTCCAAGCCCTGGAGGCGTGGATACCAATCCAACTGGTCAGAGGGCCAAAATGACACTCTGTGTTTCAGAGATCTGTTAATGCCCCTCTCTGCAGGCCACTGGCCTCTCCTTGACCTCCTGTTTCTGGCATGAAGTACTATATAACCCTTGCTTTATTACAAGTAAACAAAATAAACAGTCTGTTTAAGGTTGAAAAAAATCCTTTCAATCACCAAAGCATTTTCTTAATTTCTCATTCAGCTTTTATTTATTTTTTAGTGTGCTTTTTGTTTCCATTTTGCTTCACTGCACTGGGTCCCAAACCCTGCTTCAGCAGCTGACTTGGACAAAATACTGATGCACACAATTCTACCTACAGCCTTCTAGGGAAGAGTTTGCAGCCTATTTCTCACAGCTCCTCAAACTCATTCCTTTCTTCCTTAAAGCTCAGTCTCTGTCCCATAGGACAGTTTATGACTATTGGAGAGTTTACAAACTGCACAGCCCCCATCCCTTGAGCTCATTACAAGCAAGAGCATCCCACTGCAAAGCTTTCTATGTGCCACTGCAAACTCATGTGCTTGCTAGTTTCTCCAAAGAGTTCATTTGAGGATTTCCTTACCACTTACAAGAAACCTGCTTATAATTTTGGGGAGATTATGCAATAGGCACTGGACTTTGAACATGTAAAATAATCTGCCTGTCCTAAAAAAAAAATAGGATGATTGTGTCCCAAGTTAATCTAGAGCCTCAGCTCTGTCCTCTACACAGGACAGAGCCTGCTATTATTATGCATAAAGCAACTTCAAAAGCAAGGCCAGATATTTTCTTTATGGAACAAAGGCTATTAGTAGCAAAGAAATAGTTAAAGTATAAACCAAGATATGACACACAAGAAAATGGCATGTCCAGCGATGTGTTTGTGTAGAACAAAAGAGGGCAAACACAGCTTCCTTCCAGCTCATGCCTCAAAACTGGCTTCTGTGCTCATCACCCACTAATGGTCATTGGCTTTCAGGGGAAGGTGAAGTAACCAGCATATGTCTTCAAATTTAAAGGTTTAAGACATCTAAATTCTATGCAGTCATGAGCTGTTCTCTTCTCCCTGCTTTAATTGTGTAGATTTTTTTCAAATATGATTCCAAGTCCAATGACACATGCTCTTGTCCTTGTGAAGAAAGCTGGCTTTAAGGTCACCTATGGCATATTAGGATCCTCCCTCTGAGGCATGGATGTCTGTCACAGGAGAGGATTCTCTGTTACAGAAAGCAAAGATGAATCAGAGACCACAAATGCTGATTTTGCTCTAAACTCTTGATCTGTGGTAACATATGGGAAAGAATTTGTGGTCTACATCTGAATGTTTGCAAATTCAAGAGTTGCTATTCTAATCTGTCATTTTCTACCCTACATGTCCACTCACCCTGCACATTTCTAAAGGTCTAAATTACTGTGACAGTGTTCAAAGTGCAGGGCTGGCTTTCATTTAATCAATATTATTTATATTAAAGTACTGAGGTACTGAACTCTATTTTACTAGTCATCAACATGCCAGTTGATACCTGTGTCATGAGGGCTGCTTCTATTTGTGCAAAAAAGGCTGTTTTATAAGTACAGCAAAAATGGAAAGAAGATAGGGAAAAACACACATGCTGACAAATCTCTGAATGCTGAGATTTTTCTATCAAAAAACCCCCAAACAAACCCCACACACAAACCAATCCAGTAAAGTATTTCTGTTTTGCTTTTGTGCCTGAAGGTACAAAGGTAGATATTACCTTTTACCTTGCTGCACTAGTAAATGTAAAGCTATAAAGAACAATGCCCACTGATGAGTTTAGGGAAATGTTCTGCACTATTCTGCACTGCTTGCACAGCATCTAGGGGGTTTTGTGGGTTTGGAAAAGTACTTTATTCCACAAGTATTTGAATGAATGGCAAGGTTCATTCAGTATTTAAAAGCAACATATCTAAGGAACATGGAATTAATCATTAGGAAAAGCACGACGCTTAAGAGCACAGTAGTACAAACAAAATTTTGGGTAAGTTTCGGTAGTGTAGACCCTACCGAAATTTGTGTGAGCCACAGCTAGAAGGCTGCAAGCAAATCTGTTAACATGTTGTTCTTATCCTTCTAGACATCCCAATATCCAGTTCAGTAATTTAGTAAGGTATCACTGAAAAAATGATGGACATTTGTCATGACACAGTTTAAAATTATGAGATTCCATGAGATTCCATATAAAAAAAACAATTTCACAGAGTTTCTTGACGACCTTTGTATTACATGTGTAACATGATTTTACCTATCAGGGAACTACTGAGTGAGAGGCCAACACCAACACAAAACACACAATCCTATAGCATTAAAGCCTAGTTTATTTTCACTTCTGCTAAAGTTTATAATTGTGTCACCTGCTGAGCTGGGTTCCAAACATGTGCTCCATCTTACAACAATAAAAGCACCTCAGAGGTGAAAGTTTAGACATACAAGGAATTCAAATTTCCATTTAATCATCAAGAGTTACTGTAAAAGGAGGATGCAAAATGCTACTAGTTATGGCAAATTAAGCAAATAATCTTTTAAGAAAGAATTACTACACAGAATTTGCATCCCAAAATCCCAGATTCAGGTATTTACAAGAAGTTCTGAAAAAGAACAACACAAATTACCATCATCAAACCAAGCAACACCCCAATTATATATCTTTGAAACTAAAATCATATTAATAGGGTATTCCTGATAACAAAGCACACATTTGTAAAATGTTCATCATCTTGCAGAAAGGAAAGAAAAAGGAATTCTCATCTGTGGAAGTCCAGTGAATAAGTCCATAATACTCTCAAATACCCACTCCATTAATGAGGCTGTCCTGCTTCAGTGCTGGTGCTATAGAGGACTTCTAACTTCTTAAGCAGCTACTCAATGTTTTGCTGAGAAGCAAAGGCCAAGCCTTCAGTGAAGTAAGACGACTTAAATACCTTCACAGCTGATACAAGCTGACTCATTTTACCTCTCTCCACAACACCTGTTTTTTGTCTCAGCTGCTGATGCAGTATCTCATATCCACAACAAAAGACCTGGGGAAATTAAGCGGAAGAGAATGCAAGAGAACTTTACCTCCCTGACACCACTTGTGGCTTTCTAGATATGCCTGAAAGATGGGCGGTTCCCTCTCTCCAATTAACAGACACAACAGTAATCCATTCTGACCTACAAATGCAAAAAGGAATTGTGATTTTTACCGTATAGTCCAGATACCAAAAAAGCAACTATACCCCAGTTGTTGGTGAGCTGTTTGCACTAGAGTCCATCTTGGTTTCTGCAGTTTGGGAGCCACAAAGTCATCTAGAAAGCAAAACATCTAAAACTCATCTGCTCACAGAGAGCACTGCTAGGCATTCCCTCAGAGTTAGTATTAATCCTGCTTCAGGTTATGGATCTTTCTAATCCCAAAACCTAAAAGCCATGGAAGTAAATCATGTATCCCTGAATAAAGGGAATACAAGAGAGTCAGAATGATGCATGAATTAAATGCAGGATGAATTAAATGAAGGGCAAATTACACTGGAGTTAATACTTTAATTCAAAATGGTATTTTACTTTCTTCCCTGATGAATCCTGTTGGTCTGTCTTCTCTTCTTCTATTTTACCTACTGAGGACTTTTAAATTAAGGAAATACTAAATGAGGATCTTTTCAGAACTAGACTGCATTACTTCAGTTTGGCAGAGTACCAAGAGTCCAGCATTTTAAGATGTTTTTGCATTTTTAAGGCCTGAAAATCTATAGATGACCTGAGGTACAATGATCGCAGATGAATTTTGATTCACATCTATTTAAAAGCATGTGTGAATTAGTGAACTCAGTCAATGAAGAAGGGAACACTAAAATTTATGTTTTTTCCCAGAAGTTCTAAAAAATAAACTCAGAAAAAATACCATTTCTCAACCATTTAGCACAAAATAAAATATACATGCTGACAAAAAAAAAAAAAAAAAAAAAAAAAAAAAAAGCTGAGTTTTAATTGAAATTACTCATGATCATGGATCAGACAAAAAAATACCTTAATTAAATCCATCTGTACATACTATTTGACTCAAAAGTTTACTAAGCTGTAAACTTAGCTGCCTGGCTGGGATGGATTTAATTGTCTTCATAGTAGACTGTATGGTGGTGTGTTTTTGAGTTTGGGAATTTGTGATTAAAAGCTAAAACAGCACTGATAACACACCAGGCTATCACCGAGAACTGCTTGCACAGCATTGAGGGGGTTTTGTGGCTTTTTTTCCTTCTCACTCTGCTCCCGCAAACAAGTAGGCCAGGGTGTGAAACTGGGAGCAAGCACAGCCAAGACAGCTGACCTAAAGTTCCCAGAAGGATACTTCAAACTATAGAACCGTGTGCTCCCCAACAAAAGCTCAGCAAAAGGAGGAGGAAGGGAGAACCTTTGGGGCTACAGCATTTATCTTCCCAAGGATTTGTTAGGCATGATGTAGACTTGCTTTCAGCAAAGTTTCTAAACCTCTGCCTGTTGATGAGAAGTAGCGAGTGAACACCTTATTTTGGTTTGCTTCTGCTTGCCGTTTTGTCTCACCTATTAAACTGCCTTTTTTCTTGAGTTTTCTCACTTTTGCCCCTCTGATTCTCTCCCCTCTCCACAGCTGGGCTTAATGAGCAAGTGACTGGTGGAGGCTTAGCCTCCAGATGGGGTCAACCTACCACATAAGAAAAATAAACTGAATATATATAGACTTCATTTTATATCAAGGCAGACATACATGATTATAGACTCCAGCTTTTGACTGGAAACTAGAACTAGATCAAGTTATCTGAGATGGAAAGTAGCAGAGAGCCTGTCCAGCCAAGTAGGAAGAAAAAACAGAATCTCAGTGTCACTCATTAAATTCATCAGGTCTGATAAAGGCTTAAGAAGACAATATCTGCTCCCAGGCAGCATAATCATTAAGAAAATTAATCAGCAATAAACAGAAAATTAGAATTAAGTGCAGAACATGGCGGACACATTCAAAAAAAGGAAAAAGCCTTCCCTGAACATTAACATACTGATGAAGAAGAAGAGAAAACTCAGAGGAAACAGTGTAAGAACAACATGTAAAATTCTCTACTAAAATCTCTCTTTCTGGCTGGCAGAAATTTTATTTTAGAAGAAAAGCTATAGCCACAGCTGGAGGGCCTTAGGAAGAAAACTTTGTTGCATGAGCACCTAACTGATTAATACTAGACACCCACAGTGTATTTATTACTTCTACTGCTCTCTGTTGAAAGACACTTAACACTCTGGTGCCAGCAGAAATCAGATTGGCACCTCAGAAACCATTTACTCACACTTTATTGTTATTAAAAAGAACCCAAAACAAATAAAACAACAAATCCTGAGCACTCACAACTTGTATTTATGCACAGGCTGAGGCCTTTGTGCATAGCTGATGCATGTGCATCATATGTTCAGATATATCTTTATTCTAATCTAAGCTACAAAATGGATAGTGCAGTGAGAGGATCGACCCTACTTCACAGTACTTTGCAGAGAGAAATATTTACAATAACCTCTGCCTCAATAATGAGCAAGTTATCAGGCTTCTGAACTTCATCATTTCTAAATCTGTAATGGGTGGGGAAGGAGCCCAGAAGGCATGTGAGGCACAGGGGAAGAGGAAGACAGAAGAGTCTCAAAAATGTTGCATTGTTTACTATCATTGACAGATCATAACAAATAGAAATGGAAAAAGCACCAGGAATATTTTTGCAATCCTCCTATTGAAGTCTGGCTCTGATCCACTGCACTGCATACAGTAAATAAAGATATTACAAATGTGCATAATTTTGAGCATTTAGTGAAAAATTGGCTCCCTAGAAGTTACCCACTTCAGTGTCATTCTCCATGAGTTGTGCTACATCTAACTGTCTAGAACAAATGAATCAAGACATGCTCTTGGGTGATCTGCAGCATCTCCACTAATTAATTCAGACCTTTCTTCACTTGCATTTGAAAGAGAATATGAAGGTAAAAAGGTTTGGGGAATTTTGTCTCTACAGCTTGTCTCATTATGCAGCTGAGTGTGATTTAGCCCATGCATGTACAGTCAGCAAGCAGAACAAAACTGCTGAGCACCCACAAATACTGCTGAAATCAATACAAACTGCAGGGACATTGTGACTTTGAGACACAGCTTTTCCTTCTTCAGAAGCCTAGTCATAGGTAGAAGACCTTATTCTGAACCTGTGCAAAAAGAATTCTGTACTGGTGGGTTTCATCTGTTTTATTTCCAGAAGGCAGAATCAGGCACATTGTACCAAACAGGCCAAGTCCCAGGGCAGGGTGAGAAGGAATGAAGAAAACCTCTGTCTCAAGATGAGTAGCGTTCAGAAGAATCACAAACCCATTTGTGCACACAGGCAGGAAATCCACACTTGGCAAAGTTATCCTGTGAGCAACACATCACTTAACACTGCAAATTAACAGGCCCAGCAGAGATTCCTAGTGAAAAAAATCTTCCTTTTATCTAGTTTGGATGAAGATGGAGTGTTTGGCATTCAAGGACAGTGCAATGGAGATATCCTAAAAGTCTTGTCCTTATTTCAGCTCCTGTTAAGCACTGCCATCAGAAGGGCAAAAGAGATGTACGGGAGTCACAGCACAGGGGTCACAAGCATTTTCAAAGCTGAAAAGGCCAGGCTGTACAGCCCATCTGCCTTCATCATTACTGCCAGAGGTTGAGATGTCTCTGTATGATTGAGATGTGTATGAAAAAGGCAATATGATAGCTGACCTGTTTAAGGACCGGCCCTTGCTTACAGTACAAGGACTGTAGTTAACACTGCAAAACATGTGACACCATCAAAGAAAATGAAGGAGTCAAGAGGGAGGTCTAAGACATAAAGGCATTAAATGCTGCCTTTCAGAAATTTTTCCTGGGTTTGGATTCCATCCCTTTCCCAGCATAGGGCTAAACTGAGAAGCAGGAATACAAAATGCAGTAGATTCCCTACATTGACACAAACAACTAGCATATGCCTCAGATGGTAGAAAGCACCTGCCAAACAAAATTGAAGGACATTTTCAGCAGTGTCCTCAAAACACTCTGCTGAGACAGAAGATGCAGGACCTGGTAATAGTTTTTCCATAAAAGTTTGAATTCCTTGCTTTTAGAGGAAAATAGGAGTAGATCCCTAAAAGACCCCACCAGAAAGACAACTTGTGGCAGGGAGCAGCAAAAGAACAGTGGCTGTCCATGGGTCTGTGTGTGCCCATCCCACCACCTCAGCCACGAGCAGGGCAGCTACAGGGCACCAGGGAAACCCCAGCTCTGGGCAGTGGGCGCCTCCCTGGGGATAGGACAACAATGAGCTGGGATGTGGGCCCAGCTTGGTGGGGCCCATGACTGCGCACAGCAGGACAGGGCTGTATTGAGCTGGAGACCAGACTCTGCTGTGGCATTACTAAGGCAGGGCTGGGCACAGACAGTCAAGGCAGCTGGCACCCCTAGGGCCACCACAACTTGCACAACACCATCAGCAAGAACTGTTAACAAGGAGCGCATTGCAGTTTTTGGTTTAAATTTTCCACGTTTCACAGCTACCTAATAAAATTTTACTTGCTACTTGTAAACCCTGTAACATCTCGTTATAGGTCCTCACATTTATTTGTTTTTCTAGTGTAAGAAGTGCATTGATTTACAGTGGCTTCAGTGAAAGGCAAGGTCTCATTGGAGCCTAGAAGTAGAAAAATAGCTGTAAGGCCAAGCAAGGAATATGTGGGCTGCTGAACGAGACAGGTGATTTAGCAACAGCAGGCACAAATAACCTCTATTTCATGTCATCTATCTCAGTCTTCACTAAGGTCTGCCAGACCTCTGTGATTAGTGAAAGGGATCGTGGAGATCTACCAGCAGTCCATTAGGACTCAGGGATTAATTGAGAGAATTCAACCCACACAAGCTCATGGGATCCAACAGGCTGTACCTTTGCAAGGCTGCTCTCTATTATCTTTGAAAGCTCATAAAGATCAAGTGGTCCCACATGACTGGAGGAGGGCAAATGTTGTATCAATCTTCAAAAAAGTCAAAAGGTAAGACCAGGGAACTTGAAGTCTAACTTTGATTTCTGGAAAAAAAAAATCACAAAGCAAGTCTTTTTCAAGAGTGTTTCTGGGTACATGTGAAGTAGATAAGGTGACCATCTATTTAGACTAGATTGTCATCTAAGATAAAATTAGATTCGGGAATAAATGAAAAGCAGTGGATGTCATTTACTTTCCTCTTCAGAGATATGCTTGACTCTCACAATATTGTATGCAATTTATGATGCTACGATCTGTATTGGTAGGCAATTAGATATGAGAAAACCTGCTTGAATGATCAGTCTCAGAAGACAATAGGTAGCCCATCCTACTGTATCTGGAAGCTAGCAACAAGCGGAGCACCACAGAGCTCTAGCCTCTAGCCTGGGACTTGTCCTTTCTAATATACTTATCAGTGACTTGGAGATAAGTCGTTGTACACACTTTCACCAAGTTTGCACACGCATCAAATTAGGAGAAAGAGATGATATGATTAAGAGCAGGACTTTGTTAAAAGGGATCTAGACAGACTAGAAGAATAGGCCATCAGGAACTTAATTAATTTCAAACATGAAAAATTCAAAGTTCTGCACCCAGGAAGAAAATGAGCTCTTGCACGAAGGCAGGCAGGGGAGTGATAGACTGGGAAACAGCTGTACTGGAAAGGACCCTGGGCAAACAGCCAGCAGTATACCCTGGCAGCAAAAATAAAGTCATGGCATCCTAGGTTGTATTATCATAGCTAGCAGACAAAAGCACTTCATAGACCACATCTCAATTGCTGCATACCAATACAGACTGATGAACTGGAGCAAGTTCAGCAGAGTTCAGTGGAGAGCTACTAGGACACTCAGGGGCCCAGAGAATTCACCCTGTTATTAGAAACTGAGCTAATTTAGCTTGTTCAGCCTGGAGACAAGGCTTCAGAGGAACCTAGCTGCAGCCTTCTAATGTCTACACAGAGGTCACAGAGACAATGGAGACAGGTTCTTCAAAATCATGCATGATGGGAAGAAGAGGGACAGCAAGCGTTTCTAATGAGAGACTGAGACTGGCTGAAGGAAATTTTTTTGGCCACAAGAGCAGACAGTCACAGGAACAGGTTACTCAGAAAAGTTGTGCAGTCTCCTTGGAGTTTTTCAAGTATACAAAGCATATAAAAGAGCATAAATACTTCATCCAATATAGAAGGTCTCAAAATCTCTTTGCATTAAGGCTTTGGACAAACAAAACAAAACAAAACAAAACAAAAAGTCAGGGCATCCAGTGACTTCTTTACCTGCAAATACCAACACAGAAATCCACCAATCGTCTCATCTGAAGAGCAGCAAAAATACGCTAAGAATTCCTAACAAACTTGGTGAAGTCCCAGGACTTTGAAAGTCTGACAAAAGATGACTAAAGCAAAGACACATATATTCTATGAAAACAAAGGAACTGGTCTCAAGCAAACTTTGAGTGGCTTACTTTCTTTTAACTCATTGAAACATATCTGCAGCATATGTAGCTGTGTTTAGTAGAGCAACTGGAAATAGTGCTGCAGATCTCCAGGCTGTAAATTCTCCAACACCAGGCTGGAATTGTCAAATGCTCTAATAGCAGAGCAGACCAAGACTTTTTGAATTTGAAATGTCACCTGAGACTTGATACTCATTTGTGCATTTGTCTTCATACATTCTGAATTATAGTTTCTGCTCACCTTAATACAGGCATAGAGGAAAGTAAAAAAAATTAATTAAACAGTATGGAGGAAGGACTTAGGAGTTTCCCTAGAGTTATTTGTGAAGATGAATTTTAAATATGCTACAGAATAAAATTACAACTTTCTATATACTGAGACAGTATATTTCTCCCTCAAAAAGGGTTATACTTTCTCACGTGAAGTGCCAAATGATTAACTTTTAATTTCTTGATCCACAGGCCAATATTTCACCTAAAATAGAGAAATTTTCCATTGTTCTTAATAAAGATCTGGAAATTTACTCTTTTGCTTTCATAACTCAAGGACTATAATTATAATTGAGATGTCAATGAATTCTTCCATATCTACCATGTAGTATAATGTTTCCTACATGAATTATAAATATAGATTCTAAATTGCTCCTAAGACGCTCTTCAAAGGTAGCTAAGTTTCCTAAGGTGTCATTTTATTCCTGGATAAATCTTACCTTAGCCAAACAATGACTAATCTGTAACATATATGCAGTTATCTCTCTTCCTCATTAAAGAAGTTATCTGTACTGATAAAGAAGCTTAACTGTGCTTCTCTCCTCTGGACATGAAATACTTCTGCTGCTGCCAGTAGAACATTGCCTTCATGTGCCTTTGCCTCAAAGAGATGATATACTCTTTACACTAACACATATTAAGATAAAAGGAAATAGATTTTCAAGTATGTGAAGGACAAAAAGTTAATTGGGAATAATCAGCAGAGATTTACCAAGTGCAAATCATCTGTGACCAACCCAATTGCCTTCTATGATGAAATGATGAGCTGCATGAACCAGGGGAGAGCACTGGATGATCCACTTTGGCTTTCATAAGGCTTTTGACAAAATCTTCCACAGAAGCCCAGAAAGCTGAGAAACTATGGACTGACTAAGCTGTTAGATATATTGAAAACTGCCTGGACATTGGTGTCCACAGGGGTCAATGGCTCAAAGTCCAGCTGGCAGTCAATGACACAGTGAGGATCAGGGAGTTTGTTCTGGGTCTGACATTTCCTCATCCTCAGGAAGGAGGTCTGAGGTTCCTCATCCTCATCAGTAACCTGGGTCCTAAGAAAGAATGAACTTACTAGAAAATGCAAGGGCATTACCAAATGGAGGAAAAGATGATATATTGAGCAGTAGAGTCTTAATTCACAGCAGTTTGAGAAACCTGTGAACTAGAGCAACGGGAATTTCCCAAAGCTTAATAAGCTGAACTGAAATGTTCTGCACTTGGGGAAGAATAACCTTACACAAGTACAGCTGGAAAGTGGCTGCCTGACTGACAGCCCTGCTGAAAGTACCAGGGACCACAGCGGGCGCTGATGTGAATATAAGCCATGGTGCAGTCTCCCTATGAAGCAGGAAAGCCAAGCTGGGCCACATTGAGGAAGGTGCAGCCAGCAGGTCCAGGGAGCTCCTGCACTGAAGAGACCATCTCTGGAAAGCTGTACTCAGTCTGGGGCTCTGCTGTTCCTGAAGGACAATGAGGAGCTGAGTAAGGTCCAACAGAAGGCTATAAGGATAGCCATCACTTGGCCCCTTAGAAGCGACTGAGACAGCTGGGCTTGCTTAGTCTGGCAAAGCGGGAGATCTAACACCAGCCTACAGCTACTTGAGAGCTAGCTCCAGTGACCACAGAGACAACCTCTCATCAGATATGGCCAATGGCAAAACAAGGGCAAATGGGGAGTGGTCGCAGTTAGAAGATTGAAGGACATTAAGAAAAAATTCTTCATTTGAAAGACAGTTGAGCACTACAGTTCTACACTACAGTTGAGCACTACATTATTCACATAGGTGGAATCTCCAGCCTCAGAGCTTTTCAAGGTTTCCAGACAAAACAGATCAAGACTTGCTAAACGTTCTGCTTCAAGCAGAAGGATGGACTTGATAGTCTCCAGAGGCCACTTCCAAACAAAATTTTAATTTTAATGCTTTTGTGAAAATTGGTGTAAAAAGGCATAGGGGCAAGTGCAATTTGCTTTTTAGAGTAATGCTTAGAATGGTTATGGAATATGCCCTGTGTTCATGAAGTGTCTTGAATAAATGTAACCAATAAGAGTAAGGACTAATCCAAAACAGTAAGATCTCCCTTCATGTTACCTACAATGAAAGTTGTTTAGGACAATTCTTCACCTATTCATGAACAGCAAGCATTTACTGAATTACAAATCCAGATGGAAAGGCAGTTTTCCATAGGCAGAATGTGGCCTAGACCTTAATCAGAGAATAGCATGGAATGCCATTCCCCTTCTATAATGTATTAAACATTTTGTATTTGGGTTTTTTTTTTTTACAGTCATGGCACCTTTAACACAGGACTGCCAAAAGTGTCTAGTATTTGTTCAGAGAAAAGAATCATGAACATTGTTCTGTCAACTTTTTGGCAGTTCTCCCATGCAAGAAATTTTTTACTTTTTTAAAATGAGACTGAAAAGGGTCTGCCACCAGATAAAAATAAACCAAATAAAAATAAACTGCAAATCAAAACAGTTCATTTAAATTTGTAAGAAAGTAACAAGACACTAATTTTTGCTCATGTCTTTCAATAAAAATGTGGCACAACTAAAAACATATCATTGTATTTGGTTTCTTCTTCCTGCTTGCAAAGGAAACCCCTAGATGTGATGCCTGTCCTGGCAAACTCTCAGCTAAAAAAAAAAACTCTCAGCTCCTACCATGCCCTTTATTTAATATCTGCATATACCAGTACTATGTCAAATGCTTAAGTGGTTTTTCCTGCTGTCGGTCAGTGTTTTCAACTAATAAAAAAATTATAAATTGTATGTAAACTGCATAATTTGTGGGACCCACCTTATCTCCTTCAGCAAAACAGTTTTCTTTTTAATCATTGTGCTTAAATCAAGCCACTCATCTTTAACAAAGCTAATGAGCTACTTAGTACTGCTGCTGCAGCCATTCAGTCATGCTGACTTCAATAGTATATAAAGCAACATATTGGGAGAAAACACAAATAAAAAAGCCTACTCGTATTGGAATTATAAAATGGTTTATAGAAAAATCCTGGGAACTCATAGAGAATACTCACAACTCATAAAAAGGTACTGAATTAGCTGCATGTGCCTACATCAATAAATTCAAGGCAAGGCAAAGGCTCAAATATCAGCCTACACTCATCATAACATTTAATTGCTAGCATGTATACTCCATCAACAGTTAGCAATTAATATTCTCCCAGACAGTGGGAGATTAAGTACAGTCTGCAGGATAAGAGAGGTCAGGGACAGTGTGTTGTGAATGCATAAATGCACTGTGGTCCATTCTATTTTCTACATGGGCATAACCCTCGAATCTTCAAGAAAGCTGTTCAAAACAAGAATTAGCATTTCACTCTCCTGTGCCCCAGAATCAGGATGGATATCAAATCCACAGATGGTATCAGGTAGACCAGTGAAACTTTAGCTCTCCAGTGCTCTTTATTCTTCAGCATGTATTCATTGTGACACTATACTGCTCCTTCCAGGAGCAGAACATCTGGCATTCACTGCTGTAACCACAGCTCACAAAAACATTCCTGATAAGTCAAAAATGCAGAGCCTGGGTACTGTACTGCTGACAATGCAGCCACAGCAAGAAAGAGCCAACCTCAGTGGGTAGAGTTTTTAACCAGTTTCCATTGTGGCTTTCCTGCTGTAGCAGTAATACTGACAGTACCTGAGCTCAGCAGCTTCGAGCTAAGTCAACTCATTCACCCCAACTGCAGCTGCTATAACACAGGCGTACCACAAAGGCCAGCTTTCAAAAGCCAGGGATCTTCAAAGGCTTCTCTCAGCTGCTGGCCAGCCCTGGAGTCCAGGCTGATTGGAGCTCATGGGACACACAGAGAACAACTCACAACCTGCCTTTGTGAAACAGCAGATGGGGTGATGTGAACCCCCCCACAGCACTGACAGAGATCCTCAATGGCACCTCCTCAGGCCCAAACTGCACCCAAACACTGAGCATGCCCAGGGAGTCAGCCCCACAAGTGAACAGGCAAGTACAAAATTTCTGCTCAATCACACCAGAGGGTTTTTCTCCAGGGATGCTGGGCAGAAGGGAAGGAGTTCTAACCATGTGGACATGCAATCATACAACTTCAGCAGGAAAACCATTACATGTCCTCCCAAAGCAGAACATCCAGACCAATATGGTGTACCTTAAAGAGTAGTGCAGCACCCCTGCCTGAAACCAATATGCCTGAGCAGGTCTGAGTAGCAATAAAGGCAAATTTTGTCCATGATACTGATATGAACAAACCACTTCCTGATAATATGCCTATAATCATAACAAAAAAATACTTCATGCTGCACAATCCCATCATACCAGTGAAATTCAGTCAGCAACACACAACTGGATTTAACTGCCTTGAAAAAAAAATCCAACACTGCTAAGCACTTTAGCTTCTGGTCCTTAAAACCTGAAGGGCTTTCAGGGTGATGCCTCCAATAAGTCATCTCCTGAAGTTCTGATAATAAAGTTTTTATTACTTTCCTGTAAGTAGATTAAAACAAGTATTGCCTCTGAGTTAGGAATGAGCACCTTAATTGCTTGATTTTTTTCATTTTCCTTCTAATAAAATAAAAAACAGTTATTCTATGCAAGAACGGGGGAAAAAAGGAACACACCTAGAATTCCAATTGGCATCACCACACTTCAGTAGCAGACACTACTCAAGTGTTTCACTTATAACATTAAGAGAAAGAAAATAAGAAAAGCTATATTTCACTCAATGGAAATTGGTAGTCCCTTCACAAAAAAGGGCCTAATATATAAGGTGACATGGAGCTATTTTGTTGTCTTAAAGAACTGCCTTAGTGAAACATTGGTTTCTCAATTGGATCAAACTAATTTGACTTTAAGTAAGTGGGAGGAATGGTTTAATTAGCACTATTGAATATACTCTGCAACAGACTAGATTTTCTTCTCAGCATCAGGCAGAACTCATTAAAAAGAAGAACTCAACCTTTTGTTCATAATTACCTTTGGTAGACCAGCACTTGAGACAATTTTCTAATTGCAGAGGAGGAACTGCACAAAGCTACTATTTAAATGCATATATTAATTTAGTTTTATTTTCTGCTCAGCCTTCGAAAACTAATTATTTAACACTGAGGTTAGGAAATTGGAGACCGAGCCTCAAGAGGGATGGGGCAGAGGGTCTCTTAAATAAATTGCATTTGAACCTTGAAGGAGAAGGGCAATTCTAAAAAACAACTTGCAAGATTGCATAAGAAAAAATGCCCCTCAAACAAGCCCTATAAAGGGCGTACAGTTCAGCATTGTTTTTGTCTTCACACAGCTGCCTTACAAGATTGGAGAGTTACACGGCAAACAACATTCACTTCTAAAAATAAAAGTAAAGGTAAAAGTAAAGTTTTGTATATGGAAAAAGAGATTTGACATAGAATGTCAGGTTTTGAGCTGACTGTAACTACCTAGAAAATTCAACTCAGATTTGCTCTGAGTGGCAGCCAATAGAAGACATGAAAGCAATCATTGAGCTTGTCTCTAATGAAGAGAAGAACAAAATGCACAGAGAGAAGCATAAAAGGAGGATTTCCTGCTCTGCATTTATTACCCAGAAGGCACACTCTGACCTCATAGTACACATACTGCAATGTGCATCCAAGAAACTGTATGGAGCCAATGTTTTAAATTAAATCTTAAAACAGACTTTGTAAATGTGAGGAAACTGCTTTCACAAAACATTCATCATCAACTAAATGGACAGGACAAAGTTCATGTATCAATGATCCTGCTGGGTACCCATAATCTGGATGGTATCTCAAGGACAGGGCAATGGACTTACTAAAGTAACCATGTCAACCAAATATTTCCCATTACACAAAGAAATGTTCACACCAAGTTTAAGACTTGCTTTTTCTATGCTTAAAGCACAGCCAAAGATCATACCAAGGAGTGTTAATAGGACAGAAAGGAGATTGACAGAACTTCTGAGAGAATCCTCAGCATCACCCAAGACATACCTCTAAGTCTTCAGGTTTTCTAGGGAGTAATACCCATTTTGTCTTGCATGCAGGAATGCTTTCCCTTGCTTAATCTAGCAAATCTCTGTCCTACCGTCATTCTATTCTATAGATCTCCATAAACCCCATTTACTGTTACTATGTTACTCCAACATAGATGGGAAGCTACTATAAAGGAAAATTATAAATGCCTTCTAAAAAGGCCACTTTATCTCTGCTGAATTACTTTTGATAGCATCTTGACTTGTAAATTTATTGACAATAAATTCCTGTTCCACTGCATAACTTTAAGAATTGTTTTCTTGATAATAGAAAGAAACAAGTTAATACGTAACCTTGTTCATTACCAATTGCAGCAGAATCCTGCAAACAGTAACATGGAGTACAAAGACTGATGAGAGAGTAGCACTGTGGCTGGATGATACCACTGGAATTCCTCAGATATAGTCTCACTGGAGCACAGGAATCCTGTTTCTCAACAAAGTACTGCCAAAACCCCGCACAAATTCTATCTTATACCTTAACTGTCCCCAAACAGCACAAGACAACAGAAATCTCTAACAATATCCTACTTAAATTTTAGTAAATAATTTTATAGATATATAAATTTATATAGCCTTAGATAATCAAACTATTTTTTATTTCACCACATTAATTCTAGTTTTTCTTTACCACATCTTTCATACAACCCTCCACCAATCCATTCATAAAGTAATTACACTGTCCCCACGATAAGACCCTTGGATTTACCCAGTAAAAATAACTACTAGACAGAAAACCTATGGTTTCATAGTTTTTTCATTTAGTTTAGAATATCCTCCCTTTAGTTTCATCCCTGACTGGGATAAAAGACATCCTTATCCAGACCAACATGACCAAAATCAGAAGCAGACTTCTTCTACCTTAGAAACAGACTTGGAATCAGTTAAGCGAGGCCTGAACTTTTGATATTCTTCTCAAAGGAGAGACTGATTCAAGAACGCACAGTACAGAAAAACTCAGGAAGAATTGTCTTTACTATTGAGGAGAGTAAGATTTTGCTTAAACAAAATAAGGAGAAAATGCAATTTAGGAGAACCCTAACTACACAAAAAATGTAATGTGTTATGAGAAAAGCACAGGAATTATATTAAGCAAAATGCACTTTTAATAGCTGCAATTAAATTATTATGAAGTACCTTAGGGTGAGACTTGAATATAAATGGAAATAAAAAAGATTAAAATCTATATCATAAAAATTACCATATTTTATGGTGTTTCATCAGAATTACATCTAGGAAAATATGAATTACACAATATCATAAGCATAATTCACATAAAGACTTTCTCTACAAATTTAGCCACAAAAGAACATTACGGTAGAGACTAAATAATAGTCTCTAATTGAAATTCAAGTTTATCTGTATCACCCAAGTGAGTGAAATTACTATGATTCAGAATTGTTAACGGAAGTCATCTATGCAGGACTAATACAAGACATGCATTTCAGAAGTCAAAATCCACCATCAACAAGCCAGGTCATTGCTGTGCTTTAGAGAAGCATATATATAAAAAATATTGCATATGAACAGAAATATTATTACGTAGCTACCACTGTTAGGGGAAAAATATTGGGGTTTCTGTAAATGTGTCTCCCCTTTGCCCCTACAAATGAGTAAAGACACAAAGAAAAACATGTTTTCAAAAAAATAAAAGCCCCAGAGACATATAAAAGTAATTATGATATGAATCTTCTCACATATGAAGGCCCATAGGATTTCTTTGTTCTGATGAAGCTCAGAAAAAATCCTTCAGTCTATTAACCTCTTGCAGAGTAAAGAACACTAAATGCCTGAGAAGCAATCAACACGATTTATTTGGACAGCATTTTCTGCAGGTTTAATGAACATTTCTACTCAAGACACAGAAGTATCTCTTAAGTAATGGAAACTCCAAATCTTGTTATTCCTCCTTTTATTTATTTGTTTTTAAAATATCTTCATCTCTTCTAGGAGTTTTCCCCACAATACCTGACGTAGACAGGGGTATTTTTACAAATACAAATTTTCATTTGTACACTTCACGGGCATTGTAAACTACGGACAACAGCAGGGAGGCAGGCCAGACCCAGAGTCTTGTAGCTGCATGGATGTAATAGTGTGACACCCCAGTCCATGTGGAAAAGTCACAAAATATGGCAGAGAGGCACAAGCAGCACACTGGAGACCACAAGGGATTTGGCTGCTGAGCACTGGTAGGGACAAGGGGGCCAGAGGGATGAACCTTTCACTGCCTGTTGCTCCAGCAGGCTTGGAAATGTGGGAGCAGCTGCCTGCAGAGATGTATGGCCACTGCCAAGGCCAGGAGGTGCTTCAGCCTGTCACTGGGTGAGCGTGGTTGTCGTGGGTGGAGATGCCTGCCTGTTCCCTGCCGGATCACCACCTGGGCACCTTTGCATTCTGCCCCAGTGCAGCTGCGCTCTCCACTGGAGGCCAGTTCTTCTCTTGCACCTCTGCAGCATGTGGGGATGCTGTGTGAATCGACACATAAGGCAACCAGGCTGACCACCAAACCACAGCAGAAATGCCAGGAGTAGATTTATTACTTACTTGTTGTTACCTCGCTAACAACACCGGGTGGTACAGACATGACACAGCGCTCTGGAGCCTGGGCTAGCTGGAAGAACCCTGGCGCTGTGCCAGGTGTGGGGAACAACTGCAGTGTGGATTTGTGCTGACAGCTGAACCTTTAGAGCCACTTGCTCTGCAGTGGAAGGGCTCCAAATGCAGTCAGGGGGTAGGGAAAGGAGAAGGAGGAGGCTCTTCAGTTCTGAGGTTCCAACAGGAGGTTTATTCACATTGAAGGGCTCAGGAACCAAAGAGCCCCAAGCGCTGCTGTGCTCAGGATTTTATACAGCACCAGAGCAAGGGGTGGGTACCAAACACAATCCAGGGAGGGATCAGCAGGGGCAGAGTGAAGGGGTTACAGCATTTCTTTGGGGCCACCTGGGGCAAGGGGGAGCAGAGGGCAGGACACACGGTCCAATGGGGCATTGAGGTTTAGGAAACACCCAGGAATGCCCAGGGGGAGGAACGCTCAAAGGATTGGTTCAGGGTTGGAGTGACATGGAAGGTGCCAGAACAAGGGGCAGGGTAACAGTGATTGACAGGGAAGGAGCTGGAACAAGGGGTGGGGAAATGCCACACAAGGTAACTTAGGGGAGGATACAACTTCAGGAATAAACCAACTCTGGGAGAACATCGGGGAACATAAGAACAAACCGCTAACATTAAAACTTTAACAATAAGCCAATTAAATGAAACAAATACAACACAGACACACAGGGACACATGCTCTGTTTGGCTTAGTTCATCCCAGCCAAGGGCATGGACGGCCTGCTGCCAGCCCCAATATATCAAAAAATTTTGCACACACAGTTTTTCACAAGGCTGCCTGCCACAACTCTAGTACTGCCAATAGCGTCCCAATAGTGTCAAAATACTATCAACTCCCTGCTAACCATTGTATTTTACTGCCAAACCTCCAAATCAAGGCCTTCTTTTTCCCCATAAAAATAATACATTTTATGTTTTTTATATATATATAACCATGTTATAAGTCCCTTCTAAAATTTGATTTGCACACCTGCCTGATTCCCATCCCAAACTTCTCTGAATGTTTTCAACCCTGACTTTAACCCATCAGTTCTGACTAAACCTCAACCTTAATTCTTCTCCAAGGACTCTTCTCTGTGCTGTCCCAGGTCATGGCAGGTCTTAGTAGAACCTCTAGCTCCCTGCCTTCACTACATGTTGAAGAAGAGAGAAAAATTGTCTTTATTACTTGCCAGCTATGTGGGATGCCCAGATTGTTCAGCTCTGTCTGCTCTTTTTGCTTGTGCTCCAGATAAGAGCATGGGACAGGGGAGGAAGGAAGATGGATGAGTTCAGCATGCCTCTGTTGCAGACTTCATTTGATGCTTCTGCCTCCAAAAGTTAGCAAGCAAGGCAGCAGAAGGCACTTTAATAAGAAAAATTAAAATTAAACTAGACTGGCTTAAAAAATTGAGACAAACTGAAGCTACTTGTTCTGATTAACATCCCATAGACTTAAAAAAATTCAAAAGCTATCTACCTCAAGCAGCTATTCAGGAAGCAAGTGTCAAATTTAGGTCTTCTTAGCAGAAGCAAGCAGGCTCATGGCAGGACACAAAAACATAGGCAGAAGCAATACTTCATGAAGCACTTTCCACACAGATCTGCTTTCATCCACAGATCTGGCCCCTCTGCCTCTGGCAGAAAAGGATGATAAAAGAAATAGCACAACATTCAAGGAAACAGGGAAGAAGAAAAAAACCAAAACCTAAAAACACTTAACAGAGCAAAAATAAGACACCTGGTGATAAACACTGTAGAAGCAGTGCCCTGAAAACTGGTTAAGAGAGTTTCTTCCCCTGTGTGCTGAAAGGCAGCTATCTGTCATCTTCAAGAAGAGGCATATAATGGCTGCTGCAGATAACATTTTTCAACAGTAAGGTATGGTTAGGTCAGATGTGGCATTAAAAACAAAAATGGGTTAGAGGGAAGGGGGTAGAGCTACATATCAAATATTTCTCTCTTATTGAGTTTGTGAAGACAATATTTACATAAAATTTCAATACAATACCTAGAAGTTGGGGAAGGAATAACTGAGAAAAGAGAAATTTTAAAAGGACAAAGAACTAAAGAGTTGAATTTTTGTACAAAACCTGAGCTTGTTAATGCCTGTGTAGGAAAAAATGTCTTTTCTTAATGGTAGCAACAATGCAGTCCAATACATCTATGAAAAGGGCAACTGGTGGAGAGTTTACAGAATTTAAAATAAAAAGAAAACCCACACAGGGAATTACTTAACTTTCCCTGCAAAATGTTCACCATTTAATACCATGTTATGTACAAAATATGCCATTTAAACTTTTCTAAACAATCTTTGATTCAATATCTGTATCATGTAGCTGTTGCATTTGTGGATGTCTTTAAGAACTTTATTTTGGAAATTCTAAAATACTAGTTTCTAGTGTTTTAATGAAACTTCAGTCAAGTAACAAAACTAATATCACTTCTAAGACACAGCACACATTCTTATGCTGTGTACATCATTCCCTTCAGTTAGTCAATCAGAAAGTTGGGCATCTGAAAAGTGAAGTAAACATGCATTTGAGATAAAACTAGAATTGGTAGATTTACATTTTAGTCACAATGCTGCACTTTTGTACTGTGATATTTTGCTAAAATATACTAGTATTCTGCCCATTTTCAACAGTATGTGCTTCATTTCACTTTTAAATTTACTGGTGTTTACTCTTGTAATTCAGAAGTATAGAATATAGAATTGCACAGGAGCACTCCGAATAAATTCAAGATAATTTCTTGCTAGAAACATGGAGAGAAATACAATTGTTGGCTTTTAAGAATGCTAAGCACCTCCCTATTTTTGGTGGGCTGACCCTGACTGGATAACATATTACTCACCAAAAGCTGCTCTGTCATCCTCTCCTCAGCTGGGCAGGGGAGAAAAAATACAACAAAAGGCTTGTGGGTCTAGTAAAGGCAAGGAGAGATCACACACCAGATACCACCACAGGCAAAACAGATGCAGCCTGGGAAAATTAATTTAATTTATCACAAATCAAATCAGAGTAGGATAATAAGAATAAAACCCCATCTTAAAAACACCTTTCTCCTGAACACTCCTCCCTTCTTCCCAGGCTCAACATCATTCTCACATTCTCTACCACCTCTCACCCATCGGTGCAGTAAGACAGGGAATGGGAGCTGTAGTCATTTCATCACATGTTGTCTTTGCCACTTTGTCCTCCTCAGCAGAAGGAGGACATCCTCTTCCCCTGCTCAAGCATGGAATCATTCCCATGGAAGACAGTTCCCCATGAACTTTTCCAGTGTGGGTCTTTCGTACAGGCTGCAAATCTTTGGCAACTGTTCCAGTGGGGGTCTCTCTTTCCATGCAGTGCAATCCTTCAGGAGCAGGATCTACTGTGGGTTCCCTTCAGGGTCACCAGTCCTGTCAGTAAACCTGTGACATCATGGGTTCCTCTCTCCACTGGCCCACAGGTCCTGCCAGAAGCCTGCTCCAGCACGGGCTTCCTACAGGGCCACAGCCTCCTTTGAACATCCACGTGCTCTGCTGTGGATTCCTCCATGGGCTGCAGGTGGATCTCTGCTCCCCTGTGGAACTCCACAGTCTGCAGGGGGACAGCTGCCTCACCATGATCTGCGCCAGGGCCTGTTGGAGAATCTCTGCTCTGGTGCCTGGAGCACCTTCTCTCCCTGACTCAACCTGACTGAGGTCTAACTCATGGACAGCAGCAAATTAAGACTCTGACATCTGAGTTCTGATTGTCGTGTGTTAATTTAGGATGGAATTCTTAATCAGTTGTTAGCAAAATTAGTTCTCAACGACATTCTGAGTAAAGTATGACATCTGCTTCCACCCCCCAAAACACAATTGCACGAGTGGTTAAGGTGTTCAATGGGCCCTGCCATTGCTCTTCTGTGGACTTAATCACTGTATGCACATACACAAATTGTTTTGAAACTAAAAGCCCTGCAGCTAAATGTTGAACCATTCCATTTATTCCTTGATAAATAAAAGACAGACACACTACAACAGATGTATTAGGTTTGGGTGGTAAAGTACATTCCTTTGCTGAAACCACAATAGGAAAGATCACATTTTCTAACAGAAATGGCCCTTGTGCCATTGTACAAGTAGTATATGTAGTTCTGGAAAATAAGAGTTTGTTCAGGAAGGAATGAAACCACAATACATTAATGAGAAGAATGAAAATTGCAAAAGGATTTCACATTATGTTATGAACATTGTAATGTTTTACTCTGTCCTGCTAACAGACAAGTGTGCAAATGGGGGACAGAAGGATGAGTGTTTAGCTTTGATTAAAGGACCCCTCAGAACAAACTGAACTTTACAAATGTCTGTGAAACAGCATGAATTTTAAAAATAGATATATGACTATGTCAGATGCAAAATTCAATTTATTGTGCTACCTGAAGAATCAACAACATAGCAGCTGTTGCAGACTAGTTATTTTGAAAAGCTGTAAATTAAAATGGCAAGAAATAACATCTGCCACAAATACAGAAGACTTGCAAGGAGCTATTTCAAGTAAGACAAAAAAATTACATTTTGATAACAGGAAAGAAATCTCATATAACAATTAATGAAAATTAAAACAAAATCTTGACCAAGGGTGTTTAATTTGTCTCTTTATTAAATTATACAAAATGGATTAATAGCTATTCTATTTAACTTTTGAAACTACAATTTTAATAGTGCTGTGATCTGTTTCAAAACCTAAAAGGAATGTAGACTTAGTAGTGCTTCTCTGATCAAGTTATGTTTAATTACACATGCATGATAGAGCCATTCATAGTTAAGAGGAATGGAATAAATTTTGCCTAAATGGCAAATTTCAAGCTACTGTTTCTGCATATTATGGATTTTCATTTAAAAATAGCCTTTCTTGTGAGAAGAGTAGCCAGCTAAACAAGAGCATATAAAAGAAATTCAGGAACAAAATAAAGAAAGCAGGGAAAAGGTAGAAGAAGGTAATCTATTAAAACACGACACTAGACCAGTATACAAGTAATTTTCCTGGTGAGAAAATCCAAGAGAGAACAACTGGGACTGGAATTAAAATTAATCATGTCCTGCTCTGTGATAAATGTTCTATTATCTTTGTAGACTTTAGAGCAATATTAAGGGCTGAAAAATAGTGGGAAGATAAGAATCCTCCCCCCCAAAAACAAAACCAGAAATTCTTGCAGATGAAAGTCCTGGTGAAAATTCAATTGCAAAAGGTGGCAGATTTTTTACACTTTCAGTAACAGTTTTCTGCTGAAATGAGTTCTTGTCACACATTTGAATCTTGCACAGGAATGAAGAAATTTTCACTGTGGCACCACAAAAAGGTCTGGTGTCTCCAACCAGAGAGATCAGGAAAGTTATGGAGTACCTGCATATTAGGAAACTCTAGACTTGTAGAGAAAATTGACACCAATATTTCTGTTGTTTTGAATTATTTATCAAAGAAGAGGAAAAAAAACCCCCAAAAAACCCAAACCATTTATAAGTTTTACATGCATAAACACTTGGTTACCCACTTGCATAAGAATCTCCTTGTATGAAAAAACAAACAAGCAGAGCCTGGAGATGAATGAAGGATCAAGCCTTTCCACACTTCATGGGGGAACAACCCTCAGGAGCATGACATAGCTCAGCAGAAGCAGCAGCTCCAGGACAGGTAGGGAAGCCAGGCTGCCATCCAGCAGAGGACACATCAGAGCAGACCTGGGGCAGCAGCCACCCCAGATATTCAGGCTGTCAGGCACTGCTTCCCTCCTTCCCTCAGATGTCCAGAGCAGGAACCTGGTATCATTGGCCTCTTTTCTCAAAGAGACCTGGGATAACGACTGCAAGCAGCAGTACTAATGTGCTATTTGAGGCTCTTCCCTGTAAATGAGGTCTAGCAAGAAGGCTTCTGGCAGCACCTCCACTGCACACCTTTGTAGGACATTACATTAGATGTTGTAATCCCTTGGTTCAGACCTGATGCCTAGGCACCTAGAAAATTCTTTGTTGCATCAGTATTGACAGCAATTAAGTCAAACCAATCTGGTGTAGAATGTGTAGAACAAAATATTGCAAGCAGCCATGTTCTTTCATTTCTCCTCACAGGATAGCTGGGAATCTCAGTTAGCTGGAACTGCCCACAGAGTGTCCCAGATGAACTAATTTCAACAGATGGGCTGTTCTGGTTATTATGTCATTTGGATAACGAAGATCCCAGGGTGGTCAAGTTAATGCTCTCAATGACTTTGTAAAGGAGAGTTCAGGTCATTCATATAGGTGCTACATGTGGAATTGAGTACACTGAAAAGGCAGAATAAAAGGGAATTGGGTTTTTTTTCCAGACAGATATATTGCAAACTCAAAGCATACCATGACACTCAGAGAGAGTTGGGTGACAGGATATTTTCCCTAATGTGCACTTCAATAAATTCATGTACACATCAGAAGAGATTGACAGTGTTTTCTTTAGATGGATACTTTAGTAAACTGCACTTAAACAGATACACAATATACCAGTTACTAGGGAAATTCTTGCCAAAACGTTTTGACATTTATTTTGAAAAGCCTGGCCATAAGGAGAAGCAATGAATTTGAATTGCACTGCAGAATTTCTTGGGTATCAGAGCATTGCTGTATAACTGCATAAAGTCAGACACCACAACTACATCAACTACAATGCACCATTCTCTTTGCAACATGTCATTTATTGCATTTCAGCATTGAAAGTCAAACAAATGGGAGTGCTAACCAATGAAGTGACAGTGCTAATCTATCTCTTCATCTGAATTTTGAACAGAGTGTACCTCTTTAATGATTACAAAATCTCAACTTCACTGTTACTCAGAAAGCATGTGTGAGTACATTCATTGTGATGGGGAACTGTCCCTGTACACCAAGTGTCTGTTTTATAATTCACTTTGAATTAGCTAACAGAGAAAGTAAAGTGCATTATGGAGCAAACTCTAATTTTTTAGAAGTTTGCACTCATTTACTAGCATTATGTCAAACTGATAATTAAGCCTGGAATAAAAGCACAGCATTACTGGGCTGCCAGCCCAAATACTGTTTAGTAGATAGGCAACTAATCATCTGTATATGGCTCTCAACTGTGCTCCATCAGACAGAACTCTGGTTTAAAACTCATGACACCTGGGTTCAACCCCTGACCTTGGGCAGTGCACCTCTCATTAATGTGGAATGAAACTGAAAATTGTCTACTTTTGAGAGGTAAGACTAGAAGAAGACAAGCTAAAAAGAAAGTAAGCTGCTACATTTTGTTAGCTGAAACACCCCTTTTCACTTCAATATAAACATCACCAAACTTCAGACTGTTTCCATGCTGCATCTCATCAATTCCATGCTTCAATCTCTTACAGCTTCTTCTCTGCCCATTCTTGCATTCAACTCTAATGAGGTGTCATTCAGTTTTTCTGCACCTCTCCCTCATTCCAGAGGAAGCCTGACTTCTTCCATGCACAAGATGGAAAGATTTGTCTCCTGGGAGTCACCCACTGCAGTAGCCCTCTGTCTGTATGATAACTACACCCTTGGTTACAGGACTTAGGAATTTACACCAAATGAGTCCAGGACTGGGGGAGACAGAAGGATGGTTGTATGCCTTCAGTGCCTTCCTCCAAGACCTGGCTATTTTGGTCATTACCTCCTCAGTCCTAGAGCTCTCTTCAGCAAACTAAACTCACAGCTGATCACTGGAAATTCTGTGCATTCATTTATTGAGATCCAGATTTACAGAAATGCTGATCATGCAAAAAGGTACATCCAAAGACACTAGGAAGAATATTTTCATAAGAAAAAAAGAAAATCCAAAGTTCTCTGGGCATTTAAAAGAACATACAGAATTAGAGAATGTGACAATTTTAGATTTAAATCTCTTTGTACCTTGCTTCATTCTCTGCAATGAATTTATTTCCTTTCTTAGCATATTCTTTTCACTGCATCTCCGTGATACTTGTGAAAGTCATTCGACAGTAGGAAACTTAGTTTTAGAAATTGTCTCATCAGGAGAGTATTAAGGAACTAGATGAGGTATGGAGGGTTTGCTATATTTTTTTTTTTTAATTTCTGTCCATTCAAATGTAACTATCAGTGCAGAAAATTCACTTCTGTTTGCTGAACATTTTAAGGTTTGTACTTCAACATTATCCTAATGCTGAACTAATTTTCATTTATATATTTCCTAGTTTTTTACTTATTACACTGCCCCTCTGCTGTCCTAGAGCTCAGCAAGCTTTATATCACAGGAAAAAAGATATAAAATGGCAGAAAAATGAGAAATATGTTTTGAATACTAGAAACTTTTGAGTTCAGTTTCATGTTCAGATTGAGCTTTCACAGTAACTCACATTTTATGTGTTCCTACTCATCCCATCTCAATTAAAACTTGCCCATTTGCCAATAAAGATTTTGAGATCAACAGTTCATTTATCACATTTTCTTGAGTTACTCATGTCTAAATCATATGCCCATTCCAGCAACTTACCACACAGCAGTTGGAAGGACTGATTAAAGACCATGGTTTCTGTTGCCAGTAACAACTATGATAAAAGCTCTTAAAAGAAGGAAGAATTGGATCTAGTGCCATGAAAATAATGTGCTGAAATATAACAAAGTTTTTAAGTCTCAAGATGAAAGTATTTTCCAACATGACAGATGCACTTGCTCTGATAAAAATGAAATGATAAACATGAGTGCCTGGCTTGCTAAACACAAATCCTGTGAGTTAAGAAACCACAAACAGCAATGCACCTGTTTAAAATGAAAAATGTTAAATATTCCAGTAACCAAGAACCAAAAAGAATATTCAGTTTGTTTTTAGTTTTTCAAAGAAATGTCTTCATGTTCAGAATTGCCATGAAAAATAATTACAGGAATACATGGCAGGGACCAAGGAATTAATATGCAACGGGAAACAAAGCAGTGTGCTGCAGGGGTAAGCATCCCTGTGATCATACTGATAAGAGTAGTCCAAACCTGCTTGCTCACTTGCTTCAGAAAACTCAGTGCTCATCTGTGAACTACTCTTCCTTCTTGCTTTCAAGACTAAAGTGTTTGAAATCTAGCTCTTACTTTTTTTTGGTTAAACCAGTCATGCCTTAAGCACTTGTACAGCACATCTTAAAGAATATAAACCTTTCATCCACTTTGGCAAAAGTTCAAACTGCAATGACTGAACACTTATGCAAAGAGGAGAAATCAAAGAATTACATGTGACTCTCCAAAACAGTTTCCACGATAAAATGAAGTCCTACAAAATTAGGAAAATTCATGCAACCTGTTCAGGGAACACTCTCAAGATACTTGTAAATTAATGCCCTGAATGAAAAATGCCTAATTTTATTTTTTTTTCCTTCACTGTAGAGGTATCAGAAGAGAATAAAATGCACTCATCCAAGAAAGTGCACATCTCAAGCATATTTTTATTATTCAAATAGACATTTTCTGACCTACACCCTCAGTTTCCTATACTTAGCAAAGTTGCTCATGGCTTCACTGAAGTTTCTGCCTGCATAAATAAGCATGTGGAAACAGAACACTAGGAAAGTTATGTGGCAATAATAGCTATGGAAGATAGCTGAAAACCATCCAGTTAAAAATTCCTGATTTTAAATGGAGCGCATGGCATGTTAGTAATTGGGTCACAATCATAGACTGTTTAAAGAAGGTGTGCCTATATACAAGTTTTTTCTTCATGGTTGTTTGGTTGGTTTCTTTACCTTATCCCACAACAACAAAAAAACCCTAATCTTAGATCACACAACTTGTTAAGAAATTGCCTATTTTAATAGTTACTCTTTGTTACTGTCTCTATTACTGGTTCTGACTGAGTAACAAACTCAGAAAAGCAAGTGCTCATTTATCAAGTTGTTGGGATTTATTTCTGGTGAGATGATTTATTGATTGTTAAATAACATATGACAGTGTTAGATTATTTGGTCATTGGTCCAAATATACTTTTTTAATATTGCTCTTTTTTCATTTGCCAGTAAGGCATTAGTTATCCACCTCCATGCTCAGGACTCAAAACTATGTTTACTGTACTGATGAAAGTTCTTGGCATAACATCAGTGTGAAAGTATTCAAATATTTATGTGCCAAAGTCCTGAAGGCAAATACAGACTATGACTTATATTGTGGATGCAATTACTGTGTCCTTAATTCTATGTTAAGCTGTGACCTAAGTACAATTATCTGGCCCTTCTCTCCTCTCCCCTCCAAGATATAAATGAAGAAAACCAAACACATTGACCCAAAAAAGTTGGAAAGGAAGAACAGCACCCCAAAACCACCCTACTTTTCAGTCCAGATAATGTTTAATAGTGTATTTAGACAAGTAACTGAGCTATTTGAGCAACATGGGAAAAGAATCTCTTGGCAAGGATGAACCACATCTACAGCCAGTAGACTTTGCTAGTAAAGTCAGTATAGATTAGATCTACATATCTCTTTCTTTATCCCATACCCCAGTCCTCTCCTAACTTTATTCTGCAGTCTCCAGGAGATTCCTAAACTTTATTCAGATGTGAAATCACCTCTTGAAAGTTGGACTGAGCAGCCTGATAGAAAAGATGTATGCTTTGCTTGGATCTCCTTTTTGCAACGGAAGTGTCTGGGACTACCTACAGCCTCAGAGGAGTTTGGTCTGCTTTTAAAATCTTAATGCAAAACCAGAAGAGAGGAAGAAAAAGGGAAAATGCTTTTTTTTCCCCCTGTGGTTTGACTAATATATCTCAACTCAAACTTCCATCTCAGCAGCAATTCATGAATTAACCAAACTGTAGCATTTTTGAGCCAAGCAGAAACTTGGACTCATAAGAAAAGAAAAACTGCAGTTAGAAATTGTAACTAGAACTCAGAAACCAAAAGAAACAGAGATGTCAAAAAAATTCCTACAGAGTGAATCGTTCCTTCCCTAAACACCCAATTCAGCAAGCAAACAAAAATGCAACATTACACTCTAAATCTTTTCCCTGTTAAAAGTTTCTTCAAGAATTTGATGTTGATTTTGAAGAGAAAGAGGTTTCTCCTATCTCATTTTTCTTCTTCAGATTATATGAGATTTGTCTGTTTCCTAGTCAACAAAAGGGTCTTTCTGATAACATGAAACCCACTGGTAGCATGCAACAAGCAAATTAATTACATTCATATGAGTGTGGTTTGATTCATGCTTTTGAACTCAGATAATAAGGAGACTTTAACCCTGAAGTAATAAAAACCTAAGAGTTTTACTATTTGGAGAGTGGAGATTTCAGCCAAGGATCAATGAATCAATGCCATTTCCAGGTTCTTTGTAGAAAAATGAATCATCAGTTCTTTAAGTAGGTCAAGCCTTTAAAAGACCATATGGGATCTCCAAGAATAGCAAACCCCCCCCCAAAAAAAAAAAAAAAACCAAAAACCCCCTCTTATTACTCTTATTAAGTCTAGAAGTTCTTGAACTACAGATAGATGAACAAATTCCTTGAAACTTATTCACTGCTAACAGTGTCTCAGGATATTTAAAAACATGTCCATACAGGTAAATATAAACCTGCAAAAGGTGGGTTTACATAAGCAATACTCTATGTTATTTTTATTATGTCCTACATACTTTGAAGAAATTAATTTCATCAAAATAAATCTGATGTTTTGTCCAGGAGATTTAATGCTCCAGGAAAGGTCATAATTTGCTGTCATATTGTAATAAATTTAAATAATTTTTCCAAGGTCTTCAAGATAAAAAATAAAAGTAACATAAAAAAATTTATTGTTCTGTTTAAAAAATATTAAATCTCAAATTTATTTGACATGTTATCTAAATAGAAGATTAGACTTTTGAAAACAGGCAAAAATGACATTTCCCAAAATATGAGTGTGACACCTCAAAATAGCTTTCCTCATTACTATAATTTGCATTTTATTATTTTCCAAATATCTTTTCTTATATCTCTGTGTTTTCACTGACAAATCTGGATAAGGACAAGCACAGTTAATGACATAATCAACAAGAGGAGCACCAGTAGAAGTCAGACACTTAACAGGATTTGGATCTCAGTGCCTTAGATGTCTAGCTCCTGCTGAAAACAATTAAAGGCATGGCAATTTGTTCAAGAACATGTGACAGGGTTCTTAATATAGATCTAGACCAATATAAGCCATATATGAAATCACAGTATTTTATAATACCTGATTAAATTAACATTCTTAGCTATCCTCAGCACAGAAAGACAAAGAATTAAAGTTTACCATACATCCATTTTCTACTCATACCTCAGAAAAAAGAATTAATTATGCAGTTGAAAAATATTTTGATATAGAACTGTTGCCTTCTACTTATATGAAAGGAGAAGGGGAAATGTTGAAAGAAAAAGGAATAAAGGGAATTTTTTGTGCATTTCCCATTGTACAAGAAACCAATGATCAAAAACAAATAAACTTCTTGGCTCCAGCATGTCCAACCCTACCATTACAGTGCAGTGGAGAACTGGAGAAATCATTCCTATTCCCTGCTCACAAAGGATGTGCTAAGTCCTCTTTAATTTTCTCAGGGACTCACAGACTTTGTTTTACAGTGTACAGACTCAGGAAAATTTGCTATACCTGCCTTAATGCATGGGTTTGTACTCTACCTTCAGCAGGGAATTGTATTTATCTCCCCAAAGCTGGAAAATAAGGTAAATGCTGCAACAAAACACATCCACATACAGGCTGGGGTCTTTTGTTTGTTTGTCTCTACTAGAAAAAAAATTGAAGTGGTTCATAAAGTAAAACTTGAGGGGGTTTACATAGAACTTGACCTTCCCTTTCCATCATATTCTACCCTTCTAGTAAGTGCCCTGGATTGCTCATCAGAGTAATGGTCTCTCCAGATAGCTCAGAAGAAGCTTGAGTTAACTCAAAAGCAAAAGAAGCATTTTACTGAATAAACTAACAATGTCCAAGATCTTTCTTTATGGGAAACACTGGGCTATGTAAATATTCACATCTAACATCATCAGGCTTTCTGTTCCTTTAATATATAAAGTACTATATCTTCCTAATATTTGTGTTCAGGACAATTAGAGTGGAATAATATTTCAGCTGTGGGACTATTTATCTGTGCATCAGATTTTAAGTTCAACACAACCGAGTAGTGATCAACAATAATAACATATATTGGTTACTATGCAGTTATGCAGCAGCTTTCTGAAGGTAAATCAGCAGACATGCAGAACCACCATCAATGCCAATTAGTAGCAGCCTGGTCATGTGTTTGTACCATTGTAAGTGGCACTCTAAAGGATGCTGAGCTTAATGGCTGCACAAACAACCTTGTAAATGTAGCACAGAACATTTAAAGTAAAATGGTAACTTCTTCAGCTTGAAAAGATACTGGGGAGTGAGGGCAGAGCAAGGTTTACATAGCCATGATCTGCTAGGTACATAATTTAATGTTAACTTTGTATTCCGCTGCTAATTTTATAGCACCAGCAGTGCCATTCTGTGCTGTTAAATTTATAGCCGATAATTCAGCACAAAGAACTAACACATCCATTTGTTATGTTAGCCAATAGAAGAATAGGCAAGTGGGTGCACTTAAAACTTTACAGAATAGGAAATTGAGTTCAGAGTACCCTGATGCCATAAAACACCTTTATGTTCTTTTCTGAGAGAAAAGGAAAAGTATGTCAAAAGCATTAACTGACCTTGTGAATGCAAGATCCCATACTGGGAATTACAGAAGCCCACATTTTTCCCCCACACACTTACTAAAATGTAATTATCAGCTATAATCACAAATATCCATGACAAGTTGAAAGCTGAAATTTTTAGACAAATAAGCAAAAAGCCCATAATACAAAGCCATATAAATGCCACTAATATTGGTACTAGATGCATTGCTTATGCTTAATAATTAACTAAAGGTTTGAATTGTAATTTAGCTTTAATTGACGCAAGCTTTAGGTTGGAATAATACTACTAAAATAAATGGGTTTGGGTTTTGTTTGTTTTTTTTTTAAGAAGCTTTGCTTATGTTGTCATATTTATTACAGAAAGCACTTTACCCATTTCAAGGCTGTAGGTGAATTTCAATAGCTGGGACAGCAGAGGTTTCTAAGGAGTTTAAGGTAAAATAGTGTAAGTTGTGATCCCATCCATCACACTTTCCCCACAGTCACCATATCAAAAGTTCAGTATCTGCCCATGGGGTCTAACTGTGATTTGGAAAATGTTCATGGGATCTTTTAGAAATTACCTTTTCTTCAGTCTTCACTACTTTCAGATTCTCTTATACAACAACTTTATTTTTTTGAAGTTAACTACAGTTGTGAACTGCAAGCCAGTCATATATACTACTACTACAAGCTAAATTAATCAGCAAAAGCCAGAAAGCACATTCAGCTACTGGTTTGCATTCTGATACCTGCATGATGGTTTGATATTTATTCTTCTGATCCATCAGCTGGCACAACATGCTCCACAACACAAAGGCTACATTCTGCATCTAAACTGTTGAGACAAACATAATTAAGTATATGCCTTGTTTGGCTTGACCTTCAGCACACTAAACTCAATCCAATATGGAGACATACAACAGAAAGATGGTTCAAAGAAGCATCTTATTGAAATAGGCAGAGCAATTATTCAGCACACAATCAGCTTGATAAATTTATATGACCTGTCAGAGCTGTCTCTTTAGAAATGGAAGAATTACAGGAAATCTGGACAGTAGTGTAATGTTCAAATAATATTATTTTTTAATGCAAAAATATGCTGGGATTCTGTGCATTAATTTAATTGGAAATCTATGTATGTTTCCTTTGTTTTATGCCAAAAATATATTATTGCATAAGAGTGGTAAGTCATTACCAAAAGACATTGTTTTCACAGCATACATGACAATACAATGACCCAATCTTCCCCTGCTCAAATCACAAACCTTTTAATCTTCCCAAACAATTCAATTTTTTAATTCCCTGAGCACAAAAAATTGAGATATGTCTTCTCTACCTCTTCCCATGAATCCATATTCATGCAACTATTTGGAGAAAAGAAAGATGAACCCATTTGGGGGAAATTTTAAAAGAAACATGACACCAGTCTGAAATCATATGTGATGAATCTCAGACCAAACAAAACCTTTTGTGGAATTTAGACCTTTTGCAGTTATAAAAGGTATTCTCTTCACCTAACATTATCATTTATACCATCAATGCTAACGTGTTGAGCTCCTCAGAAATTATTTTGTGGTGCCAGACAATGGCAACTCCTGGTTTGCCTTGCAAGTGTGGGTGTCACAGAAATGATTTTTGAAATGTAGAGGAACTAAGGAGCCAAATTTCTACTTGTGTCATAATCTTACTTGAAGCAAACAAAGATGATGAAGAAATGAGCTCTACAAACACCTGAGGGAAGCATTTAATGGTCTCCACAGACACAGGTGTAAGAGATTGGAAAGTGTTCAAGAGATATTTTTAGATGAAAATGGAAATGTTTTGGAGAAACCAAGGCATTTTGGAAGACCAAGATTAAGAATATAAGCAAAGAACACAGAAACACGTAGGAATAGAAATTACAGGAACACGGAAATATACTATAAAAATCCAGGAGTAAAAAGAGTTGTAGGAAAGGCAAAGTACAAAGAAAGAGACAAGTCTCTTTATGTTCCAGCTGAATGCTAGTTGCAAGCAAAATAAGAACAAGGAAAATAAGGAAGCTAAATCAGGAAAATGAGTTTTCTTTCCAAGTATAAATTTACCCTTTCTCAAGAGTTCAGGAGTACTGAGGTTTCTGCAATCCCGTTCCTGTCCCACAAACAATGATCAGAAAAATGCAGCAAGAAAGCTGCAGTCTGGGCTCTAGATGCTCTCAACATTGAGCAGCAAGGCAAATGAAGCCTCAGGCAATAGCACTGCACTGACAGAAAAATAAATGGATAGTACTGTATTAATTACTATGAAATAGATATGCTATGGGAGTCAATGATGTCAACAAGATCCTGTCATTCTCTGGTCCTAGGCAGTTAACTGTCATTCAAAAAGCTGAGTGAATCTACTCTGTCTCATGCTAACCACCACTAGTAAATCTTCCTAGAGACCTTTAAAAGGAAAACCCAATTAGAACATTTTAGGTTTAAGAGGAAAATCTCACTTAACATTTTAACAGCCCAACTTTCAGCTGCAAAGAACTTCAAGAACCTTTCCCCTTGCTTCCCATGACAATCTTCAGAAGAAAAAACAAGAGCTGAGCCGGGCTGAAGCTTCTGCTAAAATCTGAACCATTTCTTTTAAAAGAACATACAACAGACTAATGTATCTACAAAAAACAAACAAATATATATATAAAAATGCATTTGGCAATCTTTGGTGTTAGCTCACTCTAATTCATTGCTGAAGCACACAGTCTTGCCACTGACTGCAAGGTCTGGCAAATGGCCATGGCCTGGCCTGGTTAGCTGTCCCATTGTTTCAAGACGCACAGCAATGCCACACTTGGTTACTGATTAAAAGAGCTGGAGGCTCCCTAATAAAAGGCAAACTCAGTAAAGGAGGAAAACAATGAAGAATCATATAGGAAGAGAAGAGCAGAAAGTTTGTAGTTAAAATCCTTTTACCGGGAATTTAATAAAACAGTGAAATTGTGTTAGAAAATCCATCTTAAGAAAAAAAATCAAAGTAATTAGACAAAAACTGTACATGCATGAACTATGTAAAGATGTCTACAATTAGATTTTACTGACCATAGTTTATCTTCTGTACATTTAAGGAAACAATTTTATATTGAGGCAATGGGTTTTGCTTTCACAAATGACTTTTTTTCCAAATACCCATATTTTAATTGAAGATTTGTTTTGTAAGGCACTGCTTCTCCTCGACTATTCAAATTAGTCCTGAACCTACTTCCATTGGGCATATAAAATTTGTAAAATGTATTATATTTAAGACTGAGTATTGGTTTTCACAGTTGCAGTTGATGTCAGCGGGAGCTGGGGCACTCTGGTCCCTTCAAAGCAGTTCATACATAGCTCTCAATAGAAGGTGAGGATTACTTCCAGCCCCTCCAAGTACCTGACAAAACATAAAGCTGCTAGTGGCATGTGAGAGTAAGCTAAGTATAACATTAAATATATACCATAATCAACATGGGAATAAATATATAATTTATATATATATATATATATATATATAATATATATATATATAATAAATATATATATTATATATATAATTTTATATATATATAATTAATATAATATATAATAAATATAATTGCCAGACCATTTAGTCCTACACTTAAGCCCAGTGTCCCAAAGTTTTCCTGTTTTGAAATCTGTGTGTCACAGGCTGTGTGCTTCCCACATATCCCAAGGGAACACAACAGTATCAAAGGGTGGGCAGCAGAAACTTCAGAGCAGATTGTTAAATGACCAAAGCAAGAGGCTTTCACAGAGGAGACTGACAGAACTGGCACCACAAACCAGTGGTTGCCAAAGAAATACCTGTAATTCACATTGGATATGCGCTATCCAGATTTTTTACAGCAATCAGAAGGTACTGTGGAGGGTTTACAGCTACTGTAAAATCTCCTTTAATGCTTATGGCTCTTGAAGAGGAGCTTTTTTTTCGATAACCTTTGTGTTCTTCTCTCTTTTCTGCAAGTACTACCACAGTTTACAATGTCCAAAGAACTGCCAACTATCCTAACAGAGGTCCAAGTGAAATAAATTCATGAGTGCATAAGAAAAACATTGGACTTTTAAAGAACTATTTCAAAGATAAGTTTTAAAAAAAAATTAAAGATAAAAAACATATGCAAGTAATTAAGTATTTGCTGTTCTGCTTTATGGAGTTATTTGCCCACAGCTGAAATTTAGGCCTTTAAAAATAATGAACCTAAGCACTTCAGGATAATTTTATGCACACTTACATACTTAAATTCAAGACATATGAAGAGTACTTTTTTTTTTAATTAATTATTAATTACTATCCTCTCAGACTACAAATTGCCAGATATAGCACTATCTCAGTAATCATCTGAATACTGTTAATGGTTGATTTGAAATGCATTCACCTGCTTGCAGTAACAAAGTAATCTTTCATCTTCATCTTTAAAAGAAACTAAATAATAAAATAAAATAAATAAACTTAATATTCATAGGCCTTATTGGCAGTTTACTGAATTCAGATGATGACCTCTATTCACTCTTCCAATAACTTCACAGAATTAGCTCTTTATTTACTAATAAGCATTTTTCCACTCAAAGACCATGCGGCAAATGTTCTGATGATTGCATGAAGTATAGAGCAGTAACACAGACACAACTGTCTTCTGACATACATCCATTTTGTTAAAAAGAGCTGATATCTCTCACTGGCTAAGCTCATACCTCCAAAATTCAACCAAAAACTTTAATTTCTGGTTATATCAAAGATTATCCTCAAGCATACTAAGAAAACAACAGCTGCTTTATAAAATTTGCATTATTTAGAAGATATTGTGATAAGCTTCCACCATTCCAGGGAAAAAGTCTTAAAATTCTTATTTTTGTCCTCATTATAATGTTATCCTTATTTTTTTTATGGTTATTGCCCATTTACTTTTTTTAAATTGAACATGCTTTTTGAAAAAGTAGAAAAAGTAACTTGACAAAATTTAAAGGACTCTCATGTGGAAGCTGATGTTTAAACTTTACCTTTCTTTAAGTTGCATCCACTCATTTTTCTGCAGAGAGAAAATCAACAATTCTCTCCAATTGTTGTGCTTACAGGACAACTTAATATTAGACAGAAAAATTACCTTGCTGAAATTGCTCTTCAGAAATAACAATCTTTTGTTTCCCTGCACCAACATCAAAACAGAGACTTTTTCTTTTATATCAGGTTTGAATGCAGCAAATTGTTTGATGTCAATGTGGTTTCACAATTTCATGGAAAATAAACTACAAAAAATGTAACTGAGCAGGCAGTGGTTGAAATCAACATTTTGCAAGTGTATGTATACATAACCTCAGATCATTGCTGTTACGGCAAAGGTTTCCTCAACATTTCATTCTGGAAAAAGCTATTTACCAGAAGACTAAAACATGAAGTGATAGACTACATGAATACTTCTCTTTTAGAAATACATTTACACTTACTGGCTTTCCATTTAAAGAAAAACAATCAAAAAAGTGTAACTGCTTGAAAACCTTGCAACTGCAGACTTTTATCAATAATTACAGCAAAAAAATATGACTCGGTAAACAAATCCCCATTGCTTTTTTATGATGTGCAAATGCTTAACGAGAAAGTCTTTGTCAAGATGAGCAAATTAAGTGAAAATAGTTTGCTATAAATGGATTTACATAGGAGCACTTCATAAGTAAAAGCAAACACTACGGCATACAGGAACTGAGATGCAAGATTTATTTTCAAATTATAACCTTCTTGGTATTATTCTGGTTTGTTTTCTTATCATTTACATTGATGTGACTAGCACATTTACTGCACTCTGAAATTCTGTTTGCTTCACAGAGTCACTTCATTGCTACAATAACTGCAATTTGAAATCTTAACATACTTTTCTTTCAGTTTTTTACCTCAAACTCTCTTCTCTTTATCATCAGGGATTATTAATTTTCAAATAACATCCATCTTCAAAAGCAACATGATAGTTTCTGAGTGTTATTAAATCACAGATTTTGAATTCAATTTGTGGAAAGGAATTGATGACTATCTGTTGGAAGTTTTCAAGTAAATTACATTAAATATGAAATACTTCATTCACCTTCTTGGTATGAATGTAAGATGCAAACTTGTGTAAATAAGAAACAGGCACCCTAATTCCATGCTAATTCCATTCCACAAACTCATCAAGCATACTCAAACAAAATTAATCACTCTCTTGCCTTAAAAAAGGCTAATTAGATATTTGATAATATTGCAAATAATTTCGAAGATGAAAAAATAGACTTTTCAGTTAATTACCACAAATTAAAATCTTTTCATCTGTAACATTGTAGTACTTAAAGTTTTGTCAAATTTTAGTCTCTGTCATCCCAAAGCACATTAAAAAAATAAAATATTTCAAAAGGGAAAGAAAAAATTCCACATATTTAAAAGATAGTGGACTACAATAAGTATATGAACATGATATTGCAAGTTTTCACTGTGCTAAAATAGAATGCATTACTGAGTTATGCATTGCAAGAGACTGTAAAATAAAACACATCATAAAGGACTGCATATTAAGAAGCTCTTAATGTTCTATATTTAAGTTTTTATATTGACTATTTTATTCATACCTTAAGACCAGGAAATTGAGATAACTTCTCCAGTTTAAACATACCACCTAATTGATAGAGCTATATGGATTTAGGGCATGATCAAAAGTGACACTTTACTGGACAGCAACACATTTATCTGTCTCATTTGTCACTCCAATCAAAAAAGAAAGATTTATTATGACAGAAAACAAAGCCTTAGTGTTACGTAAAGTGTTAACAGGCAGAAAATGAACAGGCTTGGTTAGAGCATGGTATTTATAATGCCATGGTTGTGGGTTTGATCCTTCAGTTGGGAGCTGGACTTGATGATCCTTGTGGCTCCCTTCCAGCTCAGGATGTTCTGTGATTCTGTGAATCTCCTCACACGCCCTGAACACGCAGCTTGTGAAGCTCTGTAAAAAGCCTCAGGAAGAGATTTGTCCTTATCACCAATGGCATCATTAAAACCTGAGACCTGGACAAAGCAAGGACAACCATGCCCAGTGTTGCGACAACTTTTTCCTGAATTCCTAACTCACCATGGGAGTGAAGTTTTGAGGAATAAGTGTAGTGCCTGAGTCCCTCCTTGGATTAAACTATTTGAAGAATCTGGACATCTGAGACTCTGCTGAGGGAAACTTGGGGTTAAGCAGATAAGGAAACCTGGTCTGACTCTGTGGGTATGGGGTGGAGAAGGGACCTCAGTCCCAGTCAGATGGTGTGAGAGTGACTCACAGCATGATTCCTGGTTGATCAGACAGGGAAGTTTCCTTAACATGATGGAAGACAATGAGCAGGCAGCAGTTTCTCAGCTGGGAAATGCTGGAGCAAAGCCTCTCTAGGATGGAGAATTTTCCATATCCCTTCTATACCACAATAATGCACAGACAGCCCTGAGCTGCTGAAAATATGGGCAAGATAGGATGAGGGGTGAAAGAAGATTACTTCTCTGGTTGCAGAGAAATTGCTTCATCATTGGTTAGGATCTTTCTGCCAAAGCTGTCCTTCAGTACCAGTTACTGAGAGGTGGGATTCCCAATTTGTTAGTTTCATTAAAACCTGACAGAGTAATTTGAGGACTTCATTATAGCTCTGTAGGATTTAGCACAGCTATATGTGATCATGTAAATCCCTACACACAGCAGTTGTCTTCAACCTTGGTATTGAGATTAGCTTCAATTTCAATAGGCCAAAGGACAAGGAACTGTTCAATCAGCTAAAAGCCAGCAAATATGAAAGAGTAGTAGGTTCAGACCGATGACACTTGAGGGGGATTTATCACTAGGAAAGGCTAATTAATACCTTGACTCCCTCTACTTAGATTTATTTGAGGAGATAGAAAGCTAGTTCTCCTTTTTAAGCCACAAGAAACTGCCAACTATAAGTGTCTTGCCAATAGCAAGAAAAAGACTCTGAACCCACTGCGACAGTGCTAGCCAATTCTGCTGCATGTACTTTAGAGAAGGCTGAACCTTCTCATCATATCTTGTAGTATGTGTAACCACATCTCATGTTTGGATTTGGGCCGCTGACACACACCCAGCTTGTTTCAGAAAATAGCAGGAGACAGCAGTTAAAAGAATTTGATCCTTCCAAAAGAGGCAGACGCCCGTGTGAAAACCCCCATTTGAGCAAATGGGTTCTTCTCAGTTGTTCCATATGCACTGGACTGAGGCTTTCAGCTCTAGCATTTTTCTAATGCAAATTGTGGGACTTTTTTTTTTTCCCAAATAGTTTTTATCAGCATAATCACCTACTATAAGAGCAGTCTTCAGAAAAGATACTCCCTAAAGCATATCGATGGTGTAACAACTCTGTAATAAGGAAAACACTTTATTTAAAGAGATACACAGTTATTCTCTATCACTTTTCAATAAACATTTTGAAAGCAGCTACCGTAGAAGGTTCTTGCTCTTCAGGGAAGATTTAATGTTTCTCAGTTCAGTTGGCCTTTTTGCATTGCCCATTTCACTCTTGGCCCTGGCTGAAAAAGCATATTATTATTCGATCTTAGGGCCCTGGCTGTACAAATGTGGCATGGCAGGAATACAGGCTGAACACTCCAGTGTTACTATGGCTGGATAACACCACCTAATTGCTAGTAACTACTGTTCTCCCCAGCAACTTCTCCTATTTATTGTAATTCTAGTGGTATTCATTACATTTATTAACATATTAACTACAAAAGTAGTATTCTGCATTAGGTGATGCAGAGAAAAGTCTTTCAGTCTCAGCACTGGGGAAGAGTTGTCGCTAATCTTTCAATCAGGGGGAAAAAAGCCTCAGCCAAATAATTCATGTTACTGTGTAGAAAACAGTCTCAAGCAGTTTTTTTTATATATCCATTCTGAATTGCTTTTTTATTTGGCATGACTGATCTGATTTTGTGATTGCTTTTGTAATTCAGTGATCAGATGCAGAAACTAGCAATGCTGTCTACTGCGTTGTTTCTGCACTAACAAACTTTGACTATGTTTACTTAACTAATAGATGAGGTATTTGATTGCCATGGTAGAGGTAGCATATTCGTTCATGCATTACTCAGTACGCATTTTCCTGGGAATGGTAAAGATGGTATTTTGTCTTGAGTTTGTTTGTATTTAGAAGTTGTATCAAATTGTTGTCTCTTATTTTAGAAAAATCAGACAAAGCAAATAATCTAGCCAGATTCCATGCATGTTGTCAGCAGCCTGTTTTTGAAGATGGTTTTGTGATGGTAAAGCTGATCACTTCAGAAACAGAATATCAAGACAGTAACTCAAAACTGATGCTTATGTCAGGTAAAAATGAGTTTGGGATTGTCATGACAGAAAGCTACAGCAGCAAGAGCTGTTGATGAGTCACACCAACACAAAACTTTTTCATTCTATTTCACAAGCCATTTTGACAAGGGATAAAGTTATTAAAGGCCTAAGGAAAATAGTTCTTCTCTCAGTTCATCTCGTTTGTACCCATGAACAAATATAGAAATAAAAATGAGTGGTAAGAACATGTAGGTTTACTAACATAGGCCATGACAGATAATTCAGCTTCATTTTAATCACAGCATTGCCACCAACTATTTTTGAGGTCTTGAACAAATTAGCTCTTTGCTACAATTTTTGCAGTTTTAAAGGGTGAAGATAATATGAGCCAATATTAAAAAAAAGTGTTTCCAGATTTATTATTCAGTAACAGTTTGAAAATGAACACTGCTGTATAAACATTGCATTTGACTTCAGGGCTGAATGCAAACAAATAACTAGCATTCCAACTGCTATCTTCTACACCTACTTTTATTTCTTTTAAATACATGCAAACAAATTCCCTAAACTTAATAGGCTTAACACATACTTAATGAAAAGAAACCTAGAAATTTCTTTCTCCAATCTAGCAATCTCCATTCAGTAGCATTTAGCTTAGTCTATTCCCAGAGTATTAGTATCCGAAGGTTATTCTTATATTTTCATTATAACAACACATTAAGATATTTTTACTGACACATAAATTATGCTATTGTGAGGACCAAAACTCACAAATGGTTTTCAATATTCCCCCAAAAGGAAAACAGATGAATTTCTGCCACTCCAAGACTCCATACCAGACCCAGTACCAACCCCCTTTGACTAACCTTAAGCCACAGGTAATTATACAAAGTCTTGGTGGAAAATTGAGATGTTGTCTAATTGCAGTCCTGACAAAAAGCATCCACATCAGCAACTAGAATTAATGAGAAAGCTTCCCATGTCTACTGGTGCTGCTCTTAAGTTTGGGCTGCAGAGGAAAGATTCCAAGGTCTTTCCCCTCCAGTGAAGGAAAGTTTATAAATAGACTATGCCAGAAACTAACACAGTGTAAAATTAAAGAACAATATTCTACCACTATTAGTCAGAGAGTAAAGTGGAGTGAATTTATCCTTTGCTTAGCGGAGTTCCTAAATGGGGGGAGAGAGAAAATTCAGCAGCACTAAAGCAGTATTTATAAAAGCCTATGAAAAACATTGGTGCAGTGTTCCATCATGCTAAGACAGCAAGCTTCAGGAAATCTTCAGCACCCTGAGATAGCTCATTTCAGTGCCTTCAAAGACTTTGAGGATTTCTTAGGCAGACCCTCGACTGAGACAGATGAAGCTGAGCCTACTTACATCAAAACGTAACTGAGCAGGTCTCTGTAGGCCCATGACCTAGACAAAGCTGGAAAGAATGTGCAATGTGGTCATTTGTACCAGCAGCTGAACAGCAAATAAACACATTCTGATGGATGAGATTGGGTTGTTTTTTTTTTTTTGGGGGGGGGGGAGGAGGGATGGGGTGTAGTGATCAGGGAAGACTTAACAGCAATAAATACAAAGCAAAGTTCAATACATTTGTTGGATTATCTGCTGTGGAGCTTGAGTTCCAGTATCCTGGGCTCAGTGCTGCTTGGAGCACCCCAACAAGAAAGCAGCAGCATTCACAACACTGGTACTTACAAGTGAGACAGTGAATGACCTGCATATCCAACACCAGGACAAAAAGCGCAGTAATAGTGGTGCTTAGGGACAATAAAACATCTCCTGGTCATTTTGCATAGAAATGGAAATACACTTATATTGCCAACATAGATTCTTCAGGCATATGACAGAATTAAAAGATGAATGATGAGCAACATTTGTGCTTTCCACATGCCTGTGGAAATGAAGATTTTACCATTCAGACTAAAACAATACTAGAAAATGGATCAGTATTGATCACATATTCTGAAAGAGATTAAAGGCATGCTTCAATATCCAATTTATTCTTTACATATGCAAGTATGACCCAAGTGGAAAAATGTCCTCTCTCCATCTGATGTCCAGAGTCTCCCAAACTACAGAAAAGCATGAGGAAAGCAGCTATAGATAAAACTTCATGACAGATCCAGCATGCAGGTTTCCTGTGCATGGGAAGTGCTTAGACTACGTAATTTTCCTGCAGTAAACAAATGATCCTGAGAAGAGTGTTATTTGATCAGTGTTTTTATTAGAATAAGCAAACAACCTAATTCAGAGTATATGTCCAGGAGACTCACAAGTAGCAGTAACTTTTTCTAAATAACTTAAACCATTTTTTAAGTAATTCTGGATCTGACCTATGTTATATTTAATGCTCTCTGGTAAATAAGAGCCAGCTGCTGAAGCTGGCAACTTTTTTTTCTATGAAAAGTTGTTTCCTTATATTTAATTTCTAAGGATAATAAAGGTAGTTTCCATTTTAATTCAGCAAAGTTGTCACTATAAAGGGCTGTTGCTTTTTGGTTTTCCTCATTTGTGGTGTAGAAGAAAGGGTTAAAAAATATCTGAATTGTTTATATATTTACAGAATAAACACTTCAAGATGCTCACTAGCTATATTAGCTCAGCCAACATACTCTCCTACCAACATACTCTTTATCAGAACAACAACTGTACTTAACAACTTAGATAAAAGGCATCAGGCAGGCTCTGAAGACAGCTTTAAAAATAAATTTCTTTTAAAGCATCCCACACAGTGCTGTTTTGCTGGTAGCCTTTCATTCCCTGACTTGGCTTGACACATCAGACTGCCCACTGAAACTAAAAGTACCTCAATGACAGAAGACTCTACCATCTCTGTCTCTAAGTAAGGCTAGTATTTTCCCATGATGACCATCATTCCTCCTCAAACTCTTTTTAGAATTGCTTCAGTGTGAGACCTGTGCTTGCAAATAAACTTAATTGGTATTGATCACACCCACAAAGCTTATTTATGTATTGACATAAAGGTATTCAGAGTATAAGTCTGGTTTCTGTGTACTGAAAAGAAGGAAGCAGCAATAAAATATACATGAACACAGATGATGAGGGTTCCTGTGCACAATTTAGAAAATGGCACATTTGGACATATAAATTACTTTGATTTGTGTGCACTCTGAAAAACTTGAAAAAAAAGAATAGAAAAGAAAAGAAAGAAAAAGAAGTATACTTTCAAGAAGAGCTACACAAAATTCAGAGGAAATTAAAAAAAAATACAGCATCAAACCTTAAGGGCTGGAGGGACAAAGAAGGCTCAGATTTTGGCTCTATCACTCACCACTCAAATTTTTGTCTCACAGAGCTCACACTGACCCTCCTCATGATCCTTCTCACACCTACATTTTCAAAAAAAGTCAAGAATCAAGAGAGCGTATGCAAGAGAGACACACATTTCTGCCTCTCTGAACCAAAGCTTTGGCATGGACAGCTGCTGACATTACAGCATTAAGAAGTTTCACGGGCTCTGTTGGCTTTTTAGAAAGGCTTCAGTGGCAGTCCATGAGGTATTTTAAAGATGTAATTTTAATGTTTAAGCAGATCCTAAACCACAAAATTTAATTATCTGAAAAGCCAGAATTATTAGAATGCAATGGGAATGTGCAAAATCATGAGACTGATCTCATATAGCTGAATAAGAAATTAGATGCTCATCAGAGAGGCTCATACACTGCAGAAGTTCAAAGCTCAACAATCCAGGCAAGCAACAACAGAAGGAAGAGAAAAAAAACACTTCCTCACTATGACAAGCTCATTTCCATTTAGCCAGTATCTTACGTAAACCCGTATTTTTAGTTCAGGGATTCTCAAATGATCATTTCAGACACATTAAAATTTTCCAATGGAAGAACACAACCACAGGCAGCAAATAGAAGACTGCTGATAGTAGATCTACTTTTTAAATTACTTGTTGTGGATTCCTCAGAAGGTTGCCACAAACCTCAGGTTGAGAGCCTGTAATTTACTGCTTCTGACCTTGCAAAGACCTCTTTGTACCACAAGTTTTATATGGTCTTCAAAAACCTCCTTTACTTTTAAAAAACAACATACACAGTAAGCTGAAAAATATCCCTGTGCAGGGGAAAATATCCCTGGTAAGCAGGCTTCACATAATTTTTTACCAATGCCAGCAGTTCATAGGAGTATATCACAGCAATTGTTCCACCTCTACACACCAACTTGCAGAAAAAACATCAATCTGACATTTCAACCAAAGCCTCTAATAGAAATACCAACATTATACTAAGAAAAGGAAATCAGCAAAAGTCACACCTGAACAAATAACCCAAATCCAAAGAACTACTGAAGGGATAAAAGACCTGTATTCATTTGCCATGTGATGAAATATAATAAAAAATGTGAAATTAGGTACTTAAACTACTAAATAGCCAGAATTGTTGTAGACCAAGGCAATTTTTCAGTCTAAATACCATTGGTGTGGATATGTTTTTCTTTCATATAGTGGAAACAAAAGTCATGCTATGTCAGCATAGACTGCTGAATAAATCAAGGTTAGTTCAATTCATGTTAAAACATTAGAGAGAAAAAGAACATTCCTTAACATATTTAGTCTTCCTGCAAAGTGGCTAGGAAAAAAAAAAGAATGAAAGGAAACTAATTTACAGGAAAAAAATGTAAAGATTTGAAGACTGATTCATTTACAGAGTCAGTCAAACTGTAAAAAGACAATATGAAAAATTAAAGCAAACACTTAAATACAAGGGAGAATTCAGGAAAAGAATGGGGAAAAAATGGTAGTTATCCATTTATGTCTCCCTCAGTAAAACATACAAGGATTAACAAAAAGCTTATCATGCAAAGAAAAAAGCTGCAGAATTAATATTTTCAATAATCTTGCTGAAGGGTGATTTTTAAGTTAAACATAGATGACTGTCTTATCATGAATTCAAGAAAACTAGAAGAATTGTATATTATTTCTGAAAAGCGACTTGGGGCTACATTTTAAAACTACAGAACTACAATCTTGGCAAATGCAAAAGAAAAATAATCCACTTACAGCAGAATTTACTGGTGTTAAATCTGATGTTAGACTGCCCTCTTCAACCACAGAATCATTGAAAATCCTAAGCTGGAAGAAACCCACAAGGATCATTGAAGTCCAACTCCTGGCCCTGACAATCCAAAATTCAACTATGAATTTGAAGGACTTATGTCCTTTTCTGAATAAATGCTTCAGTAATTGTAAACTTTGAAAAGTGAAGCTGTAGAGGTCTGAGGCAATCTATCGATAATTAGTGTTCATCCGAGAGCAATGGTATCAGACATGAACCCATTTCTGAGCAAATGCTCATCACAGTCCAGTCATGGCATGGATTCTCCGATGCAGTGAGAAGTACACACAGATGATGCAAGTCTGTCAAACTGCTTTTGAAATAGATCAAAATCTATTGCTCTACTTGGGCTATAAGATTCCCTTTCTCCTTTCCTCCCTTAGCGTCAAATATAAATGGTAACCAAAATACTGCCTTTGCAGAAGGACACAGCTTTTACTTCTCCTACAGATCTTAAAATGGTATTATAGTGGTCAAACTTCTTGAAGAACAACACACACATGAGAAAAGCAAAGCTCAAGTAATTGTTAAATTATGCAGAATTCAGGAGATCTCTGCTGCCTTGTGAGCTGTGTCCTTCATGAAAGGTGAAAAACTTCCCCAAAGCCTGGGATTTGGAACTCTTTTTCCACAGACCATATTCACTCAAATGGCTTATATGGTGCTTAATTTGAAACTGGATTCTGTATCTTCCTTCCAGGCTACAACTCATGAGTCAGAAACAAACAGCAGCTCAGAGACAGAGGATTAACTTCCTTGGAGGAGTACTAGATTAAGTAGCAGCATATAATCAGACCAGAGGATAAACCGAGAACTTCAGTATTCTCAGTAATATGAAATGCTTAAAATCCACAAAATATGTGAACATTTTCCAAATAAATCCGGTCAAGTTTGGTTGACACTGCTGTGTGGCTGTAGTGACTGTGCAGTTTACTGAGCAAGCTGCCTTGCAGCCATACCCGCCTCCTTCTCTCTACAAAGCCAATTTCTGAAAAATGGAAATGGAAAACTATAAAATTAGAATTGGAGCACTCAGTTGCTGCATTTGTTCAATTCATCTTGGATTACAAAACCTGTATGGACATAATGTGTCTCACTACAAAAGAAAAGGATAGGGAAAAGAACAAAGAAAATATTTTTAAGTATGACCCTGACCTTTACTATTTACAAACAAATTAAATTCTACAGTATTTCAGGAAAGCTTTAGTCATTTAGTAATGGAACACTTTTTTTTTTGCTAAAATCTGGCAGGGCAAGGAAAAAATAACACAATTCCCAAAAGGCATTCTAGATTCTACTAGAAGATACAAACAAAGATAAACTACAGGTTTTTTCTGTGTATCTAAATTACTTTGGTATTGAACAGCATGTGTAGCTTGAATGTTTCCTCCTTTTTGCTTCAGACCTACACAATAATTTGATTATGGTAATTCTCTTTCTTGGTGTTCAGAAGAAACAATTTTTTATTCTGAAGCATCATATCAACAAAATCATAATACATTGCCTTAGCAATTGGAAATGTATCAACATAATAATCCATACAGTGATAACTAAAGTCACAGTTAAGTATTTAATCTTGAAAACTATCAAACAAACATAGCAAGTGATAGAAAAGGACAATATGTCAACAAAATGATTTTCCAGTCCTCCTGTATAAATTAGAACACTTTGCTTTCCATTTCACACTTAAGTCACTGAAACAGGAAATACAGCACATTTCCTTATATAATAAGGAATCCCAAACCTTCAGACTACTGCTTAATTCCATGTAGGCCCCCAAAAGTAAATAGCCAGAGCAAGAAACAGCCCTCTACTTTACTTTAAAACTATCATAAATCTCTCTTTGCCTGGAGGACAGCACTTAGTACTCCTAAAGCTCAGGTCATCATATCATTAATTCTATTGTGCCCTCCTTAGAAAGTATTCCTGGAGCAATAGGTGGTAACTAGGAAGTGCACATCCCAAAACCTTGACCACAGCCAAAAATGAGAAATTCCGTTTTACCTTTTAACAGGCAAAGGTTAACGCAATAGAAAAATATATAGTCAAACATAGGAGAAAAGTAAATAACTGCTTCATTCCCTACAAACTAAATTTAATGAAAACTGATTGTAGAAACCTTGGTGAAAGCACTGCACAGCAGATGAGTCACACACAATTCAATGGATCAAAATATTTTGCCTCCTCTTTTCCTTTACGGTCATTCAGGGAAGAACTATGCTTCATTAGCTAATTTCCTCTTTGTTAGTCTCCTTTCGTTACAAATAATTTCAGAATTACTTTGTCTGAGGTTCCAGTTTTATGGCCTTGGGATATTAAATCAAAGGCATTTTAGATAAGCTACTCTATCCCTGTCCTGTCACTTGATTTCTGTGTAATGATGGTAACACTTATATAATTATAGAAAAAATTTAGTGCAGTTTTACAATATGCTTCATGCATTCTTGCAGCAAAAGGCTGTCAGACTGCTTACCAGATGCTGGTGTTCTTCAGTAGACACAAACCCCAGGTTCACAGTTGTGCCTTGCCATGCAAGGCTGAAATCATCTCTCCTTTGCACACTATGGACTCATTTGCCCCTTTCTTCTCCTGCTTTGTGTACATTTTCAGGACAAAAACATGTTCCATTTCAAGTCCTCAGAGTAGGTTTGTATTTTAACTTCTTCCTGTCCCCTCACCATCAAAACAAAAAAGCATGGGTACAGGTATTATTGTAGACTACACATCCCAAATAGCACCCAACTTCTCTTCAAGTCAGAATCTACAGACCAGCCAAATTTGCTTTGTCAACACCTGATAAAATGTCAGACTTCGTTTTTCCCTCAAATTGTAGGGTCTCAGCACTTCTCTTGGACTGAGCTAATTTTAGTTGTGGTAATGACTCCCTTGAAGTCAGGTGACAATTTCCCAGCTTGTTTTAGCTTCATTCTACAGGAAACACGTTTGCAAAGATCTGACAAACTTACATAGTTACTGCTTAACAAACAGGCTGTACATTAACTGGGGCCAGGGCAGGCTGATTATGAACTCTGACTAATGGCTGATGGGTAAAAACAGTAAAACTTTACCTGAGAACCAGAAAAAAACCCCAAGTAAGCGGACCATTATACAACAGAAAGGTGTAACTATGACAGGAAAGGAAAACATCAATGCAGTGACAGTACCCTACTGCATACCAGCAGTATCAGCAAAAGGACAGGGAGAACTTGCTCCACTTCCAAGGAACGTCAAATAGTGATACCATGAGTTTCTGAGGTCTTATCAGATGGTATGGAAAAATAGAAGGGAAAACAAGTCTGATTGAAAACTTTCCTTCTCATCTCACTATAAATTAAATGAAGTTTAATCAGATTCAGCCAAACTAGCCAGAGCAACTAGCTCTGGAATCAGAGACAGCCTTCAAGTATTCAAGTGAGCAACGCTCATCTGTATCTTTATCCAAAGTTTGAGCACACAGAAATAGTGGCACATCACTGAGAAGTAAATGACTTTTGAAACACTCCCTAAATCAGTAAGATTAGAAAAAATCAGGGTCATTTCAACAGCCGACACCAGTAAGAGTTCAGTAAGAGCATTCTTCTGCAGTTTTGTGTTCACAATAACAAGCTGTCCTGGTTGCAGAGAGGGGTCAGAGCTTAGCACCATGACCAGGTTGTTATTCTACACTATGCGTGCCATCGGTGGATGGCATGGTTTCCAAAGGAAAACCCTGGTGCTCCACTGGGAGTTGGCCATTTTGCCTGCCCAGCCACCATGCTGCCTTTGTCCGAGGAAGCCACATAGATATGATCTTTGAGAAGCACCCACCATTATTCTTGTTCCCAGTGGTGAACACCCATTTTTGTCAGTAGAACACCTTTTTGTATCCTTTTGCTATTAATATTGCTGTTGTTACTGTGCAATCTCTTATTATTGCTTTGAGCTTTCAGAAAATCACTACCTCAACCCATAATTTCTGCTTTTGCCCCTCTTTTACTGAAAGAGGCAAAGGAGAGGGGAGTGTCTTACTTTGAGATTATCTTCCAGCAGATGCTAAAACAGAAGACAAGTTAAATTAAAACACATTAATATAATCAGAGGTAGCACTTGTGTTAATGAACAAACAACTTGTTATATTTGCCCATTTTGTCATACTCAACTTTTAAAAGTACATATTCAAGGCTGCGGTGTGAAACATCGGTGTCATCATCATACTCCACTGGATCAGTTTTGTGTATGCAGCATTATGTACTTGGCATACATAATTGAGACATTTTGGAAATACAGCTCATTTGAGGAGCCACTTGCACACTATTTAAACACCAATACCAAGTGCTCTCTGTAGGGTAAGAAAGAATGTGTATATTAAGTTCACAAATTTGAACTTATACATATCTTACCCTTAACTGGAGTGAATGGTGTTCTAACCCTTCTTCCATATTGAATTTTTCCATTTCTATAAAAAATTTTTTGTAATTTTGACTAACTACATATTCTGCTTTCAGCTGGGAGTTAATTTTCTTCCTATCAGCTGGTACAGCACTGTGGTTTGGATTTAGAAAAGACTAATGCGGATAACACACTGATGGCTTTAGTTGATGCTGAGCAGTGCTTACTCCAAGCCAAGAACTTTTTAGTTTCTCATGCTCTGCCAAAAGGAGGTGTGCAAGGAGCCAGGAAGAAGCATGTCCAGGACAGCTGAGCTGAACTGGCCAAAGGAATATTCCACACCATAGAACATCATGCCCAGTATATAAACTGAGGAGAGCTGGCAAGGAGGGACCAGTCACTGCTCTGCATGGACACCCATCAGTGGGTAGTGAGCAGGGGTATTGTGCATAACTCATCTTTCTTGCATTTTACTCCTCTCTTCTTGCTGTTCTTGTTATTATTAGTAAATTTATTTCAATTATGAAACAATTCCTATCTCAATCTATGGTCATGGTCATGGGTATGACCTTTTTTCCCAGTTTTCTTTCCCATTCTGCTGGGGGAGCCTGGGGACTGGGGTGAGTAAACTGTGTGGTACTTCACTGCTAGATGGGGCTAAACCTGGACACTATTAAGGTATTTAACTACACTTTTCAGTGACCTTTGTGTGCTTTCAGACAACCACTGTACTTCAGGTCTTACAGTGAATACACATCTTCATATGCCAGGGCTCTCTCCACCTTAATCTTATCTTCAACAGGTCCAGTCAAAGCTAAAAATTTCTGTAAGAAACCAAATTAGATATTTAGGATTCTGACTCTGGTGTAATTTCCAAGTTTTTTGTTTCACATCCTCTAGAACGTTTCAAATCATAGGCCCACACAGTGTCTATTCCCTCTCCAGCAGTATGATCTGGAATCCAGCAAGGGAAAGGAAAGCGACAGGCAATGATTCTGGCATTACATTCAAGTTCTTCTTCCAGCTTCTTCTCCAGCTGTGGCATCTGTTGAGTTACAAGAAAAACCTCTCAGAAACAGTAAGAAACAGGAGCATTCTCTTCAGAATCTAATTCAGGTGTTCAAGAGAAATCCAAGATTTGAGTAACTTTTTTTAAAAAATCTTGGAAAGTATTCATGTTATATATTTTTGGCATTGATGCCTTAACAAAGAATATCTAAAACTGGAAAATAGTTATTGTGCCCCAGCTGGCAAGAGCAAGGAAATCATAACTTTAGGATCTAAACACTAAATCAAAAGCTATAAATTATCCTTTAAATTAAAAAAAAAAAAAACAAAAACGAAAAAAAAAAAAAAAAAACAGGACTAAAACTGCAGGGAAAAGACTTTGCATGTTCCAATTCCCAATGCCCTTCAGTGGGTTTCTTCTCTGAGGGAATGAAAGTTCAGCCCACTGAATTTATGCAATTCTTGACACCCCAAGGTTCATTAGCTATTGTGTGATACTCAAAGGTCATCACCATTCAAAATTTACCATTTTGTTTAACTCCAAGACCAATCCTGGAACAATCAAAACATCACACAGACAACAACCCAAAACATTCTGCTGTCACTCTATGGTAAAATACTGTTATGTTAAATAATACTGAAACTGAGCTTAGTCAAATCTACACCCTGTTAACATATGCATGTGAATCCCTTCAGCAGCATTACATGAAACAGAATGTAGAATCATGGAATGGTTTGGATTGTAAGGGACTTTTAAAGGTAATCTAGTTGAACATCCCTGCCATGGCTGGGCTATCTTCAACTAAATCAGGTTGCTCAGAGCCCCATCCAGTCCCCATCTACAGCCTCTCTGTTCCAGTGTTCCACCATCCTATTCATAAAACTCTTCTTACTTACATCTAATACGTATCTGCCCTCTTTTAGTTTAAAACTATTACCCCTTGTCCTATCCCTATAGGCCCTACTAAAAAGTCTGTCCCCATCTTGTTTACAAGCCCCCTTTAAGTACTAAAAGACCACAATAAGGTCTCCCCAGAGTCAAGTCTTTCCAGGCTGAATAACCTCAATTCTCTTTATAAGAAAGGAGCTCCTCTGAACCCACTCCAACAGGTCCACTTCTCTCTTGTGCTGGGGTGCCCAGATATGGATGCAGGACTCCAAGGTCGGGTCTAACCAGAGCACAGCAGAGGGGCAGAATCTCCTCCCTCCCCTGCTGCTCACACTGCTCAGGATGCAACCCAGGACACGTTTAGTTTCTGGGCTGTGAGTTCACATGGCTGGGTCATGTCCAGCCTCTCATCCACCAGCACCCCCAAGTCCTTCTGGGCAGGGCTGCTCTGGATCTGTTCATCCACAGCCTCTGTTGGTACTTGGGATTACCCTGACTGAGATGCAGCACCTTCCACTTGGTCTTGCTGAACCTCATAATATTCCCATGGGCCCACTTCTTGTCCAGGTCCCTCTGAATGGCATCCTGTCCTTCAGGCACATCAACTGCACCACTCAGCTTAGTATCATCTGCAAAGTTTTCTGAGAGTGCACTCAATCCCACTGTTTTATGCCATCAATGAAGATATTAAGCAGGACTGCTCCTAATACACACCCCTCAAGAACTCCAATTGTAATTGATCTTCATCTGAACATTGAGACATTGACCATTATCCTCTGAATGCAGCTATCCAGACAATTCCTTATCCACTGAACAGTCCATCCACCAAATCCATCTCTCCCCCATTTAGAGAGCAGGATGCTGAAGGGGACCGTGTCACATACTACTATGCAACTCTCCTTGGCTGAACACCTACAGTCCAGCTTTCCTCCTTTCACAAAAACTGAGAGGATATGAAAGTCAGGGGAAATATCACTACTTTTCTAGAACACAGAACACCCTGAAAAAGATGCTCTTTTTCTAATAAATGCTTTGCAAATTCTGCCATGGATTAAGTGAGAAATAGTAACATACATAGACTTAAAAGAAATTTCTTTTCCATCCCAGATACTGGTTATGTTCCAGGGAAAAAAAAAAGCCTAACAGATTTAACCACTTTTGTCCTTTGGAAAAGTTGGATAGTATGTTTAAGCAGATCAGCAGTGAACTGGAGTTCTTTTTTGGAGTTTGGAGTTCCTTTTATTCTTATATATTGTATCTATCTGAATGAGTAATTTCAATGGCAAACTCTACAGGCTACTTCTGTTACATGTAAAATACTATTCACTTTGATTATCATGATGTAATGTTTAAATATTAAAAAAATTAAAAGGGCAGTTGTTATTTACAAATACAGCTGAATTTAAGTCGCAGAGACAGAAATACATAAAATACCAAAAAAAGAAACAAGAAACAAAACCCAAAAGAACGTTATTAGAAAATAAGACTGACTAAAGAAAAGGAATTTCCAAAGGCTGCAAAGAGCTTCCACTATCACATACATGCAGGGTGTGCCTTTGATGTAATATCCTATTATTGCCACATTTAAGCTAACAATGGAATATTTTTGGAAAATGACAGTCATTGATCTAATATACCAAAGAGTTATCTCCAAATATTTTTAAGGCTCTGATTTCATCCACACTGCAAATGCTTTTAAACACCTAGAAAAATAAGCCTACTAGCACCTTAAACAAACTAGAAAAATAAGCTCACTTTGTTATCTAAAACTGAGACACCAGAAAAAATTTTGTTACAGAAAATATAAATAAAGACATGGACTAACTTTTAGGAGTAATTATAAAAATTAGTGACACTGCATGTCCATATTAGCACAATTAGAAAACATCATTAATAGTTCAGCAAAGTTTAGCCAAAAATAATTATATTCTTGAACCAGTCCAACTAGTTTTGAAGCTAAATATATCTGTTACATTAGGTGTTACAATCATACCGTATTTTATGTGAAGCCAGGGTTTGGGGGAATTTTTGGTGTGTAAACATAGATACATAGTTTAATAAACCTTTTGTACAGTATCAGTTAAAATACACAGGAGCTGCAAACATGAACACCTGGCAAGAATTCCATCATCCTACTCCAAACAAGTAAGTCTCACTCTGGAACAACTCAGAAATAAACACACCTTCCCCCCAGATGCTTGCAAGAACATGAGAGGCCTTAGTCTTCCCTGAAGATCAGTAAGTTCAGGTTTTAAAGCTAATCTTGGATATGAAATAAAAGCACTGTGTGAAAGCATCAAATCAGGTCAGAATTATTAAAAAAGCTAAAGAGATCTATTGTTCCTCAGTAAAAAAGAAGAAATGCATTAAGGTTTCTAGAAAATTAATTAGTTGTTCAGGAAGCTGAGCATTAACAACTTCTGAAGTAAATTTAAAGGGGATCATAAGCAAACGAATGCTCAGGAAACACAGAGGTTCATATGTTTGCCTCTGTTGCATTTATGACAGTACTTTTGCTGAAAGAATTTAACCTAGTATTTACTGGAACTACAAAAGTTATTCTGAGTCCTACAGCTACCCTTTCTATCACAGTTGTTACAAATGTATCTCACTTTATTACATTTAAAAGTTAATTCAGTATTTCTGCTGGGTTTACTCACATTTTCCCAGGGCATTTGTCTATTCCTAATTTACTGAGCCAGGTTTCCTCACCAGCACTTTTCCCCTCGGTGCAACGGCAGAATTCCTGATCGCAGATCCAAACGTTTCCAGTGCCCCCTGCCGGAACTCAGGCGAGGGAGCACACAGGGCTGGCAGCATGAGGAATTTAATGCGCCCACTAATATCCCACCCACATCCACTTCAGTTTCCAATATGGGTTACAATTGGAATCTGAACTAGAGATTTACTTCTGGTGCCGTTGAAAACATAAACAAGCAAACAAAAAAGCACAGAATAGGAAGGTTTATTATGCTTTCTGTTACTGCTGCAGAAATGTTTTCAGTGTACGCTGTACAGTATGGCATCACGTGAAGCTCTTCGCTCACTTCAGCATGTATCTGCCTTAGCAAAGGAACAAGCAATACAGAAGCACAGGCTGACAGAATTTTCTGGAAAAGAAAAGGCTTCAAGGGGATCTAACTGCAGCCTCACAGTACCTGAAGGGAGCCTACAAGAGGGAGAAGGACCTTCTACAAGCACATGTAGTGACACGACAAGGGGGAAGGGCTTCAAACTGAAAGAGAGTAGGTTTAGATTAGGTATTAGGAAGAAATTTTTCACATGAAGGTGGTGAGGCAATGGAACAGGTTGCCCAGAGAAGTTGTGGATGGCCCAGACATGGAATTGCTCAAACCAGGTTGAATGGAGTTCTGAGGAACCTGGTCTAGTCAAAAGTGTCCTTAATGACAGCAGGGGAGTTGGAGGGAGAGGAGATTGCATGCAGACCTCAAGCAACCTTCCAACATCCGAAAGGAGCCTACAGGGAAGCTGGAGAGAGTCTCTTTATCAGGAACTGTAGAGATAGGACATGGGAGAATGGATAAAAATTGAAAGAGAGGAAATTTATGTCAGACATTAGGAACCACCAGTGAGAGTGGTGAGACACTGGAACAGGTCACCCAGGGTGGTTCTGGATGCCCCAACCCTGGCAGTGTTCAAAGCCAGGCTGGATAAGGCCTTGAGCAACCTGTTCTAGTGGGAGGTATCCCATAAACAGGGAGCTTGGGACTTGATGGTGTTTAAGGCCCTTTCCAAACCTTAATATTCTATGATTCTATGTTTATTACTGGCTGCCTTTGACCGTCTACAGATTGATTCATTTTGCAGATTAATGTATTAACACTGAATGCCTTGGCATTAAAATAATTAAACATTGTAACAAATAATTAAACAGTATAATAAAATAAAGTAATATAATTAAAATAAAAAGTAACTAGTAAGCTTACCATTTGAGGTACTCCAAAAACAACAACATTTCTATAGTGGGAAAAAGAAACCTAAAATAAAATTTAAGAACAAATCTTATTGAAAATGACATTTATAGTTAGAGAAATTCTCACCATTCTTTTCTCCTAATCCCTCTAGCTGCACTTCTTTCAACAGAGATTTAGACCAAAAACTTGTAAGGAGATCCCTTACCAACTTTTCATCACAAAAAATTTCCACATAAAGAAGATTTTATACTGCTGAACAGTAAAAAACTTCTACTGTCTGGCCAAGAATATGGAATAGCAATTCTAGAAACACACAAGGAATTAATTTAGAAAGTACCTACATAAGTTTTTTAATAACTAAAGGGTTATTTTTACAACTTCTGTATATGATAAAATCACGTATGCTTTAAGTTAGCCCCTTCTTTTGTTAAATGTTAGCTACCTCTAAAAACTTTCTAGGCATTCTAATAACTGAGTTCTTCTACTCAGTACCATGAAGTTTTCCTATGCTCCTCTCTGAACACAAACACCCACACAGCCAAAAAAAACCCTCCCACATAATTCATCAGGCCCAGGCTTGCTCAAGGAGTCTCTACCAATAAAGGAAGCACTCGAATAAAGCACAAAAGCAGCAGAACAGCATAGAAACCAGATTCCCAGCACAAGTACTTTGCTCAAAGCCCAATAGAGCACCTTGTGGTCAGACAGCATTTCAGCTCTTTCAGGAAAGTATTTCCAAACTTATAAACTCTCTCAATCATCCCAGATTCATTCTTACATAATTCATTACCTACCTTCCATAAGTCTGAAATATAAAATTTGGTGTTCTGATGTACCCCATCTCTCCAAGCACGATATCTGGAGTACCAGACTAGCCAGGGATTCAATTCATAACCAACAGCATGGAATCCCTTTTTTGCAGCTGCTATCACCTACAAGGAAGAAAATAAATCTCCACTTAAAAATATAAAAGTCTATTCACCTAAGAGAAGCACAGATTTTCATTTAAAATATAAATCAAAGGAAAGCACTTTTCTAAGTCAACCTGGTTTCAATGCCCAACAGACTAGCTGTAGAGTGAACAAAACCTCAAAACTACATTTTACTGTTATTACTAGTCCAACTGAAATATAGTCAGGCAAACAAAATGAAAACAAACATTCACAGGGCAAAGCTGTGAGCTTGAAGTACATCTATGATTTACATTAAAGTTTAATTTAACACATTCATAACACTGTCTTGGAATTAAAGAGGACCAACATTGATCATGGAGAGAACAGTGAAACCCACAAGCAAAAATGCTCAAAATTAGACCACTTTTACGTGAGGGATAGGCACTTGAACAGCCCGTGAATCAGAGCCAAAATGACATACTAATACAAAGAATCTGAATGTAATCTGTTGATCTGCATTTTAAAAAAAACTAACAAAAAATGCACTGATTTCTAGAATAAAGGTTTAAGACAATTTGAAAGGCTACAGCCAACTTCTAATCAGGAATCGCCTGATGAACTATCAATTAGAAAACAAGCAAGGTGAAATCAGGAAGTACAGATTTCTTAACAGAACTTCTCAAGCAGCATTACCTGGATTGTATATTTCACACTGTTAAAATAATGCATCTTCCATCACACAGAGAGCACTTGCAAATTCACCAAAAGAATCTGACGCTTTTACCACACTTGGAAATATGGTAAATATGTTCATATTCATCCACCGATTACACCTGAGTTAAGTACTAAATAGTTAAAAGCATCTGAACAGACATTTTTCAGGACAGATGCATCAAGGAAGCAACAAGCATTCAATTTTAAGTACCTGGCTTTCCTTATAGTATTTGGTCTCCACTTAGGCACCTGTATAATATATCAGAGTTAATGACACAGTACCTATTGAAATTAGATACCTCTGATGAGAGTCAGCAACCAGAATGATGAACAGAGAGGGCATCAGAGACTGCAGTTATCTCATGCCTACATCTTTTGGTCATTTTCCTACCCAGGCACAATTCAATCAATCTTCACATTGGGGTTCCAAATGGATTTTTCTTTTTTTTTTTAATATGGACAAATAGTTGATTCTATCACATAGAACATGAACAAGGGTAGCATTCAAGAACTTGCGTGTTTCCATCAAAAACCACCATCCTGTTGCTAAATCTGACTTGAAGCAGATAGTTATGAAAAAGCACACAAAATATTACAGCAGCAAAAGAAAAACCAGACCACACCATTCTCCACTGTATCCTCACCTCACTTCACAAACTGGGGCTCAAGCAATAGCCTGGAAAAACAGTGTCACTTTTTCTTTCATGATTCTCATCCATTTCTCTCAGTGTTTATTCTAGCCTCACCAAATGGATTTGGAAGTGGGGAAGCCAGCCACCGCACAAATATGTGAAATCTACAGTTCTAATCACACCAGGACTTTTGGTTTTTTAATCCATCACTCATTTCTTTTTGCACTTCTATCACCTTTACACATCAAGCATGTGGTGGCCTTGCTTGCAGCTACACACCTTTGTGGAATCAGTACCAAGACCATGACTGCATCTTTTCGAGCAAATGCACCATGATTCCTTCCAGTCACCACAATAACATTATTTCCACTACCTTGGTCAAGCTACAGGTATGACTAAAAACAATTAAAAACTATTCATAAAGAATGAAACAAAAAATATTTATAAATATAAAAAACTATTTATAAATATACAGCTAACAAAAGCTATTTATTACTCATCAAAAATGAATGTAAACATTTCTCAGCTTTGATCCTTTTCATAAGACTCAGACACAACCAGTGGATGCCAAAGACAAGACATTTTTAAGTGTGAGAAAACGCAGTGCACTTTGGCACTTTTTTAAGAGACGACCTAAAAGGAAGTCAACATCCATAACTTACAATGCGGCCATCCCCGCTACCAATGTCAACTAGGGAGCCACTTCTGTTTTCCAGCATTTTCAGCACATTCTGGATCTGAGCGGCGGTCGCGGGAACGAAGGGCAGGCACACTTTCCTCAGGGCCGGGGTCACGAAGGGGGTGGCCACAGCATAGAGGGCCACCAAGGTGCCTCCCACACCGGCCGTGACCAGCAGCCCCCAGCTGCTCCGCCGGGAGCCTCCCTGTCCCTCCTCCTGCGGGATCTCCTTGGCTAGCGCCGGGGACATCGCGCCTGGGGACCGACAGAGAGAGTTTTCGCTCACTTGGGACAAATCAGTATCTCGTAGCAAAGAGCTAGGACGTTAAGAGAGTTAAAAACACCGTACAGCACTGCAGCCGATCCCAGGGAAATGCTACAGCTGCTGAGAAGCTGGGGCACGGGGGGCAGGAATGCGGTATCCATTTAAACCCTGCACAGGCGGGCGGGCAGCAGCGCGCCCCAGACAGCTCAAGGGCGGCGCAGGCAGGGACACCCCCGCCACGGATCGCCCGAAAGCCCGCGACAAGGACACGTCCAGGAGTTAGTGCTCCTCCTTTACGGAGGAACTTTTCCCTGGGACACAGCAACATTACACACTGCAGATCCCAAGTTACCAATGACCAACCCAGGGTTATGGCCGGCCTGCAACATTTATAAGGAAGGACCGTACCACTCCACTATGAAGGGGCGGGGGACCGAAACCTTTCCGAAGGCGCTCCGGAGAGAAGCGCCGCGCACACTTTTTCCACCGTGTGTCTGTCTTCCTTCCTCCGCCCTCACGTCACCCGGCGCCACCTGCTGCCGCCTCTCCCGGCGCCGTATTCCGCCCCGTTCAGTACATCCCCCCTCCTTCCCTCCCCGCCCCCGTGAGCCGGGGGTGCGGCCGCGCTCCTCCCCCGGCGCCGGGCGGCTTCCAGAAGGCTCCGCTGGGGGCGCCATAAAGGTCCCGCCGCGAAATAAGGCGCGGGTCTGGCGACTGCGCAGGCGCGGCGCGGCGCGTGGTGTGGCGGCGGGCGCGGCGGCTTCCGGGCGGTGCGCGCGGGTGGCGGCGGTCGGTGCTGGCGGCGCAGCCATGTCGGCCATGGGGACTCTGGCGTTTGACGAGTATGGGCGGCCCTTCCTCATCCTTAAGGACCAGGAGCGCAAGACGCGCCTCATGGGACTGGAGGCGCTCAAGGTGAGCGAGCGGGGCGGCCGCCGGCGCCGCCCGCGGGCCCGCGCTGAGTGGGCCGCGGCGCTCCACGCCATGGCGTGCTGAGGATTGAGCGCCTGGGGCGAGGCGCTGCCGCGCTCAGCGCCAGCCCCGCCCGAGGCACAGGGCGGATGGAGCCTGTAAGCCAGGGAGAGACGGAGGAAGAGAGAAGGCATCGCCCGGGGGTTTGGGAATCCGCGGCACGGCGTCCGTGGGGTCTCTGTTCCCGGCCCCACGGCTCCTGCTCAGCTCCCCAGTGCCCCCTCCCTTAGACCGCCGCCTGGAGCTCGGCAGCCCGAGCAAGGCTGGGGCTGAGTGCGCAAATCCCGACGGCAGAAGGGAGCGGACACTGGAACAGAGAGGTTGTGGATTCCCTGTTCCTGGCAGCGTTCAGGGGAAGGTTGAGTGGGGCACTGAGCAGCGTGGTCTAGTGAAAGGTGTTCCTGCCCTGACAGGAGGTGGTACTAGGATTATCTTCAAGGTCCGTTCTAAGCCGAACCATCCCGAGATGATTCTGTGATGGGTAAAATTGCACTGCCTTCTCAGCGTGGCCAGCTTCTGTTGCTGCCTGCTTTGGGCGTTAGCAGAGTTTGTGAGAGCTGTCATTTGACTGCTCTGCTTTTGCATGCTTTAGCAGAGCCAGTGCAAGCAATACAAGAAAAGGCATAGGAAGTGTTTGTCATAAAACCAATATATACATACTGATGCTTTTTCAGTCATAGTTGTTGTCAGTCAAATAATAGCATTTACACTACTCGCAGTGTTTTTCCTTAGCTGAATGTTGTGATTTTGGAATGTGTGATAATAATTTAACTTCTGTCTTTATTATCCTTTGTTTTACAGTCTCATATAATGGCAGCAAAGGCTGTAGCAAGTACTCTGAGAACATCCCTTGGGCCCAATGGTAACAATGAAAAACTTTTGGTGGTTCTCTTTTAATAATTGGTTGGGGGGATTTTCAGAATTTTCCTTCATTCTTTGAACATATGTGTTTTTAGGTTTGGATAAAATGATGGTGGACAAGGATGGTGAGGTGACTGTGACAAATGATGGTGCTACCATCCTGAATATGATGGATGTGGATCACCAGATAGCCAAACTTATGGTGGAGCTGGCTAAATCTCAAGATGATGAGATTGGGGATGGAACTACTGGAGTCGTTGGTAAGAAAGTATTTTAAATTTAGCTTCCATTTTCAGTTTAGAATCAAGCTGCTTCAGCTATTAAAAAAAAAATTGAGAAATAATAGTAGCTTTTTTTGTATCACTTCTTTGAAGTAGTTATTGTTGCAGCATTGCTGTCAGTTTTTGTATTAGAGGTCTTTAATTAGGAAGAAGTCTTTTTTGTCTTTTCAAAGTTTGGTTACATTTTAAGATAGTGCTGAGAGCCCCCCTGATACTTCCAAAATTTTTCTCCAAGATTTTCTTATGTTGTCTCCTTGTCCTGCCTTGATGCCTGTATGTCATTTTGTTCTTAACATAATGTGGTTTTCTTGCTAAGCAAAGCAAGTAGGGGGTTTTCATGGTTTTTTGTTATTTAGGAAGCCTTGGACTCTTAAAATACTGCAGAAAAACCAGAAAGTAAGTGTGCTTTTTAATCTGTTGATGATGTACTTAAAACTATGTTCTAACCAAGAGTAAGACTTTCTTTTTTTTTTTTTTCTTTTTGTTTATATAGTTCTGGCTGGGGCACTACTGGAACAAGCTGAGCAGTTGCTAGACCGAGGCATTCACCCCATCAGAATAGCAGATGGCTATGAGCAGGCAGCACGCATTGCTATTGAGCATCTAGACAAAATCAGTGACAGCTTCCCAGTTGATCCACAGAACATTGAGCCTCTGATCCAGACAGCAAAGACGACTCTGGGCTCTAAAGTGTAAGTCACAAAACCTGAATATTGAATGAATGTTTACCCTTCCATTGAAAACTCTCAGCATGGAAAGGAGAAATTCTGGTGTTTTGGTGGATTATTAAATTGTTTGTGTTATTGGAGTGCTGCTGAAGGCTCTTCTACGTTTTGTTTTGGCTAATTCCTCAGTGGACTCCTGTCTCAGGATAAGAAACTGTGAGTCCTTTGCCTCCAAAGGGTCAGTTCCATGAAGTTAAAACAGCTGCAGCATCAATTTCATTCTAACCTGTTAGTTCCAGGTTTCTGCATCTTAGCAGGTTCCAAAAGTAATGTAAATCTGTTAAAAATAATAACGTGTCATCATTAAAAGAATTTTAATTTATAATGATTCCATAAGTTCATTTTCCTCTATGTAGGAAATTTATGTGTAGTTCATAAATTCAGATATCAGAAGGGCTTCCTTTGCAGAGTTGTCTTACGAATTGTTTCCTGAATGTTCTTTAGTAGTTTAAGTCTCCTGACTTGTTCCAAATCTGTGTTGAGACTCCATTGACAGTGGTTCCTCACACCAACCGTATCGTGTGTTCTGTTTTCTGCCACAGCCAGCACCTTCTGTTTCTGTGACCAAACAAGCAGGACCCCCTCTTTTAATAAGAGCATGCAGAAGTTAATTACTATGGTGGTACATCTTGCTGTTTGAGATTGATTGGTAGAATCACCTTTTTCTAACAAATTGTGGAAATTGGGTACAACTTGATTGTTTGGGTTTTTTTTCCCAAACCCAGAGTGAACCGCTGTCACAGGCAAATGGCAGAGATTGCTGTGAATGCTGTACTGACAGTAGCAGACATGGAACGTAAAGATGTTGATTTTGAGCTGATCAAAGTGCAAGGCAAAGTGGGTGGTAGACTGGAAGATACACAGTTGGTTAAAGGAGTGATTGTGGATAAAGATTTCAGTCATCCACAGATGCCTAAAGTAAGTCTTTGTGTGTGTCTCTTGTGTGTAATGGCTTAAATAAGAATTTCTAACCTACCTCAAATGTCGCCCTAGCATTTGTTATGTATTTACACAAGTATTTTGTGGTTTGGCTTGGCTTTTCATGCATATATCAACAGAGGAATGGGCAAGAAGCATGAAATTTTTGATATTGGAAGAGATCAAGTTAGAATTTACAACAATATTGAGAAATTGTGGTGGAAGGGAGGAATTATTGTACTGTCAAGTGAGGACAGGTGCAGGGTTCTATGTTATGTAGAAATAATTATCCCTGGTGTGTGATATGCTTAATATGCTTAGTGCAATACAGTGTCAAGATTCTTAATCTTTATGAATTGCTATGTTGTTCCTGTTTGGAACACCCCAGAAGCTGTCCTTGTTTTATGTTTGGCATAGGTAAGGTCTCCAAGTCTTTGGACAGTGTACTTCAAGAAAACTTATGCTGTTTTGAAATATTTATCTAGCAGGTAAAATGTTTATCCTGTAAAAAGGAAGACCAGTGGAAAACATCAGTCATGTAATAGTTGAAAAGTTGTTACAAAGTGGTATTCTCAGTGGTCACAGTGGATAGGGAAGTTTAATTGAATTTTTCTTATCTTTTTTAAGCATTAAACCATAAAAAGGCATGACTGGTAAAGATTGTTAAGGACTTAAACAGTATTTTGGAGCTATGGAATATTTTCTAAGTGGTTTATTGAGACTATTGACAGAATTATTTAGTTATGCTTTGTTAACTTTAGAATAAGTCAAATGATCTTCATTTCCTCCTATGTTTGAAGGAAACATAAAGATGCATTTGTATGCTTTGCAAATACAAGAAAGAGATGTTAAAGAGGTCAAAAATTATCTTTTTTTTTTTTTCTTTTTTAATTGCCCAGGAGCTAAAAGATGCTAAAATTGCAATCCTTACTTGTCCATTTGAACCACCTAAGCCTAAAACCAAACATAAGCTTGATGTCACATCTGTGGATGATTACAAGGCACTGCAGAAATATGAAAAAGAGAAGTTTGAAGAGATGGTGAAGCAGGTAGGCTTTAGGATTATTTCTGTTTTCTTTGTCTTTCATAACCTTTAGAAAAGAACAGCATAGTGCATTGATTTGTTCCTGTAAATGAGCTACTAATCCTGGTGGGAAGCAAAATACAAGCAATCGTAATGCTATGAATCAAAGTTTATTTAATGTATGAAAGAGATACCAGCTTGGTCTGTGTGTGTGTGTGCCAGAGGGTTCTTCTTGAGAATTGTCTTTTGAGAAAATTGAGATAATTAAAACCATGAGGAGTATTTTTCATTCCTTTGTTAGTTCTGATCAAAAGGTTGATAATTTGTGTTGGTTTTAGATAAAAGACACTGGTGCAAACCTTGCCATTTGCCAGTGGGGTTTTGATGATGAGGCAAATCACTTGCTGCTCCAGAATGAGCTGCCTGCTGTTCGTTGGGTTGGTGGACCTGAAATAGAAGTAAGTAAAACTGGGATTTGTATCAGTTGTTAAAACATTTATGAAGTAGCTGTACCAGCTAAAAGTTCAGGCTTTGTGCGTATCATTGTGTAATTGTGTATATGGGTGAGTATTGGGGAAAAATCAATGGGGATTTGAGAGAAGAACCTACTGTGAAGGGGATTATGGTTTATAATTGGAGCAGATGTATATTACTTAATAAAAGTTAAAGGCGTCTAGGAAAGTTTCTGCTTTAGTTCTGCCGTTTGCAGAAACAAAGCATTGGCTAAAGTACTTCAAAATGATGGGAAGATAACCTTTTGGGGTAGGCATTTGGCAGATGCTTTTACACTAGTTCTATGTTCTGAAAAACCCCATGGAAAAATCCTGTTAAAATAACTCCTGGCTGTTTAACTTCAGTTAATTGCCATTGCGACGGGAGGGCGCATCGTGCCTCGCTTCTGCGAGCTCACGGCCGAGAAACTGGGCTTTGCGGGCATCGTCCGAGAGATCTCCTTCGGAACAACCAAGGACAGAATGCTCCTCATCGAACAGTGTCAGAACTCCAGAGCTGTCACCATTTTCATTAGAGGAGGAAATAAAATGGTGAGGTGCTTGCTTTGGTACATAGTTGCAGAATGTGTAGTTTCTTCATAAAGCATGTTAGTACACTCTTGCGACTTTGTCTACATTTTCCTTGCAGCATGGGCAAATAGGGGGGAGTAAGGCTTGTAGGCAGTCAGGACTGTGTGTCAGAAGTAACTTGTTAGATTTGCACCCTACTTCTTTAAATGAAGAGTTCAGTTTTCTCTCTATTAGATCATATAATTCACAAATACAGAAATAATTTTACCTGTGGATGGTCTTAATTTTTTTTTTCCCCATGAGAGGGTCACTTATGAGTAAAGACTTACTAGCATCTTTGAAATACTTGGTTTTATTGTAGACCTAGTTGTATCACTTCTGATTTAGTCCAGTTAAAATGATTTCAAATAAAACACCCATATCCCCACACTCTAGATCCCCCCCACTCCCCCCAAATTGAGACCACTTTAAATGCTTATGTACTTAAACTGGGTTTTGGTTGCAGTATTAGTGTTAAATTATGTTTACTATAGATCAGGTCCTGCTTTAAATGAAAAACCTTTGGGAAAAAAGAGTATACTCTAGTCTGAAATTTTGTTTTAAGAAAGCAGAAATACTGCTTTAAAGGTTAGCATTTTTGTTCAATCTCCTATATCTGTTCAAGTGAGAACTGGACAGGAGTTGTAGTCTTGATAATAATGTTGGCATTTAAAGTTCAATGTTTCGTGCCTTGTAAATCTGCCAGATTGAAAACCTTTTCATGCAGGTTGTTGTTATTTCAAATCACATGTTTAACAAATAACAGTATATTTTTGTACACATTTTTATTCTTTGCCACTGAATGTCTAACATCCTCTATTTTTAAGTAGGGTAGCATAGCAATAGTAGAGCTGCATTGCAGCCACGAAAAAATCTTGGAGTTTATTTGCAGTTTCCTTATCTGTGTTAGGAACTACATCCTCACAGCCTTCAGCTGTGTATATTGTCAAACGCCCGCTGCTCTGTAATTCCAGATCATTGAAGAAGCAAAGCGCTCTCTTCACGATGCCTTGTGCGTAATCCGGAATCTCGTCCGTGACAATCGTATTGTGTATGGGGGTGGCGCAGCTGAAATATCTTGTGCCTTGGCGGTCAGTGAGGCAGCAGATAAGGTAAGAAAGGAACAGTTAAAATTTCCTTTAATAAATCAAGGATTGAGCCTGCCTTAGGAGATTCCAGAAGAGCTTCAAAGATTTTCCAGAAAGTTCTATAATAAGCACTTTCTGACGTTCCCTGATGACCAGTATTAAAAGTTATCTTTCCTGTCTCTAAAAAGTCATTACCAGTACTTTTTTTCCTTCTGTGGTAGGAGCAGTTTAATTTTTTTTTCATTTTCAAGTAGTTATCATTCAGAGGTATTTGTTTAGTTACTATATTCCAAATAAAATCTGCTTATTGTGTGTATGTATTTTATATCTATGTTATGCTTTTACTAACATTGGAGTTTAATAGCTTATAAATTTGAATTTCTTTTCCTCTAGTGCCCATCTTTGGAACAGTATGCTGTGAGAGCTTTTGCAGATGCCCTGGAGGTAATTCCCATGGCCCTCTCGGAGAACAGTGGTATGAATCCAATACAGACAATGACCGACGTGCGGGCGAGGCAGGTGAAAGAAAATAATCCTGCCCTGGGCATTGACTGTTTGCAGAAAGGGACAAATGGTAAGAACTGCAACATGCAGAAGGAGGAGCAAAAAAGCTTTTCTTTCTCAAAATTTTAAAATGCTTACTGTGGGTTTTTTTAAACCTGTGCATCACTTGAGTTATTTTAACTCTTGTGCCTTGCCATAATAAATGGGAATTGGAGAGTACATATATGTCTGCCAGGAGGAAAGTGTGTAATTTCCTGAAAATCCCTGTTTGGTGGCAAGATTAGTTGACGATGTTAACTGATACTGTAGTCCAAGAAAGAAGGCTGCTCTTAGGAGACAAGCAGGCTGTGCTTTAAGTACTGCAGTTTTAGTGATCCAGGTTACATTGCAGTCCTAAAAACAGTTTTTTTGAGAAACAGCTTGGGAAGAAGTAAACAAAAGGCTGGAAATATTTGTAGACAATGATGTTCACACCACTATGTCTGTATATATAAACCTGGAGCAAATATGTGAAGACTCAGAAGCCAGTTTATAAAACCTTACTTTCAGCTGGATCTACACTTTTCACATTCTTACTTACTCTGTTGTTTTTTTCAGAAAACAGTGTGGTAAAATGTAATTTGTCCATATATGACCCTTCTTTAGGTGTTCCTCTTTGATGGCATTTGACCTTTCACTTCTTTAGCATTTGCTCAGCCTTTAGGGTGTTTTAATACATGTATATGGACATTTTGCTTTTCACCATTCTGCGTTACTTTTTGAAAAGCACAACCTAATTGGGAAAAGAGTTGTATCTTAATGTCCTAGGACATAAGATACAACTTAGATAATTAGATAATGTTCTTTTAAACTCAGATAATGTTCTTTTAAACTCAGATGCATTATGTTTGTAAACCACAGCAGCCAAGAGTAGTAATTTCAGAATGTTCTTTGAAATTATGTGGAATTTACTATTACTAATTAGTAACACTTAGAGGTTTAGTGTTATATCTGGACTTCATGAGGGTGTCTAATTCTTCTGCTTCCTCTTGGCAGATATGAAGCAGCAGCATGTTATAGAAACCTTGATTGGTAAGAAACAGCAGATTTCTCTGGCGACTCAGGTTGTTCGAATGATCCTGAAGATTGATGATATCCGTAGGCCTGGAGAATCTGAAGAGTGAAGGTTGAAAAGCAGGAAACATTAAGGGGCCACAGCAATAGCGAAGAGGGTAGTATTCTGATGCTTCATCTTCAGCTATTTATTCTGGACACTTTTTGTTTCGCATACTGTAATGGCTAGTTGTTGGAAATAAAACAATTTAGCACTGGTGATTGATTTCAGGTTGACTTGTGTCAGAAGTATTGTTGCATCTTTTCTTAGACAGGTGTGAATATTTATAGAAAATACTTCCTGAATATATAGGGAAAAAAACCAGATAATGCAGCAGTAAAATTTAATGGGTCATTTTCCATTGTTCCTTATGGAGAAAGCCCACAGATTCTCATTTTAAGAGGTCTGTCACTATTTTAACTAATTAATTTAACTAATTATTTTAGCCTTCAGTAATTCTCATTTGTTAAATATATTAGGAAATTCCAGTCTGAAGATTTTAGAGGAACTATTCCATGCTTCCAGTTGCTTCACTTTTTTTTCTCTTCTTCTGGTCCTCTTCCTGATTGATGAGGGTTAAGGAGGGTTTTTTTCCCAGGGGTATACACATTCAGCCAAGTGAGGGTTTTTCCCAGAACTTTGTTTAGTACCACAGTTGAGTGCACTTACTCAAAAGGTCCCTGGTATGATCTTAGAATGGTAGAATAAAATTGATTAGTAAGATGCCTTGCCTGTGAAAGTATCAGCAAGAAACAAGTGGTAGACCAGAATTAATGTACAATTCCTTTGAAGGATTTCAAAAGTGAGGGCGGTGTTACAACGACCAACTTGGCATTACTTGTGTTACATAGGGCAGAGGAAGCTCTTTTCTGGCCACTGTTTGCCAGCAGGTCATATTCTGATAGGTTTTTCCTGAGACTACCTCGCTTGAGTCAAACAAAGACCTTCCGTGAGTGTTGGAGGAAGAAGGGGAGAAAAAACAAGTTTACTAATGACAGAACTGGTCTTATTTCTAGAACTGTTGGAGGATAAATTGTGCAGAGCTGTATTGCCATTGATAAAAAATGAGTAGTGGGTGTTTCATCGTTACTCTTTTGCCTTTTTCCAAATTAGCTTCATTTAGATGCAGTTCAGTGGACGATAACAGTTTATCAGTTTTACTACTGCCAAGCTCTGGCCTTCTTAATCTGCTCAGGGGCATGAGACTAAAAACCTATACATACCTGGGCTCATGTTGTGCCGTCTCTTACTTTGTTTGCTAATGCAAAAGGAAAACAGCTGTAGCTGGAACTTAAAAGGGAGCAGTGTACTTTTACTAATGTACCCCTTTCATCTCAGTGAAGTTGTGCATGTCATAGAAGGGAAGTCAGAAAACAGCCATTCCAATTTACTGGTTTTTCACCTGTCCCCTGGCATGGTTGAACCCCCTTTGCAATCTAAACCCCATGTAGTTACAGGTTTTGACTGTAAACTGCTGCTTAATACAGAAGCCCTTAGGAACACAGGACAAATTACTTTGAAAACTGAAATTACAGCTTTACTGATTTGGCTAGAGGAAATAAACATTTTGTGCTCTCTATATATAAACATTTGTTAACATTCAGCTGGATCTTTCAGGGTATGTATGTCTCAGGTATGGAAGTCTGAAGCTGGGTAATGGAAATTTGATAAAGGTGTAAGAAATGGTAGTTAATTTTTTCATGTTGTACTTCAGTATAACGTGTGATATTAGCACTGTCAGTGCTGCATCGGCAGCTGGAGGACAAATGGCTTTCATCACAGCATGCAACATGCAACTGGAACTATTAAGCCAAATTAATGAAACAACTGCAGCTCAAACTGGTACACTTTAACAGCAGGACTAAGTAAATTTGTGCTTGAGAGAACAGCAGGAATACCCATATTGGTAATTTGTGTGCTGTCTTGCTCTGGTCAAACAAAACAGGAAACATCCAAATAACGACAAGGTTGGGGGAGGCAAGCACTGATGTTCAAATCATGGTGCATTTTGTAACTACTGGGAAAAAAAAGCCTGGCCTGGTAGTGTGTTTGGAAATGGCCATGAGCGCTACACTTCATGTACTGGTCCATGACTTCTGGGAAAATGCAGGGTTCACCATGGGAGGGCAACATCTTCCCATCACTGCTGTAGCAGACAGCATCTGGATTTTTTAAAGCAAGCTGAGGCTGCCAGCAGGTCTTTGCCAGCATCGCTGTCATGGCACATGCATGTCATCAGCAAGACATGAATCTTTATGACTTCCCCTCAAGAGCTCAATTACTTGAGCTAATTTCATGACTAAGTTCCATTTGCTCTCTTACATCCAAGTTTTCACATCTTCCTGGGATGCTTAACCTGGCCCTGCCTGTATCTCGCACCTCTTCTAGCGCTGTTATCAGCTGCCTTGTCCCAGCCTCCTCTCATGCATTCCCAAGCCTGGGCTCCTTTCCTGTTCTGTTTTCACACCTCTGTGCTGACACACTTGTCTTTGCAGTGGCACAAGGCAAGGCTGGCAGGAGCACAATGCACAGCACACAGGCTCCTCTTGCTCCCTTCTGTTCTCACTCAGACTGCAGCAGCTGGAGGGCCATGCATTCCGGGCTGAGCTTTTGATTTCTGGTGCACCCCAGTCTGAGTGAATTTGTTTCAGGGTAAGCAGAGCTGTGAAGCACCTTTCTTGTTTCTCTACAGACACCTTTTGATACAAATGCATTCTTCCTCTGTTGGGGGAAAATCATTTCTGCATACTGCATGGGGAAAGATGCTTTATAATGTGAACAGTTCCCATCCCAATGACCTAATGTCACCAGTTTACGGGTAGGATCTTAAGTGGAGCAAGTCAAGCAGGTCTTGCTAATCCACAGGTCTGATACCTATATCCCTAATCTAATCTGAGTGGCTACAGAAACTATCTCGTCTGTATGTCCTTACGGAAAGTCTGTGCAGAAAAGGGGCACCATGGTAGCTGCTCTCCTCTGACAGGATGGCAGGACTGTCCCTTGCAGTATTAAACGTTCCTGTTACCTTGGCCATGAGGGTGTTTATTACACCCTCTGGACTCATCATCATCTGAGGAGCAACAATTCAGTTGGGAGGTTTGGGTCTGGGAGACTAGCCTTGTTTGTCCTCCCTACACAGAAGTACCTATCCATGTCATGTCTTGGAGGGTTTCCCAGGAACTCTCTGCCAGGGAGCATTTCTCACCATGTTAAAGAGCTAATTAAATGGACTGACAGCGTTTGCTTTATAAGCAACTCATATCTGTGACACAGAAGAGACCCTTCACAGAACTCAAATGACTATGGAGTAAAGGTGTAGTACATTCTCTATAAGACGTGGGCTCTATGATACCTGGTATATGTGCACTAGTACCCATGTTCCTTGTGAAATTCCTCCCTGAGCTATTTGGGATCAGTAGTTGTGGTGAGGCTCCTGGCTCACAGCAGCATAGGCACTGGAAAACAGAAGTCATTGTCATCTCTCTGGTGCCTGGGTGCTCACTGAGCACCATATGGGAAAATACTGGGTGCTCACTGAGCACCATATGGGAAAATACTGGTGGTGAGAGAGCTGGGGAGAAGATCTCCCTCTTCTGCTCAAGAGCTGCATTTAAGCTCAGCCCATACCTTTGTTCCTTGCCTGAACTGTCTCAGCTATGCATGTGCCTTGATGATACTGATGTTGGTTTGACATTCTGGCTTGTCCCTAGTCTTGCATTGTCAAGTTGGACTTGCCTGGTAATCTTGACTTTTCACTGACCCTGGTCACTGTGGCTGAACCTGCTCTGCTTTTTTTTGTTTGAGTACATTGAAGCCAAGGAGCTCTGGAAGAGAACAGTGGCCAGAAATTTTCTGGAAAGAGAAGAAGAATTCCAGAAGGCCATTGAAGGAGTCCTCACTCTTTGTCATGGGCAGCTCTCCTGTAGTGTACAAGCAAGAAGGTCTGTTCAAGCAAAACTAGAGTGAGCAAAGGAAAGATGGGAAACCTCAAGGAAATCAGCACAGTCTGATAACTTTATCACAGGGAATGGTGGGCACTTGGAACTTTAGTAAGGATGTAAAGAAATACATTAGAATTAGAAAAATAGATTACTCAGTATGAGTAATGCTATCATGGACTGCTGAAGACATCAGCTCTGAGGTACTAGGTATTAGCAGAAGCTCTCTCTCCCTCCCAGAAAAGTCAAGCAGCTGAGTAACACAGGATATTAAGCACTTGGTGTGTATTCTAATTCTTTTTGTTTGAAGTAGGGCCCATAATGGTTACAGTGGTTTTGGCAACAAGATAATGACTTCTTCAGTATCATCTTCAAAGTATTCCAATGCAGGGGATAAAGAGGGAGCAGCCATGAAGAACTTCCTCCTCTGCATGAATGGGCTGTGCTGCCAAGGATGATATATTCCCTTCCCTGGACTGCATTATGTAGTGTTATTCTCAAATCCATAGGGGAGGAAAAAAATCTATTAAGGACACTTAAATTCTCCACCTATCTGCAGACTTACTCCTAAGTCAAAATCTGCTGAAAGTGGGGAATTTTCTTTCAGGGATTGTGACTGTATGCTTGCCCTATTCTTTTAACTATTTTTTTAAGAGACAGGATATTGGATTAGGTTAAACCATTGGTCTAATGTGGAAGTGTAACTATGTTGAGACAAGCTCTTCAAGCTTTGTGCTATACAAAGAGCAAGGAGTAACTAACACTGGTGAACTGGAAGATTGTTTCTGATTCTCACAAGGCAGTTGTCAAAATTTTGAAACTCTCTAAGACTTTTAAAGAGGTATATCTATGACTTTTAGATGTACCTCTTTTCCTGGAACATAGTCCAGAGTTACAGGAAGAATACATTCTGCCCATAGCCTAATTTCTATGAGAAAACAATTAATTTTTATACTTGGGTCAATCTTGTAGAAGTTCAATAACAAAAAACTTTAACTCATTAAAATGTACAAAAATGCCACTGAAGCAGCATTGCTTTCTCTCTTTAAATATTTTGATTAGTTGGATATTAAATAAACGGTCTTGAAAAGATTTCCTTGAATTCACATTTAATTTGAAATTATTTGGTTTTAAAAGAAAAATAAATATAACTCAAATATTTAAAAATCTGGCTTGAATTTAAAGATTATGTGATTTTTGATGCAGTATGGTGTCTTTTTATACCATGTAAAGAAAATCGTCTGTTTCTCTAAAACTCATAAGTAACCAAGCTGATTCCTAAAAAATGTCATTTATCTTTTCACTCCAGATCATGAGGGAGTGGTTTCCCTGCTGGCACAAACAGAGCCCATGTACACAGGGAACTGTCTAGTGTCACCTCAGCTGCTCTGATCTCAGGGCATCAGGGTCTCACACGGTCTCAGTTTCAAGATTTGATTTATGTGCCTTATAGCACCTAGTTCTCAGAGTATCATTAAAAAACTGGCCAATATTAAAATTGCTGAGTTCCCACTCTCTGAACTGTCTCATAGCGAAATTCTGTACCAGCTGCTCATACTCATCACTCATTGAACGTCCTCATCACCCAGCTCACAAGTGAGAAGTCCTCTGCAATCTCCTGACCATTCCACGCCATGTGCACCACTGACTCCCCAGCTGCCTGCTGCCAGGTGTGTGTACCCAAAACCCACTGGCAGGAGCTGATGGTCCCCACCCTCAGCTGGGTTTTCCAATTTAAATAACATTTCTCCAAGGACCCTTGAACCATATCTTGATGTGCTCTCCCCCAGCACAGATTCTCCCTGCTCTTTGCTGCTCTCTGAATGTGAGTCTTGCTCTGAGCTGACGTTAGCTGGTTTCTGTTTTCCACATCCAGCTACTGTGCTGGCTGGCATTTTGCAAGAGTCTTGACTAGGCAGTTAGATATGAGGTCTTCTCATTAATGCGTCTGCTGTAATTGGAAGAAGGCCAAAGGCAAGTTTCCAGCACTGCCTTTGATTTAAGGGCAGCACTAATAGTTAAGGTTAAGTGAGTGCAAGTGCTAGTGACTGGGAGTGAACACAGAGGGACAGAAGGTGATGTACAATGAGCAGGGTGGATGAAGGAGTGACTGAAATGACTGGAATCCACTTAGAAAACCCTTAGCTGAGTAACTTCAACACAAGGTTGCAATGGTACGTCCTCTTAACATTCACTATGCTGCCTTACACTTCAGCTGCGCTGACTCACTCCTAAGGAAAGCTACTGCTACAAATCCCATGGGATCTCCATTTCTGACTCCCCAAGATCTGGGTCAAGGTCTCTGTCTTGCTATTTCATGCAGGGATCATGCAAGTGCCCAGAAGATGGGTGGGCCATCACAGCCTTGCCTTCTTTTCCTTGAGAAAGAAAGTTTGCAGCAATTTCTTCTCTTTTGCTGATCAGAAAGTATGTAATCTCCAGCTCCTTATTTTTTAGGAAGAGCAGAGAACAGAGGATGTATCTATTCCAAAACTAAGCAGTAAATATTAATGTGTTTTGAGTAGAAGTGCAGAAGTTAACAGGGACAACAAAGTTCAGAGGCTGTCACAGTGATTTCACTCCTTAGCTTAAACTAAGTATGAGAGAAGATGAAACTCAGTTCTGGAGGGAGCACTTTAGAGCTGGTGGAAAACAGGTCATGTTACTAAGTCCCAGGCAAATCTGGATTCCTGAGGCAGGAGTTATAGTGGGTATGGTGTTTGAATCCTTGGCATGCTCCCAGTGCTGGAAGCTTCAGCTACTGCAATGCAGCAGTGTGAGCATCCAAGGCACTGAGATGTGGCAGTGAGAATTCCTGTAGTGAAACACTCCCTTTAAGGTAATGCAAAAAGCAGATCATACCTTGCGCCGAGAAATTACTCTGCAAATAAGGCAGAATGGGGACAGGACCACACACCATCGGTAGTTGGTGTGGGAGTATAAATATTTCTTGCAGATCTGAGCTGTAGTCTCTGCTCCAGGTCATTAAAAGAAGTCAGGCCAGCTCGTATGAGGGTTTAAGTAGTGCCACAAATGAGATAGCAGAGGTCTTGTTGAGCACACAGGGGTAATTCAGTGGATCTGGTGTCCTGATTGTCCATGTCAGAGACCTGGTCCTGTTAGCTTCTTCTCTGTGTGCCAGGATTTCTGTAAAGTCAGGACTGAGTGACCAGTAACAGTGCACACCCAGGCTCTGCTCCATCAGGGAAGAAGTATATAGAAAGGGTGTGCAGGAAACCATTTACACATTTACCCAGTTTACATGCTACCACAGTTTAGAAGTTTTAAGAGCTACCAACTCCTAATCTAATGCTGAATTTATCTAGTGTTCAATTTACTCACCTACAGTGAGTATTTTACATTTATCCTCTCTGCAAGGTAACATAACTAAACTTGGAGTAAAATTGTAGGTCTGAAAAGTAAGAAGGTTTGAGAAAGCTTTAAATCCTTTTCTCCGCAACTATTCACAGTTATTCCCTTATCACTAGCCTAGTGACAGCACTCTAAGGAAAGAAAATGTGTGAGTGTGAAGAAAATCCAATAAATTATTCTTCTCTGAGGTTGTGAAGTCTGTCTCAAGACATGTATTGCCTGATTTTCTGTTTTTAAATGCTTTCTTTCAGCTCCATGACACAGGCAAGAAATTGTCTGCTTTAGTGACTGCCCAGATATGACATCAGGTGTGCTGATGCTTGCCTGACAAGCTATACAGAAAGGTGAAATTTACTCCTCTAATCTAAGCAATATGTGTCTACATAAGTTCTTCCCTTGTCTGCAGACTGCCAGATAGTAGCCCTTGCCTCCTAATTGCAAGAAAATTATCTGTCAATGAAATGGTGACCAGATTTATCTCTGATGTAAATATATGTTCAAACACAAAGACAGTGAAGCTAAGGCTAGTTAGGGAGATTTGCAAAGCAACAGCTTTGTGAACAGCATGGAAATTTCTTCCAGTATCCCATGATACCCCAGAATAAAGGAAGGAGATGGAAAAAAGAGTGGAATGGCATCCAACTTAAAGTGAGCCAGCTTTGCAAATGCTCTGGTTTTGCTCTTGGTAAGGAAAGGTTCCTCTCCTCTACCAAAGTGTTTCTAATTTCTCTTTCCTTTTCTTTACCATCTAATTAGGATTACCTATGGAAAAAATTGCAGTATCCTATGCCATTTTCCTCAAACCTTAAGAAGAAGCTAAAAATTTAGAAGCAGGGATGCAAAATCCAGCCCAATCCACCTAAGCATTGGTCCTGACATGTTATTCTCCCCTGCACAACTCTAACATAAGGATGACACCCAGCCATCCTTTCCTTGCTAGCAAGATGAAAACAGTCCCAAGAACCACTAAAGAAAAACAACAAAATCTGGATCAGAGCTTGGCAAAATGAGTAGCCGCACCATAAACTGGAAACACAGGAAACAGGACCGGGGTCCATACAGATATTATTGCCCTTACTTTCCCTTACATGAGGTAAGAAGGGAATGTCTGGAAAGGAAAATGATCAGTCAGGGTCAGGACTTTTCAATTCTCTGCTAACTCTGGAAGAACAGTGATACGTCTAATGATTAATGAGACCTGAAGTCAGGACAACTAAAATATTTTTTCCCACCTTCTGGGTAACCCACATTGCAGGTCAAGACTTTGCTTTATATCCAAACTCCTTATCAGTGAGATTTCGACTCATTAAACCAAACAGATTGGTGGTGGTGGTGGTGGCAAACTACCTTCTTGAGGTGCCACCATTCCTTCCACCAGCACAGCTTGGCAGCCCCCACACACCACATGCCATAAACTCATCTCTCTCCTGTCACAGAAAGAAAGGACAGCAGCATCCTGTTACAGCCAGGTCTCTGCCAGCCCTATCCAATTCCTGACATGCCCTTGTGTAGCCAGAAGCCAGTGGGAGGGTGGCTGGCTGCTCAGGGGTAGGGCAGAATGGCCTATCATGGCTCCCACTTCATCCCCAGATTTCCATTATGGAGCAGTACAAAAGAGACCAATCAGTTCAGCAGTTCCTGGGGCAGCCCAGCAACAGTAAATTCAAACAGAGATTGGCAATGGATTCCTTCAAAGACATGCAGAGAATCACTAGGAGGTCCAGCTTCCCTCTGCACTCACCTCCCTCTGTGCTGGGAATAGAAGCCACCCAACTTGCCTGCTGAAGTCCCCTCCTACCCCATTACCAGCTGTACCCAAACAGCAGCTGCTCTTTGTGCAAGTGTCCTCTTATGTTTCCAGCTGAGGGATAAACAGTCCTGATGGGATAAAGGCACTGCAGCCTTCTCTGAAGTAGTCTGAGCAGTATCGATGTGAGAGAGGGGAACCTGAGGACACGAGTGCATGCTGCTTCTTGCTAAAATCCCCAGATCAGTGGTGCAAGGAGGTGAACTGATACAAATGAGTGGCACCTCTCCTAAATCAGTGAAAGGAGCCACTGACTTGTACAATGTGTTGCTTCTTGAGAATATAAAGTCTTCCAGAGCTCGGTATAAATGGATATTTCTTTTGCACCAGGATGGCCCCAGCAAAGAGAAAATGTGTTTGGGCAAGTGATAAAGAAACAGGGCTGAAAGAGTGAGAAAGACTGTAAAAAATACAAGAAAGGGAGAGAAAATAAATTGTACCACAGAAGGAAAATCCCTGAAAGTTCCTCAGAGCTGAAGGAGAAAAAGAGACCCTGGAAGCTTCCTATCTTGCAGTGTAAGAGGTGTAATTCCCCAGCAGCATGATTTTACCAAAGCCTCATATTCATGGAGCAGCTCTCACCACTCACCTGGGATAATCTTTACCTCTGAGGATAGCACAGCTATTCCTATCATGCCTCCGTGATACATGTGTAGCTGTATGCAACAATGCTGAGTCCTGGACTAGGACAGGCGTGTGTCTGGCTGTAGTTTGATCCATCATGTGTATCTGTATTGTAAAATTCCTGCACTTCATCTGTATTGTCCAGTTCAAAGCACAGAGGTTTATCATTTGCTCATCTTGTTCACTTCCAGGGCTTTGGACAGGTAAACAAATCCACACCTCAAGGAATGGACATGCAGGCAACAATGGGCTTATCAATCATAAAGGTATGACCAATTAAATGTGTTTTGGTTTCTTCCAAGAGGGGTCAGCAGCCAAATGTCATGAAGCAACTGCAGAAAGAGGTGCAGGGTAAAGCAGAGAGAGGATCTGTTGAAGGAATTGTCAGGAGTTGTCCTGTCCAGGAAGCCCTCAGGGAACACAATTGTGAGTTAGCTCTGCATTTGGCAATCTCTGTGAGATTTACTGTCCTGAAGAGGAAGATAAAATAATATCTCAAAGCAAATGTCAGCTGCAACAACTGTTAGTGACAGAAAAAGGAGATGTGAAAGCTGCCACTTTCTCTCTACCTGAATTTGGAAAAAGCGGGTTCAGCAGATGTCAACCAATGCCTGGACATTTTTGTCCTTGCTCTGTTTCCATTGCCCACTCCACCAGTGGAAGGGAAAACAGCCAGCTGTGCCAGGCACTGGGCAACACTGGGCTCAAGGACACAGGGCTGTTGAAGCAGTGATTTGAATCCTGCACCACCTCTAATCATGGCAACATGACTGCTTTCTTTGAAGCCAGCTCTGTATATCCAGAGGTCAGATACACACTTTAAAAAACTAGAGTTTTACTACTTAAGATAATTTTTCTCCTGAGCATCTCACTTAAATAAATCTATTCAGTCATGAATAATTTTTCCTGCTATCCCCTAAGAAATATGTCAGCAAAGTACAGGTGGACGTTGCACTCTGAGTTAGCACACCTGGTAGAAGGTGGCTACCAGGGAAGCTGGAGCCTTGTGTGAGTTTACCCTAAGACACAGGTGCCAGCCAGAGACACGAGTCCTTGGTGGGGGGCAGCTTGTAAACAGCAAAGAGAGTTAGAAGTGCAATTAGTCTATGTGACAGCCGTGACCTCCTTCTGTCACCACCCTGGGCCAGGCCAAATCCCCTTTCCTCCCTCTCTTGCACAAAGCTGAGCCAAGGCACAGGGCTTATGAACATGCCCAGCTGCCTGTCAGCCCAGGGGAAAGAAAACAAATGCACCACAGCAACAGGCAGACCTGTATATGGGCAAGCCCAGATTATTGGCTGGTGTGCCTGGCTGTCAGACCTCGGTGCATCCTAAGTAGGGAAGTCTAGGATGCTGGCTGATGCTGGCTATTAGGGGATTTAGTAGTGGTCACTTCTCTTCTTGTGGTCAGCAGCAACACAGCACAGCACAAGGGGAACTAAAATTACAGTATGGGTACAGCAAGATACTGTGCGAGCTACAGGATGTGAAAAACACCAAGGCAGTTCCTTTGATCTTCCTGTCTAAGGTATTTTGCTATGGTTTCTGCATCTCCATCCAGGGATGTAGCATAGAGATAAAAAAAGGCTAAAAGCTGAACCTCTATGTCAGGGACTAGGTATCTTGTGCTCCAGTCACTTTCAACCCTGCAACTCTTTGGCATGACAATGGCATTTTATGATTTTTCATGGCTTCACAGCTACAGGCAGATCTAGAAGACATCAGCTGGATTGGGCAGTTGTCACCAACATGCCCCTATATGAGTAAGCATGGAAGGCAACAAATTCTACCATTTTTATTCCTTAGTTACTTTTTTCTCCCATCCCTGTGCTCAGAAGGACAGCTGCTCAGAAAAGGGTCATATTTTATAGCTTTTACAAAGCTCTGTCCTGCTTTGTCTTTGAAGTGAAAGTCTAAACTCGAGAACAAGTGGTGTGGAAAGAGCTAGGTTCACACATCCTGCCCTATTCTGTCCTATCGTATTCCCTGGCCTGAGATGCTTTCCCCCACTCATTTTTGAAGTACTCAGTCCTTTTGCAGTCTCAAGCCCTGACATTTGCGAGCCAAGTGGGAAGGGTCACACAAGTGGTCAGTATGTGGTCCTGTTCAGGGAATGCTGGGGAATATCACCCTTCCTAAGAAACTGATTCAGTCACAGTGATGATACTTATGGGGGTTTAAGTGGGAACGGATGGAAGTAACATAGTGTTGGAGCTGACAAGGCAAAAGGAAAGCTATATGCAAGCTTCTAAAAAGTATTCCAGAAGCCTAACTGCTAAATCCCTGAAGGCTGGGTCCCTGCCTTTAGTCAGTGCTCCAGGTTCTAATAGAGTGTCTTTCATTATTCTTCCTGTAGAAAGAGAGATGGTATTGACTCCACTATGCAATTTGGTCTTACCCTGCCTTTATTTCCTGAGTCCAGCCAGCATCACAAAAGAATCTCTATGTTGAGGACACTGCTGACCTGTGTCAAAATAATAATATAAAATAATAAAGTCAAAAATAATTTGCCTAAAGGCTCTCTCTAACATTCAGTATTTTGATTTCCAGATGACTCATCTGGGGCACTGTTTAACCATTATCACAACTTGGGTCATCTCTTTCAAATCTGCCTGAATGTTCACATCTCTGTCTAGCAAAGAGCTTTCATTCTCACTTCTTCCTAACAACACTTCCTAACTGGGAGAAGAGTTACTATCAAGCTATCTGTTCAGTTAGCAGATCCAGGCTCAACCCATCACCCTTCTGCCTGCAGTGCTGGCCCATGCTTTTCCTACACTCTGCAGTCTCTGATGTGCACCACATTCCCCAGGCTGCTGCTGAGTGTAACTGTTGAGGAGCCATGTGGACTGCACAGCACAGAAGTGGAAACAGAATCCATAATGAGGTGCACAAGGGGATCCAGAAATACAGAGCATATATCCCACCAAAAGCCATGGGATCTATCCTCCCAGCCTGTGCATGCAGTGTGCTGCAGGCATCAGGGCACCAGGGCCTGGATTCACACTTCTTGGACCTGCAGTGAGAACCCACATAGTATGGTGAGCTCAGTAGTTACCCGATTTATCTCTTCATTCCATCCTAGAGAGGAGCGAAGTACTGCATTTTTCCCTCCTCTTCAGAGCCACCTGATGCCCCTTTTGGGAGGACACCAGATCCACCCCATGCCTACGTTAGCTGAAATGTTGCCCTTTACAGTGCTGGGCACCTGGCCAGCCCTCCTGCAGCCAGAGGCTGCGTGTGCAAAGGGCTGGCGTGTCTGCACACAGCTCCGTTCCATTCAGCCTCTCCCAACAGCTGCTCCGGGGGTGATGGGGCAACCAGATCCTTTTCCAAACCCCCTGGGGATAGTCTTTGCCAGGCCTGTTTATTATTGATTTAAGAAATCCAGCTGCAATTATGAACAAGCTACTGAGAAAAGAAGCCTGAGCTGGAGACTTGGCTCATGGCAAAACTTTTTTGCCACTGTGCTCTAATCTGTGCTTGCTTCATTGCAGCCCTGTCCCCATCACCACATGTATGATGCAGTCACTGGGCTGCTTTCATCAGTTCTCTATGCATCACACAACTTTCTGGTTGCAGAAACCCCTTCTACCAAAGTCTCAAGGCTCTGTCACAAAGGAGACAAAGAAAAAATCCTGGTCATTTCCACTTCTCACTGCCATTAGCCTGTCACATTGCCTTTGTCAGGCAGCACTGAATCCCTGATTCTCATAGGCATAATTGGCTCCTGCAAAAAAACAGCCTGATGGCATGGGGCAGCTTGATCTGTTTCCCCAAAGATGTCAGTGTTCCATCAGTTCAGGTTTACTTTAATTTGGAATAAATCCTAAAATCTTGCTAACCCTTTCTTGTCAAGATGGTTTTGCATTTGGCATGAAGATTTGCTGAGACCACACAGAGCAATTTCAAAGGAGAGACATTTGGGAGCCCTAAACATCCTTAGCTACAACACAGAGTGTCTTCAAAATAAAAAATGTTGTGGAATCATAGCATGGCTGATACCAGACAGGATGTATAAAGATTGCTTACATCAATATTCTTCTCAAAAGACAGACAGCTGCAGAAAGTTTACCAGAGCCTTGTCCAATCATCTTTTGAACATCTCCAAAGCCATAGACACACAGCCAATGTCACGAAGTTTGGCCACCATCACCATAAAGCCATTTTTCTTTGTTTAAAAAACAAACTATCCCCTCTCCCAATTTATATTTGTGCCTGGAAGTATAAAGAGGTATAAGACCTCCCTTTTCCTTTCCAGGCTGAACATTCCCCATTCTCTCAGCCTCTGCTCATATTATGGTTTCATTCAGTAGGCAAGAGCCTCACTACTGGAGTGCTTGACTTCTCCTGACTGCTTTTGGATTGTTCTCAAATTAAAATAAGTCATTAGTAGGTGGTATTTTCTTCTCAGTATTCTATACCAAATAGAATCAAATCACCATCCAGTCACCACTATTTTAGATAGTTTAGCTTGCTAGTTTCTTTAAGGCTTTCCTACAGCCTTAAACCATGGTCCCACCATGGTTTGTTTCTGAGCTGTCTCCAGTCTTCCAGTTTGTCTGTAATTGTGGTGACATTCCCAAGATTTCCCCATGAGGCATCAAATACTGATCACTCATTCCTTCTTCCCACACTCATATTCAGGGCAACAGGAATCTTGTTAGCTGTGTTTGCTGAAGAGTTGATCATTCCTACTCTCTGTCCCTCTTTAGCCATGCAAGGAGCCCATTTGCCTTTTTTAACAGGACAACACAATAAGAACTCATGTAATCTTGAGTATCCTCTGTGACTTGGCAAGTTTTTTGAGTTGCATTTGCAAGGATGGCTTTTATTCCTGTGTGTTCCTACCTAATCATGTTTCTCCTGCCTGTAAGAAAATGTATTGTTTGAATATACTTAATCAGGTTATCCAGATCTCTTTGAGTAGCCTGTTCCTCTTGCTATCACCCTATTTATGCTTGTGTCATCTGTAGGGTTTTACCTGCTTTGCATTTTCCTTAAAATTGTGGTTGGAAATGTTAATCAGTTTTCATTTAACAACTGATCCTTGCAGAAAGCAAACAAAATAGAGCATTCCAAGCAGACAACTATTTCTTCTGCCTATTGAAACTTCTTGATCCACTTAATCTACATTTTATGGACTTTGCATACTGCATCTTCTGAATCAATGCAACATACCATAATTCTCTTTTTATCAATAGGTTATGCTTTACAAAATCTCTGTACCATAACACTATGAATTTACTGCATCAAACATGACTTTATTATAAAATTGAATGTCTCATTCCAAAAAGCCACATTCCTGTTCTGTAATTCTCCATTAGCAAGAATCTTTAACAAATTTTCCATTATTTTTCACTGGATAGTTGCCAGCTGGCCTTTAGATCCATTGGTCTTAAGGCTTCTCCACTTTAAATACAGGAACTCTGTTGGCACCTTAACATTCCTCTGCTACTTCTACAGTAATTAAGGAGTAATTAAAGCCAAATCTCAGCAGGCTGGAATTGAGCAGCATTTATTATGATTTCAAGTAAGGTTCTAAGAGATGGAAGTAAGCAGAAGAAAACTGTATATTGGACAGTGTAAGCACAATGACATTTGATAAGGCTGGGGAGTTGGAAGGAAGACTCCAGGCGTAAGTGATGTAGGGAGCAGGAACAGCACGAAATAGTACAGAGCTGATATTGCTGAGAGAGGAGTGAACAAAAGGTGTTTACCAGGCGATGGGTAGTGTTAGTAGAGAAGTTAAGCAATGCTAAAATGCCAGTGGGTGAAAAGAAGCTGGAAAAAAGAGAGCTGGAGGTCGGGGAAGCATAGAAGAAAGAATATGTGCAGGAAAGGGTCTGACATGAAAAAAAAGATAAATGCTAGAAAGTATAGTGGTGGGACACTGCATTTTTAGAAGTTATAAAGCCCCTGAAAGTGGAAAATGAGCTGTGAATGTTTCCAGCACAAGACCAGCTTAAGTGCAGGAAGTGATTATTACCAACGGCAAAAACCTGGAGATTGAAAAGAGGTAAAAAAGTAAAAAGGGCTACTAACCCCTAATTCCCTCTTTGCTACTCCTTTTCAGGATTAAAATGTACACCTAGGAGGACACTGGGGCATTAGGAGAGGTGTATCTCTAGGGAAGGGTTAAAGAAGTAATAGGAAAGGGGAAAAGGAAGGTCTTTTAGAGGTGTAACCAGACATCTAAAAAAGCACAAAGGACATTGCCTTAGGACCTGAAGGTCCTGTAGAGGGAAGAGATGTTTGGGCTGGCAAGAGATAACCTCAACACCACACCAATTCCCCAGCCATCATCCATGGCCATATGCTGGGGTCTCCCCAGCCCCTCCACCCCACCCCCCAGGGATCCTGGTGCAGGCACAGGCAGCATTCAGAGATGGCCCCTGCCTTGGACAGCTTCTCCTGAGACAGCTGCAAGTTCTGACATGCTCCCTGCTTTCTAACAGCAAGTGGGTCCCAACAGGCATTTATTATGAGGGAAAATAAGCTACATACAGAAACACAAAAGTACATATTTTGCTCTATCTTAAGACACAGCAGGTGCTGCAGCTAGATACTCCCTGGAGTTCCTGTGGCTAGAAACAAGTGGACACTTCACACACAGTCATTTCCAAGGGAAAGATGTTTTCAAGCCACACGGAGGTGGCACTGGGCAGCACTGACTCATGGGCTGAGGACCATCAGCTGGGGAAGAAGCTTGACTGTGGCAGCAGGGACAGTGCAGCAGAGAAGTTGATCTCTGGGTCACCATGGTCTCTCACACCCAAGCCACCACGGTGGCCAAACTCTGAAGCTCCTTGCAGGCTGAGACCCTCCTTCCCTCCTGTCATGGGGAGCAGGCTCTAGGACTTCACGGCAGCCTCCTCACTGCGCCCTTCCTGCAGCCGCCAAGGGCAGTCGACGTAGCGCAGCACCCCGCTGACAGGGCCACGCTTGGTGGGATCTAGAGCCAGCAGGCTCCGCAGCATCCCGGCAGCCTCGGCTGTCAGGCGCTTCCAGTGCCGGGGCACGTCCTTTTCTAGGCCTGTCTCCTGCCACTGCATGAAGTCCTCAAAGAAAGGGTCCTCTGGCAGGCTCTGCTCCCAGGGGAAGTAGCCCGTCAGCAGGCAGAAAAGCAGCACCCCGAAGGCCCAGGCATCCATGCTGCTGTCGATGGGCACCCCCTGGGCATCAGCAGTGTTGCTCAGCTCGGGGGCAGTGTAGGGAATTACCCCAGCCACCAGCTTGAGCTTGGTACCCTTGGGACGCGTGAGCCCGAAGTCTGTGAGTTTGACGAGCCGGCAGTCGGGGTCAAAAAGCAGCACATTCTCAGGCTTGATGTCACGGTACACCAGCCCCCGGCTGTGGATGAACTCCAGTGCACTCACGAGCTGTCTGGCACACTGCTTTGCGGCCGGCTCAGGGATCCCATCCTGCACAGGGAGAGAGATGGGGGGATGGCATGTGGGCACCTCGGCAGCCCTGCCAGCTGGGCTATCACCAGAATGCTCCACGCTGGGAAAGAATGTCACATTCCTCACCCTGCCAGCCCAAGGCTGCTTCGGTGCTGCAGACCCCAGATGGACCCACAGCCCATTGCCTTTATCTCCCTCCCTCTGTCCCAGCTTTGGAAGGGCCAAATGCTACAGCCCAGCCCCCAAGGCCTTGTAACAACACTCACGCGGGGTTTGATGATGGAGATGAGGTCTTTGTGCAGCGCTGGTTCATAGAGGAAACCATAGTACTGGCTGGACTCAATGGCAATTCCAAACATGCCGATGATGGCAGGGTGGGTGGCAAGAGACAGTGCTACACAATACTCATACAGGAAGGTGTGCAGCTTGGTACTGGCTTTGGGTAGCAGCTTGAGAGCCATAGGAGTCCCTAGGGATGGGAAGAGTAAGACTTCTCTGGAATTCACACACCAAGACAGGACAGAGCAGCCACAGATGTGGGCAGTCACAGACATGGAGAGGTCTCTAGTTCAAAGTTTGTCCTGTGGACACCAGGTCTGGGAACAGGCACTGCCAGGGGTGTGAATTTTGAGCTCTGGGCTTGCACAAGAGCCCTGGGCAGAGTAGAGACATTCAGGACATGTGGGCTCATCAGTCTTGAGCTGGGAAGAGCAGTGTCAGGGGCCAACGCAGGACCTTCATTCACACTCTGCCCATGGGCCTTAGGGCACCACTTCAGCTCAGGACTGCTTTCCATTTATATCACATCCATGCTGGTGCCTATCTGTGAACTCTCTTGATCCTGACTTATGGATTAATTTCCCAGCTTGTCCTTGGACCTGTCTCATCACTATAATCTTGCCAGATGTTCTGGGCTGCCCCCTGGCATCACCTGGTCTATGGCTGGATGTAATGGGAAGGTTCCTGGCTGAGGAAGTCCACATCCTGCCGGTCTCCCTGGGAATCCTCCCTGCCATGCCTGGTGCCTGGCCCCGAGGTACCACCAGCCCGCCCCATGCCCCATGCCCTGGTGAGCGCAGAGGAGACAAAGCACAGTAGTTCACAGGGCACAGTCAGTTCCTTACCTCTCTGCCTGTGGGTCACCAGCATCACATGGCCATATTTGCCCCTGCCCAGCTCCCGAATAACCTCATAGTGCTCCGCCACCTCAGCATGCACCAGGCTCTGAGCAGTGATCTCCAGGAGCTCCTCTAGCCTGGCTGGTGCTGCTTTCTCTGGCACTGCTGCAGTCACAGCTGAGCTCTCGGCCATTGCTGAGTGCTGCAGAAACACCACAGCCAGAGTCAGGAACATCACAGCACACACAGAGAAAGCCAGATCACACATGCAACACAAACCATGCCACGGCAGGGCATATTTCTGCCACTTGGGAGCCAGAGCACTCTTGCTGCTGTGCTAGAGTTGAATTTTCACTTTTATACAGCACATCTCTGCTCATCATAGAAAAGGTCTCTCCTCCAGCCTTCTAATCCTTTTGCCTAATATTAGACAACAGGCAAAACATTATCAGAGTCCCGGATTTTCAAGTGTGACCCAGTCACCCTCCCCCTCGCTCTCCTTTGCCTACTGCAGCAAGACCTCATCTCCCTACTCGGAATTCCACCTCTACTGCTTACTGGAGAAAGTCCTTGAGGTAGCACATGAGACAGATCTGTCCCTTAGGCAGAGGCACAGCTAGCATGTGACAAAAGGCAGAGTGCCCTGAGTAAACCAAAGGGAGCTCAGTACCTCACATGCCTGATGACATTTCTGACCAGAAGTCATGCATCTGTGCAGCCAAGTAACTTACACAGGAAGTAACCTAGGACATCAATGGCATTTTGAGCTATAGCCAGCTGCTTCAGACTCATTTCAGAGAAGTGTTTTGCACTTTTCCCAGCCAGCTACAAGACAGCATTTTAAGGCCTCTGTGGCAGCATTCTGTCCTACCTCCTTGTGCTCTGCACTTTGGGCTTGGGAGTTCTTCCTGGCCTTGGAGCAAGGTGACAGAACCAGAGTTACAGGATGGTATATGCCAGAAGGTACTTCTGGAGACCACTTACTGCAACATCCTGCTCAGAGGAGGGTTAACTAGAGCAGGTTGTCCAATGCCCAACCCAGTTTTATATAGCTAGAAGGATGGAGATTCCACAGCTGTTGTGAGTGACCTCATCCAGTGTTCAATCACTTTTGTGGTAAGAAAGATTTTAACATGAGCTTAAATAGAAATTCTGTTTCAGGCCCATTGTCTCTTGTTCTGTCATTCAGTATCCTCTGATGCTGTGATACACCTGGTTGTGTACTTCTGCAGGTCATTCATATGCATCGATCAGATGATCCCCTCAAACCTTCTCTTCTTGAGGCTGACCAAGTCCCAGCTCTGTTAGCCTCTCTTCGTATGAGAGGTACTCCCATGTCTTAACTATCTTCACAGTCTGGATTTGTTCCAATATGTTCACATCTTCTGCAAAGGAACCCCACTACTGCTAAATCCAGTCATTCTTCAAAACAAAGAAACTTGGAAAAAATTAATTATTTAAACCTGGGAAATCTACAACAAGGCTGGATTTCTACAGGAGCCTTCCTCTCCTCTCCTCTCCTTTCTAAATCTTATCCAATTCAGAAGTGCCAAGTAATTGGCCCTACTCTTCTGCAAAGGCTTTTGCTTGGTACAAGAGTCACCAGCAGAGTGAAATTTAGAACAGTCCAGAGAGAGTATAACAATGCACAAATGCTTGCATGAGAGGGGGTAAATGGAAGGTTGGGGAGAGCTCCCAGGGAAAAAGGGTCTGGAAAGCATTTTAGAGATTTTGCTTTGAAGTCTTCCTGTTTGCTGCCCAGTCAAATGGGTTTGTGAAATTCCAAACAGCAAGAGTATCTCAGAACCCACAAATTGACCTGCCCTGCCAAACTGGTGCTTTCACATTTAGCTGTTAAAGAGAGAAAAATTTAGGTGGAATGGATTAAAAACCTAAAATGTAATAGACCTGGGTAGTAGAGACCTCCCTTTGATATTAGATAAGGTAAAGCTACATTAAATAGTGGAGTGGAAGCATAGGAGAAATGTCTGCTTGACATTTGAAGAACTCATTATACCAATATTTGTGAAAAAATTTTTTTTTTCCTGCAAGACAATGTTTCTCCTTTATCAAATTCATGGTCACATACAAGTTCTTGACAGATAATTGTTCACAATCTTCTTAGATAACTAAAATTCTCAAACCTGAGTTAGGCAACATTTCTTCCCTTGTATGCTGGCCACTTGTTACTGCAATTTAGCCCAAAGGTTAAAAATCTTGTCACTTCATCAACTTTAAGTAATATTCAGAAGTTATATACTTTTCAAGTATCTACTAATTGATATGTTTTATTTGCACTGAATTATTTACAACATGGTTCATCCATTTGATATGATTCATTACTTGTCTACTATTTACTATGCCAAAACTTGCTTTTGTGAGTGGCAGGATATATTTCTCTTTATGTTCTTGGTTCTCAAATCTCTTTAGGGAGTCAAATTTCAGTTCACAAGCTTTAATAATTAAAAAAACCCCAGAACAACACAAATCCCAAAAATTCTTGTATCCTTCCACTCCACAGTTCAAGTCAACTGCAACCTAGGTGGAACAAATCTGTATTTCCATCCATGTCTCCACTGGCATGGGAGGGAAAATGGTCCAAGTTCAGAGTAGAGCAATAAAGTGAATGAGCCAGCTTGGAAGAACAGATCATCCAGAGGATATGGGCAGAGTTTCTCGAGGGCCTGTGACCTGTGGGTCTGATCAGGGCTCCTTATGAAGGAAGCCCCAGCTGCAGTTACACCAGAACAGTTTGCAGGCTTTGGCCCTTGCTGCCCTTGGAGTCATTAATTACAACACAAAGTTCACACTTGAGAAAATAGCTGGCATTGTCAGGTCTTTCTTTGACATTCCACTGTGATAAGCTAGGAAGGTAAGTGAGGATCAAATTTGGGTCACTGCTGAGTAGAGTGTGCCTGGGTGCTCTGCACCTACTTCTAATACCTTCTAAAGTGTCATTTTCCCTTTGGAGATTGACAAGCACTGAAGAAGAGGTCACCACAGCCCTGGCCAGGATGCATTCACCCTTTGGCTGTGCTGTATTGAAGGCAGTAGGCAGAGTCCTGTTCAAAACTGTTCTTTCCTCCACTATCCTTTTCGTGCTTCATCCCTGCTAGAGGTCTTCAGGTAGCTGACTGAGAAACTAATTCCTCAAAAGAATCTCTAATTACAGCAGCAAAAAGCTCACATCATTTACACCATCATGAGATACTTCTGAACCACCTGAGAAGCTGAGGGTGATCTAGCATATGGAGATACAATGTCTTAGTCCAGGTAATGTTATTCTGGTTCTTCAACCAAAATAATTAACATATTTAGTGCAGAAAAGCACTTCATTCATGTCAAAAGTCAAAGACAGCGTGATCTCTGTATAACAGAGACTGTGCTATGATGACAGAAGCACAGAGATGTTTAGATTGGAAGGGACCTCTTGAGAACATCTAATCCAATTTTCCTGCTCAAACTGCAGCAACTGAAGCAGGTTGTCTAGGAAGGTGTTCAACCAGGTCTTCAATATCTCCATAGATGGAGACTCCCATCAGTGATCGCTGCTTAGAAGAGTCTGGCTCCCTTTTCTTCATTACCTCTCATCAGATATTTATATACCCCAATAGAATCCCCTCTGAGCCTTCTCTTTTTCCAGCTGAAGAGTTTCAGCTGTTTCAGCCTCTTCTCATATCAAAGATACTCTATTAAAAATGGCCTTGAGCATATGGCATGTGAGGTCCACTTTCTCGTCTGACCTTCTACAAGGCCTTAACACAAACCAAATAACAAATAGCATCTGGGACATCTCTTTCAAAAAGTTATTCAGGCTTGATCCAAAGACAATTAGTCAATTATAAATGCCTCCATGAACATTCTTGCTGTTAGGTATTCATATGATAACCCAATCTGAATTTACTTAAACTGCTGCTGAAGTTTCTCAAATAGAGAAAAGAGGTTTCTAATACCTGTTAAATTTCTACAGACTCTTGCAGGGTTTATATGCACTGTGGTCAGAGATACAACCACAGGCTATGACAACATATTTTCAATTAATTAGGTTGAGTAAGACTATCAGACTGAAGCTCAGGCTATGCATTTAACTGATGCTTTACTTAGGCTTCACAAAGCACCTGTCACACTGTGCTTCTGTAGTGCTCACATCAGTTAGTTGAAAAACAGATGTGATGCTGCCACATCTGGTCACATTTTGAATTTGGAATAAGTAGCTCTGTGCTCTCTGATCCAGACAATTTTCTTCTTACTGGTTCAATTGCTTTAAATAACTTTCTGTCTAATTGTCAAGCCAAGCTCTCAGATTGTCCAGCCTGCTTGTCCAGCTCTCAGAATCTGTTTCATGGCTCTTTTCTAAAACCTCATTATTTTTCTCCTCCCATCCCTCATGTTAAAACCCCAACTGTCTTGAGGGGAATGCCTCTTGTCACACGTTCAGCTAGAGCTCCCTCCTGCTTCATGCTGTGGGCTCAAGATCTCTTTATGCAGGAATGACACACAGATGACTGCACTATCTTATACATCCATTATGAGTCCAGAGTTTTTCCAAATTACTGGGGAGTGTTGGGAAAAAAAAATCACTTCCTCTTCATGTCCCTTAATGCCTACCTGGTTTCTACCTGGTAGATATATTTTTTAACTGTGTTTAGTAAACCACATCTTGCTCAAATGGATTTAGTGTATCAAGTAATTCAGATCACTTCATTCAGCTGTTATCACACTTCTGCTTAAGGGCTGTGTAAGGACCTCACTGCTGGCACTTCCCACCAACCTCTAAATTGTTGGTTTGAAGCAATTCTCATCCTGGTATTGGTTCATATAGCATCTGCCAGAAATGTCCCATTCACTGGTCGTTTCCTGAAAGTTATCTGTACAAATTCATCCTGGCATGGGTCTAAACCAGGAAGCCACACATTTCTAATTAATTTTTAGAAGCCCAGTATATAGTGGAAAATACCATATTATACTGTTATTCTCACTTTACACGACTAATTTTTTTTCAAGCCTAATTCCTTTGTCAATGATCCAGATGAAAACACTGAAATCATCCAGAAAATGTTTGCAAATGGCACAAAAAGGGTTGGGTAGACAATGTGCTGCTTGGTAAAACTAGTGCATAGTGCATGCACATACACACACATAAAAGTGTTACAAATGACCAAAGAAGTCAGGATTTTAGTCTGGCAGTGAATGGGTGATAAGAAAAGGAAAAAAATTTTAAAAGAAGAAAAGTCATATTAATCAGACACATCTAGGTTCATGCTGCTTAATGGGCAATATGTAAATCCAGAAATGCAGATTTGGTATAGCCTCACTACCTTTGCAGGCCTTAAGACATTGGATGATTCAGAATTGCAGTAGAAATAATCTGCAGTGATAGACATACACATCTTAATGTTACAGACACAAGTCTAAGAGCGTAACAGAACAACAGTAACTGATGTTACAGATTCTTCTTTGGCATTCACTCTGCTAAAGAGAATGCCTGAAAATAATCAGATGCAGGAAACATCAGCAGTGAGAGGTAAATTAACATTTTCCAGATGCTAAATTAAGTAAGCATCATTGTAAACAAAATAAAACAAACAAACAAAAAAAATCTTTTAAAAAATAAAGACAGCTGTTCAGTTTCACGTAGGCTGAGATGATTGTAATAAAAGAAGAGATCTGTTCTGAGGCAATGTGCCTCTTACAGTGAACTCCAGTTTCTGCAGAGGTTCCTACATACAGATGCCATGAGACAGTCTGAAATTTAATCTCCGAAAATCAGCTGAGTTAGGGAAGCTGTATTTCTGAAGGGCTGGCCACCTGTTAACAGCTTCTGCACTACAATTGAGAATATCACACACCAGTGGAATTTGTGTTTTTATAATAAATTTATTTTTTCCGTTTGCTCTGCTTTGTATTCTTCTTTATCTACTTTTTCACAATGTTTCTTGAAATGTAAAAAATATATTCATACGAAGAAAGCACGTGTAAATTTCCTTAACTGTTCTGGAGGTTGATAGATCAACAGAACTAATTGTTGGATGTTTTCTATCTTTTTGATGATATTAGTAAGCCCACAGTTCAGCAAGCTACCTCTGGTGTCCCCAGTTTGATAAAAATAGGATAAGAGAAAGTCGTGAAAATGGCAAGAGGGCTGAAAACTACAGAGGAAACTTCCAGAGGAGCTGGCTTTATAGCTTATCACACAGATAGTGAAGAAGTTACTCTATCATCTGTATACACCTTTCTGAGTACTGGAATTTCACTAGAAAGGGCTCTCCCAGTTAGGTAAAAGCATTATAATAAAACCCATAGGTGAAGCTGAAGTGAGGCCATTTTAGACCTCCGCTGCGGTCCAGATGCTGCGAAGAAGGATATTTGCCCCTAAAAATTTCATCAAACATCATGGGAAAATATCCTCCCAGCTTCGTAACTTTTGGTTCAAGAACGGCATCCTTTTCTTTCCCTAAAAGGTCCACTCTGGTGCAAACCACGTACAATATGGCAAGGGATAAGAACAGATTATCGCAATGTTTGCTTGTGGCCTTATTGCTGGGAGATTTATGAGCTTCTTTCTAAAACTGGTCAGTGCTTAATCTCGCTGCAGAGAATGGCATGACTGTGCCGGCAGCACAGAACTGTCTATTGCTGTTCTGGGCAGAGACACCCAGCAGCCTCCCCGGAGAGCCCCGTAAGCCTCTCCGAGCACACCACAGCCTCCGCTCAGCAGCCTCCTCGGACAGAAACCGGCAGCAATTTCCCTGGGACCACTCACATCACACCTTTCTCCCAGCCAAACCCCCAGGACCGCAGCACCATCCCACCGGACACAAGTGGACGCAAAGGACCTTCCAGGGCAAAGCCACCACCGAGCTCTCCATCAACCCGCTGGGGGAAGCGGGTGCGCTCCCGGCACACCACGCCCGAGTCCCCAAAACCAGTTTGAGAGGGGTGGGTGCCCTTTCACATGCCTTGTCCAGTGTCTTTCATCCTGCCACCGCTGTTACTTCCCTTCCCACTCTCCTCTCCGCCTGTACTAAGCCTCTCACCTTCTCCAGCAGCGCAGGACAGCCGGCCAGCCGCCACTGCCTCGCTCCCCTCGCCGCAGCCGCCGGGCTCAGCCTGCGCCAGCAGCCGGAGGGGGCTGCGGGGCGCTACGGGCTCAGCGTGACGCCCCGCCCCGTCCCCATGGCTCTGGGCCGGGGGGCACACTGCCTCCCTGCTGAAGGTGACCTCCAGGAGGCAAGGAAAGAGGGGAAAAGGGGCGAGGAAAGGACTATCCATCTACCTTGTTAATGGAGGGGGATGTGTTTCAGGAGTCAGGGTGGGATTGTTTCTGCTCTAGCCGTAGCATTATAAACCCCCAGGGAGCCACTGGCGGACCCACCTCGTTCAGCCTTTTGCTCCAGCTTGGGCTCTCGTTACAGCTGAAGGAGCAAAGCAGCTTCCTGGGCTGGAACAAGGTCCCTGCTCCAGGGCTGTGCCAAATAGGAGGCCGTTCCTGATGGCAGGGATCAGAACAACCATGGGCTGCCAGTGCTTGTCCTTGGCAACCAAAGGTGCCTGTGCCAGTGAGCATCAGAGACCAGGCACAAACCATGGCTGGCTCAAGGAACCCTCTTGGGGCACAAACCATGGCTGGCTCAAGGATCCCTCTTGGGGCAGAAACCATGGCTGGCTCAAGGAACCCTCTTGGGGCAGAAACCATGGCCTGAGCTTCTGGATAAGAGGTGGGGAGTTTTGCTGATGACCTAAAGGTCTTGTGCCATTCAAGGCTGTGCCTTACACCCATTCTGGAAGGTGTGACTTGGAACAGCCTTCAACGTGCAAAGTCCCTATGGGCAGGAACATTACACTAGGAGTGATGTGAGTGTATCAAAGAAACCTGTCTAAGATCCAAGAACTCAGCACTGGGATAAATGGTGTCGTGTAACCTCTGCTCTACAGGAACAGGGACCCTGTAAAATCTAGTCTTCTGGTGGAAAATGTGAGACTGTTGCCTCTAATTGAGAGACAAGTCAGAACTGAAAACGTCCCTGGGGACTTGCTATAATTTACAGTAACAGTACAATGCTGGGAAAGCAGCCCAGGCTCCCTGACTCCCCAGTCCCTCTCTCTCCTTCTCTCCAATCACTATCTTATACATGCTTCCAGATATAGGAACAAAATACAGTAGTCTTCCTTATTTTCCATTTAAGTTTTTGAGAGACAGAATCCCTGCATTATCCATTCCTATGGAGAGGGGCACCTGCTGAGTGGCTTGGTTTAGAGAAGAGACCTCTTCCACAGCCTTACCTGGAGTGCACTGATGAGTAGCAATTTCACTGAGGGCTTGCTCCTGATCTGCCATTCATCTGATGCTACATCTGCAGGGCTTGTCCTGCATTCCTCATTAACAGGGAATATGTCACGTACTGTGTATCACATGTGTGTTTGAGAATCCCTGACCTCCCCTCCCTGAGCACTGGGCATAGGACAGCTGTTGGAGGCCCTAGAGCTGCTGCACTACTAATGAAGTTCACATTAGTGCATTTCAGGACCTCCGTAATTTAACACCTACACCTCTCTCACCCAGGCTGCACCCATTTTGTCCAGCTGACAACCCAGATGTTGGTCAAAGTCAACACTGACAGAATATGGAAACATGATGTTACCAAAACTGCCTTAGTGTCTTGGAAATTTTGGTCTCAGGCTATGGAGGAGGTAGAGCTAGGAAGGAGAGAGGGGTGTGGGGAAGGTGTTTTTTTAAGTCTTATTTTACTTCTTGTGATCCTCCACTGATTTTGTTAGCAATAAATTCAATTAAAATCCCTCATTCAAGCATGTTTTGCCCATGACAGTATTGGTGAGTGATCTCTCCTGGTCCTTACTTCAACCCACAAACCCTTTGTTATATTTTCTCTCCCCTGTCCAGCGGTGAAGGGGGAGTGACAGAAGGGTTTTGGGGGGTGTTTGACCTCCAGCCGGGGTCAGCCCACTGCAGTGGCACACACAAGCATTGGGGATGCCTGTGATATGTAAGAAATACTATAGGAAAATGCATTGTTTTCCTCCTCTGAATTATGGTTGGTTTAGCATGATGAATATCCTGTCTCTTGCATGTCTGGCTCAGAATAAGCAGTACACAGAAAAACAATAGAATAAGAAAATTTTTAAGAGCCAGACATGGCAGCCAGTGTCACAAATTCATAGCAGTGGCAACCACATGAGTAACTACAGTAAAGGGACATTGTCAAGAAGGGCTGTCCTTTTCGTCTTTCTTTCTCTTCCCTTATTGCTCATCCTCAGTCTACACACAGCAGGCTCACTCAGAACAGCAACAGTTCTTCAAGTACAGGCTTACACAGCTCTAAAGGATCAGGACTCCTAATAGAAAGTGCTCTGTAGTCAGATGATGCCAGATGTATGGTTGCAAAGGAACACTGCCCCTCCAAAGAGAAGTCCACCATCTTCCAGCAAGTATCCTAAGAACCACAGAGGGAACTAGCTCTTCCTACACACTTTCATACTCAGTTGGGATACTCAGTTTCTCAAGTGTTTGCTTTAGTGTGAACCCTTTTTCGCAATATCCCTGGCTAATGACTCTGATGATTTCCACAGGAGCTGGGTGAGGAGGTCTGTACTCCTGTTTCAGGTTACCCAGCCCCGCACAGCTCTTTACTTCCCATTCTCTGTTATCAGAGGCACCAAAAGCATCTAGGGGGATGGAAGATTTGATGCCATTTGAACCCAACACACCACTCTTTGAAGGTGTGGAGGTTTATCAGCAGGAGTATGTGTGAAAGGAAGTTGTTGAAATGTGAACGTCAGGCTCCTTTACCTAAAGGGCCTAAAATGGCACTACTCTTTTAATATTGTAGTCTATGGCAATGTTCAGTTTGTCTCAATATTTTAAAACTGACCACAAGCATTTACTCAGAACATCTGTGATAGCAGCTTTTCAGAGCGCTCATGATCCCTTCAATCTAGTGATTTCCAGCACTAAATTTTGCTCAGTTTTTTTCAGACACAGTTTTTTGCCTGACACTGGGGAATCACTCTTTGACTTTCCCCATTACCCTTCTGCTTCTTCTGTTAATAATTCTGTGAGCTGCCAACACTTTCCTACCCCCCAGCCTCAGCAGATAGGCAGGCAAGCCAATCTGCAGGGAACTACAAGGTGTGGGCTGCCTCCCAGGAGAGCTGGGGCCCTGAGCTCTCCTTGGCACAGCCAGGGGGCTCAGAGGAGTCCACCAGCTGCACAGACCACTTGTGCTCTGAGGTCATACAGTGCTACCCCATCACTGAAGAATCTGCTGGCTGCCTTCCTGACAATGCTGTACAGTGTCCCACCTCACTTTCCAGCTAACACAACAGTCACACTGAGCTCCCCAGAAGTACTTCCCAGCCATGTTCCCCATCTTTGTCAAAATCCCTCACACCTGAAACCTCTGGTCACCCACTGAACACTGTACCTGCTTCAAAGCATTCTGCTCAGTCCCATTTCAACCTCCTCCCTTCACGTTGCTGTTAGGTACATTGAGTGCAGAATGATTGTAAGAGGCAGTGCTAATCCAACAGAATCCATGAGCACTGATCCCAGTGCTTCAGAGCAATACTGGGGCAGTGCCCTTCCAACCCAGCACAGGGACAGGGATTCACAATATCTGTATTTTTAACCTTTTCCATACCTCCCAGCCTGTCCTTCAGGGCTTAAAACAACATAAAGTACCCTGTAACCATGGTGTACATCAGCCTTCTTCTCCCTGAAACTTAATGACTTATTTGTCACCACAGATACAGGTAAGGACTGTTCAGGAGGCAACTCAGCTTGCAGCTCCCACCCTAGCCTAGTTAGGTGGTTCCACTACAGGAGTCTGAGATGACTGGGGCTCCAGATGACTTGAGACAGATACTGGGAAGGGAAGAGCTGTAGTGAGGTCTTGCAGGAAAAAAGGATAGACTTGCAGAAGAAGAGTGGGACTTAGGTGGTGGGGCAGGGACAACATGTTTTACTGGGAAAGTTGTCTTCTGTCAGGGCAGAGAGGTGGGACAACTGCTCTGAAGCATCTGGGATCCAGGAGACAAGGAAGAAAAGGTTGGCAGGACAAGGTCTCTGCAGACAAGTCTTGTCCAAGTCTCCTACAAGGTGAGAGCAGGCAGGCTCAGGGATGGACTTGGGTTCAACTGAGAGTCCAGATCATCAGGTGAGCTTGTGGTGGCAAAGCAGGTCCAAGGTCCAGGTGAGAAGCTGGTTTGTAGGTCAGTGTCACTTCTGGTGGTGGCAGTCAGTGCCAGTCACAGTCCAGTGATTGCCAGGCAGGTATGAGTTCAAGCAGGAAATCTGCTTAATTGCCAGGGTTCAGACAAGCAATGAATATGGCCAGGCATAGCTGGGAAAGACAGACTCCATTACAGCTCAGGCAGTGACTAAGAACCCAGGACTGAGGTGAAATGGGTTTCCTGGTATCATGGGAAGATGTTGCAGTGGCAGACCCAGGAGAGGCTGGTGAGGGCCATCAAAACTTACCAGTATCCTCGAAGCAAGGCAAAGTGATGGTTCCTGCCCACTTAATTCTTTGGCAGCTTCTTGCCTGCCTCTAGCAATGGTCTAGAAGGCAAAGGATGCTCCCATTCCCTGAGGAAGGCTGACCTCATCTGTGCTACTCTGCCTCATTTCTACAGCTTTATCTGCACAGAGAAGAAGACCAGCACCCTGCAAAGCATCTTCCACCAGCCTAGGGACCACTGCTGCTGGGACACTGTTCCCAGTGTTGCTATCTGTCTAATGTCAAGGCATAGCACTTGTCTCTTCTGGGGCTGTCCAAAACATTGTGAGGAAGGGAGGCAGGGAGTTCAGTCACTCCCCTAGGTCATCTATGAAGATGCTAAATAAAACTACTCCTTGGAGTAATACATAGGCTGTGTTTGGAGGAAAAACTCACCACTCTCTCAAGGTTCCTATGGAAGGGAAGTGAAGGGGGAGGGGCTGATCTCTTCTTCATTGGTTCCAGTGACAGGACAGTTCAAAGCTGTGCCAGGGTAAGTTCAAACTGGGCATGAAGAAGCATTTCTTTACCAAGAGGGTGGTTAAA